>CM057450.1:1540018466-1540643466 GCA_016271365.2 Neoceratodus forsteri
GACTTTTAGAGCTCCCTGTGTGACACACTGCTTGAACCTAGTGGTTCATGGATTCTTGAAGCAACCTATTGTCAAGCCAGTCTTGAGTGTGTGTAAGTGAATATCGTGCATTTTTCTCAATCTACAAAAGCAGGGACCATCTTCAGCAGGTTCAAATTCAAAATGGCCTGACTCAGTACCAGTTAAAATATGAAGTCATCACCTGGTGGAACTCAATACTATATATGCTTGGGTGCATCTACAAACAGTACAAGGCAGAGCACCTTCTTGTGCAGGTCTTACTACTACTACTAAACTACCTAGACAGTGTAGGAGTGTCCATATTGATGACAATTATTCAATGGTGTTCCATGGATGAACTCATTGTTATCTTGAGAACATTAAAGCATGCCACTCAAGCAGTGAGTAGGAACACTGTTTGCATCAGCTAAGTGATTCCAGTACTTCTTGAGCTGAGGCAGGCCCTATTAAATGTACAGCAGCAGTGGAGATGACTGGAGATTACAATAACTGTGCACTAATAGATCATTGTTGCATATCCTTAATTGTAACATGTACCTGTCTGCCATACTGCAATCAGCAGAGTTGGGATTACAACAATGCTGAATCACCCTTTTAAAAGTAGCATTGCATCAGTGCTGGAGCCTCAGGGACAGGAGCATGTTCAAAATGTATCTGGACTTCTAAGCTTATGAGGTAAATACGTTAAGAAAAGAGCTGTACAAGGCAGCAGATCCAATCACACCACCTCCAACAACAGGTATCAAAGGCAGAGGAATGGCTATAGATCAGCAAAGCAAAGGAACCAAGTAATTCATCAAACCTCTATGGGCTGTTCTATACTAGGTTGTCTAGGACTACACACTGGAGATGGACAGCAGGTCAGAGGAGATCAGTCTACATGCAGCAGAGGAAATGGTGAAAGTGTATCTAGTAGACATCAAGCAGCTGGGAACTGATGATGAGACCCTGCTGTACCGGGCTGGTGAAGTAAATGGTCACTATTGTCATCCCTGGCTATCAAGTACCTTAGCTGTCCTCTTAGCAGTGTCAGCTTGGAGATGGTGTTTAGTATAAAAGGCTATTATAACATACATGAACAAACCTCTCCCCAAAAAATGCAGGCACACTCAACCTCAGGAAAATGAACCAGTACCACATTCCACCAATCAGATAACTAAGGTGTACAGGCCATTCACAGTAGAAGAGCAAGAGGAAGGTAGTACTGCTGATCCCACTGAAGAACATACAATTGAAAACAAACTTCCGTCAACTGAAAATTCTCCTTGAGGATGCAGAATAAGGTTTCTTTTTAAATTCATGAGTGAAGATTTAAGACAAGAAGAAAGCACACAAATTGTGATGAGCACATGAGTGAGAGGATGTTTGCCCCTTTAATTGTGCTACTGTGCCCTGTGATGTGCTCTGTAGATTGCCTCCAGCCTGCAGAAATGCCTAACACAATTAATGTGAACTTGCTACCAGTCCAGTGCCCGCTGATGATGCTCTGTCCTCTGGCTTGCTCCATTATGATGGTGCCAGTAATTTTGACAAACCAGTACTAACTCCCATTGATAAACTGATGGTACTATTATGGTGAGAACAATAATGTATTGAATGTAAACTATCTTATGAATAGTTTGTCTTCTGATTTTTCCTCTTTATATCTTCAAAGGTATATATCCTGCTACTGCTTCCAACCTCTCTCCCTGCTTGAGTCATTGGTTAGTGTGTCCTCTAGGGAACTGCTAGTGCCAGCTTTAGTATACATATGGTGAGTACAAATCTTTAATGTTTTTCTTTTCTATTTTGTCATACTTTATTTTATAGGTCAACAAAGCGTTTACATCAAAGTAGAGTGCTGGTGATATAAAGGGAAAAGAATAAAAGGAATCAATCATTACCATAACCAGACTGTTAAGGATCCATTTATTTGTATTTCATAACTTTTCCCATTATATCTTCACAGGTATACATCATAATGCTGCTGATGGTCTCTCTCCCCTACTGGAGTCATTAGCCAGTGTGTCCTCAGTGCACTGCTAGTGCCAACTCAAGATATCATATAATCTTTTAATGTTTTCTATATTTTTTATTCTGTATTTTGCAGGGGACCACAAAGTGTGTAGCAAAGTGAAGCAATGCTGCTATAATAGGAAAAGACTAAAGAAGAAAATGGTCATCATCACCAGAATGATTTTTGTGTCTCATGACTTTTGGATTATATCTTCACAGATGTACTTCCGGCAGGTCTCTCTCACCAATCAACTTCTAACTGTTGCAGCAACACAGCCACTGTAAATAACAGTGAACACCTTGTCTGGCTGCTGCTGCATAAGCTCCACCTCCTCCTTCCAGCTAACCCTGTCTTCATATCCAGTATAACTGCCTGAGCAGTGAATCTCTTGTCTGGCTGTTGCTGCTGCTACTTGAAGCTCTGTCCTCCTCATTTTCAGCAAGCCCAATATCTGTATTCAGTGTAAATAGCAGTGAACATCTTGTCTAGCTGCAGCAGCCTGAAGCTCCATTCTCCTCCTTCTCAAGCCAATCTGACCTTTGTAGCCAGGTAAAACTGTGTCCCTGACCTTTGGTGCCAGACAGAAATTGGCCAGACTCCTATCTCTGCTCATCTTCACCACCCGGTGGCAACCATCTAGAAGTGGTCCAATCCTTCAAGTACCTCGTTGTGTGGCTATGCAGCAAGTTTGACTTCTCCGCCCACAGTGATGCCATCCATGCCAAGCTCTGACCTGAACTTGGTGCCTTATACAGTACCACAATAAAGATTCTCTGTCTTCGGGTCTGCCATGAGCTTGTTACCAAAATGTCCTCCTGGTCATTGACTATGCAGACATGGTCTATGGTCACGCCCCTCCACTTCCCTGGCCAGACTGTATACTCTTTGCAACTCCTTCAGCTGCTTTGTTACCAAATCCCTCTTCATACTCATTGCTCACTGTACTCCTCCTTATCCATTCTCCCTCTACCTTCAGGTCACCAGATCCATTGTTTCTCATTCACTTCCAAATACTGGTTTGGTCCATTTCCTCTTACCTCTCTTCCCCTCTTTCTCTCCCTTATCCAGTCTGCCTCATGTTCTTTCCATTACAGGGATTCCTGCACTTGCACTATTTCATATCCCCTCCACTACTGGGCAAGCAGCCTTTTCCTATCACCTCCCATCACTATGGAACCAGCTCCACTCTTCTTTCTGCTTTGCTGCCTCCCCTGCTCCCTCAAGTACTAGCTGAAACTACTTCTCTCAACCTCTGCTCCTATTTACCCCTGCTGACTGCACCCATTGTCTCATACATGGGATAATGTGATGTTGAAATGCTCATTTGTTGCTCATGCCTTGTTTGCTTATTTTGCACTTATCTGTGCACTTGCTCCTGTATTTAACCATGTCTCTGAGTGCACTTTATTGCATCTGCAAACAGTTTTGTGCTATGTACTATATTATGTATCCTCTACTCCCTCCCCTGCTGGGCTCCATCCTCCTACTTTCAGACAAAACTACAGGGAACCTCTTATCTGGGTGCTGCTTCCTGAAACTCTGCCCTCCTCCTTCTCAATACAACCCAGCCTTCATGGCCATTGTAAACAAGTGAACTGCATGTCTGGTTATTGTTTCCTGAAGCTCCATCTCCATCCTTCTCCTCTTTCCTCAGAAACCAACCAATCCAGCCTCCAGAACCACTGTAAAGGTCAGGCAATCTCTTCAGATACATCAATGCATGTACCAGTACTACAGTATATCCTTGTGCTATGCTGGTGACTGGTCTGATATGATCTTTGGTTAATCCACAAGAACTCAGAATGACAACTGGTTCCTTCATTCTCCAATTAAAGGGATGCTGTCTACTCCCTAGGCCTCAAAGTGTCCTTAGTTTAAAAACACATTTATGATTGTTCACATTCTACAGAGACTGCTTATGCTGCTGGTAGTTTTATTCAGATCCTTTTTCTTTCAAAAGTGAAAACTGAGTGTCTACCATACTGGTCTTACCACACCAAAACATGTTTGTTTACATTTCTTGACCAACTCTCACTGCATCTTTCTTGGACTCAGAAACACCCCAACACAATCTAGTCAGTCATTATGCAGTGGGAGTAGATGAGACTATTGTATCATGAATGTCTGAACTGTTTGAGGGTGTTTCTAATGTTCCGAAGTATGCAACAACAGTATTTTGATGATTTGAAGCAAAACAAGTCTGGGTAAAGCTATACATTATCCCTCAAAATAAGCAGACCTTGAAACCACAGACAGAGTGAGTAAAGTGCTTTTATTATTCCATTAAGTGCTAGTGAATCATACCTCTCACAGAGATGTCAGCAGGTGCCCTGCAACTAGTACCTCCAACTGGTTTCACTCAATGCATCATCAGGGTGCCTATTAATAGTATACCTATGTGACAAAAACTGCCCTTAGGCCAACCCAGTTTATAGGGCAGTTTTGTCAGGGACTTCTAATTCACTGCCACCACCTTATTTTATAAAGAAACCACCTTTGCCCCATTGAGGGTCAGGAAGGTCAACACAATAATTATTGGTAGAGTGCACTTCAGAGATAGACTGCAAACAGGGTCCAGCAGAAATAATAAAATTACCTTCTCAATAATGAGGCAATCACAGGTTCTATCAAAATAGATTCCTTACTAGAAAATACTACATATATTTACAAACAGGATATATTTATAGTAAGACAAATGTTTTGCATGTTTACTGAGAATAGAAAATTAAGTAAGTTAACAGACAGATGATTTGTCGGAAAAACCTCAAACTTAGCCTCACCTAAAGTTGTTTACCTGCTGCTAGCTACAGAAGACATTCACCCTAGGCTGTGCTTCCTTACCAAGCTATTGTCCAGCAGGAAATCCTTTCTTCAGGTGTTGAATGTCTGAGAGAGAGAAGAGAGAGAGAGGGCAGGAGGGAGGAGGAGAGAGAGAGAGAGAGGTTTCCTGCTCCTTCCCTTTTATGTGCTCAGGCTATGGGAAGTGATCTCACCCTGGGTGACAGTTCCCCAGTATCCCCACCCATGTGGTGCATATGTATGTTTAACCTCATCTCTTAACTCTTCCTCACTACAGGTATCTCTTGAAGTTTTACAACCTGCACCTGGGTCCTTTGTCTCACAAGGGAATATATCCCAGGAAAGACTCCCCACTGGGATTATGGCTTAATTGTCTCCTCCATACTCATACTAAGCTGTAAGCAAGTTACTGTTAACCTTCCCATGAGAATGTCAGCCCTACACAGTGGGTGGCCAGCTCTGATTAGCTGCTTGTACATATGATCTGGCAGCTGTCTTGTTTATATTCTAAACAGAACTTGTAACAGATGAATATTTAAACTAACAGAAAAAGAATAAATGAACCTGGTCACATTTCCTGTCATACCTAGGTATATGTTATTCCTTATGTAATGGGATTTGTGCTGTATTTTGTATTGATGTGTTTTTTGAAATGGATACCATTGTAAATGAGCTAAGGTGCAATGGTTTAGCCAATAAATGAAATTAAATGAAAGCACTAATATAGCAGTAATCATTTTGTTTGCTGTACTTCTCTAAATCTCTCTGTCTACTCGAGCATTTGGCAGTCTGGTAGTTGGCCCTTCAGTCTCTTTCTGCTTTTTGGATCCTAAAAGCACTGGTTAAACTGGTCATGGTTGGCCATTCAGTACCTGATGTATTTGCAAAGATTTATTAAAACCAAGGTTATGGACATTGCCAAACAGAATGATCTACCCTAGGTATCTTCTTTGAAGGTAACCACATTTCACTTTCATAATAAATTGGGTCATGCCTGGGAAAAATATTTTTGTTTATTTATTTTATTTAATTCTAGTATTACAAAGATCTTTGCACCAGAGGTTCATTTACAGAGGTTCCGTGTCAGAGTGCAAAATGGAAACAAAATGGGGGAACATGGCTAGCTGCTCAGCCATTTGGATGTGATTTCAGAGAGCTCCCTCAGCTACATCTGATGAATTAAAGAATTAAGAGAATTTAAGTCAGCTCAGTGGAAAATAAAACATATCTACTCAATCAGCTCAGGGTCATGTATTCCCAGACAGAATTTTATTACAATGTGGCGGAAGGTCGCTGAGCAAAAATCTAATTTCTTTGCACCTTGAGTGAGGCCCGCGAAGGTGCGGCAACATCCTTGGAACTAACACTAGGCGAGCCTGTGGGGAGGGTTCGAGCAGCATCACTCGACTCACTGCAACAGCGCTGCTGGCTCTTACAAATACTGTACAACAAATGGATAAGAAAATGGACACTTACAATGACCGCATGATGGCTGTGGAGCAGCGGATCAACAGACTGGTGGGACTGACAACAGCTGCAGAGAAGTCCTCTGACAAGGCCCTAGATACAGCAGCAACCTGCATGAAGGAACAAGCCCTTATCCATACCCAGCTGGAACATCTTGAGAGCACTGTCAGTGCTGTACATGTTCAGGTGCTTGGGGTCCCTGGAGGGCACGAAGGCAATGATCTGCACACATTTATCCTTAATTGGCTGGCTGAATTGGGGTGTACAGGCTTGAATTGCAAGACTCAGTTCTCTGAGTCTACTGGGTTACTAAGAGAGCCAGTGGACAGCAGGAGGAGCCACGGACTAGTCTAATGACCACAGCACTCAGTAGTGATCAGGGACAGGATCCTACAAGTGGCTAGAGCCAAGACAGAGTACAGATTTATGGGTCCCATATAATGCTGTTCCTAGACCTATCATATGCCACTCGGACAAAACTAAAATGTTTTGATGCTATTCTGTGCCACTTCCATGAGCTGGGGGTCCTACCAGCATGCTGATGCCTGCTTGGCTCCACTTCAAAGCCAGTAGAAAAGTCTACATTTATACCGACCCTAGTTGGCTGAAAAATTAGAAGCAGAAAAGGCAGCCGTAGAAGGGGAGACTTCCTCAGACTCTGAAAGGGCAGGAGTCTGAAAATTAGTTAAGTGACTTCTGGATTCAGCTAATGTTTCACCCTCCCCTCCCCGAGGTATCATTTGATTAGTTGGAGACTAAGTACCTGCTTGCAAGGTGGACACTTTGAGAGACTTTAAGAGACTATGATACAGCTCCTGAATAAAAATGTATAAGCACACTGATAGCATGTTAATAGGCGGTCTATAGCAAGTTAAATTGAGATGTTTTACTACAGTAGTTACTTTATTTACCTATAAACTGTCGACAAGAAATGTTATATGGGCATCTTATTCGGTAGTTTAGGAATGCTGACAAGATGTGACTACAACCTTGTTTTTCTGTAACCTAGGACCCTCACCCAAGTACATAAACAGTTACTGAGGGCTGAAATGAAAATAATTGTACCCTTCCATGTAGGCAATAATAAACATGATGCCTCAACTTCTATGTATATGATTTGTTTGTTTGTTTGTTTATTTTATTCTGTATAATCAGTGAGCAAAATGCCCATTTTCACTGATGCCCAGTCACAACTATAAAACATACATAAATAATATACAAACATATAAAATACATTATTTAAAACAACAACACTTTGAATCAGCTACCAAGAATTTCTTTAAAACCCTCTTAAATGACAAAATTGTAACACATTGCATAATATAAGAGGGTAATTCATTATACAATTTCACTGCATAAAATTGAAGGAATTCTGAGCAAACACACTTTTATAATAGGGAATCCAAAATTAAAGTTAAGGTTAACCTGTGACCTAGTTCTTACACCATTAATCAATTTAGGAAACATATCACAAATAACACCAGAAAAAATTTCTAATTTAATTTTTTGAAGAAATACTAAAACACGTAATCTAAACCTATCAACTAATGACAAACACCCCATAGAACTATAGAGTAAACAATGGTGAGTTCTTTTCTTCTGACCTGTAGCAAATCTAATAATATTATGATAAGTAGATACTAACTTAGTACGCATTCTAACTGATGTAAAAAATATATAATTAAACCATAATCAATGACTGAAAACAATAAACTATTAACCAAAATTATTCTAACCTCATCTGTTAAGTACTTTTCAATCGATAAAGCATTCCTAATCTTCGATGCAACTTACCTATTAACTTCTGAATATATAATTCAAATGATAAATTACAATCAATAACCAGGCCCAGGTAACAAATTTCAGAAACCCTTTCTATATTATTTCCATAATTATCTTTTAAAATTAGCTCAGAATTCACATTAGATCTTGTATTATTAAATACCATACATTTTGTTTTTGCATGATTTAACACTAAGTTTTGCTCTATTAACCAACCATGCATTAAACTAAAATCATCCTGTAACTGTTGCTGCACAACCTGTAAAGTATTACCAATACATAACAAAACTGCATCATCTGCAAACAAAATAAGCTCTGTTTCTTTACATACTTTGGGCAAAGAATTTAAAAAATAAAGTAAACAACAAAGGACCTAATACAGACCCTTGGGGAACTCCACACATCAAAATGCCCTCATCAGACAATACACCATTCACCATAGTTTTCTGCACCCTACCAGTTAAATAATCATTAATCCATAATATTGTTTCCTTTGAAAAATTAACCTCTAACAAACTCATCAACAACTTCCTATGATCCACCAAATCAAACGCCTTGGTGAGGTCCAGAAAACCAGCAGCTACTATTTTCCCTCATCAAGGCCTTATACACCTGCCCGTGAACCTCACCAAGGCAGTTTCTGTACTAAATCCCTGCGAAATCCATGCTGCGAAGGAGACCAGAGAAAATTTTGATCCAAATAAACTTTAACCTGATCAGAAACAATACTCTCTAATAATTTGGATAAAGGAGCCAATAGTGTTATGGGTCTGTAATTATTAACATTAACTTTACTTCCTGTTTTATAAATTGGCCTTACAACACCACATTTCCACTTTAAAGGGTATACATTATTAATAAGGGAAAAATTAAAGACTTTTGTCAACATTGGAACAATTATTAACCCAACTTTTTAAAAATTCTATAATCAATTCCATCAGCCCCCAAATATGGCCTAGGATCAGTCTTCAAAATATACATCAAAACCTAATTTTCAGTAAGCTCCTGAAAATGAAATTTAGACACCCCATCCACATCATTTCCTCTAATAGCTCCTCCAATTCTAAACTTGTAACACGTCCTTGAATATTAAACCTATCCAAATCAGTAAAATGTGCATTAAACCCATTAACTACTTTAATTGGATCACTAACCAATTGTCCATCTAATTGCAGTGTAATATTATCCAAATCCTTGCTCTTTCCCATTAAATCATTCAAAACTTTCCAAAGGGCCTTAGTATCACACAACCCCTTACCCAATTTATTTACCAAGTAATCCCTTTTACTTTCCTTACCTTTGCCTTACATAAATTACGTGAGTCTCTTATATTCATGCTGCAGACCAATTGTCTTATGCTTCTAAACTTATTCCAAACCTTATTTCTATCCCTTATAATTTTCCTTAGTTCATAATTGAACCATATTTTCTCCTCTGCTTTTAATTTAACAGTCTTAAACGGCAGTAACTTATCACAAATACCAATAAAGTAACTACAAAACCTATGAAAGGCATCATCAATGTCTTCAATAACATCTAGGAAAGACCAATCAATTAACTGAACTTCATCTGAAAAAGACTGCAAATTAAAGTCCGAAACTTTCCGATACTGAAAGGTTCTATGCGATTCTTTAAAATATTTCACAGACCATTCACAATAAATTGCACAATGGTCACTAAGACAATCTGGATAAACTTCTGACTTAACTACATGATCCGGACAATTAGTAATAATCCAATCAATTAGTGACTCATACCCAGTTCGATAATTATATCTAGTGGAATCAGTCACCAACTGAAACATTCCCAATCCTGAAACTAAATTCCTAACATCAATTGCTTGATTAGATGGCCAATCTAAATTAAAGTCACCCAAAATTAACAATTCTCTAGAGGAAGGAAAGATAAATCATGAAAAAGAGCTTCAATTCCATGCTAATATTCAAAGGAGGTACATACACATCAATTAAAGTGAGCACTTTATTTCCACCTAAAACCAAATCGATTACCAAAGACTCATAATAACAACTGTCCTGACCAACAATATTTATATTAGCTGATAAATTGCTCTTAACATAAAATAAACAACCACCCCCTTTTCCTTTTCTATCCTTTCTATATACCGAATACCCTCAATCCTAACTTCATCATCAATTACTCTATCAGTTAACCAGGTCTCTGTCAATGCCAAAATATCAAAAGAATTTTCAACCAACCATCCTTCTAACAAATCTTTTTAGGTAATAAACTCTGAATATTTAAATGTCCTATTTTCAAAAAGAATTAACACCCTTATCTATATGATTGATTGGCCCAGGATTAGGGTGAACTGTTCCTGATAACATTAATAACATCAATAATAACCATTTAACCCTAAACTTTTATTCCATATTTTCCAGGAAGGAATTTCTGTTTATCACCATTATTAAAATGTATTTCTTCCCACATTATAACAGGTCTGTAACCAACACATTTTCTTTAACTTATAAGCCATATAGTAACTTCCTATTTCATAATACACTTTACCATTATATATGAGAAGCATATTATGTTCTGGACATAATTGCCCATTGGTAGTTCCACCATGAGCAACTAAAGTCCAAATCTCTAAGGTGCCCTCATAATTAGCTATACAGCTTAATTCTACAACTATCAATGGTTGGAAAATACAAACAAAACACAATATAAACATTAACCTCATATCTACTATAAAAATATTCCTCTAATTAATAAACACCTTTTATACAATTACTCACAGAGCTATTAAAGCTTTATAATAGTACAATTACCAAGGAAGTATGCTGAAAAACAACTACTAAAACTTTAAACTGCACAGATTTTATGCACTGGTGGGCCTACTCACAATGTCTTCAGCAGCTATAGCAGCAGCCTTTTTAAGCACAACCCCTCCTCCACCAATGACCTCACAGCACACTCCCAGTCCTTCCTTCATGAAGACAGCCATTTCAGGTGCTTCAAACAATTAATTGCAACAGTCTTTCACCCTGTGCACACTTCCAGGAGATGTTTTAAATTATTTGGAGCTCAGTATTAACAGCAGTCACGCTTTCCAACAGCAGTCTCTCTCATGAAATGACAGATGTAAAGGCAGATATCACTCAGGCAGCGTTTGAATAAATCAAGGAATGCAGTTTACCTCTTGCGAGCAGCGCGTCTTTTAAAGTGCAATAACCCCTCCTCCACCAATGACCTCACAGCACACTCCCCAGTCCTTCCTTCATGAAGACAGCCGTTTCAGGTGCTTCAAACAATTAATTGCAACAGTCTCTCACCCTGTGCACACTTCCAGGAGATGTTTTAAATTATTTGGAGCTCAGTATTAACAGCAGTCATGCTTTCCAACAGCAGTCTCTCTCATGAAACGACAGATGTAAAGGCAGATATCACTCAGGCAGCGTTTGGAATAAATCAAGGAATGCAGTTTACCTCTTGCGAGCAGCGCGTCTTTTTAAAGTGCAATAACCCCTCCTCCACCAATGACCTCCAGCACACTCCCCAGTCCTTCCTTCGTGAAGACAGCCATTTCAGGTGCTTCAAACAATTAATTGCAACAGTCTCTCACCCTGTGCACACTTCCAGGAGATGTTTTAAATTATTTGGAGCTCAGTATTAACAACAGTCACGCTTTCCAACAGCAGTCTCTCTCATGAAACGACAGATGTAAAGGCAGATATCACTCAGGCAGCATTTGAATAAATCAAGGAATGCAGTTTACCTCTTGCGAGCAGCGCATCTTTTAAAGTGCAATAACCCCTCCTCCACCAATGACCTCACAGCACACTCCCCAGTCCTTCCTTCTGAAGACAGCCATTTCAGGTGCTTCAAACAATTAATTGCAACAGTCTCTCACCCTGTGCACACTTCCAGGAGATGTTTTAAATTATTTGGAGCTCAGTATTAACAGCAGTCACACTTTCCAACAGCAGTCTCTCTCATGAAACGACAGATGTAAAGGCAGATATCACTCAGGCAGCGTTTGAATAAATCAAGGAATGCAGTTTATATGAAGGTTGTAAATACTGCAATAATATTATGTAACACATGTAGGTTCTCTGTGAACAATTGGAATGTATATATTGCACCTAATATGTTGCTGTAAGATTGTTTTTTTTTGTTTTGTATCCTGTTTATCATTTTGTATACTGCACCTTATTGTATGTATGTATATTTGTCCTTGACCACAGCAGGTCCACCTTGTAAATGAGCTTGCTCAATGGTGATCGCCTGGATAAATAAAGATTTGATTGATTGATTGATTGATTTTCTTCATGGAATGAACTCATTTTCTCTGAGCCAGACCATCATTAAACTGGTCATGCTATGTAGCTTAAAATAATTTGTTTATCTATTAAAAGGGATGGTGCAGTTCCCTATAGAAGTTTTTAATTGTTCTAGAGGGGTAGTCCCCAGATTACTTACTACTGAGAATGAAAACTTGTTTATAACTCATTACTACGTGCTTAAAGGGCATAAATTAAAAAGCATAGTATTCTATATTTCCAGCTGTAGGGAGTGCACCGAGAGGAATGTAATTGATTTTACCTCTGTGACTTAAAAACAAAGGCTTAAGAGACATTTTATTTTTTAAGGTTTTGATCTTATGAAGTAGATAAAAGTTTAAGGCATTAGCAGCAATAGCCAATCTGAATGATTGATGGGTATATAAAAATTGTTATTCTATTTCTTGTAACCAAGGTAACAGTGACTCAAATATTCTAATGTCAGTATTATCTGCATAACATGATGTATGCTCTGTTCAGAGAGAAGTTCTGTACTGTAAACTATAAAATTATAAAAAAGTAAAAATAAAAATGGAAACAAAACAATAGTGATCGGGAGACAAGCAATATGAGTTACAAGTGGGAAGAACACAAACGGAGGATGAAAGCCAAGATTCAATTACAGAGGATAAGCACCACTATAAAATGTATTCTCAAAACACAACACTGTAGCAGTCTAAGCAATAAAGGTTACATTAAGAAGTGACACAAAAAGGTACAAGATGGAGGCAGATGCAAAATTTACAGGACGGGTGGGAGGGAGGGAGAAAGGTGGATAAGGCAGTCATAAATGTGACTTTCTCATGAAGTGCTAGTGGTAGTAAAAAGTGCTAAGAGGCACACTGGCAGGGGAGGATAGAAGTGGGAGATGGGGATAAGGGAAGATAAGGAGATGGGTAGGCTAAGAGTGGTGGAAGGAAGGAGAGAGTAGGGGTGTGGTGGGCGAAGGGAGAGAATAAAGGGTGAAAGTTGGGAAATGAAGTGGTGGGTGGGGAGGAGGAAACAAGAAGGGAAGTAAGGGGTGCTAGGAGGTGGCGAGAGGTGAGAGGGAAACAGAGAAGGGAGGAAGGAGGAGGGGCAATGGGAGGTGGTGACATGGAGGGTGCAGAAGAGGTAGCCATAGTGACGGGGGAGGAGTGAAGGGAAGAAAAGTGGAAGGAGAGGAGGTATGGGGGTAAGACAGGGAGGACAGGCCACATGACCTAGTGGGTACAGTCACAACTACTGAGTTTAGCAAAGGTATTGACACAGATAGTGTTAAATATATTTAGCTTATTGCTGACTCTAAACCAAAAAGGGTTTTCACTCAGCTAAGACTAGATGGATTTTACTCTGTTAGAGATGGCAGCTCGAAGGAATAAAAGAGCATGAATTTTGCCCTTGTAATCTCAAAAGAGTGTGGGTAGGGAGGATCATATGTGTCAGATTCAGAGATGCCTGCTGCTTTTCTTGTAAATGCATCCAAATTTGCATCTGAAATTTCACCTTAAACTGCACCAAAACTGTTACAGATAATATGTGTTGATATTGCAGCTACATTTAAATCCAGAAGCATCAATTTCTATTCACAATCATCTGATTCGTGACATGAATTTGGCCAGACAGATGCAAAAATAAACCATCCACACAGAAGCAAATTCAAGTCCACTGTTGAATGTAGGTCTTGGCGGATCCTGGATAATTTATTTTAACCCCACCTCCCTGTCATGAGTCCTTAAATCATTAACAGCTTATTTTCTCTTTTATTCAAACTGAAGAAATTAACTACTTGGTCCTATTTTACCCAAAAATGGTTTGGACCCTGGTTTGTTCACTTTTTTGTCTTTTGAGCGCAGAAGATCTGGAGATTTTACTTCTTCTAGCAATATTCAACACAAAACAAAACAAATAAGGTTTAGCAAATAAGCCATAGCAGCCCTAATTTACATATTTTTGTTATATTTTGTATTTTCATATCTTAATTGTATGTGTATATTTACTAGCATTCTTTGCTTTCGTTTTTTTATGATTGGTTCCTGTTTAAAACACAATAAAATCATGGAGTATTCTTCCCAGGTCTTTCCATAGCACTGCAATGCACAATGTGTTTAAACAGGAGTTTAAAAGGGGAACTGGTAACTCTGTAAATGTTTTCCATAAATTTATATTGTCTTGTGCATTTATTATTGTCTGTATTGCTGTTTGAACTTTAAGTGCCTCCTTGAAAATGGGCATTTAATACCCTTGGGGGTTACATGATTATCACATTTTTTAATAAAAAAAAAAATGAAGATCTTATGTCAATTTATTTCTGCTGCAAATATTGTACTCTACTCTTTTAAATGGTCAGTGTTAGTATGCATGCCCTCATGTGCACTTTTAAAACTGTGTAAGGATGGGAGCCTAAAACACAAATGTAACTTGAACTTACTACATACAATACAATCAATAATTGTTGAAGGACATTAATTGTGCAACAAAGTACTGCACTGTAGAAGTTGCGCTGTACTCCACAGATTCATTACTGAGCTCACTTGTGATAGTTTGTTAGTCAGACTAACCTTTAAGCAAATGTTACTTGAAAAGCAGCTCATGCCTTCAGGTGAACTTTCACAAAACATAATATTTGACGCAGATCCAACTTGTTTTCACATTAGTTCTGTATTTTCCTCTTCACTATTTATTACTGAGGTCATTTTCATGAAAACAGGATCCTTGCCCTGAAGAGTTCATCTATTCCCATTACTTTCTCCCTACCTGAGGTCATAATGCACTGCTTGTGACATCACAGTTACTCCCATGGTAATAGATTGTGATGTCACAACAGAGGATTATGATCTGAAATGGGAAGTAAGCTATAAGGCAGATGAACTCTAACAGACAAAGATGATGTATTCATGAAAATTTACTCTGTAATAAATAAGGCGGAGAAATCTATAACAAATATATGGAATGCAAGCTGAACTGTATCTACTATTATGTTTTCTAAAGTTTTTGAGGTGTCAGCTGCTCTTTAATTTTTTCAACAACCATCTACCTATCGAGAAGTAACCACTGTAGATTAATTTTAAAAGATTAGAGAAGGGAACATGGAACCAAGTAATACCAAGTAATGCTGAAACTGCATTGCACTGCTTTTTTATATTCTATGTTTATGCCCCCTCCAACACGACTGCCTTGACCATTCCTGTAGCTCCTTAGGTGCCTGGCTTCACCAGATCCTGTTCTGCATCCACTGCTTCACACCATGCTGCCCTGGTTTATCCCTGGACAGGGAAGAGGGGCAGATTTATTCTTACTTATGTTGGTTTCATTGGGTGGAACAGTGAAGGAGTTCAGGACCAGGTCCCCTTGGTCCACCAGAGTTTATCATCAGTCAGGCAGTGGGTCTTTTCCCCAAAGTTCCCATAGATGCAGGCACAAAAGGGAAGTTCTAGGTGCATGTGGATGGCAAGCATGCTACTGTACTGAACCCATGCCCTGCATTCATCCCTCCCTCAGCATCTCTGACAGCACTGCCCCTGTGGTAACCCAAGTGGCAGTATCATAGTGAGGACTGCAACCCATGCTCCCTGGATGAGGAAAGTATCCCTGGGACGCTTCATCCTCCTCCCCCAGCCAGCCCCTAATAATCCAAGTTCACTCCCAAACTTGGCTCACTGATGTCGTGAATGGTAGCACTACTGCTGTACTGATGGGCTGGGTGCATTGTGTTGTTTGATATAGCTTTTACTGTATAATTTTATTGCATATCAATGGGTAGGAATTTGTTAAATCTTGATTAACCTAAAGATTTGGAACCCAGTGCCTTACTTGGTGATAACCATCAGTCCAGGAACCTTTCTGGCAACCAGGATGCAAACGCCCACATATCCATGCCTGTTAGAAATGTCTTGAATAAACATTTATTGTACCCATAGGTTGCAATGCAAAATCTCTTAACATCCTTGACTTGCTATAACTTTAAAAGCAAAATTTTAACAACAGTTTAAAACTTGCACCCTCGTCCATAACTAACAAAAACCTAGCATGTAAAAACAAAACATTTAAACACATCCACTAACCTTTTTATTATTTATCACTTTTCTGTTACAGGCATCCAAGTCTCCATCCTGTTTTTTTCCAGTATGCTGCTGTTCACTACCAGCATCACAGTCAATCTTTAACCAACCCTCCTGACATGCTGCCTCTTGCTCTGTAGTCCCACCCACCCATCTTACTGAGTGCCCTCCACCTGCATGCTTGCCCACAAGCACAGACAGCATAATACAATACTTTGCCATTCCTTTAAAATCATTTAATTTGCCTAGCACCCCTCACTATATTGCTCACTGTCTCGCTCTGTTACCATGGAAGCATTCAGTACACAGAATTGCTCTCTCTCTCTTTTCTAACCAAACCACCACATCACTCTCTCTCTCTCTCTCTCTCTCTCTCTATCTCTCTCACTTTCACAAATGGTATTGCTTTCTCACTCTCCCTCTATCAACAGCAGCAAGCAAACAGTGGCATTAATAAATAGACAAATAAAGCCATAATATTTACTGGTGACCTAATTTATCAATTGGATTATGAGTACTGTAAAGGCCGTAATAAGCTGAAATCTGGTTATTACGGCATTTTCAAAATATTTTGCTTTCAACAGCATGTCATCACTATGGTATGCTACCTCACTAGCTCTTCTGACTGTGCGTGGGTTGGCCAAACAGTTAAAAACATGGCAACTCCATTTTCTCACCCCAAGGACTCCTGCTGAGGAGATTTCCTCTTCTTTGAGGTAACTCATTTTTTACTGATCATCTGCTTGATCCTGCATTGATCACTGAAAAAATATTTGGTGGCTTCTACTCTTTCAACACTTCAGGCGGAAATGCTTTGGTAGACAGCGAGTCAGCTCAGGAACAGATCTCTTTGACTGCTGTCTACCAATTGTGCTTCCATGTTGGCTCCACAGAATATCTTTTTTAAATGAATAAATAAAAAATAACACAAGAAAAAGTATCTACAAAGAGACAGACAGAGAACAAGTGTGTGTGTGTGTGTGTGTGTGTGTGTGTGCACATGTATGTTCCTCTCTTCACAGAATTATTTCTAAAGTGTTCACAGAAAAAAAATTCCCTACATCAGTAATTATAAAAAATAAAGTATAGGAGGTGTGTGTTTATGGATTTTTTACACCCACATATCCACATAGCATGTATGATGCTTCCTTCTCAATGTTTATGGGTCATCACACACCATGGGGTGTAAAAAATCCATAACACACACTTACCTATCCACTATTCTCAAATGCCATATCAAGAAATACTTTTAAAACAGCCACTCTAATTGAATTAACATAAAGTTGTTAACAACAGCATCACATGGTGGCACAAATCTACCAGAGGAATATTTTCTAACAAAAAAACACTTTATCCACAAATTTTGTTTGTGTGTTTTAGGTACTGGGGTGGATCAATCAAATTTTAACATGGTACCCATTTTATAAGGGCAACAATACACTCCAGAATGTTAGTTGTCATGGGTTAATGCACTTCCAGGTGCTGAAGGCACTCAGTGTAAGCACTTCATTACTCACTATGCACCTGGGTGTGCATTACCCAATGACACCAACACCTCATTGTGCTTTATTGATTGTATACAGTACAGAGTGTCCTACTTGTGCACATTTGTACCAACATTAGTATCTGCTAATATAACTTTACTTTACTGTCACTGGCACACATGATATTATTTGTGTTGATCTGTAGCAACTTCAGCCTCCTTTGGGATAGTTGCCAATAAATCAACTTTGAAAGATTTACATTCTGGATTTTTGTGAGTTTGCCAACCAGTATCAACGGCAGTGGTAGATACTCATCCACCAATGATACTGTGGACCATCTGGAAAATGCATCAAAATGATCATGCTGAGCTGAAATTGTGAAGCAGCATGGTCTATCAGTTCATGCATAGACAAGGAACTAGGAGACCCTAGGTTCAAAACACATCAGAGCCATTTACTCCTTGTGTGACCCTAAGCACATTACTTAACCTCTTAGTTCTTCAGTCTGTCCAGCTGTAAAAGGGATAAAGCAGGACCTCACTGAAAAATACACTACCATTATTTTCAAAGCAGACTTTTGTCTGTATCTGTTGGACCAGTTAGACCATCTGTAAGATGAATAAACAGTTCCATGTGTCTGTTCAAATTTTAGATGTATTTGCATCCAAAAGCTGCATTTACATCAAAAATTATGCAAAATAAATCTGCATCCATTTTTTTTATTAAAACTGCTGGAAATCATGAAACCATCAATCAGGGTTGTTATGCACAAGCAAGTGGATGCTGATGCATTTGTATCTCGTGAGTTGAAAATCCAGCTAAGCATCTCAAGCATTTCACATAGAACAAACTGTAATTTGTGAGTACCCATAGAAGTTAAGCTATATTACAGTACAAGTATGCTATAGGGTTTGTAACTACCTTTCAGATGACAATTACATGTTTGATGTAGAGTTAGTCACTGCCTAACAACTAAATCAAAATCTGTAGCAGGAAAGAAATAATGTGCTTGACTGGGAATTGAACCCAAGCCCCGAAATACCATCCAGATGCTCTATCACTGAGATATGGGCTCACAGGGTTGGATCTGGGGTTCCAGACACACTTCCTTTCTCTGGTATTGCACATCCTGCCACTGGGAATGATCAAGATCACAACTGGATGTTTTTGCAGTATGAATGTGCAGCACATCACATGCACATGCCAAATTATTGGCAAAGCAGTGAAACAGGGACTATAGAGGTTGCATTTTACCAGTTTAAAAAGCTGCTTAACACTGATCAGAAGAAACACAAATGTCTGCACTCTGAAGCACAAATAACTCTGGAGCGGGGATGTGACAAAGTCCATGATGTAGAAGCACCAGGCCAATTGCATCTTCCTGAACTTGGAATAAATATTTCATAAAATTAGTTATACTTTTGCTCCAGATTTATTTGCGCTCCAAAATGCAGACATTTATGTTTCTTTTTGTGCTTTACTGTCTGCTCTGAGTAACATGCATCTCTTTATTTTAACATTGATTAGGCTGTTCTAGTTTCAACCTTCACTTGTGCCACAGGTTTTAGCAGTGTGCCTAAGTTTGTAACTAGCTTCCCATAATACTTTAACAATGTCAGAAATGATCTTGATCTGGTTACATTAATTAGTGTGGAAACTTGTGCTATGGTTTCCATTTTTTCAATCCTAGAGTGAATACAGAACACAGTTAGTCAAGCTTGAAATAAATATAGTGTAAATGCATTTTTGACACATAAACCTGTTTTTACATTTGTTTTGAAGATTCCCCTAGACATTGTATGCAAAGGAGTCAGCAGTGTCACTTGTGACTAAGATATCAATCAATACACTGGTGTATTATGCCAGTCAGGACTGTGGTATCTGATATTATACATAATCAAATGAAACACAGCAGGAGACTGGTTGCATCATACTTATAAAACTAATATAAGTCATTTTGCAAATTAAGGTTGAAGTCAGGACTGGAGTTATAATTTACTACCATGCCACCTGTTGATAAGCGTGTGACATCATTGGTTTAGCACATTGTTTTCCTCCAGCCAACACTGTAAATTAAATAAATATTTTGGTACTTGATTAGAGACCGGTCAATATTTTGTCTGGGTTATTTTGTGATCATGTAATCCCTATAGATTTAGACTCCTCCATCTGTTAAGGGCACATGCACAATTGGTACTACCAGTTTGCTGTAAGCAACAGAAAATTATGCCTTCTTTTAGCATTTTTAGTTGCTTATATACAACTTCCCACAGTGCCTAAGGCAGTGAGTAAGCCTTATTAAATTTTGGAGCAGATTTTGTCAGATATATGCAATTTAGCTTTGAAACCTTTGACCAAGCCACATGTGTTTGAACACTGTTCTATATCAAGCAGTAGAACTTTATCATCAATAGCATGAACTCTGGTCAAGTGTAAATATAACTTCAAAATCCAAGTCTAACAGTAAGAATGGAGACATTCCCTTTGCAACTAGCCACTCTAAATGTACAACCAGAATCCTGCATCTATGTGTACATGCTGCCCAGCATTTACAATGTTTGATTTACGAGTATGTTTTTACCACACTGATTACTGACACTAGCTTCCAAAGTTATGTTTGAATTGTGTTTGGAAAAGATTCACATTCCTATATCCATGCCAAATTCCATTTTGTTTTTGTTTCATGAAATGTTTACTATCATATATTATAGATTACATGCACACTACTACCAGTTCCAAGTCAGTACAATCCAATCTCTTCAACTAACTGGCCTACTTGGGTTGATCAGTACTACAAGAAGGAATTGCTTAGTGAGAAGGACTGGTGAGGTTTGTAGTTTTTTTAACAGCTAATCCACAAAGGTGCAGTATCTGTTTATCAGGATATGGACTACTCTCCCAGGAAACTACAATGTTGTCATGCCTGCCAGTTAAACAGAACACTTCTACATCTAACCTTGAAAGGAACTGAAGAGTATGGAAGACTATTGCATTCTTGTGGAAAGCCATAAAGGGACTGGAACAAGGAACTGCACTGGTGCTCAGTGATATGTTTAGGTTCTATTATAACTGAGGATATCCTGATACTATTACACAATCCCCTAGTCATAGCTAGTTATAATACTAGGAATCCCTTTGTTTAAATGTTTTAAATTGACAGAATTAACCTTTGTTATTTGGAGTTATAGGAAGTTACTGTTTTTTATACTGTAATATGGTGGAACCAATCCCTGTGCATTACTGTAGTAGGCCATCTACTCTCCTGTTCACACGAAAGCTGTAAGTAAAATGGTCCACCACGAAGAGTGAGATGAGGGAGTTACTGATGTGATGGCAACAGGACTGCATCACACCTCAGAATTCTGTTCAGTTTTCCTTGGTTAAAACATCCAGAGGTTGTATTTTGGCACATGGGGCTGAAATGAGTTCCAAAGAGATAGATAAAATGAGAAAAATACAATATATGCATAAAGTAGAATGCAATCAAAAGACCAGATGCTAAAGTTTTGTTCAGATGCTGAGGGTAATCTAATATGAAAAGCTTCTGCATTGGCATTGGCATTACCCTCCCTTACCCAAATAATAATCATGCCCTGCAGATGTGCATGCAGAAGTACATGCTTAGAAAGCTTCCGTGAAATGCACTGTTGGAAGCAGTTCAGTTCCTGCAATAGGAATCTCACAAGCACACAGACAATCTGTAAAAATGCAGATGAATGCTAATCTGAAATGTGCCACTTCACTGTAAATACTGCTGTGGGTCAGGTTAAAGAGTTGAGACTAGGCACAACATGAATGCTTGGAGAATTTGGACTGGATTTTTAGAACCCCTGTTGCAGATGCAGGTCTCATTTCATTTGTTTTATTTTCACATTCATTGGATTTGCAGGTAAGTGTTCTAGAATTTACATTCTGTTTTCAGGTACACCCTGAAGTCAAGTGAAAATACAACATGCAAATAAACATGTATACACATTTACACATTTTGACAATATGAAAGTACAAAAATTACAGAATTTTCTAAATTTTGGTGGGAGCCTGTGGCAGGGTAAATGTTTCAAAATGTCTGCATGCCATTTTCAAATCAGTGTCAGTGGCTCAGCAGGTTGGACACCCACCTCTGAGGCTGGAAGATCGAAGGTTGTGGGTTCTAGCCCCACACCAGGCCCTTGGGGTAAATCCCAATACTGACACTGTAGTGCATAATGAGGGGAATGCTGCACACCTGAGGTGCTGTCTTTCAGATGAGACATTAAATTGGGGTCCTGTCTGCCTGTTCTGGTGGTTGTTCAGGTGTACATTAAAGATCCCATGGCACTTCTCGAAAAGAGTAAGGGAAGTTTATTGATAAGCAAACATACAATAGCTCAATCAAGAAAAAAAACAACACAAATAAGAAAAATGAGCAAAGAAACAATAGTAGGATCAAATAATATGCATACAGTGTTCAGCTTGTCATGATACAAAACTATGGTCTCCTACAAAAAAGCAAAAACAGAAAATACAAAATGAGACAAAAACAGAAGGAAAAAGGTTGCTTTGCAACCAAACAATCGGCTGTTTACAGTGACTTGAAACGTGCTACATATTGCCACTTTGCAATCAAAGCTGAATATGGTGGGTTCTCATTTCAGCTAAATAAATATTAAATAATTATGTTATTACCATTTGGAATAAGGGTAACAGGGAATATCATTTTGTTGAAATAACAATGCACAGCGGAACACAAATAAAATCTGATTGTAGTAAATAATAATCATGTCATAGAAGAGTCATAAGTGACAGTGGAATGAGAAGACCCAAAATAAGATCTACATAGGTGACCTTGGACCAAGCATCTTTCCATTGATGGGTCAAAGTGTTCCAGAACACCTGAGCAAAGGGCATAAAGGAGGAAATGATCCATGGTTTCCAAGTAAGTTGCATAACCTTGTCTGGGACAAAATGTTCAGAAAGACTTTTGTGTTTTGCATTAGCTTTTACATTCAATCTGCCATGAAGCAGAGAGACAGTAGGCCCCACATCTTGGGCGGCGTTCTTTTATCTGATAAATACGTACCTACTATAGGCGTGTGTATGGATGGGATACCTGCATATTGAATTGGTGATATAATAGATGAGTTAAGTTGGGTTGGCAGTATAGCCTAGCGGTTAGAGTAATGAGCTGTGAATGAGCTTGGTACATCCAGCAGACCAGACCTTGGTTTGATTCTCACAACCTCCACTTGTATACTGTGTGCAAGTCACTTAACCACCCAGTGCTCCCAGGTCACCCCTGAAAACAGACACTTGTGCCTAGTGGGCCTTACCTGGTTACCAAAGACTGAAATAAATAAATAAAATAAAAGTATTATAAATTCCTGTATGGAAGGACAGTTGAATGCATCTATCCACCATTGCTGAATATGTAAAATAAGAGGCTGAATGAATTCCAGGAAGGCAGCTATAAAATGGAGATGTTGATAAGAATGTTGCCAGGAGGCAAGCAAGGACATATTCATCGATTCACCCAAGGGTGCCAAAATTTGGGAGTATTAGTAAAGCAACTGGCAAACTCCAGTAGATAAAGAGGCTAAAAAGAATAATACTGAGTTTTTAGATGTAAGCCACCCTGTGCAAAGAAAGTGATACAAACATTCCGCTTTTATGGGGTTCAACCTACTTCCCAAATGAATTGAAAAATGTTCTCAGTAATGGGAAGTCAAGGGCCAAGAGGGAGGATAAACTGCAAAGGAATTTAAATAGAGATAATAAGAAGGTATGAAAAATTGCAACCTTGTTTTTCTTCTGGTGCCATTGCTTCCACTGGATTTTCTGGAAAGGGAGGACATTTTAGGAGCCAATTGGTAAGGGCAGGAGTGGAAACCAAAGCAAATTCCAGTATTGTAAGGATTGTTTTGGAGATCTGAATCCCCAGTACAGTACAGTAGAGTCCCGCTTAACCTAATCCCGTTAACCAGAACTTCTTCTTAACTGAACCGCTGATTGTGTCACCTGTGAATTAGCAGACCAAGTACTGTATTGCACATGTAAATTAATTCTAATTCTTCTGCTTGTGTATGCTTGTTTCATTCAGTGCTTCTTTCATATCATATCACATCACAGCATTACTTTACTGTACCTCTTCTTGCAAGTGTTGTGTCACCTTTATTTAGTTATTTATTTTATTTTATTTATTGCAATTGTTTCCCAGGAAAGACACACTGAGCAACAAGATGCTGCGTCTCGGTGTGACCTGGGGGTACACATGGATATGATAACATGCAGGTTATCAAGTGAACAGTTAACAGAAGCAAATAAAAAGCAGCATAAGGATACACGATTGCATGAATATACAAGCAGAGCACATTGAATGCTTAGGATAGTATAGTATAGTATCAAATAACAATTTTGTGACAAGAAGCAGCAGACAAGGTAATTAGCACAGTAGTAACAGCTGTAAACAACAGAGGATGTATATCACAGTTATACAGTTATACACAGTACATAGGGCAAAATAGGCCCAAGACATAAGTGCAAGGTTGGGGTTATATGCCAGCTTCTGTAGCAAGACTGAGGCCGCTGGTCAGGCATTGGGGAGGGATAGTGGGGCATAGCAGGTTCAGGGACAGGAGCAATTTGTAGTAAGGAAGTTTGCTAGGGGTAGACAGAGAGTAGGAAGAGGAGGAGTGCCAAATTTGCAGTGGGACAGTGTTCCAGAGCTTGGGTAGCCAGTGTAGAAGGCAGCTTGACGGGCAGAGGTCTTCCACCTAGGGACTGAAAGTTGTTGGGAGTCACTGGATCTAAGATGATCGGAGGGGTGCGGCATCTGTGAGCATGGTGACAAGATAGGAGGGATGGACCCAAGCCACAGGTTGGAGAAAAATTTAACACAGTGAGAGATCGCAGTTTCGAGAGATGGTAGTGCCAAGGCTTGGTAGAGGTCACAGTGGTGGGTGAGGGAGAGGCATCGAGAGCAAAGTGGAAGAAGGCATTATAAAGTGTGTCCAGTTTAGATAGGGTGGACTTAGGGCTGCACTGTATAAAATGTCAGTAGTTGATGAAGGGTAGGATCATCTTCAAGACCAGTTCACATCGGACTTGGGAGGGAGGCTGTTGTGGCTCTATATAGTGCACTGAGCATGGGGTGTAGTTTTTGGAGATAGCATCGATGTGGTCAGAGAAGGAGAGATGGCTGTCAAGCCAGACCCCAAGTAACAGAACGAGGAGACATCTTCAAGTTTTTGACCATCCAGGAGTAGTGAAGTAGGGAAGGGAGGAGTCTGGCCAGGCGTTATCGTGTGCTGAAGGTCATAGTGACAGTTTTTTTGCATTTAGGGAGAGCTGGTATGAGCTAAACCATTGCTGTACCTTGTTGAAGTCAGCTTGAGGTTTGATTGTACCGCATCGGGGAGGAGCCGAATAGTAGAGTACAGTATCATATGCATACATGTGGATTGAGGAAGTAGAGCAGGTGAGTGGCAGGTCATTTAGGAATATAGAGAACAGAATGGGACCAAGAACCAACCTGTGGGACACCGTAGTTAAGGGAAGGGGTTGGAGATCGCATTTGAGACTCTAGCGGACTGAGTTCTGTCAGAGAGGTATGATTTGAACCAGTTTGTGGCTGCACAGAGAGGCCTGATTCAGTGAGACTTGAGAGCAATATGGGGTGGGAGACGGTGTTGAAGGCTTTGCAAGGTCGATAAAATGGCTGAGATGATCAGTCCATTGCCCATGCCTGTCAGGATAGTGTCTGTAAGCCTTATCAGGGAGGAGGCAGTGAAGTGTCCCTTTCTGAAGCCAGACTGGAATGCTGTGAAGAATTTGGAGTCAGTGAGGAAGGAGGTAACTGGGTGAGCACAAGGTGCTCTTGTAGTTTGCTAGGGCTGGGAGGAGGCAGATAGGGGGTAGTTAGAGGAGGAGGTAGGAGCACCTCCTTTTAGCAGAGGGATGACAATGGCATGCTTCCATGCATGGGGGACAGTAGTGGCAGCAAAGGTTGGTTTAGGAGTTTGGCAAGTGGAGTTGCTATAGCAGGGGCGGAGAGGTAAAGAAGTTTGGGGTCCTAATCCTTCTGAGGATTTGCCTTTTGAAGGTTGAGAGAAGTAATGCATCTAGGGCCTCAGTTACAGAGATGTCTTTGAAGGAAAAGAGGCGCCTAGTCTGGGTCTTTATGTCTGTAGGCGGTCACGAGGAGGTGTAGTGTTGGGCAGGAAAGAGGGAAGGTGGCAGCATAAGTGGAGAAGTACACATTGAACTCAGTGGCGACTGCTGTGGGCTCTGATAGGAGAAAGCTATTAACATTTAGCATTGGGTGGGATTGGCAGCCAGTGGGGTGAAAAGGGAGTGAATGAACTTCCATAATTTTGAGGGTTTATTTAGGTTTGACTGGAGGAGCTGCTGAAGTACTCTGCTTTTGCAAGATGAGTGGCTCTGGTGCACTTGTTATGGAGCATCACGGTATGTGGAGAGGTGTTGTGGGGAGGCATGAGAATTTATGCGCTTCCAGGCTTTGTCCTGTGCGATTTGACATGCAATCAGTTCTTGGGTGATCCAAGGTAGGTGGTTCCTCGTACTCTTGTATGACATAGTGGGCGAGTGTGTGTTCCAGACACTGAGGAATGTGTTTTTAAAGTGTAGGAAGGCATCATCAATGAAGATCATAGGAGGGGCAGGGCCCAGTTTGCTAGTGCAAGGTCATCTAATACAGGGCTAGACTGAGGGATTTATAGGAGCGTTTGACTACAAATTTAATGGGTGACTTTGGGGGTGAATTTTCTGCATTAAGAAGGTTATGTGGTGGTCACTGAGGAGTCAGAAAGAATACCGGCTTGTTTGACCCGGTGGGGTGTGTGGTAAGGACCCAGTCAATGAGTGAGTGGTTACCAGATTTTAGGTTAAGCTGGGTGGGCTCAGTAATGATTTGTGAGAGGTTTAGGGCAGAAATTTCAGTCCTGGTTTTGTTGAGGGCAGGAACCAGCCAATTGTGGTTAAGATTGCCCATAATATAAAGTTCCGTGTCATGGTTAGGCAGGAGATTTGCTTGAGGAGGTTGGTAGCGAGAAGGAATGATAAGCTGAATTAGTATTACTTCAAGGACTTTTGGTTCGGACTTGGTCAGGACCACTGAATAGCTGAAGTCCGAGTTTACATAGATGGCTATTCTGATACCTTTAGAGGCTGTATCCTGGTGGGCCATAGTGTAGCCTGGGATAGCGACAGAGGAGTCATTGATGTTTGTTTGAGCCAGGTTTCAGACAGGGTGGAGGGATATCTGGAGCATAGTGGATGGCAAGAACCTGAAGGGAGTCAAGTCTGTGGACAAGGCTTCTTATATTTAGGTGCAGGAGGCACAGGCCACATGGGAAAAGGTCCCAGAGTGAGGGTGAACAAGAGGCCAGTGTTGGAGAGGGGCATGGGGGGTAGTATTGGGGCTGGGGTTAAGATGGATGTCACTTGCTGCAAGGAGCAGGAGAGCAAGAGTTAGGTAGTGAGCGAATAGCTGCATATGTCTCTTAGATTGATGGCGTGTATTAGCTGGGCATAGGGAATAAGTTGAAAAATGACCCAGGAGGCGATGGGTTGAAAATAAATGGGCTGGGACGTGTGGCAGAGTGTATCCATGGTTGGGTGAAAGGG
Organism: Neoceratodus forsteri; assembly: GCA_016271365.2. Taxonomy (NCBI): domain Eukaryota; kingdom Metazoa; phylum Chordata; order Ceratodontiformes; family Ceratodontidae; genus Neoceratodus; species Neoceratodus forsteri. The sequence goes on from CM057450.1 coordinate 1,540,045,978, forward strand.
AGGTGGGCGCCAGACTGGAGGGGTGGGAGAGCTCAATGTAAATAAATACATAAATATAACTGTGACATGCCCTGCCACCTTTCTTTCTGTATGAAAATACTGACAGCCAGTTGATGTATTGCGAGCATGGTGTTGTTGAGGTGAGGTCATTTCCGACATTTGTTTCATTAATGTGGAGAACATTTCTCTGGTGGTGACAGAGTCCATGTTACCATGAGTGAGAGCCACCATTCAGTAGGAGGACATGTACGCTCACCTCACTGTGCACCTAACCCTCGAGGCGCTGAGCCTTATATTTTTGATTTTACTGCAGCAGAAGGTTAGTCATTTTAGATTCTGCTATTTTGGCCACCTATGGCACTCTGTAAATTCAATCTCTGGTGCAAATAAAATCCCCAGTGGTGAGCATTACGGAGTTAGTCTGCCATCTTGCTTCATAATAAATACTGGCACAACATAAAACTAAAATAAAAACATACTGGCCCAGATATTCAAGGTTAAGCCATGCGCAACAGGGTTCTTGTCTTTCAAGTCCTACATGTGCCATTCTGTGATATTCAGCAGGAGGCAGTTGCGCCACTGAAAAGCGGTTGAGCAACAGCGCAATGCAAATGAATGCATGCTCAACAGGAGGAGGATCCATGCATAAGTTGCGCAACCCGATATTCAGTCGGGTTGTGCAGAGTTGTGTCACATAACCCCAACCTGCTGCACAACTTTAGCCAAAAAGGATCAAGTTGAGGGCCACCCACAGGTGAGCTGCTGTATTGCAGGGCGCAACACAGCAGCTGCCACCCGTGGCTGGCCCCCAACTCAGTCCCTGTGCCCCCACCAGCCTGATCGCGGGCAGTATGTGTCCAGACCCCCAAACATCTCCCGATGCCCGATCGCGGGCAGTATGTATCAAGACACCCCCAAACAGCTCACAATGCCCGATCGCGGGCAGTATGTATGAATACACTCCCCCAAACAGCTCCCGATGCCCAATCGCGGGCAGTATGTATGAATACACTCCCCATAATCTCCTGATGCCGGTCGTGGGCAGAATGTCATTACAACCCCCAAACATCTCCCTGGTGTCTAGTGTCCCCACCCCCGAACCCTCACCCTGCTCCCCGGCGGCGCGGGCGGCAGCATCCACCCACCTGCGCCCGCCGCCCACCGATGACTGTCGGTAGGGCTGCATGCCCATTGGTGCAGAGGCGAGAGCCAATGGGCGTGCAGCCATACCGTACATGACAGTCAGATTTATGAATGATCATTCACAAATCTGGACTGTCATGTAGGTATGGGCTGCAGCCCGTGTCCCACTCAACTCACCAATGGGCAGCCGTATCCGACAGTCAGCGAGGTGGCGGCAGGCGGTGCTGCCTGCCGCTGGCTGCGGGGGCGGGGTGGAGGGCTTCATGGGTGGGTGGGTGGGGAGACACTAGACACCAGGGAGATGTTTGGGGGTTTAATTGACATTCTGCCCGCGATCGGGCATCGGAGATTGTAGGGGAGTATTCATACATACCGCCCGCGATTGGGCATCGGAGCCGTTTGGGGAGTGTATTCATACATACCGCCCGCCGATCGGCCGCAGGGAGCGCGCTCGGTCCCGACGGCTGCTGCCTGGCAGGGTGGCCAGGCGCAAGTCCTCGGGATCGGTGCACCTACATGCTAATGGCATGCAAATGGGGCCATAAATAGATGCAAATGGCCCCCCACACCTTGCATGAATTATGGCCCCATTTGCATGTCACCTTTTGAATATCGGAAATTTGCATGGTGCAATGGTACTTGCGCCCTGCAAGTTTAATGCTCAACTCTGACAACTGCGGTGGCACAAGTTCCCTAGCGCCATGTAGGCCAGTTGGTGGTGGATATTCAAAGGAGTTGCTCAATAGCGCAACCCTTTGAATATCACCCCGCCACACCCCTGCGCAACTATTTTGAGCAGCAAGGGCTTGCGCCTCAGAATGGCGCAAGTTTGAATATCCGCCACAGTAGTTCAGAACTTATCTGACAAACAAAAATAACAGTGTGTTACACTGCATTACACTGCTTGTCACTCACGTAGGTATCCTGCCCATTTTAAGCATGCATGTATTATGCCCATTATATGTGATATCATGAAAATTTTTAGTTAATCCTGTTTAACGAACTCCCATTTATCGAACTGAAACATGTCACTGAACAGGTTCAGATAAATGAAACCGCACTGTACTAATAATCATGTCTGAGGTTTGACCCACAACATTTTGTAAGGTTTAGTGCAGCACCAGAAATTGGGTAGAAGGTCTGGAAAAGGTCAACAGACAAGTGCTCTGGTAACAGTCTTTCAGAAATAATATCATATCATCAGCATAGGCTGCTAATTTAATGTCCATGGGATTATCAGGAGATGACAAGCCTCGGATCAGGGGTGTCAACAATTTGTGGAGAATGGGATCAATACAACATCACGTGAAGCAATGGACACAAGGAGCAGCCTTGACATACACCAGAGTGAATTAAAAGTTATTGCCTAAATGGTCATTTATATTGGGGAGGAGCATGGCTGTACTACATACATTTTGATCCATACACAAAACTGTAATGGAATCCCATAATGACAAAGTACAGTGAATAAATAGGCATGGGAAACCCTATTAAATGCTTTCTACTGGTCAAGTGAGAAGACATAACACATGCCTAAACCCAAATAATCTAGAGAAAATATTTCTTGGAGAAGGAGGAGATTGTCGGAATAGAATGACTAGGCATGGAGCACGTTTGATAATCTACGATAATGTGCATAGCAATAAACTCCAATCTCTTTGTGAGGATTTTCATTAAAATTTTAAATCTGTATTTAGGAGGCAGAAGAGATGCCAATTCTTAGTCTCCAAATCATCTCCTTTCTTAAACAGAAATATTTGAATGGCCTCACAAAAGCAGTGGGCAGAGGATTATGTAGTGCCCAACTGAAAACAATAACCAACATCTCAATAAGTGAAGCAGCATGCATTTTTTAAACTCTGAAGTTATGTCATCTGTTCCCAGTGCAGTGCTATTGCGTAAGGCTGATATAGCACTATGGATTTCCTCACTGGTCGCTGAATCTGTAAGGTGGGCCAAGTCTTCCTCAGGAATAGAAGGTATAGCAATAGAACTGAAAAAGGAGGAAAGTGGGGCAGGAGGGCTCTGGAACCAGAGAACTTTAAGTAGAGATGTACAACAGAGAGAAGATCTTCCTTTGAGGTGACAAGATGGCCATCAGGGGTACATAGTGTGGTAACAGGACATTTAAATACCCATTTTTGCAACTGGGAAAAGTAGTGCTGCCCTTTGGTGGCTTGGGTACCCAAATGGTGTTCTTTGGTGAGTGATTTGCGTGGTCATATTGTAAGCGAATCATTTGGTCTTTGACCATGGAAACTTGGTTATGGATATTGGAATCCAGGAAGTGGATTGGAGGAAGAAGTTAAGAGAGACTGAACAGCTATCTTAGTATCAAGCCACCAATCACCAATATTATTGTACATACATTGGATAGAATGTCTATCAAGTAATAAGTCATGCAATTGTGTCTGCAAAAGCAATTACTCAAAACAGTATTTTCTTGCACCACAGAGCAGGTCTTGTCTTGATTACTACTGAACCTGCAAAGGAGCCTCCAAGTAATAGATGACCACAGGTTTCTATAGGCGTTAAAGTGACTCTACAGGTGGTAAACTGTGAGGCTGTGAAAATAAAGTCTATCGTGTTGCCAAGGAACCTCTATAATATGTAAAGCTACCCATCTTATGAAGTGATCTATATGAATCTAGTAAGGATGCATCCCAAATCATTTCAAAATGGTTGAGTCATAATATAGTTTAGGTGTTTTTGCCCCACAATCAGCTGTCACCAAGCCACAGTTGAAGTCTCCACCCAGAAACAGATATTTGGAAGTATTGAGATATGGTTGAATTTTCTGAAAAAAGTCTATCCTGTCCTTTTTAACTGTGGAGGGTAGAGTGTAATAAAGCGGAAACAATCAGAGTATACATTGACATCCAAAAGAAGGGATCAGCATGGAGCAATGTCAACCAATTTAAGAAGAGTAAGCATAATCCCACAAAACGAAATGCCAATGCCATCACACTTGCCAGCCCCAAAGACTAGTGAGAGGGGCCCCATGGCCATAATTTGCTAGCCTGATGGATGTCTGTCAAGGAGGAAAAATGAGTGTCCTACAAAAAATGATATCATACAGCTCAGAATGAAGAGTGTTAAATAGTATAGAACAGTCCAGCAGACTCTTAATGCTGCTGACATTAAGAGTTGCTATGGAAGTGGAAGGGTCATACAGTGGGAAGGGTTGAAGTGAGTTAGGGAGAGTCAAGTGACTTTGTCTGGGATTCACCTTCTTTGGCCCTCATCTGGTCTTTTTATGATGCTGTTTGAGAGGGTAGCTAAAGAATCACCAACATTCTCCTGTGGCTGGAAGCAGGTGCTGGCAAACCAAAGAATCAGAATCCAGGCTACCTTTGGAATCTAGTTTGTCCTGGTCAAGCAACACATATTAATTAGACATGGGAACAGAAGGGGCAGGATGAAGGCCATGAGAAGGCTTATTGGATGATTTAAGTTGTCTCAAGGACCTCTTCCTTGTCATCACACTATACTCAGGGGATGGTTTGTCAACCTCATCCAGGTGTGAAACAGAAGCAGAATGATACACAGCATCTGGAATGCAGGTGGATTCCACAGAAGTGGAAGTAAGTTCCATAGGGGCTATCTCAATAGATGTAGTGGGGATGAGGCAGAGGATTCTGGAGGCAGAGGAGGAGGAATTTCAGGAGGGTCATTAGCATGGAAAAGCTGTCTAATTATGTCCTTGTATAATTTCTTTTGTAAGGCTATATGTGCTTGATATACAAAGGTATTCATAGAGGGCATATCACGCTGATTATGGGAGGCCCAAGGGCAGGCCTGATATAATTGGCTAATAGCATCACAAAGGTTACAGCGAAGTTGGTTAGAGCATTGAGCATTAGAATGACCCAAAGTGACCCTAAGTTTATCACATGCAGTATTCAAATGTCAGTCAGATCTGTATTTAAAATAGGTTTCAGCTGCCCTGATAGAAATAAAGGGCTCTGTCTCTGCCCAAAGTAAAAACATTAGGGAGGTGCTGTAAACCAATGGGGCCATGTTTCAATAGGACCTTGAACTTCCAATTGCCTTCAAACCCTTCTGTGTCCAACATCGGCTCTGAATCCCCATCAATGTGTAGTGTTACACAAGCCAATATCTAACATCATGAGCAGCTCACCTCTTTATTCTTCAAAGGATTGTAACAATATGTTGGGCAGGTTTAGTAAGGGTAGCACTTAGGAAGGGCTTCTAAAGGGGAGTACCTTAAGTTGGCCAAACTGAGACCAAAACCTGTCCTGAAGGTCATCTGTCTTAAAACTAATGTCAAAATAAGGGTCTGCTGCTGAATGAAGTAAAGCAAAAACTTATTTTGGAAGGTAAACATCATGGAGTCTTTCAGCAGCATTTTCCCATACATTTGATCAGAGGCAAATCAAGGCCCCTATATATATAGCATTTTGACAACATTCCGATGTTGAGCCAGGGCAGGAGAAGATGCTGTATTTGAATTACATTGAAGTGATTGCCAGTGTTTGCAGGCACAGCTGGTTCAGGAGGCGAGAGGCTCAAGGAGGGAATAGGCAATTCCCTATCCACCCTGTGCACTCAATAATCCTGAGAGCAGAAGCAGAAGCAGAAGCAGAGGCTGCAGGATGGTCAGAAAGCAATGGAGGAAAATCAGTAGCCAAATCGTACTGTGAGGGGTAGATAGGTGTTCAAGAGGAGGCTCAGTTGCTGAACATGGTCTATAGCAGGCTGAAAACATGGAGGAATAGCATAAAGTACAGGAGCCACAGAGGAACTGCAGTAGTGGGTAGTGGCAGGCGATGCTATCATAGGGAAGGGGGAGGCTAGGAGGAGAAGAACATTTCTTTGTGCCTGCAGAAATAATGAAAGGGCCTGACAAAGCTGAAGCTGGAGGAGATTTTGCAGTGTAGTGCCAGATGAAGACTGTTCAGCAGGAGGAGCTACCATGTCAGAAGACAAGATTGGTGCCCAGTCCCCAGACAAGGTTTATCCCAGCTAGTGTTCTTCAAAACAGAGGACAAATTCCAATCAGAAGGGGGTATGCCATTGTATAATAGCATCTAGATCCCCATTGCTGTCCCAGTGAGGGCACAAGCATTAAGTGAGTACACAAAATAGCTGAGCTGTGGAATGGAATTAGATTGCTCAGCAATTTGTAAAGATCCTCTTCAGGTACTGTACAGGGCTCCCTCTCTCTGTGTCCATTGTAGCACAGCAGCAAAACTACAGTCTGCCATTTTGCCAAACATGCAAAGGGTCCTGCTATTGTCAGAAGAGATGCAAGTCACAAGTGGGGTACCTCAGGGATCAGTCCTGGGGCCAGTCCTCTTCAATTTCTTCATCAGTGACATTGCAGATGAACTGGAGGTAAGGTTTGTCTGTTTGCAGATGACACTGGGGTTTATGCAAGAAATGCAAGATCATGCACATAGAAAAAGAAACCCTGAAGCCACCTATAGGCTGGGAGGAGTTGCTGGCAGTCACAAGGGAAGAAAGAGTCTTGGGCGTCATCATACAGATGATCTGAAATCATCCAAGCAGACCACTAAAGCAGCAGGTAAGACTAGAGGGATGTTGTGGTGTATTAGTAGGGGTATCACAAGTCAGAAGAGGGTAATAATCCTCTTTACAAAACACTGGTTAGGCCCATCTGGAGTACTGCGTGCAGTACTGGAGGCCACACCTTCACAAGGACATTAACCAAATTGAGGCAGTACAGAAAACAGCAACAAAATGGTGCAGGGACTGCATCAGAAAACATATGAGGAAAGATTAATGGAACTCAATATGTATACTCTAGAGCAAAGGAGGAGAAAGGTGATATGATCAAGACATTCAAACACCTTAAGGGCATTAACAAGGTGAAAGAGTCTAACATGTTTCAATATAAGAAAAATAGCAGGACAAGACGACACAGCATGAGATTAGAGGGAGACTGATAAGGGGTAATGTGAGGAAGTTCTTTTCACAGAAAGGGGGTGTATGCATGGAATGGTCTACCTCTGGAGTGGCGGAAATGAATACAATGCAGGGTTTCAAACAGACATGGGATAGGCATAAAGGAACAATACAGATGAGTATGAATAGGTAGGCCATTGACAGAGCAAGGCAATGGCACATTCATAAGGCAGAAAAATAAATGGGCAGACTGGATGGGGCTTGCAGTTCTTATCTGCCATCAACTTCTATTTTTCTATGTTTCTATTGACAAGAGTAGGGGAATTTTTATTGAAAATTGCAAACATGACAGAGTACAATCATAAACAATTAGAAATAATCTGTACAATATTGCAAGAACCTCATTTTCACAAGAATATACACATTCCTAATAACCATACACCACATCATCCTAATCTGGATATCACACTCCTGTCTTGATTATTCAGACATACGCATTATAAGTGCATCAACCTGTGTCTAAACAATCCTATGCTTCCATTTTTTCTGTGCACATGCAAAGGAACTGTTTTCCATTCAAGATAATATACTTTCTGCAATTCTGTTTCACTGGTTCTTACTAATTCTATGTTCACCGTTTGTTTTGCTAGAATATCCAGACACATCTGGCATGCCATTTAGCAGTGTACCTATAAGTTGTATTGTGTCTAAGTCACATTTCTGCCACTGCTTTCCATATAAACCTAATACTATTTCATTGTAGGTTATCTTCTAGTATATGGGCTCTTCCATGTTTTGCCAAAAATGTTGTAGAAATGGACACTGTTAGTATAAGTGCTCTTGTGTTTCTTACTGCTGTATGCATCCATCCCTTAGGCAATATCTTTTATCTGTTTGTGCTCATGTGAATTATGTACACCTAACCATCCATATGCATAACCATTGTACATGCCAAACAAATGAGGGAATCCTCGTATTATTGATGTATCTGATAGCCTATTCTGTGTTTAGCCCAGGGCGTTGTGGATGTGTTTCTAATTGCTGTATGCATCCATCTCTTAGGCAATATCTTTCATTCATCTGTTTGTGCTTATGTGAACTATGTACACCTAACCATCCACGTATGCTTAACCAGTGTACATCCCAAACAAATGACAGAATCCTTGTATTATTCATGTATCTGATAACCTGTTCTATGTTTTGCCCAGGACACTGTGTAATTTCTAATGGACCATAAAAATTAGACATTTTATTTCTCGATATAAAAGTTACCTGGTTAATGTTATGACTGTTTGCTTAGTCACATTCCATTGCTTAATTTTCTTTATGACCTCTATCATGTGTTCTGGAGTGTCTTTTGTTTTCCTGAGTTTTGGCTTACCTGCCTGCCAGTTTGCCATATATGGTTCAAGCCATTCTCTAATGCATGGTGTCCATAATTTCCCATTTGGCCAGAGGGTCATGCCAATATTATATGTTAAAAATAAACTATAAAAACTGTTGGGTTCACCATTCCACATCCTCCATCCTGTTTGTCTCTCTGTGTTGCATTTCTTTTATTGGACTCAGTCTCCTTCCCCAGAATCCTTGAAAAAAACCCTAAATAGTTTTGTCTCTAATGCTTGGGGTGCTGAAATATATAACTAACATAGAGGAACATAGGTATAATCAGATTTTTAGTAACAATACACATTTCAGTTTAGAGATTATCTTGCTTTTCCATAGATTCACTTTATTTCCCACTGTGTGTAAACAGGATTCCCAATTTGTTTCTGCCATTTGCTGTGTGTCATAAGTTATTCCTAATATTTTGATATCCTGGTCCAGAATAGGTACATCTGCAATACTGTCTATAGGTGGATTTTCTGCTTCCCCATATAGCATCCAACACTTTTGCTATAGTTTATTTGGTATACGTGTACAAGGTGACCACAATTGGCGCTTTCAAAAGGGCAACTCAGTCATGGTGCCTGTGCACAAGGCTACCTAGCTGGGGAGAACCAGGTTGGGGAGTAGGCGAATATAGCAGGATGTCACTATGTATACACGCATGCGGGGGGTGGGGAGGGACCATGCCATGTGACAGGCTGAAGGAGAGGGACGGTTTGTGGGGTGAAGTGCAGTGGTGGACTGCCAAGCTGGCCATGAGGCATGGTGGGTTGGTGGCAGGCTAGGTTGGGAGTGTGCGGGTTCAGTTCTGGGCACACTCATGTTTTTGTGCCAGGTCGTTTATTTGTTTTTTTAGCTTTGCACTCCCTCTAACATGCACCCCTGGAGTTTAGAATCCTTTAGTAGGGAGGGTGATGGGTGAAAGCCCCACATAAAATAGGAAACCCTAAATCTCTGGTGCCCTCTTGGTGTTACCATGAGTGTACATCACCAAAATGTATTTTGGCATTGTACCTCACCCAAACTTCAATCGTTATTCCATGATCGCCGTTATCACATGGAACAGTTTATTTTAGATCCGGATGCTTCAGTAAATTGCTCTATACTTGTGTAATCTCTACTTCTGTTCTCCTATGAATTGTAATGACCACATCATCTGCATAGGCAATTACTGTAACTGCTGGAGTGTGAGTGTTAAGGGATATGCCCATGATTCTGTCATTTTTTTGAATTGCTCTTAACAGAGGATCTAACACAAATATATATAATGAGGGACTGAGAGGACAGCCTGGCCTTACACCTCTTCGAGCTGTTATTCCTTCCTAGCCATCCATTTACAGTATATAGGGATTATACTAGCATCATAATAAAGACTTTTATCCAGCAGACAGATTTAGTGGGGATGTTATAACTCTCTAACACTTTGAACAGGTATTCATGTGAGAGCCTGTTGAAAGCTTTTCTTGTCAATACTTAAGAGGTAACCCAGTAGTTTTCCTTAATTCCCTTTAGTACATAGTTCTCTTAAACATAACAAGTTATCCTGGACTGTTCTGTTTTCAATTGAGCACATCTGGTAAGGATTCAATAGTTTTTCTGCCACAGCAATTAATCTCTCATGGCTAGTATTTTATAGTCTGTATTGAGCAAACTTAATGGTCTCCAGTTTCTGAGATCGGCCTTATCACCCATTTATGAATTAAAATCAGCAAAGCTTCATACTGCATGTTGTAAGTTGTCCTTCTACTAAACAGTTTATTGTAAAGTTCTGCTAGAATGGGTGCCAATTGATCTTTAAACTTTATATAAAATGCAGCAATCAGGCCATCTTTCCCTGGTGCTGTATCATTTTTAGTTTGCTTAGACTGTGCAGGACTTCTGAGGTGGTTATAGGATTGATTAACTTACTTATTTCTACTTTGGACAATTTAGGAATATCTAAAATTACTCAACAGATCAGTGTTGCCCTGTATGTTAGGGATACTGCCAAACTTGTCATTCACATAGGTCTCGATTGTTTCCATTATTCCTAGTTTTGCAGTGATTAAATGTCCATCTGTTTTGAAGACTGCTTGTATTGATCTTTTTCAGTCCATGTACGCAGTGTTTAAAAGGGTCAAAAGTTTGTTTTGGACAAATCTCATTTCTTGGTATAGGGACTGTGCCATATCATATTGTAATTCTTTCATTTGTTTCTGTATATTACTAATCTGTGAACTGTAATCTAATTTTCTCTCTCTGTTCTGGATATCAAAATTTGAACCAGCTTCTCAACTGCAGATAGTTTATGTATTCTGCACTTGCTTTGTTTCAAATAAAGGTACTAAATAAACTACTTATGTCCTTTTTGCTGTCTTCCCACCATGTATATGGCCTATCATAGAGGCACAGTACAGATAATCTCACTTCCTGTAAATGATTCCACTGTTTTATTAGCTGATCCTCATTTAGTTTACTGTTGTTCATCGCCATATTCCTTTACCATTGGTTGGGGTCAGACCCAATTTAAGGAACATTGTATCATCCAGTGGTCAATATATTCATAACTTTGTACCTGGCTAGTTGCTATGTTTATATGCTCAGAAACAAATACATAATCTATTCTTGTTGACAGGAATGCTCTAAGTACGTGTTCCTCCAGCTGGATGTAGTTGTCTGTAAGCATCTTTTAATTTTGCTGTTTTTGTAATGTCATTTAAACTGTTTGTGTCACTATATAATTTGTGTGTTTTCAAGCCTCTATCCTCTTTTGCTTCTCCACAATTAAAGTCACCTGCCCAAATTTCAGTTTTGGATGTATGTGAGTAAGGCTGGATATCATTAAGTAAACTGACACTAGATGCTTTTGTTTGAGGTACATATATTGTAATTATTCATAACCTTTGTGTATTGTAAGTTATGTCAAGAACTAGGGTTCTTCCTGGCATAATTTCTATTAGTTTTGACATTTTAAGACTTGGTTTGTTAAAGTATACCTACTCCATCACACCTATCAAGCCCAATGGACCAAAAGAGGGCCTTTTGTCCACAGTCTGGTAGACTGATTGATTTCATATTTGGTTTAAGTCTGGTATCTTGCAAAAATATGGTCTGACTTTCTGATTTTTAGAGACTAGTCATTACTGGTAAAAGCTTTCTATATCCTTTAATGCTATTTACATTGATGGTTGCTATAGTCACTGTGGTCATTGAGTTTTAAAAGGGTTTTGGTGTCATGAGTTTACCTTATTCTGGGACCTAGTTCTCCTACCAACTCCCTGAGCATATGTGTCTAAGGCATGTTCCTCCTGGTTAGAGAGGATATCCTTCTGGGATAAAGCTACTGATGAGTCTTCAGATTCTTCTGCCTCTGTATCAGTGTCTCCCACATTTTTTTTTTTTCCCCATTAGGGGCATAAATCTGTTTTTATACACTAGGCCTGCTTTTTCCCCCTTTTTCATATGTTTTCTCTCTCTCTCTTTGTCGCTTCTTTTTCCTTTCCTTCCTTTCACAGGTTTAAAATCATCCACTTGGGAGGGCAGCTGCTCAGGTCAGGTCTATTTTCCTAGGTACTATGCTTGTGTTATCCACTACTGTTTGTACTGTTGCTAAATCCTCTGCCTTCTCTTGTTCATCCTGGATTGTTTCCTTTCTAATGTAACAGGTACATTCTCTTTCCTGCACTTTCTGACTATTCTCCAGGCTCATTCTCTTACACAGCTGTGTTGCTTTGCATTGATTCCAACCATTTCTCAGAGACATGCATTGCCTGTTTTGTTGAGCCTGTGAGTCTAGTGTCTCAGGGCTAGGCTTTCTCCTCTATTGTGGGAAGCCCATGGGCATTTGGCATATGAATGTCCTCTTCTTTCACATATATTACACTTAAATGTATTTTGATATTCAGTTGCAATGTGCCTATATTCAAAACAATGGCTACATTTGGTGCTATCATGCACTGCCCAGGTGTCCCCTAGAGCCACATTTAAAGCATAGAAACATAGACTTTGATGGCAGATAGGACCACTTGGCCCACCCAGTCTGCCCATTTCCTACCTACTGGATAAGCTGCAGATTCTAGTTAACCAACAGCCTACTTCCTGCAAACCCCACTATAATTGCCTTGTGTCTGTCCCATGCATGTTTGAATTCCCCACTGTTTTAGACCAACGACCTCCTCAGGAAGGCTGTTCCATGTATCCATCCTCTTTCCATGAAAAAAAATTCCTCACATTACCCTGAGCCATCCCCCCTCTATCTTTTAAATTGTGCCCCTTGTTCTTACCGCCTCTTTTCTGAAAGATGCTACCCTCCTGGACTTTGTTGATTCCTTGAGGTACTTGAACATTTCTATCATCCCCCATCCTCCTTTCATCAAGAGTATACATATAAAGCTCTCTCAGTCTCTCTTCATATGGTTTTCTGCTAGACCCTGCACCATTTTAGTTGCCATCCTCTGGACTGCTTCCATCCTGTCTATGTCCTTGCGTAGATGAGGTCTCCAAAACTGCACACAGTACTCCAGATGGGGTCCACCAATTGTCTGCATAGAGGATAACCACTTCTCTTTTCTACTTGTGATGCCCCTTCCTATGCATCCCAGTATACCCCTGGCTCTCCTTACTGACTTTTCATATTGCTTACCCACCTTTAGGTCATCTGATATGACTACCCCCAGGTCCCTTTCCATTTTTGTTGTTGTTAGTACCTCCCCTGCTATTGTGTACTCTTCTCCTGGGTTTTTGTATCCCAGGTGCATTTCTTGCACTTCTTTGCATTGAATCTAAGTTGCCATATGTATGACCATTCCTCCAACCTTGCCAAGTCCCTTCTCATCTTTTCTACCTCCTCTTGTGTATCAACTCTGTTACAGATCTTGTGTCATCTGCAAAGAGGCATACCTTTCCTCCAGAGCCTCTGCAATGTCACCTAGGAAGATGTTAAAGAGGACTGGACCCAGTACTGAGCCCTGAGGTACTCCACTAGTAACCCCTTTCTTCGGAATGTGTTCCATTCACTATTACCTTCTGTGTCCTGTTGTGCAGCCAGTTTGCTACTCAGACTACCACCCTGGGACTTAGACTGTCCCATATAAAACAATAAGCCTCTGTCCCTTCCTTGAAAACTGTTACCTGGTAGATGCATAATCCCATGTCAGTTTGCCTTAGTTTGAATCTGATCTTCCACCCCCAAATCCATATCTGCTCAGAATCCAAAATTGATGTCCGGGTACATAATACTTCACACCGCTGATGTAATCAAAACAAAACATCAGACATATTAACCCCTCATTTTAAACAGAACCATTATCATTCTTAACGTAGGTTTTGTAAGAGGCACAGCTAAGAAAGGACTCTATAATGAAGTTTTGTTAATCTCGTTATACTTTGCCCAAAACCTGTTTAATCCAGCTATGGTTTAAAACTAATGTCAAAATTGGCATCACAAGTGTGAATTAGTTAATATATTTCCGATGCAAAAAAACTCACAGAGTGTTTTAGTAGGGTTCAAGCAATGAAGATTCTGTCCAGTGGGTGTTAAAGGCCTGTTTATAAATCAGTCTAACTGCACTTCTCCTAGGTGCTGGTTCCCTAGCTGTAAATAAGTCAGCAAATCTCTGGGGTGAGGCAGTCTGTTCTTTTGATACATTGTTCCTTGTGCATTTCACCATTTGATTGCTGAATATCAACCTGCTCAGTACTAGTTGGTGTAAGGGCCCATGCAGAAGCAGATGCAACTTCATTATTGGTACACTTTTCATGCTTTTTGTAGTGCCTGACCTTGTTCATTGTCTCTACCATAAACATCCTGTTTGTATTTTTGCACCACAGGATCCTCCTGACATTGTTCCCATGCTCCCTTATTGTTTTACCCATCCTGCTGCCATTAGAGCCCTTTCAGGTGACCAAACTCCCGTATCTTCTTTTTTATTTACAATCAGTCTCCTGAGTTCCAGTAATTTTTGCTGGTGCTTAGCAATGGTAATGTCATTTTTGTCCATATAAGCTTCTGGCCTTCATAGCAGTGCATCTGCTAGAGACATGAGCAGCAGTTACTTTTGCAGTTTTATATTTTGTATTGTCACTTACTTCAGGTCTCTCTATTGAAGACACTGTTTTCTCCATGTTTCCCTCTGTTTTCATCATGTCCTGTTTGTTTTGTATCCTGAGTTCTTTCTCCATGCCATTTGAGCATGACTCTTTGCTAGTTGGTGCGTCAGTGGTTCTGCAGCAGGATTCCTGGATGATCCTATGTCATTTCCTTTTAGTTGTAGCTGTTCAGCTGTCTGGCTCTGTTGCTGTTCTCCTTCAGGCTTATCACTCCATTCAGAAGCACTCTCCAGTTGAATTCTCTGTTTCTGGATAGCATTCTCCGTTCGGTGAGCATGTCAAGTAGTTGCCATTTTTTTATTTCCAGTGCTGTCAGCAGTTCCCCATCTTCTTGAGTGTCCATGCCATGTTGTGTTTTCTGTTCTTCTTCAGCTTTCCCTTGCATCATTTTCAGCTTCAAGGTTCAGACTGGTCTCTGTATTTGGAGAAAACATATGCTCCAAAACCATTTCCTCATAAATGGTCTTCTGCTGAAGCAAAACTGGGGACGCAGTCTCCACGGTTTCCACAACCTGCATCCTGTCTCCTCCAGTGGCAACCATCTTGGCAGTCTGTTAACTGGCCAAGGGCCCTCTACCAAGAGTAGGGTGTTTTTATTCAAAAATATAAGAACATACAGACATACATGTACATAAATGAAAAACATGCTATTACCATTATAACACACAGATTTATATAAAGGGGTATTACAAATACCCACCAGAAAATAAGGAAATATATACTAACTTGTATGTACAGTAAATTATTAACAATACCAAAAGGAGTAGGGATATTTTGTCCACAGTATGTTTGAGTGTATGAGAGAAATCATGCTATTAACATCATAACATTCTCAATAATACTGATATATATGACCACAATTTAGGGAGGTGAAAAAGGTTACCTGATGAAAATATAAAATTAGATAGGAGGCAAAACTCAGATCAGAAACTGTAAACACATTTATACATGGTTCTGGTGTCTCTACTGAAAGGATTCAACTGATACCCTTCCATATGCAATCTATCTAAATTAAATTAAGGTGATCACTTTAATTATGGTAGTCCCTATTTAAAAAAATTGAGATTTAGCACTGTGTACTTGCTGTTTGCTTTCCTGTGTTATACCCACCTGTACCTATAGCTTTTCTCACAACCAGTCAAAGGAATGCCATCTCTCTGTAAAGGACTGAGGACATATAGTCCTCTCCTGCCACCTTATGGCTTGGATTTTTTATCCTGAAAGGACTGTAAAATTTCTTCTGGTGACAAGATGATTTGTTGTAGTGTTAGTTTGCACCTTACTTGCCAGATCCAGTACTTTAGGCATGCCATGATTATTCTAAATGTACTCTTGTTGTACTGAACACCTAATTGTGGGAGAATCCCTAAATATAATACATCTGGTATAACTATGCATTTCAGAAATTGCTGCCATCTCCTCATTATTAGGGACCATAAGTTAGTAGTGAAAGGACACGCAAAAAAAGGTGGTCCATAGTTTCTGGTTGCTCAATGTTTGAGGACCTAGGGCATATGGGTTCTGTTTATCTTTATGTTGTCCTTTACAGGCAGTTTGCCATGGACACAAAGCCATATTGTATCCCTCATCGGGGGCTATTCTATTGCCAGTTAGCATATCAGAAATATCTTGTAGTTCTTTTGGTGATGTGTTATATATGCAGGAGAGATAAGATAATGATCTATTTGTATGTGAGAATAGAACTGTTTCCTGTCTTGTGATTGAAAGGTGATAGTTGTTACCTTCCAAGCTCTAAGTTTACTGATACTGTCTCCTACATATTTTGGGTAGTCTGCTATTTTGGCTTGTTTGGGTATGGTACCTGTCTGTCTCCATGTACGTAATAAAGGGGAAAAATTATCTGCTACCCAAGGGCACCATATTGACAGGTGTTCTGAGAGGATTGGTTTGATATTGGAATAAAGAAAAATACTGTGGTAAAATATGATGGGGTTAATCATCTTCAAACCACCTAATGCAATCTCTAGGTCCAAAATACCTTTTGATAGGATTTAGTCAGCTTCCCAAGCTCTGAAAAACAACCAGCTGAGAAGTTGCATTTCCAGTGTTATTGAGGGGATAGACATAGTTAAGATATAAAACATCCGGAGTAAAATGTGTTATCATTTAGGTTCCTTTCTTTTACTCATCCACCATTTGTTCCACTGGGCAATCCTGTCTAAGGCTATATTAATGGAGTAGTCCCAATTATAGTATGCTGAGTTGGGGTAACTAAAATAGATTCCTAAAATATTGGTTCTATGGGAATAATTGGATTTTAATTATATATGTAGACTGTGATGAGGAGGACCTACTGGGATGTATTTACTTTTTGAAGGTTAATCTGAGATCCTGATATTTTAGCAAATTCCATAAAGACTTTTTCACTGGGGTGCTAAATTTGGTCTGCCAGTACAATACACAAATCATCTGCATATGCTAAAGTTTTTAATTTCTGTATCTTTGCTAGAACTAGAAAATCCTTGTATGTCAGAATTTATATTAATTATGTGGATGAGAGGGTCTAAAGTTATAAGGTAAAGGATAGGGCTGAGGGGCACCCTTGATGTACTGTACTCCTATTCTAATATTGTATGGTTTCCTGTCCACCCATTAATATAAGGTGATACGGTTGCCTGTTTATAACATAATTGCACCACTGAATAAATTGTTTGGGGAACCCTAGCCAAGTTAAACAGGCCATAGATATTTGTGTAAGACTCTGTCAAAGGCCTTGATTGGTCTATACTTAGTACATATCCTGTGAGTTCATCATTATGGCCTTTTTCTGGAATTCTCTAATAAGAATCAAAATATCTGAAATTTTCCTTCCTGATAAGGAGCAGACTTGGGTATGGTGTATTAAAGGGAGATAACTGAAATTAATCTTTACTTAGTAATTTCGCTAGAATTTTAAAGTCAGAGTTTAGTAAAGAAATTGGTCTCCAATTATTTAAAAGTTCCCTGTCACCATTTTTTTGTATAAGTACAGTATAAGTAAGCCAAAGTACATATCTACTGACTATCTATCCTGGGTTAGCATGTATATAAGGCTGTTAATTCTGGTAATATGTGTGTATGATTTTCTTAGACAAAAAAGTGGGGTAGTCCATCTGGCCCTGGTGCTGTTCCTACTATAAGTTGTAATATAACTGTCACTAACTTCTTTTGTGATAGGGTTAATTAGCATATTACTATCCTGGTGAGAAAGCTGTGGTGGCAGTTTTGAAGCCATGCTGTGGTATCATCCGACGCTGGACAAGTTATGCTAAATAGTGGAGTAATATAATGCTCCACTTCTGCCATAATGCTAGAATTCCTGTGATTATTAGTCTTTCTGTTTTGAAGGAAGTAATTTTTTTATTCATGTGAGTTATATAGCTTTCATAGGGATTGGCTTGGGATTGGTAGCCTTTTGCATCGAAGCGTTGTTCAAATTCCAGGATTTTCCTCTGTCATACTGGTAAGAGGCCATTTCCTGTTTAATAATTTTTATTTGTGGAGTAATCATGGTTAGTTTCTGTTTGTAGTGAAAATAATTTATATAATTGTTTTCTGAGAGCTTCATATTTTGAAGTTTTATAATGACCTGACAGTTTCCTTGCCAATTTTAGGAATTTAGTAAAATCTTCTTTGCTCTGCTCCCACTACTCTACAAGGAGTCATAAAGGAAATAAACAGATTTCTGGGCTGTTATAATATCTAAAATACCTTGCAAGATTTCTGTATTTTCCAATAACATGGTATGTAGCCTCCGATAGCCTTTCCCAATGGCCACCTCAGGTGAGTAAGGTATTTTGATCTCCAATAAAGAATGGTCCGAGGTGGCTATTGGGGAGAACCACTGAGTGGACTATGGGGAAGTATAGGGATACAAACCAGTAATCTATCCTGTTTGATAAGGATCCTTTAAGATAGGTATACTGAGGTTTAAGGTGTTGTTCACGGATACAAACTTTTAATTTAGTTTGAATCAGTAACCTGTTTAAAAAAACAGTATAAAAAATATTTTGTCTGCTTTTAACCCTAAGTCCTTCTCAAGACTGTGCAATTAAAATCTCCTCCAAGCAACACTGCTCTTGATGTAAGTAAATAGGGTTGTAGAAGACTAAACAATAGTACTCTCCCAGCTTTATCCTGAGGGGCAAAAATATTTATGAAGTGTAAATCCTGCTGTTCTAGGGAAACATTTAATAGCATGGCTCAACCTGGAAAAATATCCAGGACTCGAGTAGCTTTCATTAAAAGATTATTTAGGCAAATGCCAACTCCACTACAGGCATCTTCCCTATGGACCAATGTTCTGTACCCCATATCCAGTCTGCACTAGCATTTTAGTTTCATTAATTGTGGACTAGCGGATATTCTGAAAAAATACCACATCACATTGATTGTTTGAGAAATATGAGAAAGTAGATTTCCTTTTTTCTATGACTTTGGGCTGTTGGCATTGAGAGAGGCTAAAACTATATCAGATTCAATTTGTCAATGGTTTCAGACTGGAGTTTTCTTTTCCTAAGACTGAATCGTGTTCCCATTAGCCTTTTTCTTTTTGGCTCTGCCTTCAGGTGTAGGTGTGTGTTCTTTCTCGATCAGACGCACCTCCTCTTTGAGAGGAGTGCTGTGATGGAACATCAGAGTTACACTCCATTTCTGTCTCACCCCATTTAAGACATGGAATTTATTGTGTAAGGGGATGCCTTCATCAGTTTTTGAGGTACTTCATGTTTCCTTGTGTCGTTTGTTTGGGACCAACTGGAAGGCAAGGTTCTTTGGTGAAGGGGCATTTCAGCCTCAAGTACTGCTTTCTTCAGGGTGAGAAACACCAGGAGGGGCTGGAGCTGTATTATTAGTGGGTTCTTGGAGTGTTTGTGCTGCTGGGGTCCCTCCTGTTTCATGTTCCTCTGTAGGCACTGACACAGGGTTAGGCCTGGGCTCTGCATAGGGAAGATTGGGATCTCTTCCTGGGCCCTGGCGGTGACTTTGTTTATGTAAAAGTCCTTTTCTGTATTATGTGACACCAAGGGACAGGATAGAAAAGAGTGCTCTGCTTTGTCACAAAGATGGCATAGTGGCGTTAAAGTACAGTGGGACCATGAGTGACCTTATTTCCACATTGGAGACATTTCAGGACTTCACAATTGTTGCTAATGTGTTGATGTGACCCACATTTGTAGCAGGAGTGGACTGCCCTGATAGAAAAGTATACCCTTGTCTCTACCCAAATAGAAACAATTAAGAAGATGTTTGATACCTGAGTCATCTTGTTACAGTTTGACTCTTAGTTTCCAACTCCCTGTCCAGAATCCTTCCCCATCTACTATGTGGTCTGGTACACCTTGGATTTTACATTTCTTTCCTAACCAAAACACTATATCAGCAATATTAACACCTTCATTCTTGAATAATATAGTGACTAGCTTAAACGTTGGTTTTGTTAGGGGACCGTTTGAAAAGGTGACCATAGAGGGTGTTTTATGAGCAGTATATATGGTCCAGAATCTATCTAACAATACCACAGATTGGAAGCTAACATCAAAAGTACAGTAGTCTCTCCTGGGCATGGATTAGGACTTTACACTTCTGCCGGTGTAAAGCCCATGTCTGTTTTGTAACTGCCTCTACATAAAATCAATCTGAGGTCATTCCAGACCTCCAACATATCACAGTCTGACTGTGTGCCTCCATTTAGCCTGCTCCAGAGTTTTTCAGGAGGCTAGCATAAGTTATTGGTGGAGCAGGACCATCACTAGAGCTGGCAGGTTCTGTGTTTTGCTTCAAATAGTTAGTAGCTGCATTGACTATAGTTGGTGGTATCACTTCAGTTAAAGCTTCAAAGAAAACTTCATTTGGAGTTTCAAGACATGAGTAGGAAATACCTGCTTCTTGAGGTGTAGATTCCTGCTGTTACAATATTGAAATTGGGTCTGTAGCTGATGTTGGTACCAACTTCTCCTTAGTAGTTTGTTGATTTTGATTTTGTTGGAGCACTTTTTGGGGACCCTGGGATAGGAATGGCAGGGTTGGGTATCTATTCTCCCATAGCTGTTTGAATCCAGCCAGCTTTTGGCAGGGCACTGCTTGAGTCCATATTTCTTGCTTGGGAGTGTTTGAGGTGCCCGGATGTTGTGGATGTGTAGGTGCATCTGGGTTACTAGTGTTTGCATCAAAATGAACATTTTGGAAGTTTTGTTTTCTGTGTTGCATTTGCTTTTTCTCTCCTTCATCCATTTTTTTTTATTGCAGATAAGCCTCTTCAGTTTTGGAGATCTCAGCTAGCAGCTCATCTTTATTTTTATTTGTGTCCTCTTCTAGTTGCTTTTTTTCTGCCTGGAGTTCGGCATCATCAGACCCATCCATGGGACCTATTTCTTTTGTTCAGTTTGCTCCTTCTGCAGAATCTTCTCCTGTTTAATCGATGTTTGTGTGTCTGGGATGCTTTGCTGGCCACCCTCACTAGGGTGCATCCCAGCTATTCTGGTCAGCATCCGAGCTGCATCTGGTGTACTGTCGAGTAGGGAATTTTTTATTATAACTGTCAAAAATAAATATAAAAACAGCACATTTGGGACTTCGCGTGTCGTCAGTGTCGCATGAAAGCCTGATTTTGCTGCACTCAATCCCCAATGATCTAATTGGTGATAATCAGCCACATCTGCTCATATAACCTCTACTCCCGGGTGCCTATACATTTAGTAAGTACTCAAGTAATGGAAAATGTTAAAATGTCAGTGAAAATGCTTCCTCCAAGAAGAATAAAAGTAATACACCCCAGAGGCCTAGAGACCACAGTCCAGCTAGCTCAACTGCATCAGTGCAGATGGCGGCTCTGGGGACAAAGAAGAGAATCTGGTTTAGAAGGGCAGCAACAACTGGGAAGGGCTGATTCATGAGCAATAATGCACATGCTGCACAGGATAGACACCAAAGTAACTGGCATAAAACAAGACCTCCAGAGACTGGAACAATGTACCACAGACAATGAAGGGCATTTGGAGAATTTGCAAATGGAGCATATGGCATTCAGGTGCTCCTTGATTTATCTGTACAGGAGGGAGAGACCTTACTAATAAGGCAGAAGATGCAGAGGCAAGATCCAGAAGAAACAACATCCGAATGTTCGGGGTCCCAGAGGGCTCCAAACAGGCTGATACTGTAGTCTTTTATGTCAGTTTGGCTGCAAAAGAACTAGACTTGTCTGCAGACCCAAACTTGGGATAGAGAGGCGCACGGGCCCTAGTCCCAAAACCTCCACGAAGCACCTCCGAGGTCAATAATTATTAAATTCCTGAGCTATACAGTAAAGGATAGAGTGCTCAGAATGGCTTGGGCAAAAAAATTTGAATTTGGATGGCCACCGAATTTATGTGGACCAGGACTACCCACCGATGCTTTTAGCCAAGAGGAAAATGTGCTACAAATAGTGAAATTACTGAAAGATAAAGGTTTCAAGGCACAGATTAGATATCCAGCTCATCTCTGGATCCAAACAAAGATGATATTAAAACGTTCAATAATCTTCTTGCGGCAGTTCCATTTCTGAAATCAATGGACTTACCGGTGCTAGACATGAGAGAAGAAGAGGCAGAAGCACAAATTGAGGATCTTTTGTGGAGTGGTTCCTTCTTCTACAATGGGGGGCAAGCGTAAGCCCAAGGACTTGATCTTCTTCCACGCGGAGCTCTCTAAATGGCTGAAGACAGCAGAACCAACTACCTGACTTTCGCTGGGAGGTAGGGCTAGATGTGATGGAATCGAGCTTCCCAGAGAGACTAGGAATAGGTGAACTTTAAAGTATTTTGAATATGAACAAACAAAAGGAGGCTGATACATGATAGTTGTATGGTAGAATTCTTGGAAAGTGTCTGTAAATATGAGGGAACCTAGAGATTGGAGTTCAGATTCCAGGGAGGAAAGAAAGTAACACCGGTCCAGTGATGTTTTGGTTCCTATACATAGCCAATTTGAATGTGAGGAATTAGCCAAGCCGCATTGAAATTCAGATAAAGAAGAGGGTTTCTCCTTCTCAATCCTCTGAAAGCAGGTACCCCTTCCCAAATTATCGAAGTGTGCTAACAAGAAATGTCAGGGGATGATGGAGGCAAGATGATCTCACACCTGTGAAATTATTTTTGTGGCAGGTTTAGATAGATATCATCCAAAACTTATAACTATATGTGATGCAGCAGTGGACAGGTTATAATTGCTACATGGAGGGGAGAGGGGTAATTAAGGGGTAATCAAGGGGATTAATAACCATGAAATTCCAAAATTAAACATGAAAATAGAAGCGTGAATTTTCTGCATTACTGGATGGTGATAAGGTTTAAATTCTGCAGGTAGATCTTTGGGGGAATGTGCAAGTGTGCAGGATAAAGTGAAAGGGAGAGAAATTGTACTTAAAAGCAGAAAAAGGGCCTTTACAAAGAAGGGTGGGTTTCTTTCAAGACCAGTAGCTAAATATTAAACAGGTAGATATTTTACTATATCTCTCCTATCTTGGATAGATCGCTAGGGGAGAACAGTTAAAATCCTGGGGTCCGCAACTAGTTGAGGAGGAGAAGCAAGTCCATTGGATGAGCACTCCTTATCCTGGTATGGTGTACCCTCAACTGCGCTGGCAGAGTTACAGACTCTGCTCAGTCAAAATAACTTTGTCTTCTACCTTGTTAAGTTCCTTTAAACTATTGTTAGAAAACTTATAGACTATGCTTTACCCTCAGGTTGGTTGAGAGGGCGGAGTGCTTGAACACTACAAGGAAAGTTTGTATTTGACATTCAGTGTTATGGACAGTTTGTTAATGTACTGTTTTTTGTTAAATGGTGCAAATATGTACAAAAAGAGGCGATACTCGAATCAAGGATATAGGAAAAGGTGGAGAAACTGCCTGAAAGAAAATGGATAGTCTGAAAATAGGAACATGGAATGTGAAAGGCATAAATAATGTAATCAAAAGGGCCAGGATGTTACAAGAAATTCATAAAGCTAAATGCGATATAGTATGCCTTCAGGAAACCAGATTGTCTCCCATAGAACATATGAAACTGAGGCACTCTTGGGTGGGTCAGGTAGTTGGGGATTCTAATCCGAAGCCAAAAAGGATGGGTTGCTATACTGATCAGAAAGGAATTCCTTTTCAATTACTAATACTCTCTCGAGGCTTCTGGAAGATTGGTGCTGATTATGGGCCAAATCTAGGGCAGGACATTGCATATTCTATTGATTTATGCTCCGACACCTCCTACAGAATTTATAAGGAAGGTATTTCAAACAATAGCTAATTTATCAGAGAGGTAGATAATATGCGCAGCGGACTGGAATTGCATGGAGGATGGACTTTTAGACCGTGCGCCCACCACTTAAGAGAGGTCATGGGACATGCTCTAAATTGTTATCTACATTACACAAGAGGGTTGATAGATCCATGGAGACTGCTTAACCTCTGGTAAAGAATACAATTTTTATCACCTGCCAATAATTCATATTCTAGGCTAGATAGACTTTACTTACAGAAGAATTGGGCACATAGTTAAGGATATCAGCTTTATCCTATAGCCCTTTCAGATCACTCACTGGTGGTGTATCATCTGCAGTGGAGCAACCCCAATACAAAAGAATATGGAGGTTTAATGTCAACTTATTAAACAATAAAGAATTTGTTAATAAAACTAAAGAGGTCATTAAGAATTTTCTACAAGACAATGAAAAGCCAGAAATGCAGTTAAAATATATATGGGACTGTCTTAAAGCGGTCATTAGGGCCACTCAATATACTATGCATCATACAAAAAAAAAAAACAGCACAGGAGGCCTATCTTAAGGCGGAGGAAACTTCAAGACAACTAGAGATGGAGCATAAAGCTACCAGAAGAGTAGATTTACAACCTAAAATAAAACAAGCTAGAGAGCAGGTAAATACTTTGTCGTTATGGCAGGTAGAAAATACTTTGCGATTTATCGGCAAAAAGTACTACGAGGAGGGATAAGGTGGGTCGCTTTAGCTATGCGCCTTAAGAAACAGGAAGCAGAAAGGCATATAACTAAAATAAATAAAGGCTCCAACTCGATGAATCCAACGGTTCTTCCAGAAGAAATTCTGCAAGAATTTACCAAATATTATGCTGAGTTACATTGGGAGGAAAATACTCAAGATCAAACAGAGTCAATATAGACTTTCTTCAAGATGCTGAAACTTCCATCAATGTCAACAGATATTAGTAAGCAGTTTGAGCCCTTTTCAACTACACAAATAAATACAGCTTTAAAATCATTCAAAAGTGGTAAGACACCAGGACCAAACGGTGTCCCGACTGAGTTCTTTAAAACTTTTGCTAAGAACTTACCCCAATTCTGACTAGAGTATGCAATGTAGCCCATGAGAAGGGACAGATGCCTGAGTCATGGCACAGGGCCCTGAAAACAGTTCTCCCAAACCAGACAGAGACCTAGCCACGTGCCGAATGTCGCCCGACATCACTGCTTAATGTAGGCGCTAAAGATTTTACTAAAGCCATCAGTGCAAGGCTACAGTCCATAATTTGTGATTTGATACTCTCGGATCAAACAGGGTTTATGCCAGGCGGCATATACAAGACAATATACATCTACTTTTAAATATAATGGCTGATGCTGAGAAACTTCAAAAAAGACACTACAAGTGGTGATGTCTGTCGATGCTGAAAAAGCATTTGATAGATTAGATTGGGCATACTTGCAAAGAGTATTGGTAGGTTTTGGTTTTGAACCCTGTTTTAGAGCTTGGATAGCTAACTTATATGAGAACCCTATGGCACAGATTAAGCGAATGGCATGGTTTCAGGCTCTTTGAGATAGGTAGAGGCGCGACAGGGTGCCCTTATCATCCTTACTATTTCGTTAAGCATAAGACACTCCTTGCATACTTTGGGCAAACTCCAGATTTTCCTGGGATTAGAATGGGTGGGAAGACATTACATATCATTATATGCAGACGATACCCTAATATACATAAATGATCCAGTAATAGAAGTCCAGGGGATAATAAATATGCTCAAAATGTTTGGATCCTTTTCTGGTTTACAAGATAAATGAATTAAAGATGGAATTATTCCCCATTGGTAAGAATGGAGATCCCTCCCATCAATTCCAAATGGCTTGAAATGGACCACAAATGGACTGCGCTATTTGGGCACATGGATGCCTCAAATTTAGACTTGTTATATAAAAAACTAATATAGATTACTTTTAGAGGCACAAAAGATTGTAAGAGATGGAAGGAGCTGTCTTGGACTTTGTGGGCAAAATTGAAACTATTCACATGAATCTATTACCAAGATTCTTATTTTTATTTACAGGCCTCCCAGTAAGGCCTCCAGAAGAATTTGGAAACTATTACATAATATGTTATCTAAATTCATTTGGAATGGTAGAGCGACCGAGGATCAAATGGTCAATCTTAGTAGCTTTGAAAGAAAAAGGTGGTTTAGCACTACCTGATTTCAAAGGTATTTTGGGCAGCCCAACTACAAAACTTCATTTCTTATATAAATAAAGTAGAAACCCCAGCTTGGACAGATGTGGAGGCGTGGGGACTACTCTCATGGAGGACATATTGATGATGGACTACCAAAATATCCAAAAATTTCACTATAGCAACGTGTGGGCCCATAATCTTATTCATACCTGGATAGAGATCTGCAAAAGGTATAAACTTCCTATGAAACAATCTTTGACACCCTTTAAGAGCATGTTTAGACTCTTTGTCATTCAAAGTGGAAGGGGGACTAAGACTATGGGAAGAGTTAGGTTTAACTAGAATATGACATTTTTTCTGGAGGGATCATTAAAATCATTCCAAGACCTAGCCCAGGAGTTTAAGTTGCCTCAAAGGAATATTTTAGAGTTTTGCAATTTAGACATTATATCACTAGTGAAGCTGGTAAAATTCAATTGCAACCAAATGACAATCAGTTGTCACAATTATTGGTTACTTTGGCAAATTCCACACAGTCTAAAGGAGAGTAGCCCAGATTGCATGTTTAATTTTGAGCTTGCAAGCAGAACCTCTGAACGTGGTCAAAACAAAATGGTATGGAGAAAACAGAATAGAAGTAACTGAAGATGAATGGGGTCAGATTTGGAGGGATCTTTACAACCACAGCATCCCCATCTTGGAGGAATTTTAGGTGGAGAGTGGTGCAACATCATTTTAGAACCCCAGTCATAACCCAACACTTTAAGGCACATTTCTCAAATCTGTGTTGGCGAGGATGTGAAGGGGTGGGTGATCATACACATATTTTCTGGTCATGTCCTAAACTGTAGTCATACTGGGTGGAGATTACTAAAGAGAGTGATCTGATCCTAAACAGTGCTACCATTTACACCTTTCACTTTTGTACTAGGGCTACCACCAGTAGGCCTAAAAACAAAGCAATTATATATCTGTTTAATATCTAGTGGCGGCCACACTGAAGCGATAACTCAAAAGTGGTTGACCTCACAGATTCAGATAAAAGGCCTGGTGGGACAACATTGCTAAACTGATGGAGATGGAGCATCTAACAGCAAAGCTGAGGCTCCAGAAGGAAAGATATATGGCTAGATGGCCCCTTATTTTCATTATTTGGCCGAGAGGAATCAAAGAAATGTATTGGAGATTATGGCGAACAAGAATATTGGCTCCAGGGTAGGAAAGTGTGGGGAGAGAGTATACATGGTGGGGGTTGCATTTTGTAGATGGTAACACTTATTAAGGTGTGCAGTTATAGGCAAAAGAGCCTCAATTGAGAAGAAGAGAATATAGTGAGCCACAAATCCAAATGCAATTACAACTGATAAATTAGGAATATATCTAACATACATTCCTCAATATGGTTGGAATAATGAGTGAAGCAAATAGGAGCCTCAGTCTGGCCATATACCTCAAATAAATAAGGATTTATTGTCTATGGCGCCTTATGTATGAATCAGTTCCTTGTCTTGTATTGCTAGAATTGGGTCAAAATGAATAAGTAAGTGGTATATGAACTGAAGATTATTAATTACACCAATATTATTTATTTATGAATTTGTTTGTCTGTATATGAGTTTGTATGTTTAATGTAATGTAATGAAAAATTAATAAAACATAATTAAAAAAAACAGCACATTTGGCACATGAATGTAAATATACAAAACTTGATCATGAAAAAACATAAAAGGAAAAAATAAATATTGCAACATACATGCATATTGAACTTAAAACCATAAAGTAATCAAAGCCTTTACAACCAAAAAAGACCTAAAGAAAATAAGTATTAATGCATACTGTCCTTATAATAAAATATTAGACCTATTTAATAAATCTCAAATCTGAAATGAAAAACACTAGACAATTGTTGAAAATACCATATAGCAACCCTGCCTCCTTCCCTACCACGGGATTCGTATTTTTGACTTCAAATCAATAAGAGGACCAACACATATTTAAAACATATGTAGAAAAGAAAAGGAGAAAACAGAATCGATAATATGAAGAAAAAATAATCATAGCAATCCTACAAAAAAATCAGTCTGAAATTCATGCTGATGTAATGACATAAAATACTCAGAGCTGAGCTGAAAACATATTCCTAAGATATTGAAAACTCTTTCTAAAAGCAAATCTAATATGGTGAGAAATGAAAACGTAATTCCATCTACCTATCCCCTTCATTACTAAAAAATATAAAAGTGTAAGGAAAAGTTACCATCATAACTTTGAAAACAAAACTTCTATAGAAAACACAAAAAAATTCATACATAATCAGAAAAAATACAAAACAAAAAAGTAGAAAGCAGGTATTTCAACATTACAATCCAAAAAGTATGAATGTAAGAAAAAATAGAAATAAAACTTGTTATTTTATTAAGGCGTTTTGTAACTATGTGTAATGACATGAGGGAACCCTTTATCCTGTGTCTAACCAAGACGTGTTCCTCCACCACAATTTGCAGAGTTCAGGCAAACTATGTTGTTCCTCATTGTTTTGTATTTTCTGTATGGTTTGTATGATTGAATAAAATACCTGTTCTGTTGTTTTATTCTGTTGACGTAAGGTCAATGCACATCTTGCCTGCCATAATGGAAAAGTAATGCAAAGCAAGATTATTTGTAAGTACTGTTGTCAAGTTTCTTCCATTTTGATGGATGATACCTAGGAAAATCATATCAGCAGTAACCACTAGAAAAGGGCTATGAGTCCATTTTGTGTTTAAATAGTGCCAGAAAGAAACAGCATAAAGTAGTCTAAAAATATATGCTCCATTGTTTCATAAATTGCTGCACACTCCCCTCTGGGACACAATCTTTCCTTTTGTTCTTACATTTCATATTATTCTTAACTCCTAGGGCAACCCTGCTGAATTCCTTTGCATACTGGTATGATTTTACCTGTCCAGCCATTAATGCTGGGAATTATACTCAGTGTTCTGTAACAAGTTTGTATCCAGGAAATGAATAGGGTGGTCCAGGTCCATCTTGCAAATGAGCTTCTGCTCAATGATGAGCGCCTGGTTAAATAAAGACTTGATTGATTGATTGATTGATTGATTGAACCCTATGCTTTCATTACTGCCCATAAATATTTGGGGGACATAGTCAGAGCTGACATATTGCTGCATTAAAGCTGCGTCATGCAGATTAGATACACCAGCCAGCTCTGAGGGATATTCAAACAGTATGCACAATTGGGACTGATTGCACATATTGTTTTTATTTATTTTTTATTTTTATTTATTTTAGTCTTTGGTAACTGGGTAAGGCCCAATAGGCACAAGTGCCTGTTTTCAGGAGCAACCTGGAGCACTGGGTGGTTAAGTGACTTGCTCAGAGTCACACAGTATGCAAGTGGAGGTTGTGAGAATCAAACTTGGGTCTGGTCTCCTGGATGTCTCAAGCTCATTCACACCTCATTCCTCTAACATCTAGGCTACACTGCCAGCCCATTGTATGAATAGACGACCCTGGATGCGCTGTCCAGAGCATTCAGGCACTATGTCCTGTGCAGCGCATCCAGGGTCTGGGCTGACTACCACCATAGGGATATGCATGGCGCATGCCTGGATGCACCATGACTCAAGGGCAATATTCAGCCCTAACTATGCTAATGATCTGATAGGGCATGCATGGCACAACAGGGCCTCATGCATACCCATTATAAGCTCATTAGCAAGGCTGTCTTAACTGAATGCACCAGGCCAGACCTGACCCACGTCATGGAAGCAATAAGTGGCACCCACCCCATCCCATTCCTAGTGTATCACACCAACGTCCCCTTTCCCCAATGGAGGGACATAGTCCTCCACTCCCTGTTCCATAGTGTAGGGTCCCCTCCATCCCTTATCCCTATCAAATGAAACATAATGCTAGAACCCTTTTCCATGTATAGTGTACCCCCAGCACCAATCCCTGATCACACTTGAAACACCCCACCCAGCTCAATCCCCATTCACACTAAAACAACCCCTCCTATTTAAACTCTGATGTCTGCAAAATGAGACAGGCCCCAATATTTCCATAGTGCAGTGGCCCCACACCCCACCCTGTCAGGTCTGGACCACCCAAACCTGCACCCCTCCAACCCAGCCAGAGCTGGTGACTGGCTCAGCCCTCCACACACCACCATAGCCAGCCACTGCTGAACTGTCAATGACCATGTACTCTACAAAGCACGCACTCAACCAGTGAGCACATACTCTGTACAATAGCATGGGCATTGAGCGGTTCAGTCAGCTGTTGACTGTGGTGGTGCAGAGGGCTGAGAAGTTGTTGGCTCCAGCTGGGTTGGGGGTGTGTCAGTGGTCCAGACCTGATTGGGGGTGGGGGGCTATTGCACTCATGGAAATGCTTGGGGGCCTGTCTCATTTTTGCAGACATCAGGGATCGGGGCCAAGCATGGGTTGTTTCCAGTGTGAACGGGATCAGGGTTGGTGGGGGCACACTACACTATGGAAAAGTGGTTTAAGCATTATTTTTATTTATTTATTTATTTATTTCAGATCTTGGATTAATCATTTGTGCTCAGAGCTCTTTACATAGGTTCCATGTTAGTACATTTAGAACAAGTACAACAAGTAGAACAAGAAAGTGAACTTACAAGCTCAAATGGGCAGACTAGGTGAGCCATAGGCCCTTATCTGCAAACACTGTCTATGTATCTATGTATCTATGTAAATAGGTGATTATACAGAGGATTGAGACAAACAAGGCAATAGAATTAGGATGAGAACTTTTAGGTTCATTTGGTCTTTAAACAAAAAACTGGAATAAGTAAACACAGTCAGATACATAGGAACAGACTAAATAACTGTGCCCAACAGGGAGCCTGTTAGTTGTCAGCAACAGGAGGGTTAGTGCATAGAAGTGCTGGAGAGGTGGGGTGGGGTTGAGCCCCAAGTGCAGGGGTGACCGAGAGAGAGAGAGATATGTTTGGCAGAAGGGCAGATGGTAGGAGATTCCTTTGCTAGCTGCTAGCAATGGCAGACACATTGAGATTCCTGCATTAAATGGTTCTTAAGGTTCTTTTGAAGGTTCACAGAGTGGGCAGGCTAATAATGTTCTTATGGAGGAGTTGAACCACAACAGTGCCCTATAGGCAAAGGACCTTTGTCCTTGAGATGTCCAACATTTTGGAGTCAGGAAGGACTGCAGCTCCAATTTCGGGTGGGCCTGGGATTAGTGATGGACCCATCAGGGCTGACCAAGGCAGATCTTTCTGACCAGGAGGCAAGATTGATATTTTAAGTGACCGAAGAGCGTTAGCCAGTGAGTCTTTTCATAGAGATCGCAGGTGTGAGTTAGTCGGTGTGCCCTAAGGTGAGCCTGCAGGCATTGTTAAGGGCAGTTTTTATACATCAGAGGGCAGTATCTGTGGCAGAGCCATATCAGCGGTCCGTAGTCCACTAGGGAACCCACTTAACTGTGACCACTATGCTGAGGGCTTCAGGGTCAGGCTCTGCCTATGGCGATAAAGTAGCCCTAAGCATTTGTTGATTGCTTAGCTGTGATGTCTATGTGGAAGGTGTAGGAGAGTGAGCTGTCAAGAGTGATTCTGAGATATTTGAGTGATGAACACATTCAAGAGGAACACTACCCCATCACATATGATAGCTGGTAGTTTTGTGCTTGTTCTTAAGGCTGGTGAACAACATGGTTTTGTTTTTTTTAGTTCATTATCAATTTATGATTTTTGAACCATGACTCAATGCTGGTGAAGTCACGTTGTAGCTGTTGCTCAAGAGCAGTGGGGTCAGAGCCGTTAAAAAGATAACAGCATCATCTACATAGAGGAGGATATGGCACTGACTGGCTAGGGAGGCAATTCAGAAATAGGCTAAAGAGGAGGAGGCCCAGTAGTGACCCTGTGGAATGCCTGAGCACACAGGCTTGGTGTCAGAGAAAGGTATCTATCCTGACTTGCTGTGAGCAGCAGTGAGGTAGCTGCAGAACCATGCTGCCGCCTCAGGGGCAGGCCTATGACAGTGAGTTGGTCAGTTAGGAGCATGTCAAAGGCCTTTGCTAGGTCACTATAGATAGCCCCAATGAGCTGGCCAAGATTGAGGGATTTGTGGATGAAGCCTGTGTATTCCAGGAGGGCTGTAGTGGTGCCATGCCCAGCACCTAAAGAAGCCATGTTGCTCTGCACATGGAGGCATGTGCTAGTCAGATAATCAAGACAGGGTTGGTCAGCAATGATTAGTTTAAGGGCCTTGAGAGTGGTGGTAGTATAGGGATGGGTCTATAGTTCCCGAGAGGGCACGATCCCCACTCTTGTACACAGCGGTGACTACTGCAGCTCCATTTTGGGGAATACTGTGAGACGGAGTGAGAGGTTAAGGATATGGGTGAGAGGGCACAGGATTTCTTCAAGTGAGAGTGAGATTAGTTTCAGGTCGAGGTTATCCCGCTGAATCTCCCTTCCCAAGCACTTTGTGCAGATATTTCCTGGTTTCTCCAAAGGTAATAGTCTTGAAGCAAAGGGGGATGAGATAGGAGTTGTGTGGGTCAGCAGAGCTAATGGGAGAAAGAAGTTGACAGGGAGAACATGCTGCAAGTCAGTGAAGGCATTGTTAAAGGTGTTGGTGATAGATTTAGGGTCAAGGATGGGGAGCCATCAACGCGGAAACATGGTAGGGGCCGTTTTGGGTTCTCGCCCGTGACCTCATTGGGTTAGCCCAAATTTGTACCGTCATTCCAGTTCTTGGTTAGGGCATCTTTATTGTATATGTTTTGGGCTAATCGGATGGTCTTGGTACAGTTGTTCCTCGCCGTTTGTAGTTCAGGATATCAGACTGCTTGCCAGTGGCCCAATCTATATGCCAGAGGTGGTCTCTATTTTCATTAATTCAAGGGTATCAGGGCTCATCCAGGGGTTAAAGTAGCCTTTGATCTTCTGCTTTTTATGGGAGCATGGGTGTCACAGATTGTGAAGAGGAGGAGGATGAAATGGTCGAGTGTCATCAATTTCGAGCCTCAAAAACTGAGGACCAGTCAGCATTGAGGAGATCCATTTTGAAGCAGTCAGCATGACCAGGTTTGAGAACCCTGCTGGTGATTGCTCTAGGAGGCAGTTTGGAGAAATTATTAGCCCAACTGAACATGACAGGGAGTGGTCACTGATGTCGTCTGGGAGGACGGAGGCATTAGAGGCATGCTCAGGTCAGTTGGTGAGCACCCAGTCAATCAAAGTTCTAGTGCACATCCTGTAGTTAGTCCTAGTGGGTGTTTCAATGAGCTGGGTAAAGAGGATAGCATGAATTGCATCCTTGAATTGGTTAGCTCGGGGTAAACCAATTAATATTGAAATCACATAGAGTATAACCTCAGAGCTTAGGGTTGAGCTTCCAAGACAGTCTATGATGGCATGGAGACCTTGGGCCGAGTTCTTTGAGGGGATGTAGACAGATAAATTGTGACAGCTTTGTTGTGGCCCAAGAAGAACCTTAATGGAAAGGGCCTGGGTGAGCGATCTTAGGCTGGGTAAATTCAGGACTATGCTCTGAAGGCTGTCCTTAAGGTAGATTGCACAGCCACCACCTCTTTTAGATTTACAATCTTGCCTAAAGATTGAATAGCCCGCAGACTGATGGCTCCATCAGGGATCTTGGGAGTGAGCCATGTCTCTACAACAGACAGTACATCTGGATTATGTAGGGCTACCCAGGCTGGAAGGTTGTCAAACTTTGCTGTCAGGCTGCGGATGTTTAGTGACACAAAGTTTAAGATGCCTGGTTTTGGTGCACTCAACCCCTGATATAGAGGGGGCGGGATTAGGTGGATGTTGCCTGGGAGCAGTAGTAACAGGAGTACCAGTCTGACCAGGTAACTTTTAAAGTGTTTAAGGTTAGCTTTGCACTGTCTTTATGGATTCATTAGAGTTGCATGCTTATCAGTGAGAACAGCCAGTTTAGGCAGGACTGTGGGAGGAGGAAGCCCTGGCCAAGCTGGATGTGCATTCTGGGAAAGGTATTATGTTTTGTTTGATAGGTGATCGGGGATGGGGGTACCAATATCCTACCAGGGCTGGTAGGCTGCTGTGCACTGGTCTGCACTTCCACAGCCTGCCTGTGGGTGGCTGGTCAATTTAGGCCCTCTTTTGCAGCCTATCTATCTGCGGCACATGTATCGCCCTTGAGGGCGAACTCCCACTGAATATGCCAATGCACAGCATATTCATGAGAACACCCTCTACATGGGCCGTATACATTATTCTGCACCCTGGCTCATTCCCTTGCAGCTGGCACATCCTCCCATTTGAATATTATGCTACAGCTCATTGTTGGGGTTGTGTGGCATCTCCTTTTCCACTGAAATGCGCGAGCATCTCTGTTGAATAAGGGGCCTTTACTCTACCATCAAAAGATTTCTTTTGATCAATGTTAATAATATATCCGTAATTTCCTCATTATTACCTTTAGCTAAGATTTCTCAAAGGAGAATCAGTGCATCATGAATTTTTCGAGATGCTACACTGCTAAATTGAGTTGGGTGTATTACACTTTCTAATGCCAAGGAAATCCTTCTACAGAAAATGTTCATTAAAATTTTGCTATCTGTGTTTATTAATGTTATGGGTCTCCAGTTTTTGAGGTCACCCTTTCACATGTTTTCTATAAAAGTAATTCCATTCAATTCAATTCATGTTTATTGTTCGACTTACAATAAGTCATTACAAGCAGATAAACACATACATTAATACCTATATAAAATAACATATTAATAAGATGCATAGCCATATTTTTAAATGGGATTAAGTACGATCATATATCACATTTTTAACAAAGTACATTTATAATCTTAAAAGAAAATATTTTCTACTAATATAATTTTCTATGTATTTCTAAGAAATATAAAGCAAAGTGCATAAGATATGAAAACATCAGACCCAAACGTCAAGAGGGTTCGCATTACTATCAGTATTCCTTGGCCCAGATATTCAAACTGCACTCAAAACTAAGCGCAACAGCAGAAGAAGCACAAACCAGTTGTGCAATGTGCAACAGGTGTGATATTCAAACATGGAGCAGAGCAAATTGCGCAAGCAACCAACATCTAAATATCGCACATACTGCGCCGCCAGCGCAACCAGGAAGAGAAGCTGAGCCAAAATGTTGCGCTATGGAGCAACCAGGGAAGCACAGCTGAGCATTCCAGAGCTGCCATAGTGCAAGCACAGCCTCCCCAGAGCAATGGAACTGCACATCCAGGGGGCAGGCTGGGGCCTACCACCAGCCATGCCACACATGGGCACAGGAACACATTGCAGAACCCACACACACCTGCACACCCCAAGAACAGCATCACTGGGGGTGGGACAGATGATCTACCTGCCCATGGGGACAAGCCAACAAAGCATAGCAGAGCCATGACACCCCAGCACAACCACTGGCAGGCTGAGAGTGCCACACAGGGGTTGACAACCACAGTGCACATCAGCCCCCATACGCACAGCACATCCTGCACTGTGACCCCAAGACACCACCCATGTGCAGTGACTGGCACTGCAGGAAACCATGCAGTCCCCAGTACTGGCCAGCCCCATGCAACACAGAAGCCTACAAGCCAGACACACCCTGTGCACCCAGCAGTGGTGGCAGCAGACAGCAAGACCAACAGAAAGTCACTGCCATGCTGGAGATACCTCCCCATGCACACACACACACACATACCCAGGACCATATCACCCCAGATGACATGTACACTACTGCAACTGAACAACCATAGCCAGCTGCAAAACAGAGACCAACACAGTATTCATATCAAAATATAAATGTATTATCAAAATGTGTAAAACAATCAACTATAATTATTTACAAAGGTACGGGTAAAAGGTAGGGGTGGGCAAGGGGTAGGGATGAACAACTTGAGAGGAAGACAGGGTGGTAGGGATGGGTGAAGTGGGAAAGTAATCTGGCTAAGGCCCAGCACGCTGGTCCTCCTCCACCCAGTGCCGCTGTTCCTGGCGATGCCTCCTTTGCAGGCCATGTTGCTGGATGTCCCTGAGGATGGCCTGGTTGTCCAGGGACACTTAAGTCAGCCCATGTAGCTCCCGCTGTATTCTCCTGAGAACAGTGAGGCCTAGGAAAATGGGAACACAGTCAATGGCTGTGACTGACCACAACCCTGAACACCACCCAACCTGCAAGCCACATAGCCCAATGTCCCACACCTTTGATGGCATGCACCCACCCACAGTGAACATGCACATGGCCATCACAAACAGGCGGCACCAGCTATGCGCACCACACCCACACACACTGCCCATGTCAATCACAGTACAAACTAGGCTGGCAAGTGACGTGGCAACGTGGTGCGATGCCAGTTACACAGCTATGTGCCCAGTGCATGCCTGGACCACCAGTGACGCATACACAGACGTGCTGTGATACTGCACAGTGATGCATGTCACCTGTGTCGTGCCTACTTACATGGATACATAGACAGTGTCAGCAGATAAGGGCCTATGGCCCACCCAGTCTGCCCATTTGAGCTGGTAAGATCACTCTGTTTTCCTATAAGTCTGTTGCACTCACCCTGACCTCCAGAAGTCCTGTATGTCTATCCGTGCATTCTTAAATCCCGTGACCAAGTCAGCCCCACCACTTCCTCTGGCAGGGTGTTCCACTTGTCCACCACCCATTCCATGAAGAAATTCTTTCTCATGTTTCCTCTGAATCGTCCCCCTCCAACTTCATCCCATGCCCTCTAGTCCTGGAACATCTTTTACGCTTAAAAATAGTGTTTTCCTGCACTCTGTTCCTCCCTGTAAGATACTTGTATGTCCCCATCATATCCCCTCTCCTTCCTCTCCTCCAGGAGTACATGTTCAGTTCCTTCAACCTGTCTTCATAGGACTTGTGATGCAATCCATGCACCATCTGTGTTGCCCTCCTCTGAACCTTCTCTACCCAGTCCATGTCCATACGTAGGTATGGTCTCCAGAACTGTACACTGTACTCCAGGTGGGACCTCACTAGTGTCTTGTATAGTGGAATTATGACCTCCCTTTCCTGAATGGTTGTGTTGTGCATGGCTGGTGGTCTTGCCCCCAGCATGCAATAGCATCCATGAAGTAATGATCTCACACTCCTCAAGCAGCTGGGTCTGCCACTGCTGCTGCTGCTGCTGCTGCT
Organism: Neoceratodus forsteri; assembly: GCA_016271365.2. NCBI lineage: Eukaryota > Metazoa > Chordata > Ceratodontiformes > Ceratodontidae > Neoceratodus > Neoceratodus forsteri. The sequence goes on from CM057450.1 coordinate 1,540,083,119, forward strand.
GGGGCAAAACACCCACGGCACGGGGCCCTAGGCACGCCCACCTCACCCTCGCCCTGCATCCTCAGATTCCAGCCTGTGGGAGACATATGTTGAGACAAACATCAGTGTGACTCAAAAGCAGAGTGCCCCTGCCCCAGTGAGAGTGCCTGCCCACACAGCCATAACCATCCATCGCACAGCTGCACACACTGACACAGCCAACCGTGTCTAGAGCGCATCTATGCACAGCCACCCAAGCACACACCCTACAGAGAATATAGGTGCATAGATGGTACACTCACCTGGCCTAGGCACCATGCCCTGCCACCACGCCACCGCAGCCACGTCAAAGGTCTGGCTCCTCCGGCAGAGGTCACTGTACCAGTGCCGCACTGCTCAGCAGACCGGCCCCATCCAGTGACCTCCACCAGGTCAGTGGCCACTTGCTGCCATACGTGCATCTCTAGGCATGGTGAGGGGGCCTCACCACACAGTCCCTCACAGTGGGCTCCACCAGAGCCACCAGGTTGGCCACCTCCAGTGGGCTCCAAGTCACTTCCTCCTCCTAGCCATCTCAGCCAGTTTACAGCAGGCAATATGGCGCTCCACTGCACTGTAACCCACGTGGAGATGTTGCGCATAGACCACCACAGGCTCCAATCGGCTGTTCGAACAGCGCCCGTCACTCACATGGCGCTGTCACCAGACAGCGCAATGAAAGACGATACCTGGCATGCGAACCGCGCCAGGGGCAGAGAGGGCATACACAAGGTCACGGTAATGATGCAAGGCTACGCACAGCGCCATCGGACATATAGGCATCCCGCGCGACTGCCAAGCTGCGTACCAGTGCCACAGTAGACCATCGCACAGTAGTGCCACAGCGCCATATAGTGCCCAGTGCTGTGGCGCCACTGGCACAATGGTGGCCATGGTCTGAATTGCCGATCGCGCTCAGCAGGTCTGCAGCGTGATAGACACATACGTAAGCTGTCTGGGCATGCCAATGCAGTGTAGCACGCAGGCACAAATCCGCGCCATTGGCTCAGCCGACTTTTCCAGAGTTATGAAAGCGCTAAATTCGCGATATTCAGCCGACATATGCAAATCATTCGATCAGCCATTCAAAGCGCAGTGGCGCGATTAGCATGTCATTAAGTTGCACCTCCTCATTTGCATGTGTTGCGCTATAAAAATGCGACAGTGGGTTGTGCTGGCCAGATTTGGTTACTGCAGGTGAGAGGTGAGTTACATGCTGTGTGATGCTCAGGACAATGCTCATGGGCAGGGGTGCCGGAGGATGATAAAGGCTGAGGGGCTGAGAATCAAAAGGGCACTTAGAAAGGGACAAAGGGCACTTTTTTCTATTAGTATCTGCCATATGGAGATGAAATGTGGGGCTTCGCCCGAGACCAGCACCTATGCTCATGGGGAAATGCTGTAGACTGCACAGTGACAGGTGTCCACTTCCACCCATACAGATCACCATGACTGACCAGAGACAAGGTGAGGGTGAGGACGGCGGGCGTGGGAGGAGGCCGAACTTCACAGCTGCAGAGACAGAGGCCCTCTTCCAGGCCTTCCTGGAGGATGAGCCATTATTGAGTGGATGGAGGGCACCCCTCAGGACATGCAGCTGCATGGGAGGGTAGCTCGAGCCGTCAACCTGCATGGAAGCCACCAGCGCTCCATGCAGGAATGCAAGAAAGATGGGGACTGTGAGCAGGAGGCTGAAGGAGAAGGTGGCAGCCTTCAGAGCGGCACGTGCTGGCACTGGTGGGGCCCGCCAGTGGTGTTGCAGCTGACCCCAACAGAGGAGACACTGGTCACGCCATGCAGCCGAAGTGCCATTGCTGTGTACCAGGCGGAGGATTCCAGACAGGTGGAAGCCCATCACTGCACGGTATGACATAGTGGTGGTGTTGGGGGCGGTTGTTCACATGCACTCATATGTACCTCTTTCTGTTACAGATCCTGTTTGTCTTCAGGAGACGGTGGTGGTGGTGGGTCCAGACAGTGATGCAGACCTGCTGGACGTGGAGGAGGGACCATCCACCTCCGCCACCAGCCAGCAGGCACTGCAGCAGCATGCATGCTGGGCCAACAACTCTGGTGTCAGTGATACGGGTGTGGGAGGTGCACAGCCTGTGTCTCAGCAGTCTGGCATGCAGGTATGCCAGCATGCTGTGCCTATGGCAGTGGCACGCACCTGCACCATTGATGATAGCAGGCCTGCAATGGGCAGTGATGGGTGTGTCCCATGACGGACACATGGCAGGCCAGCACGTGCCCTGGGCCTTCCTGGTTCACACCTGTGTCCAGCATGCTGGCACAGTCCCAGGCTGTGCCTGTCAGCACCGGTGAGGCAGCACCGTGGCTGTGCAGGTGTCTGGCACTGTTGCCAGCACAGAGGTGGAACAGGTGGACCTGGGGCTCAGCAGTTGTAGGGACGGCAGCAGCAGACGACACCAGGTCTGGGGTACAGTGTCAAGCAGTGGCACATGTCCACTGCCCTTGATCCGCTATACCTGGTCCTGGTGAACAGCACCCACCTCAAGAGGTGCTGTGCACCAGGACCGCCCACACCTGGGGGTCATGATGCCATTGGGGCACAGTACCCATTGGACGCGCACACCCACCTGCTGCAGGAATCGGTACAGCTGCAGGGTGGGTTGCAAGGTCCGTGGGAGGCACTGTCTGTGTCTGTGGAGTGGCATAGCAGGGAGTGTGCTCGGGACCGAGCCGAGCTGGTCCTTGCGCGGACAGATGTGACCGCTGCCATTGACAGGCTGACCCAGGCAGTGGTCTCTGTCGAGATGCATTGGGCACACTGTCAGGTGCCCCTGTACCACACACCCCACACAGTGCGCCCACTCCCCGTCCCGCATCGTGCGACACCAGGCCTGTCGACGCCGGGTTCTGCTGTGGGCATCCCAGCACCCCTGGTGCACGCTTGTTTGGCAGGATGCAGACCCCTGTGCGGGCAAGGTCGTGTTCGCGAAGAGTGGGACCCCTGGTGTGCAACAGCGCCCCGATGTGGCCCCTGCTCAGCCTGCCAGTGCTGCTGGCCACGGCGGGCTGCCCACGCATCCATGGTGGCCGTGGGACAGTGCTACCTGACTGAGCTGTCTCCAGTGCGGCCCCTGTCTGGTGCTGCCCTGTGTGCAATGTGTGTCATGGTGAGCAGTGCACTGCTGGGTGCTCTCACCACGCTGACACACGGACCACCTGCACACCTCCCAACTGCTGTCCACAGGTGCATATGCATGATGATGCCTGCATTGCACTGTACACCAAGGTGCAGGGTGCCCAGGTCCTGACACACGACGTGGGACAGTACAGGTGGTGGGGTGGTCGGTGGTGCTGTGTTGGCAATGTTGTTTCCACAGTGCTGTGCTTCTGCCCATGCACGCTGCCTGGTGTGTATGTGTGTCCATATGAGTTCTCACCCCTCCCTGATGGTGTGTTGGTATGCCTGGAACCTTCAACTCCCTGACCTTCATGCACGGTGTGTTCCCTGTGTGCCTGTGGTTTGCGCATGGACAGTGTTGCCTGCACATGTCCCCTTGACTTACCTGTGTTGGGCGTAGTGCTCTTCTGCAATGGTGTCCCGTGCAGCTGGGCTGCCGGGTCAGTCGGGGTCCTCCTCGCCCTAGGCGGGCTGCTCATCACCAACATCACCGGCGCCACTGGCGCCCCCATCGCTGTCCCCTCTTCGACCTGTACGGCTATCCCATGGTCTTTGGCCATGTTGTGCAGGATGCAACAGGCCAGGAATATCCCACAGGCCTTTTGGGGTTGTACTGTAGGGCACCACCGAGGTGTCTAGGCATTGAAGCGTGTTTGAGCATCCCAAACACCCGCCTATGATGTTACGTGGTTGCGCATGTGCCTCATTGAAGCATAGCTGCACTGGGGTTGTGGGGCCGCACGGTGTGAGCAGCCAGGGACGGAGTGGGTATCCGCAGTCACCTGTGTGGAGATAGTGAGAGCAGTGTCATGTCAGGTCCATATTGACCATATCCTTGTGTGCCACTACCATGGCACCTATGTCATTCCCACCTTGCCCAGAGTTTGCATTCCGTACATGTGTACTCACCCACTAGATGACCCGTGGGGATGTTCCCACTCTCGAATTGATGGCACAGTGCAGACTGGTGCCATATGAAGGCATCATGTGCTCGCCAGGGGTGTGTGGCACAAACATTGATAACTGCGCCCAGTGGCATCACACACCACCTGGCAGTTGACACTGGAAAACCCTTTCTGTTCTGAGCATGCCTGGCCGCCGGGACCGGTGGCGGCGACGGCCACATGGGTGCAGTCTATGGCCCCTAGCATGCCAGGCATACGTGCATACCCTGTGGAACTCCTGCATGTTTGTTGTACGCCTGCCGCTGTGCTGGGAAATGGATGTACTCCGCAGCATGAGGCAGCAGTGCGCTGAGGAATTGGGTGAGGATGCGTGACGGGCCAACTGTGTAATGCCTGTGGTGTCCCCTGTCGGCCTCTGGAAGGTGCTCATGGTGAGCAGGCACATGCAGGCTGTCACCTTGGTCTCCACAGACAGAGCGTGATTCCGTCGTGAGGGTGCCTGCATCACATCACTGCACAGCTCACAGAGCCGTCTCAGTATTGCCCTGTTCAGGCGGTACCGCCCACAATCTCGACATCTGTGTACAGCTTGAAGCTGATGCGGGCACGATACCACCTGTCGGGGCATACCACCGACGGGCCCTCCGTGCCATGTCCCCTGCAGCATGGTGTCTCACCCCTCATTACAGCTTCCATGTGAAGCTGGCACTGTCCATCTCCCTGGCTTCTGCCCCGGCTGCTGTTCCTGTGTTACCCCGCTGCCCCCACTGCTGCTTCCACTGCACCGGCACCCCGCTGGCCTCTCTGTCCTCCTGGACCCACTGTCCCTGTCTGCCCTTCCAGCTTCTGTCTCTCTCTCTCTGTCTCTGTCTCTCCCCAGTTTGCGGCCTGCCTACGGTTCTTGCGCTGCTACCTTGAGGCCTTTTATTTTGGCTCAATTCCGCTACCTGCGCAACTTCCGGCTGAGCCACTCTTGCGCACGTGCGCAAGTGTTGAATGTCGCATTGCGCACTTTATGCATGGACCCCGCCTTCGGGTTGCGCATGCCTTCATTTCATTGCGCTGTTGCTCAGCATGTTTTTGGTGGTGAACTGGCCCCTTCTTGAATATCGCAGAATGGCTTATTTTTGAGTTGTGCACGCAGCCCTGTTGCACATGGCGAACCCTTTGGAATATCTGGGCCCTATGTATGTGTAGTTTTGTTTTTATTATTCTCAGTAGGAGGCCACAGGGTCCAATATGCCTCTCTCCTGGCTTTTAAAAGATGTGTAGCTAAATGTACTGGTTCATATTCTAGTGACCCCAGGATATTCCTCAATAATTTATCCCTATAATGATTGCATAAGGGGATAGTATGCCTAAGTGTATTAAATTATCTTGTCCATATCCACATTTACATAGTGCATCTATTCTTAAATTAGCCTTTTTATATTGATTCATTTTCCACTGGCTGGAGAAATTTTCAGATCTGAAACATGTTGTAACTGTCTAAGGGCCAGATATTCAAAACTTTGCCAGGCAAAAACATTTGTGCTGGTTTAGCGCGGATTAGCGTGGGTCTGCTATATTCAAAAGACCAAATAGCGCAGGCAAACTGCATTAAGCGCTGGGCAAAATCATAATGTATGCAAGGGCAAACTGACATGAATACAGGTGCAATGCTATATTCAGCGACTAGCGCCGGCGCAAAGTGGTTTTGCATGACTTAGATCAACACTTAGCATGGTGCACATTACCGCCCAGGAGAAGCTTGTCTTAACCCCTGGGCAATCAGCTTTGCGACACTTTGGCTTTCGCGTGTTTACGTGGCTTGAGTGGCTTTGCGCAACCCTAACAAATAAATATGACACATAGACAAAGCCAAACATAGAGGAAACATGTTGCTCACTGATGGCATCACAATGATGCCATCATCTGCCACCAGTCCCAGCCATGCCAGGCAGTGAGTGGTGACCCTGCCACTAGTGGACAGCATGGTAGTGTGGCCATACCGCACACATCTAGGGACCACTCTTCTGTGGACACCAACAGATGCCAGCACACACATGCAGCACTGTGGGCATGGAGGATGTTGAGGGAGAGTGTATGGGTGGCCAGGCTGTGCCACAGACCAGGTGTGGCCACAAGGCTGGGACACATCATGCAGTGCACATGGGCCAGTATTGGGAATACCCCAACACCAGTGTGCCTTCTGATAATATATGCCCCCCAGCCACATACCACACAGCTGTACAACTGCCACAGCACACAAAGCTGGACATGTATATGTCACTGTGAGCATCCCATGCCAGAGGTGCAGCATCTGTGGGTCACACAACAGCGTAACAGTAATGTCCACTGTCAGTAAACACCTGCAGATTGGGCCTCTCACTGTGTATAATGCAGTCATCATCACTGCCCTACACACCATAGGCATTGCTGTGTCCACACACTACTGGCCCCCTTGCTACTGTAGTGTTCATTGTGCACTGTAGCATGACCTACAGTGTGACAGTTGCATGCAGAACCACCACCATCTGTGCCTATGCTGTGTTGTCCCATTACAGCTGCAGGCAGTAGCACTTGTGAAAGTACAGTGTTCAAAACTACTGTATATAATATTCCCCAAACTGTTTGTGCAGCGCTAACATGTTTGCACGGGGTTTAGTGCAGGGCTAAACCGTTAGCCCAGTGCAAACTGCATGCAAATCAGGGCATAATGAGATGCTAATCTGGATGTTTGCCCAGAGACTGCCTAAGTAGGCTCATTTGCATGTCACTTTTGAATATCGCAGTTTAACGCTGGCAAACGTGTTTGCACCAGGCTAATGGTTTAGCCCTGTGCTAAACCCATGCAACGATTAGCACTGCACAAACAGTTCGGGCAATATTTTACAGTTTTGCACACTGTACTTTCACATACACTGCTGCCTGCAGCTGTACTGGGTCCACGATTGTTGGCACACACATTGGCCACATAGTTCACCTCTACCTACATTCACAGCACTGTGCACTGTGTTGCTGTTGTGGTTTGCACTTCCTGGTTGCCATATTCAGAGCTGTCTTATTCCAGAGCTAAATTTGCCCTGCACTCCCCAGCCCAGTTTGCCCGGCCTCATTCCCATGCTATATTCAGAAGCTGATTGTCCTGGCTATTCCTTTTGCATATGGCTTGCTTTGTGCTCTGGGCTAAGTTTGCCCACTGGGCAGTGCTAATTTAGCCCCAGGACAAAGTTTTGAATATCTGGCCTCATGACTGAATTTGTTAGTAAATGCAGATATTTCTCCATTCTATGATCTCTTTTGTTATTTAACCAATTACATACTTTGTATTGTCTACATCTTTATAAATCTTGCTGTACGAGAGTGTCTTTTATTCTAGTTTTAATTTCAATATGTAAATATGCTGGTGGATATCTAAGACTATCTGCAATACATGTCAACAAGCCATGGGGCTTGATGTGCTTCTCCACAATCAATATACTGGGGAATATAATTTTTCTAATTATGTATGATATTGCTTCCTCCAAGAACAATCTCATGAGTCTATGATTTTCTATACCAAATAGTTTAAGCCAATATAGTATTGATCTTTGTGCAGTTTGACATTCTATGGGTACTTGTCCTAATTCTGCCCTGACCATAGCTGATGGAGCACTGCCTGGTAAACCCAGAATTTTCTTATAGAATTTATTGAGGCATGGCTTAATATTCTTTTAGCCTGGCTACCCCATATCTCAGATCCATATAAGATCTGGCTTTTTATTTTGGCGTTTATTACATCTGTGTTGCCCTTTACTGATTTTCCCATATTTATATGAGAATGTGTTCATTATTGGGATCAATTTCCTAGTTTTATTCTCAATTTTTTAATATGTTTTCTCCAGGTACTCTCTTGCATAAATATTATGCCGTGTAGCAAAATTCCTTAACCACTTCAAGTCTGTTTTTATTTATTGTATATTTATAAGTCTTATTGTTCCTCCAAAACCAAGACTTTAGTTTTATTTTAATTAATTTGTGATTCTGCACAGTTGCATTCTGTACTCAAATTTTTTAACATTCTTTTCATTCCCCAAAAACTGGTTGATAGTAGGGCAACATCGTCCACATATGCCAGGTATGAGCATGTTTTTTTCCCCAATCCTGGGAATATGGAATCCCAGTTCATATAATGCAGTTAGCACAGGATCAAAAATATGTTAAACAAAATGGAGGATAATGTACACCCCTGCTTCATCCCAATATTTGACTAAAACCAATTACTGGTTTCTCCTCTATTATATCTAACGCTAGTGTAATTATTTTGGTATACAGCTTTGATTATGTTTAATAATGGAATTTCCATCCCTTTTGTTCTAAATGCTCCCATAGTAGCCCTCTATTAACCCAGTCAAATGTGGATTTTAAATCAATAAAGGTGCAGTATAATTTTGTCTCTTAACTACCTTATATTTATATACTAAATGTGCCAATGTAAAACACTTATCAATTGTTTCACAGCTTATTTTGAACCCTATTTGGGCCTCATCTAATATACTGTCCCATTTATCCATTCTGTTATTCTATTGTTAAAGATTCTTGTAAATATTTCGGCTCTACTATCAATCAAGCTTATTGGCCTATAACAGTCAGGGTTATTTCTTTCCTTTTATATATTGGCACTATTATACTGAGGCGCCAGCTATTAGATATTTTCCCACTATCCCATATGTAGTTAAAGAGTCTGCATAAAACAGGTATCCATAGAACCCTAACCTTCCATATTACATCTATGGGTACCCCATCTGGTCCTGGGTCTTTATGTCTCTGGAAAGCATTTACTGCTTGTTCCATTTCTACCATTATTTTTGTTTCAGGCTTCAACCAAATTTTGTATAAAGGGCTAGATGTTTCTTCAAGATATTGATCATCACCACTATAGAACAGTCTTCTGAAATGTTCTATCCATACTTCTGGTTCTATATGGGCTTCTGTTCAATCTCATTATTCCTCATACCTTTATTTACTAAGTGTCAAAAATCTTGGTATCCTTTGTTTCTACTGCTACCTCTAAATCTGTCCATAATTTCTGAATGTATTTACTCTTATTTTCTTTTAAAATGCTCCTGTACTCTTTCCTTGTATTCATTATTTTATTATTGTTTAAATTGGGATTATTTTTTTAGTGTTCTAAACTGATTATTTAACACGTTTTAGCTCTTTTATATACCTCATTGTACCATATATATCCAGATCCCTTTTGTTTCTAAAATTTGAATGAAGTTTTGGCCTCAATTATTCCACAGCCTATGCAGTTTTTCTTCCTTATCTCTAATGGGGCCATACACATAGCTGTAATATGTTTCTCTAGGAAATTTGTTCTAAGTTCTAACACTGAATGCTGGCTTTCTGATCTAAGCTGTATTTACATCCTGAGACAAGATTGTGCTATTTGAATATTTGCCCAGATACAATCAATTACTGAGGACCCATTCCTTCATAAAAGTGAATTTACCTGTTGTATCTCCTGTTACCCTATCGTTAACAAAATAAAATTATCATGTATAAGTGTACTATGTACCTCTAATCCTTTATTGCTCACTGTATGGTCTTTTGATCTTCTCTCACATGCAGTGGATACCATATCCCCTGGGCAATAGATGGGATAATGTCTTTGGCTGCCTCTGACAATCTGCCAACCCTAATATTCATATCACCAACAATGAGTATGTTACCTGTTGGGTAATCCTGTTGTATACTTTTATTATTGATTCTGTGTGTTTTCACCAGTCTTTGTCATCATAGTGTCTTGTTTTCTGTTGTGCATTGATATTAATTACAAATAAATTATTATCAATGCCCTGGTAAATTTGATTGCCAGGATATTTTCACTTTGGTCACAGTTTCTTCTGTTTTCAGGTTATTGTTCAGTTTACATATGTAGCCAATCCCCTATATTTCTACCATATCCTTTTTTTTTTGCACTTTTTCAATATGTTTTGAAACCATTTAAGTAAATAGCCCCTGTCATCCAAGTTTCTTGAATACAAATAAAATCAAACTTTTAAAATATTGATCTATTTCTGGATCTCCCATTTATCTCCCAGACCAGAGATATTCTGAAACAGAAACACAGCAGAATTAGAAGACTATTTTAATAATTCTGGGTCAAAAATATTAAAACACAACAAAGTTATGAAAGTATATTCTAATTTTTCTATGCACACTCATTGCTCAAAGATATCACTAGTTATCTTTCTAAATTTAGAGAGGCAGGAGAGATCACACAGCTGCATGCTGCACAGCTGTGGAGGAACTGTGAGGGCAGGATCAGTGTAAAGCTAGCTCCTTGTTAGAAGCAGGTATGCCACCATTGCCTAAGAGGCAGTAATTTGTTAATTGTAGAACTTAGCAGGGAAGAGCTATGTAGCAGCTTTCAATGACACTGATCTTCCTGACCATCTTGTGCTGCAGTTGGAAACACAATATTCCTGTACTCTACTAGCTGATCTGTACCAGAATCGGGGCAGTGGGTGAGCCCGCTTTTCAAGCCAGAGCCTGCTCGGGGCATCCCTGAGGAGGCCAGTCAGAGTGAGGGAAGACTGTGACTAGAATTTGCACTCATTGAAGAGAGAGTGCTTGTTTTGTGATTTCACCTCACCTGTTGGACTTTCGTTGGACTGTTTTTGAATCAACAAAGTCTTGTACTGTATTTGCTTTTGGAATAGTTTTAACCTCAAATATTGCTGTTATTTTAATCACACAACGTATAACATATAATAAGTATATAGAACTCATATTTTATATAATTTTATTTATTGTGATTTTTTTATTTTCAAGGTGTTCATTTTATTTGTAAAAGGTGCCCATATTATTTAAAGTGTTTTAAGTAATTAGTACTTTTGTATATTGAGCACTTGTGTATACCTAAAGTGTCTTAAGGAGAACAGATAGCAAATCTACAGAACAGATAGCAAATCATATAATTATTAATTAAACTCAGGTGAAGCACTGGATGGTTAATTGAGTTTTCTTAAAGAGTGCACATAGGTTACCATTAGACCGTTAAGTGCTTTTATCTATCCATTTATGGTCAGGTGTTGTGCATAAAGCAGTTAGTCAGTTGGGTTAAGCTAACTGATAACCTGATCCTCATTAATATTGGGTCTGCTCTGGTTGATTAATCTAGTTGCATGGAGTAGTTCATAACAATTGAACTCCAGCTGCAGAGACAGGCAGTACTTCTTCTTAGCTCTACTTTGGCCTTTGTGCTAGAGCTTTTGAAGTTAAAACCATAATTTAGTCATGACCATGCTAGTATTCAGTACAGTGGATAGACCGCTTTGAGCATTGCTCAGAGCATTACGAACTAATCTCCACAGACCCACAGACCCCTGTATGTTCTGGCAAGTCCAGACAAGGAAAAACTTCGACTGTTGGTGTCACATTCTGAGTAGTGATTTTTCCCTGAGTCCACTTAATTGCAGTGCACAAAATCCACATTGAGGATCTGTGGTGAGAAGCGATGGGGGTGAGCAGATCTGCTGGGGAGAATATTACGTAGAACTCTAGCAGTATAAAACAGTAAGTTGGACTTAAAATTTGTAATATTACAATCATGGGCATAGATACCAACAAGGGACTTGTAATAACTTTGTATCATATCATAGCATATATTACTTTTTATGTTATAATATAGAAACTCTTAAGAAACCCTTTTTTACTTAATGATGGTATCCGGAGTTTTGTTACTTGATTACAGTAGCAAGAAATGGCACTGAGTTTGCATAGATTGTCAAGAACTGAGACCGGAACCATTTGTCAAGAGTGCTGGTGTTTGGGACTTTCTTCTTTGTCTGTGTTCGATGGAATTTCAGAGAGAAGCATAATCGAAACTCCCAGGGTGAGCCTGGACGGACTGAGAGAGGTTGCAAAGAACTTTAAAGAAACTTTAAGTGAGAAAAGAAGAAAAGGAGGTAAAAAGAAATGGTGCCAATTACACACCTTAAAAACTTATTAGTTACCAAGACTCTATGGTTAAATACTGAAGACTGGGTGGATAGAATCTTTCATCCATCTCCTCCTACCTCTCAGTACCAGCATCTATGAACTTGTATATTGGGTCATATTTATGCTCAATTGTTTCTCAGTTCTTATAATATTAACCTAGCAATAATTTAACTATTTTTAAGTACATTTGTAAGTACATTTAGGTGCATTGTACTAAGTATACTAAATACATCCTCACCCCATTGTTATTTCTATTGTTAGTGTTATAATTGCTACTATTGTGCTATTGTTACTCTTTTTTTTGTTAGTTTTTCTCTTTTGCTGCTATTGCTACCACAGTCAAGGCCATTTGATTATCAGTCAGTGCTACTTTGCACTGTAGCTGAGGGACCTGTGAAATTCTGAACTATTAAATTAGGCCCCTTAGAACATTTGAGTTACTTAACAAAGCCACTCACAGGTTTGATTCTTTTTTATTATTCAAAAATGCCTGCAATTACTAGAAGTGGCAAAATGGGGGTTGATTCTAATTTAAAAGCAAAAGAAAAAACAAAGAAGGGTGTGCACTCATTAAAACAACTGGCCAGGTGGGCATTAAACAAAAATCAAAACAACAATAAGATAACAAAGGCAAAACATAAGTATAAGATAAATGAGAACATTATCAATAGCATAACAGTAAGAACTGTAAACACATCAACACCAATTGGTGACTTATTGAAGTACTGTAGTTAGAACCCTTGCAACTGACAGTATAAAGGTTGCAAGGGAAAATCTCCTAGTATTAAGACTGAACAACTGTGATTCTAGTACGCCAACAGATAGTAAATTTAATAGGCAGGATCTAGAAGAAAATAACATTTATTTTTCTGCTGTTTATGGAACCTCTGCTGTAAATAAAGAAATTGCAACTTTTAGAGATTCATTTAGAATGTGGGGAGTCTATTTTTGTGAGAGAAGACAAAAGACTGTTTACAAAAGTCACCAAGAAAAGGCCAGGATCCAATACTGAATAAGTCATTTGATGATAGCTCATGGACTATGAGCCCAGAAAAACAAGTTTTCTTAGAGCAATCCTAGTATTTCAGGGTCACAAGAGACGTACTAAATACCTTAAGGGACCCATTTAAAGAACAATACTAATATATCTACAACTAGTAGACATAAAACATGGTCTGGTTTCTCTTAAAGAGATAACCATAGACAACAAAATAAAGATGGATGAATTAGGAGAAAATATAACAAAATGTGACAAAAGAAAACATAAGACTTATATCCCTGTGGAAGAAAACTGTTATACAGAAAAGCAGTCCTAAATGGTATTGGAAAAACAGGCATCTAAACCACTGTATAGTTAGCAGCTCACCCATGGAGAGACATTCAGTAATTCAATGGATAGCACTGACAAAATCTCCCATGTGAAGTAATGCTTATCAATAATTCAGATAATGGTAACAGTATAGACAGTGACAATCTGAACATGTAATGCTCCCAGCCAAAGAAGTAAGACAGGATAGCATTTGCAATGAATGGAAGGAGAATTTTGGAGACCTATGGGATAAGGGAATAGCTCAGGAACAAAACTTACAAAAACACTGTATAACCCCCCAAAAAAAAAAATATAAGAAAATCAAAAGAAAAGAATAAAAATGTCCCGAAACAACATGCTGAAAGAGAAAGTAAATGGCAGAGGGTCAATTGAAAACAAAAGGAAATGCTACAAGCATCTGTCATTGAAATTAAAGGCCAGGAAAGAACACAAGCAGAAGGATCAAGGCTGTCAAAAAACTGGAAAGGAGCCAATACATGGCAAAGAAAAATTACAGAAACAAAGAATGACACTCTTGATCTTAAGGCCCTAGGAAGTGAGGATACCCTAACCCCTAAAAACAACTAAGAAGAGCAAAGGAAGTACTGAAATAAACAGAGGGGAAAAATCAAATTGTACAAAGAAAAAGGGAAATGGAAGGGAAGGCTTAAAAGAAGCAGGGTACTAAAAAGGAGGGTGTTTAGTACCCATAATTCAAATAAAGATGAGGAAGTGGACCCAGGGAATCAACAAGAGACATCATATAAAGACAAAGATAAGGATGAGCATTTAACTAAAAGTGGAGAAAAATATAAAACAAAATAATAACACAGATGAGAAAATAAAATATGAGGAGGATTTTGGTACATTTATGCATAAAGCAAAAAGCACAGATTATGTTTTGCCTTTATTCAAGATTACACGTATCCCAATGAAACAACTGACAGCCTGACAGCAATGATTAAGAAATTATTTACATCTATTATAGCAGGATGCACACGTGTGATAGATCACATTAGTGTTACTAGACCTATGATAAATTCTGAATTGGTCTTGTTGGTAAAAGATTAATTATTTTTAATAAAGCAACATTTAACAGGAAAACTGAGATAGAGGGGCTAGGATTAGAAATAAGGAAGTCACTCCACTAGTCACTTTATGCCCAGAATTCTATAAAAATAAGAAAATTGGAACAATAAATAAAGAAGTAACAATGTCCATTTTGGACTAATGCAAAAAACTAAGAAAAAATATCAAGGAAATCATAGCAGACACTTTGAACACAATCTTAATACACACGTGTAACCAAGAAATTAACAGGGCTACTAGATGGGAAATGATGGACTGACAACTATGTGGTGAAACAAGGAAGCCTGTTAGAAATATTGGAAGTCAAACAAGAATTTTTGTGAACTGGGTATATATATATATATATAGAGAGAGAGAGAGAGAGAGAGAGAGAGGATAAGGGCAGGAAAATTTAAAAGTACACTTTAGAAAGAAAAAAGTACACAATGGGACTGCATTATTGAGACCTCAAATAAGTATGACGCTTTTGACCAATAATGATCTGTGACTACCTAAGTATGGTTTAACGGTGGGAGGCCACAGGGACCAAACGTTCAACAGGGCAAGTTACTAACACAGAATCAAAACACAAAATATCTAATCCTCCTGATATATAAAAGTAGAAGTAGTCCAATGTTCATGGTTTTTGGTAACTCTCCCTTTGCAAACTGTCAGTATATACAAACGTTAATTCTGTTTTAATTTTTCAAAACTTATTTTGTATATTTCATGAGGTAATTCATCTGATCCTGGTGTAGTTCCTGGATTTAAAGAGCAAATAGCCTCTCTAACCTCTTGTTTGGTGATAGGTGCAAGTAAATTATTATTTATTTCATGAGATAGAGTTGGACGATTGCACTTGTCCAACCATTTTCAATTTGCTGGAGAGAAAGATGTTGACTCATAAATGTTAGTAAAAACTTCTTCTATCATCTGTAAGATATCTGTTTTATTTCTAACTGTGTTCCTTCTTTAGTTATCAAGTAAGAAATATTATATTGTTCTTTTATAGATTTACAGTCATTTAAAGGTTCAGTTGTTCCTTTTTCCTTCTGTATATTATTGTTATTGTTTCTCCAAACCTCTCATTTTTTCTGTTGTAATGCTACTAGTTCTTCTTTTAATTTTTAATCAGATTAATAGAACTCTCCTCTCTGTCGTAAGCTACCATAGAAAATTGTTGTAATTTTTCCATAAGTATTTTTGCCTGACTATAGTGTATTTCCATTTAATCTCTCCATTGTTTTTAGTCAGTAATGTCTTTTAGTGTCTTCCCATCACTCTACACTGTTTTCATATAAGAACAACACAAGGAGTCTTGCCTCAAGTACATAATTGAGTCCTTGTACTATCAGGGGTTCTCTAAAAGATTCAGGTTACATTTAGTGTCCCTGGCCCTCTTTGTTGTTCCAGATGATTATCCAAGCTAAGTAACAATAATCAATGGTCTAAGAAGCTACAGTGACTACTTTGCTTTTTGAATTTGTACCTATTCTGTTATAAAGAAATAGTCTATCCTTGTGGATCATGTCCCACAGAAGTAGGTATGTGGTATGGATTTTGCTGCGTATGAAAAAACATCTTTTAAATCCATGTCATCTACCATAGTTCTGAGATCATTTTTATCACAAAAAGTTTTACTAGTCTATAAACCTCTATTAGTTTCAAGCATGCTATACTAAAATATCCCCTAGAATGAAATTGTTTGATGTGTGGAGCAAGGGCTTGATTTTTTGAAAAGCTGTACCCTGTCAACCTTTAGTTGTGGTGCATAGACATTTATGATCCTGAAATTCATATTTTTATTTGTACATATAATAATAGGGCTCTGCCAGAAAGAATCTCTACCTGATTCAGTATCTTAACAGCAGTAAGAAAACAAATCCCCACCCCTGAACTGTGTCATTTCCTGTGACCAATAACACTACCCCAAACCCAGTTTCTGTTTGCTACCTCTGTATCACAAGGTTTGTTCAATCTTGTGTCTTGAAAAAGAACAACATCTACGTTTGTGTTATGGAAGTTTGCAAAAGTGCTATGCCTCTTTTCTCTGAAAGTAGGCTGTCAGCATTTAACAATGCTACATGAAATGTATATGAAGTGAGTTCCATAAAGGATGAGTCATTTCACTTTACATGATGCTCTTGTAACTCTCATTTATTTATTTTTTATTTTTTTGATAACGGGTAGGTATTCTAGACACGAAAGTGACTATTTTCTGGCACGACCGGAGGTCAACAAGACAGTGAGATACAGTTACAGTGAATACAGTGACAGGGTATATGCAATCATCACAAACAGAAAGTGAGAACAAAGATT
This sequence comes from Neoceratodus forsteri, assembly GCA_016271365.2. Classification (NCBI taxonomy): domain Eukaryota; kingdom Metazoa; phylum Chordata; order Ceratodontiformes; family Ceratodontidae; genus Neoceratodus; species Neoceratodus forsteri. The sequence goes on from CM057450.1 coordinate 1,540,099,860, forward strand.
AAGACAAATATTGGTACAAGGCACGAATGGTGTAAATTATACAAATAGAGATAAGTGCCCATGTGTAGAACTATCATAATAATATCACAAATATAAGGTACAGAAAATGAAAAACATATTGTAGCAGGGTAACATAACAGCCTCTTGCAATTGAAAGGATATTATTGGTAGGAGGTGGGGAGAGAGGTAATAGTGTGATAGGTTAAAGGGAAGTTGAAAGTAGGCAGGTGCCAACTCATAACATAGAGGGATACCCAGGGCAGTCATGGCAGCGGGAATCAAGATCTAAGGAGGGTTGAAGCAGGTACATTGATATAAGCTGTAAGGAGGAGTGGTGCCTCTTCTTAAAGGTGGTATGATTAGGGCAAGGCATACATCTAGGGGCAGTGAGTTCCAGTAGGAGGGACCCACGTGCGAGAAGCCTGATTTTCCTTTGTAGTTTTACATCTAGGAATGCTCATCAAGGAAAAGCCAGCAGAGCGGAGACCATAGGAGACATGCTGCGGGGTCAGAGGAGGCAAGGTAGGCATACTTGATCACAGTACACTGTCCAGAAGGTTCCCAAGAGAGAGGCGGCGTGAACAATGGGGATAGCCAATTTAGGTCAGAGTACAGCAAGCAGTGATGTTTTAGTCTAGAAGATGCAGAGGCGTAACGCATATGTTGTTATAAGTAGTATCCCACTTATGAAGAGTTGCCTTAGAGGCATTTGTATAGATTACAGACCCATAAGAAAGTGATGGAAGCAGAATTCTCTGGCAATGGCAGTCCTAGCAGTGGGGGTAAGAGTATAGCTCGTTTTGTAGGCTAAGCCCAGTTTGGCATTTACAGCCTTACAGGTTTGCGGTAATATGAGTATCATAGGTGAGGGATTCATCAGCAGACACCTAGATATTTGAAAGAGATTACCATCTCTAATGGATAGCTCGTCAGCCCAGTTGACCTGGAAAGATTCACGGCACTGTTTTAGTTTGATAGGGGATCCAAAGAGCATAGCCTTGGTCTTTCCAAGGTTGAGAATGAGCTTGTTATTGGAGATTTAGGACTGAATATTTTGTAGATCCATAGAAAGCTTAAGATTAATGGAGTGGACATCATCTGAGCTAGTGTACAGGACAAGGTCATCAGCATACAGCAATGATGAACAGGAGGATATAACTTGGGAATATTGTTAATAAAAATTGAGAAAAGGAGGAGTCCAAGGATAGAGCCCTGAGATACACCAGCATTTATGACTGCTTTTTCTTAGGTGGCAGAGTTGAAATTCACTGTTTGATACCTGTTTAATAGGTAGCTATGGAATCAGTTTATGACTCGGATGAGAAGCCCAGGAGTGGAGATTGGTGAGTAGAAGAGGGTGGTTAGCAAGATCGAAAGCTTTCATCAGATTGATAAATACTGCACCGGTTTGACGACCCTGGTCCATGGCTTGAAGAATATCATTTGTCAGTTGTAATAGAGCAGTTTGAGTACTATGGCCTTTTTCTGAAACCGTGTTGGTTTGAGTGCAGAAGGTTGTATTTGGCAAGGTGTTCTGAGATCTGTGCTGAGATAAGCTTCTCAAGAATTTTATTTAATACTGCCAGTATTGCTATTGGTCTATAGTTGGCTATATTTTTTTGTCTCCATTTTTAAACACTGGCGTGACTTTAGCCAGTTTCCATACCTCAGGCACTACGCCTTCCCTCAGGGACAAGTTGAATATAATGGACAGTGATCCTGCAATGAAAGGTGCTGCGAGCTTTAGAAGTTTAGGTCTGAGGCAGTCAGATCCAACAGTTGGTGCTGTCTGATATGGAGTTTAGATGTTTAAGGACATCATTGATATATAGCTTTAAAGTAGAAAGTGGGCGTCTTGGAAGTATTTTCAGAGTATGGTGGCCCAGGCACTGAGTTATCGGAAGAGAAAGCAGTTGTATAGCTCGAGAGGTCAGAGAAATGAGAATTAAATGCATTGGCAATGGTGCCTGAGTCATTACAATGGATGCCTTTCAGTATCATATTGTTGTTTAGTAGAGTTTGTTTTGAACCGAGGAAAGTCTTTATGTGCACCAAAATTTCTTAGGGTCGCCAGCAGCATCAAGTATAAGGCCTTTACAGTACTGGCTTTTGCAAGTCTTATTTGAGTTTTGCATTTTGTTCGCTGTTCTCTGTAGTTGTGATAATCAGCTGGGAGACCAGATATTTTAAACTTTCTCCAGCATTTGTCCCTATGTTTGAGGTCTGTGAGGAGGTCTTTATGCAGCCATCTGGTTTGTTTACCACAACGCTCTGAGTGATGACTGGGTATGTTTATCTTGAAGGAGTACAAACCTGCTCAGGAAGGCGTGAAGGGCAGTATCAGTACCTGAGGAATAGGAGACAGCGGACCAGTCAGTGTGAGACACATCATATAGGATGTGAGCCTGATTTAGATTTGCATAGTTTCTGAAGCGTATATAGTTTTGGGGGACGTGGAGGCTGTGGAAGTGCTCCATATGCAAAAAACGGGCAGTGATCACTGATACAGTCCGCAGCTGCACCTGCATTAGCAATTCCTCCATGTGATTTGTTAGGACCCAATCAATAAGGGTGCTGGAGTCTGAGTTGACTGATACTCTTGTATTATCAGTAATGATTTGGTGCAAGTTTGTAGCTCTGTACTAGGGATTGAAGGGTGTCTTGAGATTTTCCAAGCCAGTTTAAATTTATGCCTCCGAGAATGATGAGTTCATTTTCCCCACATGTGCAGCTGTAAGGTCCAGCAACTCAAGTAGTCCTTTTGTACCATTATTAGGTGGATTGTAGGCACAGACAATATGGAGTTTCTTATCTTCTAGTCCGAGTATAGAATGGATGTATTCGCACAAGGAGTTTTTCTTGTCAGATATCATAGTCATACTTAGGTTGCTTTTGTAATAGATTACGACACCCCACCACGCTTTGGAGGTGGTCTGTCACATCTAAGAAGGGTGTAGTTAGGGAGCAGGCAAAAGTATCTGGGATAGAGGGTTTTAGCCATGTCTCAGATATACAGAGCACATCTGGGTGGTGGTTTGCACACAAGCTTCAATGTCTGCCTGATTTCGGAGAAAACTCCTAACATTAAGATGGACTATTGAAGTCCTTTCATATTATATCCAGAGTAGTTTAGGGTAATGTACCTGGTCCGGGACCAGGGTTTAACTCTATGTCCCCAGACAGCATAAGAACCAGCAACATGAGGTACCTTAGCTTCTGCATGGAAAATTTAGGGCTGCTGGGCAGTAGGTGCGCCACTGTTTGGCAGCAGACGGTGGCATGGTAAATAAGTAGTTGAGGGAGGAGGGCAGGGTTCTGTCAATGCCACATTTGGTTAGGATTAGCATGTTTGAGTATGTAAAATCGTTTAGACTCATGTCTCCTTGTTGAATATGGTTTTGGGGTTAGGTACATTAAGGATGCTTAGTAGTACCAGAGACAGGATAAGAGAGGTCACAATGAGCAGTAGCTGAAACATACTGTAGGATTTTGTAGCAAGCATATTTTATAGGGCTGAGGCCAGGGATAGAGGATGCGGTAGAGGGCAAAGAAATAGCTGTTTGCCAAAGGGAGCTATTATTTTTCACCTGGTAATAGCACCCTGTGATCTGCCTAGTATAAGAGCTGCATGAACATTCATGGGAAGAAAGACAAAACTATAGAATTGTCAGATGGGTGTGAGTGCATTAAACTGAAAAGAACAATTGGAAGCTGGATCCTGGGAATACTACAATATGTTGGAAAACTGTGTTGAAATTGAAGATTCAAGCAGACAGAACTTGGGGGTAAAGAGAAATAAATAGTTTCAGCCTTAAAGCTACCTATGTAAGAAATCAGAGTAGACTGGGTTATAATATTATCAGCACAAATGTTGGCAGCATCACTAGAATGAGAAGTTAGTGAAGGATTTATTGGCGCTCCTGTGGCTCGTGAGTATAATGAGCCAATGGAAAAGTGAGGATAGAAAAAAGACGTGATTGGTCCCTTAACACTATAAGAGTAAAAGCCCAGACAGGGTGGGGAGACGCCGAGGCGCCGGGGCTAGCAGCTCTGAGCAAGAGCTGAGCGAGCAAGTGCCTGGACCTACGGGCTCTACTGGAGCAAGCACCAGCTGGGAGTGAAGCCCAAGGTGGCGAGAGCCAGATTCAAATAAAAATATTTCCCACTGCTGCTTCGCTATTCCAAGTTAAAATACAGCAGTCTGCTGTTTAAACTGGAGCAAGACAGTGTAACTAATGCTCCACACTCTGCCGGCAGTACGGGGAAAAAAGGCGCCAAGTTTAAATTGTGGAGGACAGTTCAGTTCACGAGGGCAGAGGCGCCATGGGTCAGTCTTGTTTCTTGTACCTGGTTTCGATTTGCAGCATACTGTCAGCAGCTCCCACGGGCAGGAGCCCGAGTGACTGAGGCGGCTGAGGACAGAGAAGAGAAGAGGCACAGATTAACAGGAGGAGGGGACGGGAGACAAAGGAGAACCTGAGGACAAAATGGAATTAGCTGGAGAGAACAAAAGAGGGTAACAAGGCACTATACAAGTTGTTTGTGTGACGTGGTGAGGTGCCAAGGTGGGGTGGGAGATACAGCAGGGGAAGAGAGAGAGAGCCCAGGTAATCAGAAACCTTGAGGGGAAGAGATCAGCACAGGGTGAAAATGAGTGTTTGGAAGCACAAAACACAGGTTCCTTACTTGATTTCTAGTACAAGTTACCAGCTAGCAGGGATTAATATAAGCAGCAGGTAGTAGCATATCAATTACTCACGAAGTTTAAGCAGCGGCTGACCAAGCATGTGCAGGGTACAACACAGTAAAATGAACTAATTTACAGATTTTCAGAGCAGCAAGTGTTTGATTAGGAGGCTACTGCCCTGGCAGCTCGATAAGAGCGAGCGAGCAAGTGCCTGGATCTACGGCTTTACCGCAGAGCAAGCACCAGCTGGGAGTGAAGCCTGAGGTGGCAAGAGCACAGATTCAAATTAAAAATATTTCCCACTGCTGCTTTGCTATTCCAAGTTAAAATACAGCAGTCTGTTTAAACTGGAGCAAGACAGTGTAACTAATGCTCCACACTCTTGCCGGCAGTAGGGAAAAAGGTGTCAAGTTTAAATTGTGGAGGACAGTTCAGTTCACACAGGGCAGAGGCGCCATGGGTCAGTCTTGTTTCTCGTACCTGGTTTCGTTTGCAGTGATACTGTCAGCAGCTCCCACGGGCAGGAGCCTGGAGTGACTGAGGCGGCTGAGGACAGAGAATAGAAGAGGCACAGATTAGCAGGAAGGAGGGATAGTAGACAAAGGAGAAACTGAGGACAAAATGTGATTAGCTGGAGAGAACAAGAGGGTAACAAGGCACTATCAAGTTGTTTGTGTGGACGAGTGAGGTGCCAAGGTGGGGTTGGGAATACAGCAGGGGAAGAGAGAAACGAGCCCAGGTAATCAGAAACCTTGGGGAGAGATCAGCGACAGGGTGAAATGAGTGTTTGGAAGCACAAAACACAGGTTGCTTACTTGATTTCTAGTACAAGTTACCAGCTAGCAGGAATTAATATAAGCAGCAGGTAGTAGCATATCAATTGCAAGCATTTTTAAGCAGCTGCTGACCAAGCATACACAGGGTACAACACAGTAAAATGAACTAATTTACAGATTTTCAGAGCAGCAAGTGTGTGATTAGGAGGCTACTGCCCTGGCAGTCTGATAAGAGTGAGCGAGCAAGTGCCTGGACCTATGGGCTCTACCGGGAGCAAGCACCAGCTGGGAGTGAAGCCCGAGGTGGCGTAGAGCCCAGATTCAAATTAAAAATATTTCCCGCTGCTGCTTCACTATTCCAGTTAAAATACAGCAGTCTGCTGTTTAAAATGGAGCAAGACATTTTAACTAATGCTCCACACTCTTGCAGGCAGTATGGGAAAAAGCGCTAAGTTTAAATTGTGGAGGACAGTTCAGTTCACGCAGGACAGGCGCCATGGGTCAGTCTTGCTTCTCGTACCTGGTTTACGTTTGGCGATACTGTCAGCAGCTCCCACGGGCAGGGAGCCCGGAGTGACTGAGGCGGCTGGTTTCATTTGCAGCGATACTGTCAGCAGCTCCCACGGGCAGGGCCGGGAGTGACTGAGGCGGTTGGTTTCGTTTGCAGCCGATACTGTCAGCAGCTCCCGGGCAGGGAGCCGGAGTGACTGAGGCGGCTGGTTTTGTTTTGCAGCGATACTGTCAGCAGCTCCCATGGGCAGGAGCCGGAGTGACTGAGGTGGCTGGTTTTGTTTGAGCGATACTGTCAACAGCTCCCACGGGCAGGAGCCGGAGTGACCCTTTGACTTCTAGGGCTGGTATCATCCATCAGTTCAGGGTCTGTCACTGTTTCCTGTTGTGAGGATAGAATTGAGGCAGTGTCAAAATCTCCTTCCAGTTCCACTTGGAATCATCCCACTGCAAAAGGCTTTATTTGTTTCTAGTGTCTATAGTATCTTCATGCTGCTCTTCCTGTTTTTCTTTAATAGATCTTTCTTTCTTTTTACCCTTTTTTCCTGACTGTTGTAAAAACTGCTTCTTTACTTAATGACTGCTGTGGGGCATCTCATCTTGCAAAACTTCTGTGGTTTGTGCTGAGTCCTCATGAGTCACAGGGCCACTGCCTCCAGTCTCTGTGAAGGTAGTATCATTTTGTGCTGATTGCTCATGCTCAGAATTTTGTTCTGCTTCTGTGGGTTGCTGGAAATGGGCATTATGGGATTTTTTTGGCATTTTCACATAGAAGTCCTCTACTCCAAAGTCTACGTTTTCATTATTTTTGCCACCCAAGGGCAATCAGTACAATTACACCCTAAATCATTGCATAAATTACACTTAGGGTATTTAAAACGTATACTAGGGTGTCCTATTTTCCCCAATGAGTACATTGCATCTTGTTACAATTGGTGCTTATATGCCTGTGGGATGCGATTTGAAACAGGCTCTGGGTTGGCCCAGGTAAAACAAAAAACCTTATCTCTCCTATGTAGAAGCAGTTTGGGAGGTACACTATGTCATTAACTGTTTGTGTAATTTTACCTTTATTTTCCACCCACCTGTCCAAAAGCCTTCTTTATCCAGCGCTGGAACAGGGTTCCTAGCACAAAGCAACATTTTTCCAGCCAAAAAGAACATCGGTAATGTTCACATCCTCATTGCTGAACAAAATCATGATAACTCTAAATAGTTGTTTGTTAAGGATAACAATAAAATTGGCCCACAAAGGATTCATTTTCAGGTTGGCATATTTGCACCAGAACCTTTCTAGAATGACTGGTGTTCGAAAACTAATGTCAGAAGAAGCCCCCGGATGCATGTATTAAGGCATAAACTTCAGAGGGGTGAACCCCAAAGATTGTTTGAGCAACTGTTTACCAACAAAAACTGTCTGGGACTGAGTCTCTAGAACCTGTGTACATGAGACAATTGCATTCTTCTTTGCCAATTCCACAGGTTTATGAAACAAATTGGCAAAGGAAGGATTTGATTTTTCTCCCAGCTGCACCTCACTCACTTGTGGGGAGAGGGGGCAGCTGTATTTGTTCCATAGCTTCACTAGGAATATTTTGAGAGTCAAAGTTGTCATTCACAATGTTGTCATTCACATTACAGTAGTATTTGAGTTTAATGTGGTGTCTGTAGAATCGTGAGTGCCAAAACCTGTATATGCAGTATTTCTATGTTCTGTTCTGGAGTTGCCCACCACAGTAGGTGTAACGTCCTCACTGGGAATCCAGCCCCATATCGGTTTCTGACCATCCTGCACTCTGCAAAGCTTTTTTGGTGACCAACTGTTTTGCAGTTCTGTGTCTTGGTGGCATTTGGGGTGAAGTCCAGTTATTATCCAAGCATTCCTGTGGGCTTTTAGTAACACACAGCTTGCTCAGATTAGCAGTACCTTGAATATCAGGTGAGTGGTTCAATCTTTTCTTTTCTTCCTCCTCTTGTCTTTCTTTTGCAGTACAGATTTGTTTGTTGATTTTTCTAGCTCCATTGCTAGGCATTTGTTTCTCCTGAAGAGTGAGCTCTTCTCCTGGTGTGTCGTACATTTCATCTCCTTCATCTTCATCTTCTAAATCAGAATTTTCCACATGATGATGCACATTATTCCTTATTTGGGGGCAATTTGATGGCCACCAATTGGTGCATCCCAGCTGCCCCTTGTTCAAGGGACTGCAGACTCCTCCTTCGTCCATGGTTGCCAGCAAACTGCTGGGCTCCTGCATCCTGTCACCAGAAACAGCACCCTTACTAAGAGTAGGGAATTTCCCAGTGTCCTGGCCAAATTCCTCCATTCACTAAAAAAATACCACCAACAGCTTAATCTGGTTCAATTTGAATTGGTTACCATCTGTATCCCCGGGTCACTCCTGAAAAAGGACTTCTGGTCTCAGTGGGCCTATTCAGTTAACAAATTCAGTAACTAAATAAATGTCATGCCGCATTCATTACAGTTCTTTTCCACTACCTTACAGAGAAATAATGACACATGCATCATTCTAGGCTACCATTATGACACAATTCATGGCAGATGCACTCCATACTTAGACCACCTTTAGGTGTCTAACATATCAACACAAGCTTCGGGATGTGGTATGGACATGCCACAGATCTTATGCATGACTGAAAAATCAGCCCCTGCTCTATGGAGGAAGTTTAAAAGTAGGGATACTTGAAAATACTACCTTTCAGTTTATAATGTAACGCTGCAAATATGGATAGGGTGTGTAATGGTATTTTACACACACCAGAGGTGTGTGATGTTTCATAAATCCCAAGACTGAAGCGCCAGGTGATTAAGGCATCACACACAGAGGGTGTGTAATAAAAAATTACACAACTCATACTTATATATAGGTCAGTAGTAGTTTCAGAGTTTTCTTTCATATCAAGAATTTTCTCTGGTGCCTGGTTCAGGTAAACTGAAAGTCAATGCCATTTTGTGAGGTGAAAGTGTTTGTAAAATATGTTTACTTTCCTCACACTGAAAATGGCTATTTAGTATGATGCTCTGCTTCAACAGTAACTGGCCATCTTTCAGACACAGACCACAGCTCATACTCACCTGTGTTGATTGACAGTTCTTAGCTGTCTCACACTCATGTTAGAGCTGGCCAGTTGTGATTTACAACATGATTATCTGGATTTAATCAGTCCAAGTCAGTAATTACATACCATTTGAATGGTACAGTAAGTGTTGGAATGCTGTGAGTTCTGGTGTGCATGAAAGTATCTAGTTGAAAGTGTTAAACATTAAAGGTCTGCCTTCTGGCTTTGCAATTTACTCAGATTTAAGACATAAATTTCTCAGGATCCCCAGTAAAGGCCATAAGTAGGGCATAGAAACATAGAATCTGTCAGCAGATAAGGACCATACAGCCCACCTAGTCTGCCCATTTCCTTACTTGGTTTGGCAATCCCTACTGTTATCTAGACTGCCTTTCCCCACTCTGCTGTACAGCAGGGTGCCTTTATGCATTTTAGGCATCTGAAAATATAAGCAGGCCAACATTTGTAGTGACATTTCTTTCATTGCTACAGAGAGAATTGCTCTTATGAACTATCAAACAAAAAGTTGCAATGTATACGCAGAAGGCTAATATCTTGATATTTCTGGATTTGACTAAATTGGACTTGATTCAGGCAAATGAGGCTTATGCTGTTGTTAAAATAATTTTATTGAAAATGGCACTGAATTATCATTGTTCTACCTATCAAAATAAGATTTTAAGAGACTTTTATAACAATCATTACAGTAAAACAGTATGCAGAAGGAGACTTTCTCACTGAATAAGCCTCAGGCAGAGAAGGTCATATTGAAGCAGGTATGGAAGGAAGTAATATAGAGTAACGCATAGACAAAAGATGTGATTGTTCTGTATTGCTGTCTCTATTCCTGTCACTCCCCTGGCAGCTAATATAAGTGAAGCAAAAGAAGCAGTTACCTTGTAAAGTATTATCCAGGGATGAAACCATTGGGACAGCAAATAGATTTTTGTCTGCTTCAGAAATGGTGAGTTGGTAAAATATTACATATAGCTATGTAGTACTTAAGAAGTTGCAAGTTTACTGAGTATTGACCTTTCCAGTACATCAAGCTGCTAACTAGAGACTTACGATCACTCTGCTATTGTTAGACCTCTCAGATTTATTTATTTGTTTCTCAAGGATTTGTATGTGTCATGCCTAATGGGTACTTACCATTTAAAATGAAATTTTAAACATCTGTGTGCAATTACAAGAGATCTCTTTCAACTCATGGATTATGTTTTATAAACATTTTATGGTTGTTAAAATAAAGTAAGAGTATGCCTAGGAGTTTCTGTTTTTTTCATTTAATATACTTCATTAGAATTCCAGTGAGTAACAGACACTACAAATATGACCAAATAGGTCTGTGTCATATAATTGTGGTCTACAATACAGATTGTTTCATAAACATTTTACAAATATATAATAAAAGAACCCCTCCCCATCACACCAACCCCCTTAGTTTCACTGGAGATGTGCTAGCAGGACCACAAAAGGATACACTGTCTTTAACTTATAATAAGGAATAAACCAGTCATTGATTAAACCTAGAGTACTCTATGTATTGTGTTGTCACCTTTGGAAGTGCTGATTTGTAATAATCCCCACTGATCTACTGTATTGATAGGAGGGTATACAGAGGCACCCAGATATGATCATAGCTCTACCTTTTATTTGATATATTCACTATCATACTTTCTGCCTGTAGGGCAAACATTATTTCCTTGTACTATTCTAACATAGGTTGGGGTTATCTGATCCTTCCGTGTCAGAGTATAACCTTTTGGTGCATGCTGATACCAGAACCATATGCGTCTCTGGTTACCCACTGATTGTTCTGTATATTCTCCTATAATACAGGCTGTGGGTTTAAATTTCAGGAAAGGCTTAGCAAGGGTCTAGTCTATTTTGTATGGTAGATCAGAGGGAGACCATCTCACATGACCATAGCAAGTGCAAGAGCATACCAGTTTCTTTGCCACATTTCATGCAAAGGTCTGACAGTAGGCAACCCATCCTATGCAATTTAGAGGGAGTATAATACAAATCATGATTAATTTGGAATTACACAAGATGATATCAGTCCCAGTATATTATCTTACATAAGTGCTTCCATATCGTGACCAATTCCTAATTGAAGAGGTGGGGAGAACCTACCCCACCAATAAAATCTTGGCATATCACTAGGGTAAAGTACTGACTGTAAATAGTGATATGAGTATGAGATCAGGTGAGCTTTAGGAATTGAGGTCAGATAGGAGAAAATTACATTGTAGATGGGTGACTCCCATGAACCTCTGTCTAATACAGCCTATACCATGTGAGTGACTTGAAAATATTTAAAACAGAAGGGTACTCCAACCATAAGTAGAATGAACTTCCAGAAATGACATCAATTTGTGGTGAGCTGTCAAATCTTCAACTTTGTCTACTTTCATGTTAGCCAGAATCTTTCCCTGAAAAAATTAGCCAGAAATCCTGAAATTAGGATTTCAAAAAGTGGTTGGGGAATGTCCTGTTTTGTGTTTACATTTAGCAATTTACTGAGCTGTGCTTGGGACAATAAGGAATCTCCTAGGTAAGTATCCTGCAGTGGAGTAGGCAAGTTTTCTTCACAAGAAAGGATAGCCCACTACGTTTATTCTGTAAGTGGAGCATAAAGTACCTTCAATTTCCACCCACAAGGGGATATAGGAACCTAGCTGAGCTATCGGGAATACTTGTACTAGTGTAATGACCTCACTAAGTGTATAGCGAGGTAGTACAGGTACAGATTGGGAGCTTGTAGTCCCCATCGTGCTTGTGGTGCATTAGTTTAGTAAATACCCTTCTAGCTTTCTTGCCCTGCCAGAGAAAAAGAGTTAGAATTTTATTAATTTGGGAGAATCAGCTTTGAGGTAGAAATCTATTGAACATTTGAGCGGGTACAAAATACAGGACAAAATATTCATTTTAATGATCCCAAGCCTTCCCCATAATGTTAGAAGTAACAGTTTCTATCTGTTCATATCTGCCTTAATATTGGTCACCACCTTCTCCAGATTATTCTGCCTAAGCTTCTGGGATGAGGTACTAAGAGCTATCCCTAGAAACTTCAAGTTATCCTTCACCCAGAGGAAACCCAGGTGTTGTAAGTCTGATTTAGTAGTATATTTATTAAGTGGCATAATTTCTGTTTTGTGTAGGTTTAACTTGTAATTTGAAATCTCGCAAACTGTGATATGAGCTGTGTGCAGTGGAAGCAATGTGGCAGGGAGAAATGTGCATTAATATGTCGCCTGCATAGACCGACAACTTCCTTCTCACCTGTTCCAACCTCGGTTCTGTGGGGTGAGCTATTAAGTTTACAGATAAGAGGTTCTAAGAACAGATTAAATAAAATGGGGAAAGTAGACATCCTTACCTAGTTCCTTGGTGCAGGAGAAGGGAAGAGGAGAGGAACCATTGCAGGAGCACTTGCTGTTAGAGATGAATAGAGCACTCTTATTCAATGAATGAATACTTGGAGAATACGAAACTTGGGTAAAATAGAAAACAGGTAATCCCAGGAAACTCTGTCAAGTTGTTTTCTTGTGTCCAGGGACACCAAGGCAGCAGCTACTGAGGAATCCCTGGACGCAGAGAAAAGGTAGAAAGCTTCCTGAAATGGTCTGCTGAGAGTCTACCTCTCACAAACCTAACTTACTTTCTGCTAATCAGTGAGTTCCAAACCCTGTTTAGTCTATTAGCCAGGCATCTTGGCTAAGATGTTAATGTCTACATTAATCAACCTAATAATTGTATTTGTAAATATAAGAGTTGATGGAATCATTTTGTATTTTTATATATGTATTGCTATACATAGTATTGCTTTAGTTACTGTAATGGGTTCTCAATAATACTCTGTCTCCTGATGAATTTGTAGAGAGCAATGAAGTGTAAAAGCATTGGATAACCATTTGGTGACTAAATAATTATGTGTACTTTAGAACTTAAGAATTATTCCTAACTCTTATGTGTGCTGTTTAATGTATCTTAGGATAGCTTCCCTGCCCCTCTGGTCATCCCCATTTTGATGCACCCTAGTTTTCTGCAAGCTCTCTTGACAGCAGCTATACACTGCTTAGCATGCTTCATTCCCTGTCTATTATGACCCCAGGTCTTTTTCTTCCTCCACTGCAGAAAGCGAACCTGACACAATGTACAGAAATTCCATCTGTTGTTCTTCCTTAGATGTAACACCCTGCACTTGACTATATTGAATCTGAGACTCAAGAATAGAGATTTAAAGTCCACAAAATTCACTCCCATGAGGTAATTTGCAGATTTTGCAGATTTCATGGAGCAATTTTGTGAGATTCGATGTGGAATTTCGCAGCTTATGCCACAAACACTAAGTTTTGCCTGAAAATTTCATGCTTCACCCATGAACTTTGAGCTTCAGAGTAAAAACTTAAAATTTTGGTGCAAATTTCACACAAACCACATGAACAGAAGTTCAAGTGTTTCCTGAACATCCCGCGAATTCCATGAAGCATGAATTTTGGTGCTTATGCAAAATTTGTGGGTGAAATTCAACTTTGCATCATCTCTATCTAGGAGTCAGACTAATCACCCAACTTGCTAAGGTCCTCCTAGAGTTTGTTTCCATTAGAAACATAGAAACATAGAAACATAGACTTTGACAGCAGATAAGGACCGCTTGGCCCATCTAGTCTGCCCATTTCCCTATCTACAGGATAGTCAGAGATCCTAGTTAACCAACAGCCTATTTCTTCCTACCCCCACAAGAATTGCCTTATGTCTGTCCCATGCATTCTTGAATTCTCCCACAGTTTTAGATCCCACAACCTCCTCAGGAAGGCTGTTCCATGCATCCACTACTCCTCTGTGAAATAATACTTCTCACATTGCCCCTGAACCGCCTCCTTCTATCTTTAAATTGTGTCCCCTTGTTCTTGAAAGTCTCTTTTCTGAAAGATGCTACCCTCTTGGACTTTGTTGATTCCACTGAGGTACTTAAAAGTTTCTATCATGTTCCTCTCCTCCTTCTTTCCTCAAGGGTATACATATTAAGCCCTTTAGTCTCTCCTCTTATGGCTTCTTGCAGACCCTGCACCATTTTAGTTGCCCTCCTGACTACCTCTATCCTGTCTATGTCCTTGCGGAGATGGGGTCTCCAGAACTGGACACAGTACTCCAGATGGGGTCTCACCAACTGTCTGTACAGAGGGATAACAACTTCCTGTTTTCTGCTGCTGATGCCCTCCCTATACATCCCAGTATACCCCCAGCCTCCCTACTGCCTTCTCACATTGCTTGCTAACCTTAAGGTCATCTGATATGATTACCCCAGGTCCCTTTCCTTTTGTTGTTGTTACTACCTCCCACCCATTGTGTATTCTTCCCTGGGTTCTTGTTTCCCAGGTGCATTATTTGCACTTCTTTGCATTGAATCCTAGCTGCCATACTTCTGACCATTCCTCCAACCTTGCCAAGTCCTTTTCATCCTTTCCACGCCTCCTTGTGTATCAACCCTGTTGCAGATCTTTGTGTCATCTGCAAAAGGCATACTTTTCCTTCAGTCCCTCTGCAATGTCACTGATGAAGACATAAAAGGACTGGACACAATACTGACATTATCAAGAGAGTCCATCAACCTAGTCAGTATAGTGTCATCAGCAAATGTAAGCAGCCTGCTACAGACCCAACTTCCAGATTGTTGCTAATCAATGTTGACTATCAGTAGCCCTATCACCGGTGTCTGTGAGATGCCACTGAGTTCCCACTCCTCACAGAGTAGTGCCTGTCTGCCACATTCCTCTGCTTCCTGTCCCCAAGCCAGTTAACAGTCCACCTCATCTATGCATAATGTACACCACATCAGTGCACCTTGCACAGAAGCTTGTCATGTATCATAGTCTCAAATGCCTTGAAAAGCCTAACTAGAATATTTCTATGGCCCTGCACCTTCCATTACTTTGGCCACCCCACTTAAAGAAGGTGCTCAGGTTTGTTTGGCATGACCATCCCCTTATAAAGTCATCCTTAGAGGGTTAAGAACTTTGACCTGAAGCAAGTGCTCCATTCTCAATGTTGCTGAAATGTACCCACTGAAGATGATAGTAAGTTGGAGATATTATGGTTACAGATAATGAGGCACAGAAACAAAACCTATAATAGGAACTTTGTTAAAGATCTCCAGATTTTGATAAGAATCAAAATGAATAAATAAAGAGGGTTATCAATTCTGCATATGAAAAAGGTACATGGTTTGAAATGAAGACTTTAAATTGGGGATGTAGTTTAAGTATGATAGAAATGGAGCAACATCACTAACAGGCAAGAACTTTTCACAGTCCTTTAGTGATCATGACTTAAAATAATATGTAAAAGAGTCTACTAAAGGGTAGCAACACTAGACCTGGTATTGAATAATGCCTGAAATGAAATACAGTATCAGATTGCAGTGCCAGAGAACCACTAGCAAATATCAATCATAGAATGGTAACATTTGACATTATTAGTAATTGCATTGAGAAAAGAGATTTATCACCTGCTACAATTCTAAAAAACAGACTTTGTCACTGTGAGAAAGAAATTACATGACTGAAATTGCAAATCAGAGTTCATATTCAGAACAGAAAGTCAAAATGGTGTATACTCAGCCAGCCTGGTGGTGCTGAGGGTTGAGGCACTGTTTCAGCACCTTAGCTCACACCACGCTGGTGACTGGAGTCGGGAACAAGCTCTAAGTGCTGAGGCTTTGTGGAGGGGAGGGCTGGGAGATGATCAAGCAGTCACTAGGCAGCTGTCATCTCAATGGCTGGGGTGGTGAGTTTCTCACTCTTTGGCTGACACCTGGTGGAGGCTAGGTGTCAGAGCAGAGGTCTGGGGTCTGATGCAACATCAGGAGTAGATGGGGCTGGGTTGTTGGAGCTCATGTCGCCTCCATGTGTATATGCTTGCCATGACGCCATGGTTCTGAGTTTGAGAGGAAAAACATGGAAAAATACTGTGCCGCCCACTGCCATATGTGATGGCCCCAGGGCTTCAGGCCCTGCTCTCTGTGGATCCCCTGTAAGCGACAGTGGGGAGAGCAGCAGAGGGAGGAAAGCTGCCAGGTCAAAGGCCCTGATGACAGGAGCAGATAGCAGCAGAGGGCAAATAGCTGTATGAAAAAAATGGTGTAAACTCAAAATAAGATCAAAGACCATGAGGAATAACATATTCTTAAAATCAGGAGATGTAAACTGGACTGGATTACTCACAGGGTTATAATGGCTCAAGATCAAGAAAGGTAAACACCACTGAGAGTTTTACCAAACTAATAGTGTAGCATGTGTCAAGTAAGTGAAGGAGATCAGAAAGATTAGGAAATTAAAAAGGTAAATGGAAAATAAACTTGCTGTTAAAGTCAAGAGTAATTAAATAGAATTTTATAAATACATACTGTACATGCGTTTGGGCCACCTAATATAGATGACTGCATTATTACTAGGGAAGAGGAGATTGCAGATACATTCAGTGCCTATTTCACCTCAGTATTTGGTGAAGTTGAGATTATTGTACCAAAGAGTTCAAAAACTAAGCAGGAAGTCATGGGAATAGAAAATGAAGTCATAAAAAAACAATTAAGAGAACTAACATAAACAAAGCACTTGGCCCTCTCAGCATCCCGAGAGTTCTTAAGCAGTTGGCTTTAGAACTATGAAAAACCCTTCAGGGATATCTTTAACCAGTATATTAGCTCAGGAAGGTGCCAGAGGACTGGAAGTTGACTACAGTGGTGCCAATCCACAAGAAAGGCAGTCATGTGGAAGTAAATAACTTCAGGCCTGTAAGCCTGACTAGTGAGGTGGGTAAGATATTAGAAACATAGTGAAGCAATTCCTAGAGGAATGAATATCTAATCAAAGTTTCAGAGACCCTAAACAACATTAATTTGTTCCAAACAGAGCTTGTCAGACAAATCAAATTGTGTTTTTGACCAGATCAGCAAGGCTTTCGATAGGGCGCAGGTGGTGGTCATTGTGTATCTTGATCTGAGTTAGGCATTCAACACTGTTCCACACAAGTAGCATATAAATAAATTGATCAAAGCAGAGACACATAACTACATGGAGAAATGGATCACAAACTGTGTAACGGAGCTCCATGTGTTAGAATTAATGGTTACACCTCAGTGTGGGAAGGAGTCATAAGTGGGGTCCCTCAGGGATAAATTGTAAACTCACCCTTTTAACTTTTTTTCAGAGCACATTATAATAGTGAAGCAAACTGAGTGACTCAGAAATGAGAGTTTCAATTTGGTCACTTTCCGGATCAGCAATAGGGAATGTATAGTGAGGGGAGGAAATAGCGAGGGAAGATGGGAAGAATGGTGAGGAGGGAACAGCGATGGAGGGAGCAAGAGGATGGGCTAAATGGGGATGTGGAGCATCATGCCACTGAGCTACCCACCTAGCATAGCATGTGGGATACCATCTGCAGTGCTGGTGGTACCAGGTTCGGGACTGCATACAGGTCTGTTTTTGATTTAGCAGGTGTTTTGTGTTTTAAGTTATTGCCATTGTCAGTCCCTCATCTTTCCTCCAGTGTCCTCCCCACCTCAGAGTTGATTGTTTAAGTATGGAGGAGAGTGGGTGGCATAGCCCCCACATTAAACATTATTTTAAATGTGCGACGAGTTGGTCGTCGGTATTTTTGTTGCGTAAAATTGTTTTTGTCAGGGTGTACTTGCTGTATTGCAAGTCACCCAAGAATTTCCCTGTTATGACATGGAACTCATGAGGATACCAAAGCATGGATAGCTCAGTTTGCCAGTTATTCTGAAGTCGGCACTGTTGTAGATATGGGTGAACAAAAGGCAAGCTACAATCAAACCTCGATAGATCTTTTACTGGTCTAAGAAATCTAAAATGAATTTTAACACTGAGAAATTCAACAACTCATTCATTCATGTTAGTTATTATACTGGGTCAAACATACTGGGGCCAATATTCAAAGGTTAGCACATGCAAAAATGTGGTTAGCACCAGCGCCAACCCAGGTTTGTGCTAGCAGTCCAGGCAAGGTCCAGGACGTTAACTATACCACTGTGCCTATGCAAATGAGATGATTCCCTAATGCATACAGGTGCAGTGGACATATTCAAAGGTTTTCAGCTCTGGTAAATAGCCTGTCAAGTGGCACTGTTTACTGCTGCCAAAACCACATCTTAACTAGGTGGTTTGCCCATTCCCCATCAAACAAAATGCAGGATAGCTGTATAGCAGCCACCACTGCTGTGCCAAGCTGCCCCCCACTCTTCCCTTGATTGCCTTTGTCTTTTTTTTTATAATCCCTGGTGGTCCAGTGTCTCGATCACCTGATGTTATAATAATAATAACAATAATTTTATTTCTTAAGCGCAATTCAACTGATATCAAAGCACTGTACAAGACACACAATCTCTAAGATAATTATATCACAAATAAAATATAAAAACTTGATAAAATATTCATAAGATGTATCAATAAAATAATCCATAATTAAAAATCAGGAAAGGCACATAAATATAAATAGGTTTTAAAGCATTTTGAAAACTGTCCACTCTCTGGCACTCTTGTATCCAACAAGGTAGAGAATTCCACAGGGAGGGAGCAGCAAAACAAAAGCCAGAGCTCCTGAGGTCTTCAAACGCACCTTGGGAGTCTCTAGCAATCCCTCATCAGTTGAGCAGAGTGGTAGGAGGGGCAGTAGGGTTCAGAGGCTCTTTAGGTAACTCAGACCCAAACCATGTAGGGCTGTAAAGTCAGTAAACCAACTTTAAAAGGTGATCTGCTACTGAACTGGAAGCCAGTGCAGAGCACGCAGCACAGGCAAAATATGGCTGGTTCAGGTTGACCCAGACAATAACCTGGCCACAGCATTCTGCACTAGCTGGAAGTGGTGGATATCAACCCCTGGAAGCCCCAGGTAAAGGAGTTACAATAGTCAAGGCATGAGGTCATAAAAGCATGGACCAGGGTTGGAAGATCGCCGGACAGAACAAGGTGCTTAATCCGAGTGGTGTTCCTCAGATGGTTAAATGAGGAGTTGACCACAGCTGACACCTGTGAATGAAGTGTCAGCCCATCTTCAAGAATCATCCCCAGATTTCACACCTGTTCAGCGATCAAAAACTGAGTGCCCCAAGCCAAAGCTGGAAGGCCACCCAGCAGCCAACCCTCTCTCCGTGACTCGGTTCCACCACAAACACCTCTGTCTTGTCAGAGTTTAACTTTAACCAACTGGAATTCATCCAGTCTTGGATTATGGTGAGACAGTTGGAGAAGACTGAGCGCACTATCCTGGTAGGGCACAAAAGACAGGTACAGCTGAGTGTCATCTGCACAACAGTGAAAACTGAGCCCATACCATCTTACAATGCCTCCTAATGGAAGCATGTACACTGCTGTTGCATAAACAATCTTAGTCAGTAGACAAATAATAGTAATACTAATAATACAGATTCGATATGTCTTGAGTCTGCCAAGAAACATTCAGAAACAAGCAGGAGTACTAATAAAGGTTTATTATACTACTTACGCCAACATGTGACAGAAAAATCACAAGGAAGATGGGTTCTCACCACTCTCTTGAAGAATGTACATAATCTCCAGAATTTGTAGGATCTTGTTCTCCAAGATCTCATTCTCTCCATGTGGAGCTAGGTTGTACAAAGCTATATATTACAGATAACAGTATAGCAACAGAGATTACCCCATAGTTACGGATATGAGAAACATTATATATTGGTCTTATACTAACAACAAGATTGTATAAGACATTCTTCATTGGATAATGAATTAGGAGACAGAATTACTAATAAATATAATGTGAGACAAAGAATATACTTCAGTTAGCATGAAGCTTGGACAAAAGTAATGCTGATGGGTTCAAACTACACATGGCATTTTTGCTTATATGTATAAGACATAACAAAGGTTTCTCTCTGTCAGCTACTTGCTTAGACAAACAGAAGTGTTGACTGGTCACTACTACATATGATTATATGAGAATATATATATATATATATATATATATATATATATATATATGTAGTATATAATAGATAACCCAATCTTAGGTGTCGCGGTCACGCTCTGATATCGCAAGCCTTGGTATGTGTCAACCACCCAAAGGCGTGCGTATCGAAGCGCAACCACCATCATAGAGTGGGTTATCTATCTTATAAATGGCAAAATTGTTTTTGTGGGGTTAAAAGTGCAGGTGTGCGGTCATGCTCTGATATATGCATGGTCATGTGATGATGATTGTCCACTAGATGAGCTACTTTTTTCTAACCATTTTAAAAATATATATATATAGTGTATAATCACTGATGATCCTTCAGAGTCATCATATCAGTAATTAGGTAGATTATATAGGGAATACATGTAAAATACAAACATAATGCGTTATAGTGAGTTATAAGAATTATGCATTATCTAATCCTGTACTAGGATGTAAACATTAGCAAATATTAGCTGCAAAGCACATTCCTGGCACTCATGTTTATATGATGGGTGCCTAAATCTATGTTAGTGCAAAATAGCAGTATCACAGTATAATAGACCAGGAATACAGTATAAGGTGTATGTGGGATAATAGGGGCATAACCCAGGTGCAACACTGTGAACAACATGGGGAACAACACTAAACACTGTGGATCCCACATGGCAGGAGAAAGAGTCAGAGGAAACAAAATTCCTCATACTACTCTCTGCAACCTGCCAGTGAGAAAGGAATGGAACCATCTGAAGAATGTACCAGATAGGCCACAGATGACCCAAGAGGTGATCAAGAAGCACCCCATGGTCCATGGTGTCAAAAGCTGATGAGAGATCCAGAAGGACCAGGATGGAATGGTGCTTCTGGTCTCTGGCCATCAGGAGATCATTGAGTACCCGAACCAGAGCAGTCTCAGTACTATATCTCTTATAGAAACCAGACTGAAGAGGATCGTAGATGGCATGGATGGTAAGATGGTTCTCCAACTGTTGTGTGACAACTTTCTCAATAACCTTCCCTGTAAAAGGATGGTTAGAGATCAGTCTGTAGTTTGCAGGAGAATCTGGGTCAAGAGATGGCTTTGAGAAGGGAGATAACACAGCCTTCTTCAGGGAGCTGGGGAACCTCCTGACTCAATGAACACCAGATTAACTCCACTAGAACTGGGCCAATCACATCCTCACACCCTGTTAAAAGGCAGTAGGGCCCGGTCTAAACTACAGCTAGTTGGCTGCATACCCTGGAGCAGATGCATGATATCCTCAATCGTCAGTCAGTTAAACTCAGCCGAACAAAACAGAGGAATCGTGCCCTCGCTCTGACCACCATAAGCGAATCTCCAACCTGATGTCGGCAACCTTATCAGCAAAGAAGTGAGCAAACTTGTCACACTATACTTCAGATAAGGCTTTCCAAACTCATAGGCAGGCTGGATTGCACAGTCTGTTCACCGTAAGGAACAGCTGAGCTGGTCAGTTCTGTGCTGAAGCAATCTCCTGGACAGGAACTCTGCCTCCTTAAGAGAGATTGTTGACTGATAGTCTCTATATTGTTCCAACAGTCTAAGCCTGTTGGCATCCAAGCCAGACCTATGCCAAGCATACTCTAACCTTTGACCCACCTGCCTCATCTCCCTCAAAGTCCCATCAAACCATGGGGACCAAGGGCTAAGAGTAAGTGGATGAACGGAAAGGAGCAAGGGTATCCAGAGCTCCCACCACAGCTTGGTTAAAAGCCTGAAGTAGGTCTCTCCAGACCTCACCTGCCTCTGGCATTCCCAATAGATCCAACACTGCCAGGAGGCCATCGGGGGTCAAGCCCTGTAATGGGCGGTATCAGACCATCTCCACAGGGACAGGCCTATGGGGGTAAGAACATTGAACCTAGTGAAATGGTGGTTGGACCATCCAACTGGTTCCACCACCAAGTTGGGACCTCCAACCCCAGGAGAAAGACCAGGTCCAGTGGTGACCGTGATTATGTGTTGCAGAGGAAAGTAACTGTGTGAAGCCCAAAGAACACATAAGTTGGAGGAAGTCTTGTACAACTGGCGGGAGTTCATCGTTGATCCAGGGTGATGAAATCCCCCAGTACCATCAACCTGGAGGATTCCAACACCATATCGACGATGAAGTCCGTGACTTCCTGCAAAACTGAATCTCACCTCCTGGTGGATGGTAGATGAGAATGATTTTGCACCCCACACCTGCAGCTACGGTAGACTCACAGGACCTGGTGTCCTCAACTGGCACATCCATAAGGCTCAATTCTGATTTAAAACAAATTGATAAACCTCCGCCCCTGTGACCCGACCTTGCAAGGTGTATCAGCGAGAAACGGACCACCCACTCACCTACCCACCAAGAACCCCTGCCCAGCAATCCCACTCACTCTAAATGCCAGTCCCATCAAAGTTGCAGCTGACACAGCCTTCCTCTCATCTCTTCATCCAGCCACCATCCGACAATCATGAAGCATGATTACATATGCTACATCAGCGCACTATCCATTTAAAAATCGCTAGTGCCAGGCAAATGCTAGTGCAGTGCAAACAGCTGCGCTGTGCTTGCACCCAGCTCTGAATATTAGGCCACTGAGCTTAAATAGCCCTTTCACATGTACCAAGTAAATGTGTTATGGCTGCATTTTGGCAGAAAGAATAAAGGCTGGAAATACAACCACCTAAGGAAAGGACTTCACGGCTGCAATCATGGAGAAAGATCTTGTGGTTAGAGTCATGAATATTCTCAAAATTTCACAACACTGTCAAAATGTTGCAAGCAAATGCAACAGACTAGTAAGATATGTAAATAGAAGCTTTGTCAGTAGGGATGAGGAAGGGAGCTTTGCTCCTGTTTAGGGTCTTGATGAGACCACACATAGAGTATCACTCCCAAGTTTGGTCACCAACCCAAAAAATCATATAAGAAGAATTGATGGTGGTACAAAAATGGTAGTGAAGATGGTGCTAGGGACTGCAGGCAAAAGATTATGAGAACAGATTAAGTATGCACTTGAGTATAGACAAATGAGAGGAGATGTGATAACAGTATTCCAGAGTGTCAAGGGAGGTACAAAGATGATGAAGCCCTGATTCGTAAGTGTAGAAGAAATGGTATGGAGTAGTAGAAGTCATCAATGGAAACTGACAGAGAACATAGTTAGAACACAGTTAAAACATAGCTTCTTTGCACAAAGGGTTGCATTCTTGTTAAACAGTCTGCTGGGTAGTGATAAACGTTGGAAGAGTGGATACATGAATAAAGAGGCTAGATGCCTAAGTAACAGAAAGGGGAATAAATGGCTCTGACTACTGTTAGTGGCAGGCTGACATGTAGGTCAGTGTTGGCCTGCATCTCTCTGTACTTTCCTATGTTCCCATTACTCTGTCCTTGATAATGGCTTCCAAGACATTGCACAACACTGAAGTCAGACTGGCCCACCTATAGTTGCCAGGAGTAAAGCATCCTCCTTCTTGAAGATAGTGACCACTTTTCAGTCCTTCTGCATGACACCTGTTTGGACAGACTCCTGAAAGATTTCTTCAAGTAGCCCCACAACTGATCCCTTAGCTCCGCTATGATCATAGGGGTGTATGGTGGATGTGATGTCTGCAAGCCTTTTTCTATTTATTTAATGTTTTGATTACAACAACCTTTGAGCTAGTAGCTCATTTACAAAGGTTCCACATCCAGTACAAACAATGAAATATGCCAGCAATAAGACACAATGAGGTGTGGGTTATGGCCTGATAAGAGCATGCCCCAGGTGCGTTATGAAGCATGAGGTGTTGGCAGTGCCTTTAGCACCTGGGAGTGCTCTTATCAGGCCATAACCCACACCTCGGAGAGTCTTATTGCACTTAAAAATGGTCAAGTGAGAAATTAAAAATTAAAAGTAAAAAAGGGCAAATGGGAAAAATGGGAGAAGAAATATAGTTCCTGCATTTATGTACTGTTCTGTACAGTACAGTACACTATACTGTATTTAGCTTGGTCACTAGTAGAATAACCCCCACATATATGGTGCAGGTTATGTCCTCCACTCTGCCTGTCACCCACAGGCATACACAATATTGTTTTCTACAGAGTGTGTTGTGTCATTTTAAACTGACAACCACTGTTTTATGGGGAGCGAGCATATCCCTCTTCAGCCACCTTATGAGAGTCTGTCATTTACAGGGTGTCTCATCTTTGGACTGTGTGTAAACAAGTGAAGGGAAGAGAATTTGCATCGTGTTTCTAGTGGACGTTTTGTTTAAAATCCTATTCTGGAAAAAGAGATTATACTTGAGGTGACAGACGGCAGCAGCGGGCAGCGCAAATGTCAGCACCAGTGCAGAAGAATCCACCAGGGAACACAGAAAAGATTCTACAGTGCCGAAAAAATCAATGTGAGAGCTGCTGATCTGTGGCCAGTAAAAAGTATGTGCATATTTTGGGATGTTTTTGATACAAGTACTGGCGGTTTTCTTGAGGTATGAGATGTTTTCAAGTGCCATGGTTCTGAGGAGAGTCTGTGCACTGTGTGGTTGTGATAAAGCTGGCTGAGGTGGTCGCAGTGTGAGAAACCGAGTAGTGTGGGGACAACGATATGCCAGCTGTGATGCGGCAAGTATCTCTTAAGTAGTGCAGGTTGGCATGATATGGTGCTATAGTGACACGGCTCTGAGAGGCTCTCAGCCAATCAGAGTTGTGGAAATTTTTGCCCATTTTATAAACAAAGGTATTTAACTTATGCACAATCAGTTCCAGAGTTACATAATGTAAGGAACAGTACAATATAGGCAAAAGCAAAATCAATACAAGTGGCAGCCTGGTTGGCTCTGTCAGTAGGAAGGGAGGAAATGGCAGCTAAATATAGCCTTGTCAAATGGGAAGAGTAGGATGATAGGGCATGGGGGAAACCGGCCTTACTAGTTAGGTTTGGTCCCAGTGCACCAAGCATAGATAGGGAAAAGAGGGAATATTGGGGAGGGGGGCTATGAGGATGTGAGAGTAAAGGGTATAGGTATTGTGAGGCAGAGGAAGACACACAGGGTTGGCTTTGTTGTAGGCAGAGGTAAAGCAGTCTAACTGGGCTGCACTGTAGCTGCTCCTAATGCCATGGGCTCTCCCAATTAACATCCACTCTCCTAGAAGACTCTGTGGTGAACACTGAAGCAAAGCATTCCTTCATTAAGCAACTCGACTATCACACCTAGATCCCTCATTGGTTCTTCCTCCTTGTTCCCCTGTTTTCAGAGGTCCAGTGCCCTCCTGCTCCTTCACCCTTCCATTTATGTACTGGAAGAAGGTTTTGTATAGTTTACAGCTCCTACCACTGATATTGGACACTGCCCACCCACATTACAAAAACTGAATGGCTGGAGTCCCTACTCTGCCTCATCCCCTGGACTTTGTTGTGGCTCTCATGGGCCACGAACACATGCCATGCCAGCTGTAGCTTTGCCACAGGGGAGGGAGAGGCAAACAACAGGGAAGACTCAGACTGTCTGGTCAGGTGATAACAAGCCCAGTAAGTGTGCCAGAGAGGCATGTTGGAGTAAGAGAGCCAACCAAGTGGAAGGAGTCTAAAGATCAGAGGGCTGGATAAATAGTGAATAAAAAACATGAGAGGATTTGGGTTCATAATTAGGATTTAATATTTGGAGATATCACCATGTCCCATTGTTATTTATTTGATATTTTCTCCCATTCCCCAATTTACACAGTTTACACATACGTTACTTTTTTCAAAGAAGGATTCCTTTTAGGGGGTTTTCCTGTACGCTGTAGCTTGCTTTATGTCTACATACCCTGTTCTTTAGTATTTTCTGCTATGTATTTTGGAAGTGTTATGCAATATGCCGATGGCTATGTATAAGAAAAATAACGAAGTAAATATAAATATTGGTATTTGCTAAGTGACTCCATGGGCTCAAAAGTTGGGATCAGTCTTTCAATTTACTGGAGACTAGAAAAGATCACATGGAGGAGATAGCTCATTCATCAGAGTAAAAATTATTTATACATTATGGACAAATGCAAAAGAACTCTACCTGACAAGTTCTGACATTCCCCATCCTCACTTAATCTTATCCCAGTAATCCTCGAGAGTGGCACCACCATCCCACCCAATGCAGCTTGTAGTAGCAGCTATGCATGTACTCTCACTTGTCATACTCTTTATAGAGTTCTACCCCCAAGCTTTCCTTTGTATTTTTGTGTCCCCATTCCACTCTCAGTCCTGGTCAACTCACCAGTAATGACTTCCTCCCAGTCCTGGACAACAGCTAACAATAACATTTAACACACCACCAAAGCTGACTGGTTTCTGCCTCTGCATGTAATATAGCATCAGGCAATAAGTATATCTCTACAGTACTTGCAGGATGTCTGTATTTCATAGCTGCCAAAAGTACTGTAGTAGTATACTTATTGTTGCTACAGCACATGTAGGAGCAGATGGCAGCTGGGGTGGTGGTGTGTGCAGAGTTGTTGTCAGCTGCTGCCCCATAACCAGAGAGGGAATGGGGGAAGTTACAGTACTTAGGTGAGCTGACAAGGACTGGGAGGAGGTGGACCTCAGTGGACTCAGGGACAGCTTTATGAGATGAACATATAGAGCAGTATAGCATGGGAGTGGAAGGAGGGTTCTTATGGGCATAGTAGTTTCTAATGGGGGCATCCGGAGGAGAGGTTCTTATGGATATAGCTGCAGCTACTACTGGAGCAACAAAAGGGGATTTTATGGTTATGGACATAGCTGCTACAACTGGGAGTATCAGTGTGGTGGGGGCATGATCAGACACTAAATATAGACATAGAAACATAGAAACACAGAATTTGACGGCAGATAAGGACCTGGCCCACCTAGTCTGCCCATTTTCCTACCTAACTGAAAAGCTGCAGATCCTAGTTAACCAACAGCTTACTTCCTCTTACCGCCCCTAGGACTGCCTTATGCCTGTCCCATGCATTCTTGAAGTCCCCCACTGGAAACAGGAAAGCAGTCACAGGAAAGCTGAGATCTGAGATGTGGGGTTGTCTGGATCATCAAACATGCTGCCAGAGATAACTGAGGAAGGAGGCCCTTATGCTCTTTGTGCATATTTAAAGTGTGTTTTTGAAAGCATTATGTAGCACTGCACTCCCAGCTACAGTAGTTAGCACTTCTAAAAATCCTCAAATATACCAGGCACCACTGTATAGAAGTCACAATGGCTCATTTGCAGACACACCTGATCTTCGTGAGCAATCCCACACAGCTTTGTGCTGCACTAACTCTGCATTGAAATATGGCAACAGAAGCACAAAACAATACTTTTAGCCATGCACAGTACAGTTAGTGTGGCACAAAGCTTATCTGTGCAGAGCTAATACTTTGATTATGCTGCCCAAGATTGTTAGCTTCCCAAACAAATGAATGAAAATAAATTTGAAAAATAAAGTGGTGCTCGATTATGCCACATGTGGTTTGCTTCTGGGGCACAGTCTTCCTGTTAGTGACACTGGGCTGGATTTTCAGTAAATTATGACATGATTTTGCTGCAGTTGTGCTTCTTGTGACATGACTATTAGACCACATAAAACATAATCCAACTTCATGCTGCAAGTGTTGCAAGCTGCACATTAAAAATGATGCATGAGTGCTGGTCCAGTGACCTGAGGGCTGTGGCGTCTGTGCCTTATCTCCTGCCATGCGGTGACCCATGTTTGCTGTGTGAGTGGGCCACTGGGGTCGGCTTGGAAGGGAGAGGATTGAGCGTCTGGAGGACAGCCTCCTCTCCAGTGAGGGAAGACAGGTGCTCCTGCAGAATGACTGCCTCCAGGTGGAGGTCTGTGAGTAGAACGGGTCTGAGGATGCCTGGCAAAGGGGATGGTGCTGTGAGACTTCCGCTGAAGTGCACGTGACTCCATACATGCACATCAGGCTGTGTGCACCCCAGCAACGGGGTGATGAGAGAGAAAAAATGGAGAAAACAGTCCGGCAGCAGGATGATTCCTGACCATCCACAGGCTCTGCACCCAGTGACCAGGCTGAAGATAAGTCCCGTGATACCGGGTGAGGGAGTTGGACAGAAGGGGACAGAAGGAGGCAGCCGGGACAAGGAGTGTAAACACTTCCATAAAAAAACAAAACAAAGTGATGCATTAGTAAACAAATGATGCACATGTCATTTTTCTGTCACAAAGTTAGCAAAGTGTCAAAATGCATCAAAATGTTTGAAAATCACATGCAAACGCTTTAGGCGATTTGCAGTGATGCCACAGCAGTGGAACCACTGTCAGTCCTGCATCAAAGGCTTTGAAGGTATAGGCCAAGTTTAAAGATTATCAGGTTGAGCCTGGCAAAGACCGGATTTGCGTGGTGGTAAGGTCTTTAACATTATAATCCATCACAATGGCCTACCGGAGAACCTGAGTGGGTTGGCGACAGGCCCACTGATGGTTAGATGGATTGGAAACCAGTTGGCTGGGCGTGCTCAGAGAGTGGTGGTCAGCAGGAAATCTCGACTCTAGGGGGGTCATTAGTGGGTACCACAAGGCTTGGTCCTGGGACCTATCCTGTTTAATGCCTACATCTCAGATATTAGGAGGGTATAGGGAGTGAAATGAGTCTCTATGTGGAAGACTCCAAGCTGGGTGCAGTCGTTGAGGGGAGGAGGGAGGTTTGTTCTGCAAAGGGTCCTGGAGACCCTGGATAGGTGGACTTGCACCTGGAAATTAAATTTAACTCCTCTAAATGCAAGGGTTACATCTTGAGTGGGTGAACCCCAAACATGAGTACACCCTGGGAGGGAAGGAGTTGGAGGCCACGGCAGGGGAAAAAGACCTGGGGGTCCTGGTGGATGCAGCATAAATAACTCTGAGCAGCGCAGGAGGGTGGCAGTAAAGGCAAACAGGATGTTGGGCTGCATCACAAGGGGATTACCTCAAGGTGCAGGCAAGTGATTATGCCTGTTGTACAATGGCCTGGTTAGCCACACCTTGAGTACTGTGTACAGTACTGGA
The DNA here is from genome assembly GCA_016271365.2 of Neoceratodus forsteri. Lineage (NCBI taxonomy): Eukaryota > Metazoa > Chordata > Ceratodontiformes > Ceratodontidae > Neoceratodus > Neoceratodus forsteri. Next base: position 1,540,128,905 of record CM057450.1, read on the forward strand.
GACTGCACTTGAGGAGGGACATCCAGCTCCTGGAAAGGGGTTCAGAGGAGAGCAACCAAATGATCCAGGGTCTAGGGAGTTGACGATGAGGACAGACTAGAGGAGCTCGACCTGTTAGAGGAGAGGAGGGATCGGGGACATGATTGAGGTCTTCAAGTATCACAAGGGAATCAATAGACTAAATCAGGACGGGATCTTTAGGATAAAGGAGGGTGGTATCACCAGAGGGCATAGTTTTGAAGCTGAAAGGAGGAAGGACGGGGGGGACAGGAGGAGGAGGTTCTTCACTGAGAGGGTGGTGGAACCATGGAATGTGCTGCTCAGTCAGCTGATTCTGGCTTCTGTGGTGGAGGGGTTCAAGAGAAGGTGGGACAGATACAGAAAGGGGATGAAGTAGAGGTTGGCTTGCCCTGAGGGGGGCTGGGAGGAAGTCAGGAGTAACAGAATTGCGATAAGGGAGATGGCTTCGCACCCACCCAGGGTTCTGAGGCACGAGCAGACTCTATAGACCATAAGGCCTAATCTGCTGGCTACTAGTATGTTAGTATGATGGAGGATTATCTTGAAAACACTGAGTACAGCTTCTGCACTGAGTAGCTGCATCAATCAAACATCACACTAGAAACTGAAGCGGAACTGCGATCATGCAATAATACTTAGAAAACGAATAGAGTTATTTTTATAAAGAGGTGAAAAAACACCCGACATCTACGCACTCACATATTAATAAATATAAGGAACAAACACTCTCTAACCCAGTGACTGAAAGACACTAAACCAAATCTCAGGCCTTTACCAAGGTGGCTGAGAATTTCAGAAGAGAGGGCAAAAATTAGATAATATGAATGTCATTTGCAGACCAGACTGCCTAAGGAAGACAACATTAGATAGAACTTAAAGAATCTAAAAAAAAGAGGAAACTGCAAGCCCCCACCATACAAAATCACTTATGTGTACATAGAGGGAATATCTCTTTTTTTTTTCTCCAATTGTTTAACCAGGAGAGACACACTAAGCAGAGAGCTTGTTTACAGGTGTGACCTGGAAGCACAGGAAAGTTAAGTGACTTGCTCAGGGTCACACTAGTATGCAAGTGGGGCAGTGGATTCAAACCCAGGTCTTCAGATTTGCAGCTCAAAGCCTTAAATCACTGCGCTATATTGCCCCGAATATCTGCTAGGTAAGTCATTATATGCAAGGAAATATTACCATTGAGAGGCTAACAAGATCAAAAAGTCATACACCAGAAGGGTGCATGGACATCATGAGCTCATTAGGTCCCAAGATAATATTTCATGGATATACAGGATTTACTTAGCAGATATTTCATATTTAAGCAACAATACATGACAGAGTATGTACTGTGTATGATAACGTCATGCCTTTGTTGGTTGGGCATGAGGCTACAGGCTGAGTGGGTCCAATACTCAAGAAGTGATGTTATCCCATGACACACAATATGGAGTGCATTATTGCAATTATAAAATGGCTTACTTAGAAAGAAGAAAACAGTGAAAAAATTAATTTTAATATTACATTTTTAGTTGTTTTTGATAGGTGTGATATTGTACTGGGACAGCATCATTGTTGAAGGTCAGCACTGACCAATCAGAGCAAATGAATTTATCTTGCCATTTTATAGTTTACATTAGATTAGTTGTTTTCAATTGATTTGCAAATATTTCCATTTTTTTTGGGGGTAAGTAGTTTAGTGTTTTTCCATGGTGTAGTGTTTATCTGTAGTACAGTTGTATGCTTGGGTAGTGTATGTACTTTTGTTTCCATAGTGTGGTGCCACTGGTTGTGTGGTTACCCCTTTCATTTTCCATAGTGTAGGGTCTTCCTATAAAAGGAGGTGTGATTGTGGTGCTCTGTCCTCTAGTCACATTCGAGTTGGTGCTTGGAGTGGAATGGAATGTCTCGGTTGGAGAGGCATGAAGTGCATGGTTAGGAGCAGTGGTAGGCATTCAGGATGGAGCTGGGATCAGCATGGCATCTTTAGGGCTGGCGAGTATGGAGTTTGCAATCAGAAACATTGTGGGAGTTGGTGGCAGTAGCATTGGTTAGCAGCAGCAGCGCCTGTGAAGGAGAGACATTGCTGGAACGCTGAAAGACATGGTCATTTTGTAAGGAGCGGGAGGAGGGAGTGTTGTGTAAGTGATGGGATTTCAGCTTAGGGCAGTTTTATGTTTGCTTGCACGCATGTGCAAGAAACATAGTGCCATCATCGGAGATTTCGGAGGTGTGTCACCTCCTCCTCCAATTCAGGCACTGTCCTGGCAGGCGCGGCCCCTGTAAGCTAATGCATTTGGAGCTGTCTATGACACGCTCCAAAATGCAGTAGCATACAGTTGAAAGGGGAGTTACGCCGAGGGAGCAGCAATAAGAAGCTGCTCACGTGCAGCTCCCCAGCGCGGCGTCGGCCCCGCCGTTAGCGTATAACCCGGCGGGTGCCCAATCCCCGCCGGGCTGAGCTGCATCGCCTCCTCCCCCAGTTGATGCCACCTGGGAGCCCACCCCAGCGTGGCAATCAGTCATTTTCTGACGGGGTGCCTAATCCCTGTCGGCTGAACGCCCAAAGTCCTTGCACGCTGGGAGCCCACCCCAGCGGGCAAACGCCCCACGAGGTTTTTTTATATTTTTTTGCTGACAGGGTGCCCAATCCCCTGTCGATGAACGCCCAAAGTCCTTGTGCCACGCTGGGAGCCCACCCAGCGTGGCAAGCGGTCCCATTAGTTTTTTTTTGTTTTACCCTGTAAAACAAAAATGGTTCTGCCGGCGCCTCCCAAGCCCTCCCACAACCCGCACTCCACCCACTGCGCACTCCAGACTCTACACCCCTCACCCCATACTTACCTCCGACTCGTGGCGACGATCTTCGTGGACCGGGAACACGCCTGCACTCTTCAAAGCCGACCGCGAACTGAGGAAATGCCGTAAGCTGTATAATGGGCTAGATAGGCGGGTTCAACTTTATTGCATATCTCAGGCATTTTTGGAATGTTAATTAATTTTTACATGGGTTTTGGGACCCTTCTCATGAATGATGTCACTGTCTTGGTGTTATTCAGGCTCGAGGGTGATTTCGCTGAATGACCGCGCAGTGACTGCGAAATCACCCTTCAGGACTGAATACCACCATGACAGTGAGTCATTCTTGAGAAGGGGCCCAAACCCCATGTTGAAAATTTGGTGCCAAAATTCCAAAAATTACTGTTTAACAAGCTGCTATGCTATGCAGTTCCTACGCAGGCTCGTAAGTTCTAAATTTCAATATTTTCACCCAGATTTTCAACATTGCCATTTCACCACACTGTCTTATGAGCAGTACAGCTGTCATTTTCACATCTCACCCAAAATGTGTTTTCACCCTTGTAGCGCAGAATGGCGAGTCGGTAGTAAATCAATGTACGGGACAAATTAAGAAAATCACAGTGACACTGTTCATGAGCAGAGGTCTTGAAATGGCTATGTTGAAAATTTGGTGAAAAATTCCTAAAATGACTGTTTTATCGAGCGCATGCTATGCAGTTCCTACGCACACCTCATAGGTTTGCGAACTTTCAATATTTCCACTCCAGATTTTCAACATTGCCATTTTTCCACACCTTCTTATGAGTAGTACAGCTGTCATTTTTCACATCTCACCCAAAACATGTTTCCGCTACCATGTAGCGCACAATGGCGCAGTCGTTGTGCTAACTCAGTGTATGGGACACATTAAGAAAATCACAGAGTCACTGTTCATGAGCAGAGATCTTAAAATGGCAATGTTGAAAATTTGGTGACAGAATTCCTAAAAATGACTGTTTTATGAGTGTGCTGCACAGTTCCCACGCATCAGAGGTTTGCGAATTTTCAATATTTCCACTCCAGATTTCCAACATTGCCATTTTTACACACCTCCTTATGAGCAGTACAGCTGTCATTTTCACATCCTGCCCAAATGTGTTTCCGCCATGTAGTGCACAATGGCGAGTCGGTGTGCAAACTCAATGTATGGGACACATTAACAAAACCACAGTGACACTGTTCATGAGCAGAGGTCTTAAATGGCTATGTTGAAAATTTGGTGAAAAAATGCTAAAAATGACTTTTCTGACGCGTTGCACAGTTCCTATGCATGCTCGTAAGTTTGCAAATTAATATTTTCACTCTAGATTTTCAACATGTCCATTTTATTAAATTTCCTTATGAACAGTACAGCTGCAACTTTTCATATGTCATCCAAATGTGTTTTCGCGACATGTAGTGCACAATGGTGCTGTTGGTGTGCGAAAAGCAATGTTTAGGACAGATTAAGAAAATCACAGTTACACTGTTCATGAGCAGAGGTCTTAAATGGCTATGTTGAAAATTTGGTGACAAAAGTCCATAAATGACTGTGTTACAAGTGAGCATTGTGCAGTTTCCACGCATCCTCGTTAGTTCATGACTTTGTAATATTTTCAGTCCAGATTTTCACTAGTGGCATTTTTCAACACTTCCTTATGAACAGTACAGCTGCCATTTTTCACAACATGGCCGAAGTGTGTTTTCACACTTTCAGTGCAGAGATGCGTGGTCGCTGTGGGAGATCATTGTTCGGACAGATAAAGAAAATCACAGTGACACTGTTCATGATCGGAGGCACCAAAATGCCTGAGTTGACAATCTGCTATAAAATATCCCCAACCTACTTATATAATGGTGTGTGCTACAGTTTCTATGTACGCTTGTGACTTCACCATTTTTAAATATTTTTACTATACATTTGCAGCATAGCCATTTTACACCTCCCCATGAAAGAGTACAGCTGTCATTTTTACATCCTGTTCGAATATTTTGCACCTGTGGTGTTAATCCGTAGTTGGCAGCTTTTGGCTACCAAACTGATATTCCCCTGTTCATGAGGTGGGGTCACAAACAAAAATGTTGAAAATTTGGAGTTAAAATACCAATGAATGCCTGAGGTATTAGGCTTTTCAACCAAATCGCCTAACCCTATAGAGAATGAGACAGGAATCAGGGTGTGACTTGGGATTCTTGCCTGTGATGCTCATACCATTCCACACCCTGCAGTCACTGAGAGGCATCGAGGTATGCCTTGGACGCTTCGCCCCAAACTTCACCCATTCTCCTATATCGCACCCATCTCACCGTATTTCCTAATGAAATGGGTGCGATAAGGGCCAAAGACCCTAAGGAACACGTGACACTTGTCAGTCTCTGCAGAGTGGGGTGTGGTGAAATGGCGGGCGCTATGCCTGACAACCCAAATGCACACCCCAATGCCTGTCACTCTCTGCATGGTGGTGGTGGGGTTGGCTTCAGTTCAATACTTCACTGCCATTCTATTATGCAGCTCTGTAACTTACACTACCACTGCTAATGCCAGTAAGCAAACATTCGGCATTGACAAATGCTTGTTATAGGTGGAGTGTTTTTGCAGTCTGTTGTTTTTCATGGGTTACAGTTGTCAGAGATTCTTTGATTTTAGGGTGTTTTTTCATTTGTTAATAAGGTGGCTGCTACATGAGTTAATAAAGTGGATCTTATAAATGTTATTAAGATTATAATTACTGGTGACAGTTTAACAACCGGTTACGCGTCTCTTCAAATGCCGAACAACCGGATTTCAGGTTATTATGTTTCCAAAATCCATAATAACTCTGAAATCCAGTTATTATGGCATTACAAACAACTTTCACTTTTCCCCTGGCTGTAGTGTGTCTGAGCGGTGTTTGGTGTTATAATCAATATTCTTCAAATTTTTCAGAACTAACGCTGCTTTAATATAAAACCATGTTAGGTTTCTTTTCCTACCTTAGTTTTTCTAGTTTGCTGACAAAGAAGTCACCGAGTGTAGACTGAGGTGAGCAAGTGACTCGGTGGCTTGGACGCTAAGCATTAGCGAGCGAGCTATAGCAACATTCATTAACGCTTGTGGTAGAATCTTCCGTGAGTATAGAATGGAAAATGTATTTGAAGATCAACTGAACCCCTGCTACTTGACTGGAGCCGTGTGTGTGACATACATTTATTTAGATGAAACTGCATTGTTTTATATTTTTGTGACATATTAGTTGTCCTGTGGTTACAGGTGTTGCAATTTAAACTTTGCTGGTGAAGTGACCACTCAGCAGCCAAATGTACCTTTGCAGAGCTCTGCAAAGTTTCCACTGACTCAGGAATTTAAACTTTGCCAAAATTGCAAAGTTTTATTGTAAAGTGGCTATTTTTTGGCAAAGTGGCCACTGTGCGGTGAATTTTGCAAATTCGCCAAAAATAGCAATGTCGCTGGTCATGATTTCACAAATTCAGTGAATTTGAAGATTAATTTGCAGTGTGCATTTCGACATTTCTCCCATCCAAACCCACGGTCCCATCTGGATCCAAAGACCCCTGACTTGCCCCTCCCATTGTGGAGGTCCCTGTAGTACCTGACTGCAGGGGTTGATGACTATGTTTCCGCCCAAACACTTCAGATTGTCAGAGTGTAAGTCTGTGAGAGACATTTTAGAGTTCCAACCTGTGTAGAACATGAAATCCATCTTATTATTCTCAGCAGATACATGGTTACTCCTCTGGGACTACCTGTGAGCAGAGTAGATCATTTTCAGGTTAAAGCGTTGTCTCTAGTTTGGGGGTAACCAAAACTAACAAAACAAAATGAGAAACTTGTTAACAGTTTTCTGAACCGATAAAGATGGACTGCAAAACTCAATACAATATTGAGACACAAAGCAATAATCTGGGGCTCTATACAACAACTTGACAGTGGGCTGCCTGCTGCTTATCCATCATGCAGACATCTCTATACATTAATCATGCACAATCACCTCCAAAATGGCATGTACAAATATAGATGCACCATGCACACACATGACATGTGTACACCATGGCCCAAAGTTGCATGGATGTGCATGGGGATTGTCATACAGATACAATACACATGTGCTGTGAACCACAGCTGTACAATGCAGGTTATGCTGAAATGGAACATGCACAGCTCACAGAATACTTACACTAGCAGGCCCCTGCAGTAAACCACAGATCACAACACAGGGCAAGCCTCCCCTGGCAGCAAAGTCACAGGTCATAAGCCCCACTGTCCATAGCCCTTTCCTCCTGCCACCAACTGAGACCATGCCACCCTCACATGACTGCCGTGGTGCCTACCAGGCATAGTGGCGAAGTGCCAGAGGCATAGTCATCCAATCCTCCCTGTAGTAAACCCCCACAGACCACACAGACATATGTAGTACAGTGCAAGCCATTTATTCGTGGCACAACCCACAGTTGTGATGACAGGGGACCCCTACTGCATTAACCTCTGGCCACAGCTGGGACCATTCCACACAGTAGTGGGTGTCATCAAGGATTCTCTGTCCTTTTCCTCTGACAACACCTCTCCAGTCGGGTACTACCTGAGTACCATACCTTACCTCCTCAACTGGTGTAGCTGAGAGCTGCCAATTGTAGGGAATGCTGCACCGAACTGACCTGGAGACCTGTAGGAATGTGAGACACTGGCTTTGTAAGCAAGGACACTGACACTTGGACTGGTGAAAAGATGGTAACATTTTACTGAAAAGGGAAAACTGTAGCTTGGACAGCCACAAATGGCACAACTCACCTTTACATAAACTGTAAACAAATAAACATGAAATTAGAAGTATGATTATACACTTTCTTTTCTTCTCTACTTTCCCAGCAGGACAACACCACCCCACTAACACTCATGTTTCTCTTTCCCAGCAGGGCACACCACCCACTAACACTCTTCCCTGAGACTGCAGGCACTCACCACCCACCAGCCCTCCAGAACATACAAGCAAGTCCCAGGATAAGTGTCATCTCTTGCCTTAATCCATGAGCTTGTTCAAACTTTAGCCTTAAGGATGAGCAGTGACTACCTTAGTCAACCTACTGACCCTTATACCAGATACCTACCGGTATCTATCACACGGTTCATTTCATTTCATTTTATTTTTTATACTTGCAAGCACAATGAGCATGTCTGCCCATTTTCATCTGTGACAAGTGTACAAAAACATTACAACATTACAAGATATTGCTAATAAATACACAACAAAAGAGACAAAAAGATCAACAGACATAACAATAAATACATCATGAACAGTTCAGGGCCTAAAACAAGTACATTCATCCAAGTCATAGAGTCATTGTCGTAATGTTTTTTAAACAGATAAACAGTGGAGCAATTGACTATATTAGATGGGAGTGTGTTAAACAATAGAGTAGCTTTGTAAAGTAAAGACCTTTGTCCAAATGCTTTCCTAAAAATGGGATGGAAAAAGTTAACCTGCTTGCGATCTGGTTCCACAACCATTCACAGCCCTTGGAAATAGGGCATATATAGAGGGAGGTAAAAGGCCTAGGGTACCCTTGAAAAGAAATAACCCAGTCTTGTAACATACTCTATTTTGAAGTGACAGGCAGCCAGATAGTTTAATAAGTTCACAATGGTGAATGTGACTGGCTGATCCTGTCTCAGGTGTATGGTTCTGAATTCAACAAAGACCAAATTTATGCTGTTCACGGACCCAGGATGAAATCCATTCCTCCTTTAAATCCCATAATAGATCTTACAGGTGAGGTTATTGAGAGGGTAGATACCTTTAAATACTTAAGAATTCTGTTGGATTCTCACCTGTCCTTTGAGACAGGTATGCCTCTTTGCAGATGACACAAAGATCTGTAACAGAGTTGATACACAGGGGGGTAGAAAGGATGAGAAGGACTTGGCAAGGTTGGAGAAATGGTCAGACATATGGCAACTTAGATTCAATGCAAAGAAGTGCAAAGTAATGCACCTGGGAAATAAAAATCCAGGAGAAGAGTACCCAATAGCAGGGAGGTACTAACAACAACAATAATGGAAAGGGACCTGGGGGTAGTCATATCAGATGACCTAAAGGTGGGTAAGCAATGTGATAAGTCGGTAAGGAGAGCTAGGGGATACTGGGATGCATAGGAAGGGGCATCACAAGTAGAAAAAAGGAAGTGGTTATCCTTCTGTATAGACAGTTGGTGAGACCTCATCTGGAGAACTGCATGCAGTTTTGGAGACCTCATCTATGCAAGGACATAGACAGGATGTAAGCAGTCCAGAGGAGGGCAACTAAAATGGTGCAGGGTCTACATCAGAAACCATATGAAGAGAGACTAAGAGAGCTTAATATGTATACCCTTGATGAAAGGAGGGACAGGGGTACCTCAAGGGAATCAACAAAGTCCAGGAGGGTAGCATCTTTCAGAAAGAGATGTGTAAGAACAAGGGGCACAATTTAAAGATGGGGGCGGCTCAGGGTAATGTGAGGAAATTTTTTCACGGGAGAGTGGTGGACGCATGGAACCGCCTTCCTGGAGAGGTTGTGGGGTCTAAAACAGTGGGGAATTCAAACATGCATGGGACAGACATAAGGCAATTATAGTGGGGGTTGCAGAAAGTAGGCTGTTGGTTAACTAGAATCTGCAGTTTATCCAATAGGTAGGGAAATGGGCAGACTGGGTGGGCCAAGTGGTCCTTATCTGCCATCAAAGTCTATGTTTCTATGTTTCTAGCTGTTTACAGTGCTCTGCCAGCTGTTCACCCACTTTGGTACAAGAAAACATAAGCAGATAGAGGGGTGAATAATTGAGTTTTAGTAAAATGTTGTTAAAGTATTTGATAGTCATAATTTGTACTGAAGGTAATGTACACTATTTTGAAATCACATATTTAAACATTAAAACTAGGTATTGGGGCTGGCAGTATAATCTTGAGGTTAGAGTAACAAACTGTGAATGAGCTGACTACATCTAGCAGACCTGGGTTTGATTCCCACAACCTCCACTTGCATACTATGTGATTCTGAACAAGTCACTTAACCTCCTCAGTGCTCCTGGGTTGCACCTGAAAACAGGTACTTGTGCCTAGTGGGCCTTACGGTTACCAAAAATGTAAAAAATACCAATATATTTTTACTGCATCATACAGTAGTCAGGGTACCCTGAAATTTACCTTTGTTTTACTCTGGCTGCAATGATTTTGTTTAGTTAAAGATAAATGTTCAGATATATTTTGTGTTCTATAAGCTTGTTTTTAGACTTTAGTCAGACTTGTATTATAATCTTTGCATGTGAGCATCTAGGGGTAGTGGCTAAGAATGAGATCACTGTTAGCAACTAGCGATTCAAGTTTAAAATCGGCAGAGCCATCCAAAAATCCTCAACTGTTTGAATCAAAACTAGTCTGAATGAAAGTATGCTCACAAGGAAAAACTTGCCCTGCCACTTACAAAAGGTTTCTAGTTAGCACCCCATTCAGGTAAATGGGATAATTTGCACTTTTCTCCCATCTTTTGTTTGTCTGTGTGGCAACAAAAGTTTTCTGATTGACTGCTTCAACACAAAACAAGTGTTAAGTGTTTAAGTATACTTATGCTTGGCCAGTGGATTCTGAAACCAAACAAGACGAGGGATTTAAAAGAAATCAGTGTCACATAAAACCTTGCCCTACCTTGCATTGCATTGTTTCAGCTATACCCAAGTCTGCATGCAAATTGTCAACATATTTGAGAGTATTTTATTAAAAATGTTAATACTTTTACACAGTTCAATATAAAAACTCAAAATTTCAAGAAATTAGCGGAACATGTCCGTTTTATGGAGAATGGTGAAAATTATGGATTCTGCAAAAAAAATGAGGGCTAATTTTCCAGTGGCCCTGGTCATCAGAGATCCCATAAAGTACTGCATCATCCGTGATAGAATGTCATAGATGCTTGAGTGCAGATTTGGTTACTTTCTTATTCACTCTATACTCTATGCAGTTCATACCTCTCAAGTGTCCCTGATTTTCAGGGATGTCCCTGATTTTGCCTCTGAAATTTCTTCTGTCCCTCCTTAATTTGGCATTTCTGTCACTGAAGAATAGGGATCTGAATTACAAAATAATGCTAGCCATTGGTGTTACAGTCTAGTTCTCATTAAGAAAATGTATTCATACTAAGAAGCATGTTGTACACAGCTTCTGGAACTAATATTACTATTTTTCAGATGTGTCCCTGATTTTGGTAATTTGTCCCTGATCATTTTAAGCCTTGTCCCTGATTTGTGATGAGGGAGGTTGAGAGGTATGATGCAGTTAAATATCATTTAACATTTCTGCACACAAATTCACTTTAAGCATTCAGGGATGACAGTGGCACATTCTGATACATTTAAAGCTAGGACATTTTCCCTCAGTCCTTGAACTGTTAAGTACCTCAGATGACAGTCTTTTAAATGCAGAAGGACTGAGGTAAATTCTCTGTTACTTCAATGTCACTTGACTTTTAAAATAGTCTCCAAATTGTAGCAATAAGTTTTTATAATACCACACTCCTTTGGATTTTCTGAAGAAATTCTTTGATGGAATGCTGAAGAATTCTTGTGAGGGTCCTCAGGAGCAAACAGTTTTCTTGTTGGAATCTGGAGAAGCAATTCATTCTTCAGATTGCAGCTTTTTCCTGTGAGGAAAAATTGGTACAACAGGATCATCGGGCACTTGAAGCAGCAGGCCTCTGTTCTCACCCTGCTCTCACTCACTACTCTATCTGACCCAACACTGGGATACAGGTGATCCCCTGATCCCACGCTTTAATTAAATAAGGCTGTCCACTTCAGGGTTCTATCACCGCAGTAGGCCTCTTCTGACAGGACACCCACTTGGCTTGGGTCACTCCTTCTTGGTCACTCTCCTGCTTGGACTCACTGCACACTGGCTGTGCAGCTACTTTATGCCTAAAACTAATTTGTATATGCTAATAACTGACACACTGAGTGGACACTGACCGCTCCAGGGCTCAGCACCAATTACAATCCTTTCTGTAACAGCATAAGCCACAATGGAATTCACAGTTTTGAAATCCAGCTGCCCCTCTCAACATTCTAAGGCTTCCCTTTTTATAACTCCGAGTCACATATATGCACACATTTATTTGTCATAAAAAATAAGCACTTTCTTTATGTTTAAGTATCTTTTCACCATCCTGGCTAGAAAGTTAACATCTCTAGCCCTCTCCTGATTTTTTCTGTACAAAATGACCCACAAGAAAGCTAAGTTACTAAGACTTGAACTTATTTGTTTTAAACTTGTAAATTACACTCTTCTGATCACTTTTCACTTTCACTTAAAACAGTGGTTTCTCCTTTAATTGCACTGACCACAACAGCTTCTTCTCAGTCTGGAACTGAATATTCATTTTCCCACCTTAGCTCTGCCTCCTGTGTAACTGTTTGCATGGATTAGGTTTCACCAGGACCCACTCTCCCACAAATGTAAGTGACTCCTCTATTTTACATTTTAGCACTAACAAATATTTTTCTGTTGTGTAGCACACTTTCCTCTATCTGTCTGCCAAGTCTGGGGTAAATCTATTAGAAAATGCCTTGGCAGGAAGAATTAGAAAAACACCATTGTGAAAACAATGTTTTGACTGTAGGCAACTCTCTGGTACCGAGCTCTCCTTAACCCTTAGGCTGCCGACGACAAGATATCTTGTCCTAAAAACCTATGCGTCTAAATCTTCCGCAGCCACTTTGTTTTACTTTGAACAATCTATCAAAATCGTTGTATTTTTATTAACTACCCAGGACTTCCCTCAGTCCTTCTATGGCTCTATTTTATAAAATGTGTGTTTTTAATGTGTTTAGAAGTTTATGAAGCCATGGGTTCCACAGTAACAGAGCGACATTTCACACTACAAATGGCTCCTTTGCAAGTGCTATTCAAAATGCCTGCTATTTGTGTATGTGGGATTTCCACAGATTCTCAACCAGACTGCGCCCATCTTTATTTATATTTTATTTCTGTAAGCCAGTCCCTAAATGCTTTTCCTGGTGCTTGTCACCTGCACATCTAAGTAATAGGGAAAATATCTGGTTGATCCTGCCATGGAGGAGTGCCTTAGTGCGCCTCCCTCTCACACTTCGCACAGCAGTCTAAGGCTACAGGCCAAAGCCTGACTTGAGACCAATGTTGGAGTTGAGGGTGGCTGCCTAGTGCTGATCTGAGGATTTCTTACTGAGGCGTACTGCAGTCTGCTGTGGGACCAATTCTCGGTCACTCACACTCCTCCACTCCTCTTCTCTTGGCGCACAGCACCATGGCTGCTGCACTCTTTACTTTTTACCAGAGCAGCTTTTACTTTTAACACAGACGATTTTTAAAATATAAAGACATTAAAATAATACCAGGCAACCCAGGCAGACTATATCAAACCACTGGTCCACTAGGGCTATGTTACGGTAGCCAGGGCAATTGGGTTACTAGCCAACTGGCCACCACTGACTAAAACTATAATTTTATTATAAATTACTAACACTTTAAGTACAAAAAGATTGCCAGTCAGTAAAAATGAGCATAAAACTGCATGTGTGTCAGGAAGCCAGGGCCAGGAGTCCTTTACATATTTACCCCATGTGTTGCATATTACTACAATCATTAATGATATGCTCATGCTGACACTTACAGCTATACTATTTTAAAATGATTATTATTTATTAATATTTTAGTTACTGACACTGCCTTTTTTTTACAGCAGGGGACACCCTTTATCTCTCTGGCAGCTCCTTCCTACCCCAGGGCTAGAACCTAGGTCCTTAGCAACATGTTTTTGAATATGCTAAAACTAACTATTTTTCCCTATTCTACTTGGTGGAACAGTCCTACAAGGTTGTTACACAGTGAGTCACCATGCAGGTGTGAGCACACAAGTGCAATGGGTAACACAACCTACAGTGCCTGCTATAGTGACAGGGCATCAGTATCACCATACCCAGGCACTCTATGGAGGATCTCTGTGGTTGAGTGAGGACCCTCACCCGCACCATTCCCAATGGCAGGCAGTCTGCTGCCACTAATCCCAGCAAACCTCAGTGGGACATGTTACATTGGCTGTTACTGCACAACACCCACTGATTCCAGTGCATGCACAGTAAATGTCCACAGACTACCTATTCACCAGGCAGCTGCACCCTCCACATCCACAGCATGGCATCAAAGTCAATACAGTCCAAAACATTCCTAGCCTGGTAGGGTGGGCCATACCATCATGACAACCTGAAGATTCAACATCACCTGACTGCTCGCTGCTACCTCCAGAAGGGCCAGATTATAGTGGTGCTACAGCATCCAGGCCAAATAGATTGACTGGTCTCATGAAAGCCAATGTAGGGGTCCTGGAATGCCTACAATGACACAGATAGGGGACACCATGTCAGGTCTGCACCCTGGCATGCCAAGGCCACCATGTAACAGCACCCTGGAAAACAAAGGGGCGAGTGTTAGCACCATAGCCCAGACTCTGACTCCTATAGTTGCAGGGGACTGTCTTGGCCATCTATGTAACAACCTCATGCAATGACCCCAGAATAGTGCTACGGGCTACCTGTGGAAGAACATGCCTGTCCACCAGTACAGTGAGTACCTCCCATTTGTGGCATGACAGGCTTGTCCAAGGGCCAAACTATCACAAAGCAAACATGGATCAACATTCCTGGATAGCTCCACGATTCCCCACAGGATCATGTAATCATCCCTGTATTCATGGCCCTTCTGCCACAGGTCTTCTGGCAGCCACATCTATGACCAGGCCCTCCTAACCACTACTATAGTTACACCAGTCCCATGCCACTTGTCCGGCTGTTGTGTTAGCCTTATCAGCCTACCAGGATGGACCTCTATGGGGATAGTAAAGAGGTACAAATCAGCATTCCTGCAGTACACACATAACAGAAACCTCCCCCAGCCCAGAGCTCACCTGTGGTGGCCATGTGATGGTCCACAGCCATTCCATGTTGTCTTGGTAGAACATAATGTTGGCCCTATATACTACAGGGCAGGCCAGGTATGTGTGACCTGATGGATGGTGGCATACAGGGCCACTATACACATCTGCACCAGCATCATCTCCCTCAGTTCCCACCATTGCCACTGCCCTCTGCCAGCAATGACCCACACAGACAGCAGTGTCCCTTGTGTGTGTGTATGTCCCATGCCACTTGGTGGATGCATCCCAAGATGTGGGAGGTGCTAGCAGGAATCCCATCAATCAATCAATCGATCAATCAATCAATCAATCAAGACTTTATTTGTTCAGAACAATTTTAGGGAACCAAATGCACCGTATATACTATCAAATAATTAAAACCCATTATAAATAAACATTAAGCAAATAATACATATTAATAACATCTTTAATATTAAGATATTTAATTTATACTCCAACCAGGAAGGCTTTGCTGAATAAGAACATTTTCAGTTCAGATTTAAGAGGTTGGTGGTCTAGCACTCTCTAATCTGATGAGGTAGATAATTCCACATGGTCAGGGCCCTCATGACCCCAACATGCTTTCCACAGGTACATAAAGGAGGAGATGTGTTTCAGGCATGATTCACACTACCTGTGCAACACTTATGATTGGGTGCAGGATGTGCCTTTCATATTGCTGGGCCTACTCCTGCAGGAGGATGAGCTGCAGCGGGAGCAAGACCAAGGCTCCTGCCATAGGTCATGGGAGTACAGGCTCACCTGCAGGCAGCCACTGTATCCCATATGTACTGCATCCAGTGGCTACGCCTGGACCATTCAGGACCTGTGTGGCCTGATATGGGCTGGCATTGAACCAACTACAGGACAATCCTGTGCAATGACCGTGGAACAGAAGCTACTGTGTGCCCTAACATACTATGCCACCAGCTCATTCCAGAGGGTGGTAGGAGATGTAATAGGTGTCAGTCAGGCCATGATGTCACACCAGGTGACTGATGCCCTTATCTGGCATGTAGTCACTACATATCCTGTCCCAACCATGGAGCCAGCCATGCAAACCATTATAGTGAGGACCCATGCACTGCATGGGTTCCTGAATATGCTTGGAGCTACCATCTACACATGTGGCACTACTGCCTCTGGCATGGAATGAGGAGGCATATCGCAACCAGAAAGGCTTCCACAGCATCAACACGAGGTGATCTGCAATGCTGATGGTGTTATCACCAATGCAGTCACCACAAAGTACCCAGGATCCTGCCATGATGCTTTCATATTTCACCAGTAATTACTAAGGATGCTGCTGGAGACTCATGGGGTTAGGCAGGTTGGCTGCTTGAGGCGTGCATGCGTGACATTCAAAAGGTGCCCTCCCACACTTGTGCATACAATACCTGACTGTGTTCTGCTTCTCCCAACAGGTGACAACAGCTACCCCTGAAGCCATACATGCTGACACCCTACCTGTCACCATCCACAGAGGCTCATGGGAGTTACAATAAGGTGCACCCTAGGACCTGTGCAGTGGTGGAGAAAACATTCAGCCTCCTAAAGATGCATTTCTGCTGCCTGGTTTGAATGGGTGGCACCATGATGTTGGCACCTGGGGATGTGTACCAGATGTTTATACATACACCGTCTACACATTCTGTCTATACAATGATGCAGACCCTGCCACAGCACTTACTTGATGAGGGTCTGCTGGATGGTGATGGTAGAGAGCTTGGGGATGAAGTGGCAGTAGGTACTCAGCAGTGGGATGGTGGAGTGTCCAGATCTGTCTGCCACTGACTGGTTCCACATCTCTTCAGCCACCAATGTCATTCGACTCTTCCCTTTTTCCACAACAAATTGTTGGCTGTTTGAGACTACCACGCCCCTCTCCCCATGGAAAACCGGGGTCCACGACACTCACTTTCCTGAATCACTGCTGAGCTGCTGGCCTGCTTTCAAGCTCATGACCAAGCCTGGCAGTCCAATAAGACCACTGGTTCACCCGCCACCCTGTGAAATTATTAGACCATTTGCAATGCTTGCACCAAAGCCACCATGCCAGTAAAAACCAATTACTTCTCATCCAAAGTCCAGAGCAACCTTAATCACCCTCCAAGTGCTGAAAAAGCTATACTCCTTTCTCCCCTACTACCCAATCCTACCTGCCCGTCCTCTAGGTTGGCAACTCACACATCATTGACCCAACTGCTGTTGGTGCTGCTTCAACTCTTTCCAACATCTGCTCTCTACCTCCTCCCCATCTCCTCTCTTCTCACACCCTTCCTATCACCCCTTACACCCTTTTCTTCTCTCCTACCACTCTGCCATTTTTAAGGACCTCCTTGCCCTTAACCCCTACAAGGGTATGAGCCCTGATGGTCTTGATCCTAAATTTCTGCACCTCTTGCACCAGTCACAGCCCACCCTATCTCACTCCTCCTTAGCCTCCTCCTTCGCCTCTGCCTCTGTCCCCAATGCCTGGAAGCAGGTTACTGTCATTCCCTCTTAAAGGGGTGATCCCACCACTCTTGGAAGCTTCCATCCCATTTCTCTTCTCCCCACACTCACCATGCTCCAGGAATGTCTTGTCCTCTCACAACTCACATCCTACCTCGCCAGCTCCTCCTTTTCACTCCATTCCAGTCTGGTGTATCAGGAAGTCCCACCCCACTTCCACTTCCTTCCTCTAGCTCACTGACTCCATCATGTCCAGTATAGACTATGATCACCTTATCTCCACCACCTTTGTGAACATGGCCAAAGCCTTTGACACTGTGTCACACCCCTTTCTCCTGGACAAACTTAAGACTCATGATTTAAAGACAGCGGCTCTCTGACTCCTCAATCAGCTGGTTTGATCCTACCTTGAGGGCAGGTCACAAGCTGTCTGTATTGGAGACTCAATCTCTTTCACTCCTATCTGCTCTGGCATCCCCAGTGGTCTGTCCTGGGCCCATTACTTATCTCCATTTTGTAAATGACCTCCCTCTGCCTGTTGCTCTGCATCCATCCATATGTACACAAAAGACTCTGTGCTGTTTGCTTCTGGCTCCTCTGCTGCTGACCTGACTGCCCATCTCCAACAGCACTTTGACTGTGCAGTGCTAACTCCATACAAACCTTCTGTCCCTCAGTGCCAAGGAAATGGTCTCCATGACCTTTGGCTTCTGACTGAGGCTTGTCAGACTCTGCCCCCTACACATCCTTGATGGTACTATGCTTGTTGATGTCCCCTCATTTAAGTACCAAGGTGTCTGGCTGGAATGGCATCACAGCTTCTCAGATCACATTCAAGATCAGTCCCGCAGTGTAGGGCTTGGTATGTACAGAAGTGATCAAGATGTCTGGGATGAGTTTCAGCTTTTGGGGTGGCTGAGGTCACTGAGGTAATCTCAAAGCTGCGACCCACTTTTGTGAACTGGACCCAGGCCTGATGCATCTCTCTGAGGGATGTGTTGAGTCCATTGGTCCAGTGTTCACCAAGATTGTCTGGTGTTCGCTTTCACAGAGGCTTTTGCCCAACTCATTGAAAGAGGCGTTGGTGAGGCTCCTACTGAAGAAACCATCTCTCAACCCTGACATCTTGGTGAATTATTGGCCTGTCTACAATTGTCCATTCCTGTGGAAGGTGGTGGAGAAAGTGGTGGCTTTGCAGCTCGAGGTCCACCTGATGGCCTTTGACATCTATGAACCACTCCAGTCTGGATTTAGAGAAGGCATAGCACTGAAACAGTGTTGGTCAGGGTGCAAATGATCTCCTCAGGGAGAAAGACAGGGGAGAAAGACAGGGAGAAAGACAGGGAGAATGGTCAGTTCTCGTTCTCCTGGATCACTCTTCAGCATTTGACATCATTGACCACATAGTGCTGCTTGATCACCTTGATGAGCTTTGTCGACTCACCGCAAGATCATTGGTTGGTTTGAGTCCTTTCTGACAGGCAGGATGCAATGGATAGTGATGGGAGTTTCTTCTTCTCCTGAAGCTCCTGACCTGTGGAGTTCTTCAGGGCTTGATCTTGTCGCCTGTGTTACTTATGTGTACATGCTGCCCCTGGGTGACATCATTAGGCATTATAGTCTGGGTTTTCACTGCTATGCAGATGATACCTAGCTGTGTATGTCCTTTGCTTCTGGGACATCTGACTCTGTAGAGGTGCTAAATAGATGCCTATCTGAGATCCAGGACTGGAGATCCTCTAACTGGCTGAGACTTAACCCTGACAAGACAGAGATAGTGGTGATTAAGCCTGGTCACCGCAGGATGTGGTCACCACCGGATCGGAACAGGGTTGTTCCTGTGTTCCACCTTATTGGTGGGTGGCCACTAAGGTGAGAAATCTGGGAGTCATCCTTGACAATGGTTTGACACTTGATGCTCAGGTGTCTTCTGTCATCTGTTTTTACCACTTAAGGAATGTTGCCTGGATTAAACCCTTAATCCCACCTCTGATCTGTCCTCACTAGTGCACACCTTTGTGACATCTAGGGCTCGATTACTGTAAAATTCTTTACTTAGGAGTCAGTGGAGGTAACCTCAGTCAACTGCAGCTGGTGCAGAACGTTGCACCCAGGTTGTTGACAGGCCTTTCAAGATCTGCTCATATAACCGCAGTCTTATGTGAGCTGCACTGGCTGCTGTCAAATGGAGGATTGTCTTGAAGGTGGGCTTCTCACCTATAAGGCCTTGCACGCTCAGGTCCTGGCTGTCTGTCTGACCTCCTGACCCCTGTCCACCCTATGCGCCACTTCATTCCTCCACGGAGGGCCTCCTGATTGTTCCAAGGGTGAGGCTTTGAACATCAGGCTACTGTGTCTTCGAGGTAGCAGGGCCAGCCCTTTGGAACTTATTTCCATGGTCGTGTAAGGGAGGCTCCTTTGAGATTTTCAAGAAGGCCTTAAGGCACACCTATTCAGATAAGCATTTGATGTCCATTGATTCTAAGGGTTTTATAGTTTTGTTATTTATTATTTAGTATTTTGTATTAATTATCTGACTCTGAATTTAATTGTTGTAAATTGTTTTAATCTGTTTCACCTTCTTGAAGCGCCAGAGCCTCCAGGTTTGGGCGCTCAAGAAATGCATTTTACTACTTACTTACATTGATAACATCCATCACAAGCTTTACTCCAAGCTGGATGTGCTATATAGAAACAAAGCAAGCATCCTCACCCACAGGGAGCTAGTCATAAAGATTATCCTTCCCATCTTCAACTATGGTGATATTGTCTACGGTGCTAAACCCAAGTTCTCCTTGCCAGGCTGGACCTAGGGTTACCATCTTTTTCTTACTGAAACTTGATTTTTGCAGGACAGTATGTAACCTTGACCAATGCAACAGATTTGTTTTCTACTGTATATAATCAGAATTAAGGCTAGGTATTATAGTTTCTTAGTTGCTTCTATTGCTTCTTATCATTTTAAGGTATTTTATTATTGTACTTTTCTAGAACATTTAGTGTAAAGTTAGAAAATATTTTTCTACTATAAAATCAGGACATTTAGTATTTTGTGTTATTTTGTGGGACACAGTTGCAAAAATCAGGACAGTCCTGTGAAAATCAGGACAGGTGGTAACCCTAGCTGACCCCCTCCACTGTTTCTGTCGCTTGCCTTGACTGCCCCCCCCACACACACCGCTGTTCTCTCTAGTCCACCCTATCCCTCCCTTTCCTCAAAGCTAGATGCCTCATTCACTGTGCCAACTTTGTCTCCAAATTCTGGTTTAGTTCTCCTCCCTACCTCTCTAGCCTCCCTTGATACCCACTCCTTTCCCTCCTACCCCTCTGGAACATTGTTCTCTCTCTGTCCATCCCCCAAGAAAAACATCCAAAGGGCAGGCTGCTTTCTCATATTGTTTTCAGAAACTGTGGTCCCCACTTTCACTGCCCATCCACTCAACCTTGTCCTTCTCCTCACTTAAAGCCCTTCTTCAGGACATTGCCACAACCTCCTGTAACTGTTCCTAACCTTGCACTCCCTGCTCCCATGTTGTTGACGTCCCCTGTATTCACCTACTCCTGTATTGCTGATGTCCTCCTTGTCCCCTCCCAGCTGTAAGGAACCCCTCCCCAGCTAACTGTGCCTTAATATCTATCTTGGTATCTGTGTTCCTCAGTATACCTTCAGCCCTGCCTAGTTAGCATACACTGTAGTCTGGGTGATTTTGTCCTACTACCATCTTCATTGCTCCCTGCACTGTTTAACACCTGTTTCTTAATGTGCATTATTTTATTTTTTTATTTATTAAACTGTAGGATTACAAATACCTTTGAGCAAGAACTGCTCATTTACAAAGGTTCCACGTCAAAAGATGGAGGGTAACATACACACAAAGGTCGAATGGTTAACAGTCTTAAAAAACAGAGAAGGCTAAGGCTTTAAATTTATAGACATTAATGGAGAGAGACATCGTAGCTAGATTAAGACAAATATCATGGTAAACATTATACATTATTAGACAGTTTGTGTGTGTAGGGTAGGTGGGGGTCAGGAAGGAGTAGGCAAACTGAAGGGCCATTGTCTGAGGGAAGGGGGTAGCAGTGCAAGGTAGATAGAAGTCGAAGGACTGATGCCTACTGAAGTGCCTTAAAAGATGGGACGGGGTGGGTGAGAAAGGGAATGGGGGGTAAGGGTGAAAATAGGGAAAGCAGGTGCCAATAGAGTAGATTGCAAAAGGGAGATTACAGGTCAGTTTGACTGGAGAGAATGGAGAGGCAGTCCCATTAGGAGAAGCAGTCACATTGAGTGGTTGAGGTGAGATATAGTTGGAATTGCCTTTAAAGGGTCCAAGCGTAGTAGTAGTAAGTGTTTCTTTGTTGAGGGTATTGTACCGCTGAGGAGCCCTGTGGTTGAATGACCTCTGACCCATAGTGATCCAGCATCTGGGGACCTGGAAGGTTTGCTGTTGAGCACTACTGGTATGCTGAGTACTGCAGTGGCAGTAAGGAGCTTTTAACACCTGGCAGCATGAGCCAAAGGAGAACTTTTGGTTAACAGGCAGGTCTGATATTGCATTCTGCTGAGGAGTGGAAGCCACCCAGCCTGGATATACAGGTCTCAGGTGTGAGTTAGGTGGGCAGCACCCATTAGATGCCTGCAGGCTTTGTTGAGCATCACGATATCCTGCGGAGGCCAGTAGGGGAATCAAAGCCATGGTGGCTACACCGTAGTTGATGATGGGGTTGACAGAGCTGTAGATAACCAGTCTAAGGGCATCAGCAGTCATTCAGTGTTTATGCTTGTGAAGCAGGCCAATCTGTATGTTGGCGCCTTTGCTACATTGTCAATGTGCTGAGCATAGGAGAGGGAACTGTCCAGAGTGTTGCCAAGATATTTAAACTCAGAAACATGTTCGAGTGAAGTCCTTGAGCAGTTCTTGATGGTGAGGGACAGAGATTTATGCTTGCTCTGTGCATTGCAGAATGTCATGACCTTAGTTTTGCTATAGTTCAAGACCAGTATGTGTGAGCTGAACCATTCTTCTACACACTTGAAGTCACGCTGCAACTGACTTTCTAGGAGTTTAGTGTCATGGTGACTAGTATACAGGACAGCATCATCCGCAAGAGCAGTATTTTCTGGTGGCAGGCACTAGGGAGGCTGTTCAGGAAGAGAGAGAGAGTAGTGGTCCCAGTATAGACCCCTGGAGAACTCCTGAGAAGACTGGCTTTTCATCAGAGGTGACACTGACAATCCTTACACATTGGACCCTTCCCCAGGTAGCTAGCAAACCAGAGCAGTGCATCATTGAGAGACTGATAGTTGACAGTTGCCTGAGTAGGAGTGGGTGATTGATGGTATCAAAGGCCTTCATTAGGTCAATAAATACTGCCCCCACACAGTTTCCTTGGTCGAAGGTGGTGTGGATGAATCCTGAATTCCAACAGTTCAATGGTGGCGCTATGTCCTTTTCTGAAGCCATGCTGTTCTGGGCATTGGATTTCATATTTGTACAGGTACTCAACTAGCTGGTCTGATACTATTCATTCCAGTGCTTTAGATAAGGGGAGAGGATGAAAATAGGCCTGCAGTTAGTGTGTAGTGAACTGTCTCTGCTTTTGTGTACAGGTGTGATAGTTGCTTGTTTCCAAAGTGATGGGAACTGACCCAATCTTAGAGAATGGTTGAAGATCTTTGTCAGGGTTCAAGGATTTCTTCTAGGACTAGCGTAATCAGCTTCAGGTTGAGGAGTCACCGCTATAACCAGTGTTGCAGATGGCCTTTGCTAATATAGGTTCTGGCTAGGTGCATTGGGATATCTCATAACTGTGACAGTGCACTGATAGATATTTCATTCTAATATATTGTATGATTTTGTACTGTATTTATTTTATTATTACTGCACATTGTACAATGTATTTGTACTGTTTCTCTTGTACTGTTTACTCCTCTTTCCCCACCCCACTACACATCTGAAATTAGTTGTTTAAAAGCTCAGTATGTCTTTTCCTGGTGAAACTTTTGAAATAAATAAATAAGGCATCCTTGGAAGGGACACATACAGTGGGTGAAGTGCCCATTGGGGAGGGAATTGCAGTGCTGTGTGGACATGGGCTGGCTGATGAGATACCGAGAGGCATGCCACAGTGATGTGTACCAGTTAACTGAGTGGTTCATTGCGCTGGGGGCATGGTGATGTAGATGTGTCAGGTGTGGTGCTGCACCTTAGGGCTACTGTGCCTTGCAGCTGCGAGATGACAAATGTGGGCCAGGGTGCCTTGTCTGGCCTTTACCCTGCCGCCCAAGTGCCCAGCTGGCTGTGCCTTGTGCTGTTGTGGACTTGCAGCATGCTTCATCTGTGCCACTCCATCCCTCGGGGTGAGGTCTGTTTGTGCACATGGGCATGTATGCCAGGCTCTGCACAGGCTGCCATGCAAGTGTGGTCTCCTGCATGTAAAATCAAAGGGAAGAACTGCACTCCATGGTACAGGATTGATGCCACTGAAGGGACTAGCTCACCCACAGAAGTTTAACTCCAAACCAATCCAGTACAACACTCCTGAGTATAGGATTTTTCTTGCTCCAACTTGGCTGAGCTCACAAATATAAAACTTCTCACAAAGATTTAGCTGCTATTTGCACTGAAATTTATTGTGAGTACAAACAACATTGGAACACCACGAGACACCTCAGTGCTTTGACCGGTAGGTCTTACTCTGTGGGCCTGTACTTAGAGTGTGTTGTGCTGTACTGGTGTGGTCTGCTGCATGACCTGCCTTTGAAGGATCTCCCATCCTGCACAGCTCACACTGGACACTCTGCATTTTGAGGCAAGCTGTACTACCTGCTCGGCATTCTCCCTCATGGCATGCAGCCTCCAGCTCCAGCTGGCATAGTTCAGGGTAGCAATGGTGGAGTATGCTGGTCTTCCACGGCACCTTGCAGGCTTGTGTATTGGTAGCTGTCACTCAATGGTGTCCGTATCAATGTCTCTACCCCCAAGCTTGTTACCGCCTTTTGTGTGTTGTACCCACATTGTTGCGGTGGTGGACATGTATACCCCAAGGCTTCTCAGGTTGGCCAGTGCCCTCAGGTCCCGCTGGTGGTGGGTGGTGGGTGTGGTATCGGTGGAGTCACACTGTGGCTGGTTCTGCCCTGTGTGCAGTTTTGCAAGGTACTTGGTGCCATGCCTGTGTCAATTGCCACAAGCTGCAGTTTGGGCTGGGGTATGTCCAGATGTATGAGCCCTGTACCATCCTTGGTGGTGTCTTAGTCCATTGGCTGGGCACTTCTGGCTCTCTCACTGGCATGCCGTGTTCCTCCTTCTCCTCCTGTGGTATCACATGTCCTGGTGAACATGTTGAGAATGGAGTGTGGTTACATGTGGCATGAAGGTTCAGTGGCACAATCATTGCTGTGCTGCTGTCTGTAGGAGTGACACTTATTTCTTGTGGGCTGCCAGTGTGTGATGTATGTGGTAGGTGACAGTGGTGGGATTCTTTCCTGTGGACACTTTGGTGCTGCATGGCCAGTGTCTGTCTACTGCTAGGAGGTATGAAACACTCACCTATGATGGTGTCCATTCCATCCTCATCCTCATCAAGCACCTACTGGGTCAGGGTTTCTGCAAAGATGGCCTTGATGAGCATGAGGTCTGTTGTGGGGCCTGATGGCAGTGGCCCACCACCAGTCTGGACTGGCATGCCACCACCATCTTCTGTTTGGCAGCAGCCCATAGGTCACGCCATTTGTACTTGATGACACTAGGGTCCATGGTTCAGGTCCACACCCACTGATGGTAGCCTGAATGTTAGCCAGGTCTGCATCTTGTCCTCTGTGGGCATCATCAGTGACACAGTGCCATACAGGTGCTGTATTGGCTTTGGATCATGGTTTCCAGCATGGCCACCTGCTGTGGGATAAAGTTGAAGGACCTGGCATGGGACAGCTCCACATGCCTCCTTTCCTATGTTTGGCAATTGACATTGGCCTTGGTCTGTGGTGGTGGTGCAGGACTGCACACCACAGACCATGGCCAATGGTGTTCGGTGCAGGACTACCATCCTGTTCTGGGGTACCCACAGTGATGGGAATACAGCTAAGACCATCACAGTAACAAAATCAACAGTTCACTGTTACGGTCTGCTGGTTTCCTGATGCTGCTGTCTCTGTGGAGTTTGCCCCTTCCCTGAACCAACTCTGACTCGACAAAAATCATTTTTGTAAGCAATAGCACAACGCCATTTGGTGGCATTGTGCCATCGCTGTATTGATGGTTGGCAGATTTCTTGTTGCTGCGGTGACATGGAACCAATTGAACAAATTTATTGGTATAAAACTTGAGGTAACATGAAGGAATCCTTCAATTTTAACAAAAAGATTCATGGTTGAGAAAGTAGGCATTAGGCATTTGCTCAGCAACCCAGGGCTTAAAGTGGGCCAGGTCTGGGAGGGTCTCAGACCCAGCAAAACAAATGTTGAGGAATTTATGGGGTCTCGGAGGGTCTCAAAGCAGAGCCCTTACTCCATGTTTGTTTCCTTTACCATGACTTTAAGAGGGCAATATTATCCTTAGTTCCTTTATCCTTCAATTTCACACAGTATCTTCATGTTTTGTGCCTGCATTTTGACTTACTATTGAAGAAGCAAATTCCATACCATGAAAGAAAAAGGACTGCCTCAGTAGTGGACCATGCATCTTTTAGAATAATGACCCTAGAGACCCGACAGTCTTTTCTGCACTACTTTATGCACTGCAGATACCCTGTTCAGTATTTGAAAACTTGGACATTTCAGGGTCTTCAGTTTCTACATATTTATTTATTTAGCTTTTGTTGACCTGGTAGGCACACTAGACAAAAAATGCCTATTTTCAGGTGCGACCGGAAGGTTACAATATGAAATATACACAATGTAACAAGGAAAAATATTGGCAGGGATTGAAGGGCATTAACATATGTGTGGCTACAGTACAGTAAGTTAGGTATTTTAACAATACATGCATTGTATTACATATGATGACAAGGATACAGGTGGTAGAAGATTATAAGTACAACAATAAGTGCAATCGAATACCGCTCAGATTGCCATTTGAGAGAAAGGCACTCATAAATCTAAATAAAGATAAAGGCCAAGAGTTAACACAGTGTATAGAGCAGTAGTCTGTTGAGGAGAAGAAATAGTCAGAGATAGAGATTCAGGGACAGTTGCAAGTCAAGAGAGTGTTCAGGTGCTCCCACAGGGATTTTTAAAACTGTACAAATAATACTGACAAAATGTGGAAGCATAGACTTGAAGATGATAAGCCCATTATGTTAGAAACTAATATGTTTTCTGCAACTAAGTTCTTCTAAAAAGGACAATGCTTCTCAAAACAACAACCTCCAGCCATAAAACTGAAAGCAAATCTAATTCATTAAGAGCTGTGCAATTCTCCCAATGTTTGATTGTGAACAACTTCAGCCTGGTTCAATTATACGAAACCTAGACACAGTTTCCAGATGGAATTATCTGGACCAGAAAATGGGACGAATAGTGTGCCAATCCCAAAAAGTTCTATACTATGGTTTTAGTGTAACCCCTAGGTGGCTTATCCCAAGGGCTACTCACCCTGCCTGTGTGACTAGGTGCAGGTTAAGGGCCTGGGTACTGAAAGCAGGTGCCTCCACCTGGAGGACAGGGTTACTGGTAGCGTAGCTGACCTGGGTACAGCCCTCCAGGACACTGTAACTCTCTTTCCCTCTAGTGGCCCAAGCGATGAACAACAGACACAGTTACAATAACCCCTAATTAGCATACAGATACCCACTCTGCTTGCACTTACCACCAGGGCTGATTTTACCAGTTCAACCATAGAGACCCCTTGCAAAATAAGGTCAGACACAGCAAGTAGCAACAGTACAGTGCTTCTTGTACAAAATGGAGCCACAGGCAAGTTAAATGCAAAACGAATTAAATCTGATTTATTCAGGGGAATGAACAAGGAGGGCATAATTTAGTTGATTAGTTCTGTAACTGATTCAATCAGCAATCATGCATACACTTTAGAGTGCCTTCACAGTCACACGCTTTGGGTACCCACCTGACACGCTGCCTGGGGTAGGCCGCATTGCAGCTGGTCGGGCCCCAGGATGGAAAGAAGGAGCATGCACAACCACACTCAATTTGTAATCCAGAGCCTGGAGGCTCAGTTTGTGACAAGAAAACAACAATTGAATCAGATGACAACACTTGATTTAGCTAATGTTGCAGGAGCTACCCTGATGTTTACTCATGCTACCCAATACGAAATACAGGAGGGATGAAATGGAGACTGCAGGTCGACAAGCTGGTATGCCAGGAGAAGCAGGGCCCACACGATTCACCGAGGTGTCGCTCCTGTTCGAGATGTTGAGCAGGGGCTGATCCCTGGCAGTCTCCCTCATCGATGGTGATCTCTGCATCTGAAGTAGCTGACCGGGCTAAGATGGCAAGGCCCAGGCCAGGTGAACAGTCTGATTCAGTTCAATAGGTGCTGGAGACAGCTTCCAGCAAGCGTGACACATTAAGTAGTGGGGAACCAAATCACGACCCACTAACAGCTCACAGCACATTTATAGTAAAGCAAAACACAATACCACAGGTCAGATGACAGTCCAGTTGCAATTTCAGTTTTCCTGAGCAAAACCATGATCTCTGTGGTGATTCCGATATCCTGACAGGCCGATCGCTACAACAAATCTTCGGTCTTCTTCAGGTAACAGGGCAGTCACACCGGTATTTCTGGTCACCAGCCGGTTCAGATATAATCCGATTAATTTCACTAGCAGATCCCTCAGAAGGGAGGATGAAGCAGGCAGGCCAGACACAGCCTTCCCACCAGTTTCCTGAGCTACTACGCAGGAGCAGCTGTTCGAATGTTTTGAGCAGTTCATTCTCTCAACTCCAAACTCAGACTGACTCTCTGCTGCAGGCATCATCGACTTCCTCTTATCCAAAAGGGTTTGGTTGGTTGATTCATCTGTCTGTCAAAGCAAGGATCCCTCCAGGTCCATTTAGGTTCCAAATGAACAAACTACAATTCCTACAGAAATTCACTCCCACAAGATCCCTGGGGACAGACTCCATTTTAAGGTCCCCAAAAGGTATTGATTGGTGCAATACAGAAATGTCCATGCTGCAAAGAAAGGCAGGTTAGACAATCTATAATACCATTATTATTAGAGCAGCTAATCAGCAAACAATCACCAGTTCTAACAGAGCTCCTCTGCACCATTAGCGATGGCAGAACAGCAAAATATTATTGCAGCTCGGGTGACCTCGAGCCTGGAAACACTCATCCCTACCCAGATTAATTATGCACTACAAAAATAATGTCTCTTTTTTTATAATTTAAAGTTTATTCATACATTTTCCACCTATAAAAGGCAGCATACAGAAAAACTGATAGAGACACATTGATACATAGTGAAAGGATGCTGCCCACCCCCCAACCTCCCCTTACTGCAGTAACCCATCTCTTACCCATGGATGCCGAGCATCTAACCAAAATCCATGCAGGAACAATAACTCTAATATAGGTTTAGTTTGGAACCAGAGAGATTAGTGAGTGAAGGGATCCCAAATTCTAGTGTAAACTGCCAGACTATTGTGCAGACTGGCTATTGCTTTTCCATGCAAGTTGGATAATACTTCTCTTATCCATTCCTGGAGAGAAGGGGAGGACCTGTCTTTCCAGTGACGGAGAATTATTTTCTTGGCAGACAGGGCAACCATGGAAATATGAAATTTATGCACTAACTCTAATACAGGACAGGTCCCCTAACACACATATCTCTAGGGGTAAAATAATCTTGAGGCCCAACAGGGGTCTAAGAAGTTTGGATAGAAACCCATAAGGTGGAAATTCTTGGACAAGACCAAAGCATGTGAAAAGTGTGCCCTCATCCTGTGAACATTTGTTGCACTTGTTTGAGTCTAGGTAACCCCACCTATGAAGTTTGGCCGGGAGTAATATAAGTTGTGCAATATGTGATATTGCATGAGACGAATCTATCTTGAGAAATGAATTTATGACATGACTTCCAGAGAGAATGCCAATCCAGCTGAAGGAGAGGGAAAATTACTCTAAAATCTTGATGGCCCAAATGGACCCCTAAACTTTTATGAAACGAAAGCTGATATAGCTTAGAAATTGCACCGGGAGAGCTAGAAAGTGGGATACCTGGTATCAGAGAAGAGATATTCTGAGAAGGAGGAGTGCTACCCAGGGTAATTACAAGTAAATGTTTCAATTGCAGGACTTTAAAATAGGAAGAAGGCGGGATGAGAAATTTCCTAATCATCTCTTCCACTGATAACCAATGCCCCCACCATCAGTAAAAGCAAAGAGCTTCCTCTCCCAGCTGAGGCAACCAAAGACAGGAAATTTGACTCTTGTTAATAGTAAATGATGGAGAGTTCCAGACAGACTGGGCCAGGTCCAGATGAGGGAATACTGCAAAAAGGAACATATCTAGTAGTAGACCTTTAAGGAGGTCCTTATCGCGGGAACACTCACGCCACACTTACTTGGGATAACTTAAGAAAAATAACCCGAGAGGATCCAGATTTTGTCTTTGATTGCATCCAATTCTATTTTGAGCCAGATGGGTTGTATTTCTTCTGGGCAGGGAGATACCCACCTCCAACATTTCGCAAGATAACTAGCCCAGTGAGATATAGCCAGATGGGATCTGCAGCCCTCCAGTTTTGGGGCTGCCAGCTTATGATAAGCCAAATGGGGATACCTGTTGGCCCAGATGAATCTAGTGAAAACACCATGACCTTTTGAACCAGAGTAAAGGAATAAAGGTGTTGAGAAGGGACAACGGGTAGAAAATCCTAGAGAAATATATTCATCTTAATTATGTTGATCCGACTTCAAAGAGAAATAGGAGTTTAGACCACCTCTCAAGGTCATGCATAATCCCCTGCAATAGGGAGTCTAAATTCTCCTTGAACCATGTTAGGGGTTACGGAAAGTTTGATACCCAGATATTTGAATGACCTGGATGTCCAATATAGACCAAAAGGGCTAATATCAGTTTTGAAAACTTTGTGATTTAATGGGAAAATAGGGACTTACTGGGATTCAATTTGTAATTGACAGACCACTAAACCTTACTACTTCCCTTAGTAAGGCCGGACGGAGGATACCGGTGGGACAAATGTATTAACAGGTCATCTGCATATGCAGTGACTTTGACTTCTGCCCAATTCTCACCCCTTGTATGGAATCATTATTGAGAATATTTTGAATAAGAGGTTCCAGATATAAGTTAAATAATAGAGGGAAAGGGGCACTCCTGTCTAGTACCCGAGTGAAGCGAGAAAGGATGGGAAAAGGCCCCATTCTGCAGAAATTCTTGCCGAGGATTTTATAAAGGGCGGCAATCCAGAAGATAAACAGAGAGGGAAGTGGAAGGCCTCCAGAGTGCAGAACAAGAAGTTCCAGTTCATGGATTTTATCGCCTTCTCGCATCCAGGGAAACTAAGCCCGCAGGGAACTCCGCGATCCCTGGTATCCGAGAAGACATGTGACACGGTGCGAAATGATCGAAAGATGAGCGCTTTCATAAATCCAACCTGATTTGTACCTATTAACCCAGGAAGAACCATTGCCAGCCTATTAGCCAGAATTTTAGAGAGGATCTAATATCCTGGTTTAAAAGCTAGATAGGTCTGTAACTTTGAAGCAATTGAGATCTTTATCAGGCTTAGGGAGCAGGACAATCAGGGCCTTGTAGAGATACAGATCTGTCTCCTGCCCAGATAGGACTTGCTGAAATAAGCTGCACCAAGTATTGGTAGAGAGGGTCTCAAAGACCTTGTAAAATAAAGCAGAAAATCCATCTGGACCAGGGACCTTGTCAGCAGGTAGCTCACTAATAACCTTAGTAATTTCCTCCTGGGAAATAGGGGCAACCAGAGCGTCGCTACACTGACCAGCGAGAGGGGACAAGTGGGAGTCCCTTAAATAACCCTCTATGTCTTCAGAACAGGGGTGCTCCATGTCACTATACAATTTAGTATAATAAGCAGCACATTCTTGAGCTATCTCAGTGGGAGACACCTTAAGAGATCCATCTGCCACTGACCTGATGGGAGGGTAAATCTCATTGATTTCGTTGTTTAATACATAATGCCAGTAAACATCCCGCTTTCTCCCCTGATCAGTGTAGTTAGTCCTGGTACGTAATAATGGCTAGTTCTGCTTTCTCTGAAAAATAATGTCTCTTAAAGAGACAGCACAGAGGTAAACAGGCACTGATGCAAACACTTTTACACCTGTAAAGACACAGAGCACCCACCTGGCAGTGGGCATTTAAGCACACCCAAGGAAGACATTTGGGAACCCCATTTATAGGGGGTCACACACTTCCTGCCTGGCAAGAACTTGGTGTCTGGTCAAGTCTATGTTCACAACAACATTATTTGAAGACATCGTACTTTATACAAAATACATGCTTCATTACCATTACTATACATATCCAAAATAGCTAGCACATATGATTATATATATATATATATATGGCAACAGTTATGCATTTTTATACATTCAATAATGATTTCACTATGATTCACACAATAATATTACTGTACTCATTCATGTTATAGTTGTTTGCATTCTAAACAATATAGATGGAGTCCCATCCCTATCAGCTAACTTGGGGCTAGACGGGCAGGGGCACCATGTCCTGAAGGATGGACAATCGACTTTGAAGTAGCAGAAAGGCTCAGTTTGGGCAGTGAGCTCTTTGAAACATAGATACCCTTTGTGGACAACTTTTAAAGGAAGATCTACTGGTCTTCCAGAGGAGTCATAGCTCAGACATATTACGGGTTTAACTGCTCTCCCAGACTTCCTTGGGGAAACAGGTACAGTCTCTGAGTACCAGCATTTGCATCAGTCTCTTCTTCAGTAGAAAGGAGTACATCTGCCTGAGCGAAGTCTCCAGTAGCGGAACATTATCGGCTTCTTGCATGGCAGATTCTGCTTCCACATTACTTTGTTTATTATTCCTCCTGAAGAGGGCCCAGGTTGCTCAGCCTGAAGGAACTCTTGGATCATTGAATTTTGTGACACTGAAGTGTCATCACTGCCATATTGTTCTGCAGGTTCTGGTGTGTCACCAGGGAATTTTCCACAGCAGATTCTTCATCAGGTAGTTCAAACAGTTCCACTAGACTCAAGGAATCTGCTATTTCAGACTTAATACTCTGCACCTCACTTTCAGGGGCATTGGTACCAGGAAAGAAGCTGGGGAATAGGCAGCTCAGAAGGCCCAGCTTCATCTCCATGATTCTGCAGAGGATTGCCTCAAACATCTGGCTCAGTTCATAAAAGGATAGTAGGCATTGTCACATTCACTTTCATCAGAAATGGACTGACAGTCATCATCATCATTCAGAACTTGCCTGGGGAAGGCCTTAGGTCTGGAACAACAGGGCAGGTTGACTCTTTCTCTTTAGCAGCAGCATGAGTCACAAGCCCGGGAAGTGCCAGGTGTTGGTTCAGCATCAATGATCACTTGACCGATGGGTAGTAGGTGATTACGGTGCATGGTCTTGACAGCTCTAGAGTTGTTCTCAGTGTGCACTTTGTACACAGGCAGTTCAACCAATTTACTGATCACAATGTGTGGAAGGTGATGCCACCTGTCAGTAATTTTATGCTTTCCATGCAGTCCCAAATTACGCACAATACACGGTCTCTGGGCAGTAGCTCTTAAGCCTTCACTTTCTTGTTGTGCTTCTCTTTGTTGGCAAGGTTTCTGTTGATAGCCATTGTTTGAGCCAGTTGATAGCATGGTTCAATTGAGCTTTCAGTTTCTGTACATATTGTAAATAGTTCTCAGCTTGGACCCCATCCGGTCGATCCCAAAGCAAACATCTATGGGCAGCTGCTTCCTCCTGAACATGAGATGATAGGGAGAGAATCTGGCAGCCACTTTTGGTGCAATTGTAAGCGTGCACCAAGGTGCTAATCTGCTGACTCCACTTAGACTTATCTTTAGGATGGAGAGTACCAACATGTCCAGAAGGGTTCTGTTAAAGCTGCTCTGGCTGGAGGTCCCTTGAGGGTGATAGGGAGTGGTTCTGACTTCTCGCACTCCATAGAGAGAGCATTTTTTGATTAGTCTACTTTCAAAGTCTCTTCCTTGGTTGGAATGGATACATTGGGGTGCACCATAGTGGACAAAGAACTCTTCTACTAGCACCTTGGCCACTGTAGAGGCCTTTGATCCTTGGTCGGGAAAGCTTGTGCATATCAGGTAAAGTGGTCAGTTACTAACGTACATTGCCAATGTTCTTTTGATTGGGCTCCAAACACAGGACGTCTATACAAACCAGTTCCATGGGGCACAGGTAGTGATGTTGACAAGTGGGCAGCTTTATGGGCAAAGCTTCCGCTGGAGGCAGCAACTACAAGTTTGACATGATTCTCAACATCTGCCACCATTTTCAGCAAATAGAATTGGGATCGTACTATGTTGAGATCCTGGCTGGTCAATACAGAGGTGTCCCATGTGGTTATGGAGGGACCTCAGTACCAGCTGTTTGAAGGCTGTAGGTAGGACCAACTGCTGCTTGTCCACTTAACCTTGATGATCTACTGTCTCTATATAATAACTGATCTCGTAACTTTAGTCTCAGGCCTTCTTTGAATAACAGTGCAGTTCGTAAGTCAGTAGAATGTAATTTAGACACATCCTTCCCCGCACACAGGGCATCAAGTGTGGGCTGAATCATGGGGTTGTGGAATTGAGCCCACTGAATGCTGTCACTATCAAACTGGGGCAAAGCACTGATATCTAATGCAGAAAAATGACAATAAGCGGCAGGTATGCAAGTATTGGGGGCCCTAAACAGTTCGCCAGGCAGTCCACGGTGTCTACAGACAATTGCTCATCTTTGTCAAACTTTTGGCACAATGTTTAATAGAAGCTTCAGACAGCCTCACCCAATTGTCTTTGAACTTGGCCGCAGTGAAAGGGCACCAGCATCAATATGGTTCAGTCTAGGCTGGTATTCAACCATATAATCGTAAGTTGATAAGGCAGAAAGCCACCGTGCCCAGTGGCGGCCCAACTTGGTTGAAGTATGTACACATGTTAGAGGACTGTTATCAGTCTTTACTAATATCTTGGCCCCATAGATGTACTCATGGAACTGATTGACTATGGCCCACTTTAGAGTGAGGAACTCCAACTTGTACACAAGATAATTCTGCTCGGAGGGTGTCAAGCTGTGACTAGCAAAGGCCACAGGTCTCAGGCCATCCTCATATTCTTGATATAGCACAGCCCCAAGCTATTTCAGACTGGCACCTGTGTGCAGAACGTATGGTTTGGTGGGATCAGCTATGAAAGGACTGGGGCATGGGTAAGCTGATAGATGACTTGAAGAATGCCACCTCGCATTCTGGGGTCCAACGGTTCCAAAAGGTTCACCTGTTTGAAAATACACCTTCTTCTTCTTTGAGGGCCCCTTCTTGTATCTGCGGTTGGTGGAGGATAGCTTGGGTAAGATTAAGGAGCAGCCTGATTACCTTTGAATAGTCCTTAATGAATTGGCGATAGTAGCTGCAAAACCCAGAAAACACTGCAGCTCTTTCAGGTTAGTGGGCTGGGGCCAGGTGGTCAGGGCTCTACTTCACCCTGGTCTGTCTGTATCCTCAGCTGACACTATATGTCCCACATATTTTACAAGACGCTTGAAAGAACTGCCACTTGTCTATGGATAGATTGAGGTGGAATTCTTCCAAGCGATTGAGGACTTTGAACAGTCTGGCCTCATGTTCTTCTACGCATGCACCAAAAACAATGACATCATCCAAGTACACTAAACATTCTAGCAGATTCATGTCTCCTACTGCACGTTCCATCAACCTCTGAAGGTGCAGGGCACCTGAAACTCTGTGGCATCCTCAGAAATTTGTAGAACCCCAAAGGACAGATGAAGGCTGTTTTCTCACAGTCCTCCAGGGCCTTCGGATTTGATAATATCCGCTGTGAAATCAAGTACTGAGAACCACTGACTCCTATTCAGACAGTCCAGGGCATCCTGTATGTGGGGCATTGTGTATTAATCTGGGACAATCTATCTGTTAAGGGTCCGATAATCCACACACATCCTCACGGACCCATTTTTCTTGTGCACAACTACGATGGGAGATGCATAGTGGCTTCTTGACTCTTGAATAATTCCGCAGCAAGCATCTCTTGTAGGTGCCACTGAACATCGCCTATATCAGCTGGAGCAAGGAGGCGGAACTGCTCTCAGAAAGGTCTGTCATCATGCAGCCGAATATTATGTCTCAGCACCGGCGCACTCCACATCCTATTCTTTTAGTGAAAACACTTGGTCTCTCTGGGCAAGTTTCCTACTGATCCGAGTCTTCCATCCAGCAGACAAGAGGAAACACCAAAGTCAAACAGTTCTGGGTTCACCTCCTCCTTCTTGCCAGAATATTTGTTGTTGGGTAATATTGCAGTGTCTGCACAGTGTACAGAGCTAGTGTACGCCTCTATTCACGGACTTCTCGATCTGACACATTTCGAATCTGGACCATCACTCATCATGCATAGGCATGGGACAGCAGGTAGGATACTGGGTTTAACCAATAGCCCTCTGGCAACTTTCTTTCACCTGGTGATCCAGCATTAATATTTTGTTTTTCATGTCTCTTCTAAGATGGACTTCTCCATGAACAGTATACTGAGTATTGGGTGGCAATATCAAGGAATCAGGGTCCATTTTCCAGACAGTTCCAACAGGCTCATCCTGGTCTTCTGCCACAGACTGCCTCTGCAGGTCATAAGCTTTCTTGATCAGAGCTGGAATTCTCATTGCTTGACCAGTCTGTCAGTCACATTTCTCTTGACACAACTGCGCTAACCTCCCAAACATGTGGGTGTTGGTTCCAATGAGTAGGGGGCCCCATCATAAATGCACACCAGACCAGCATCTCTACTTGTTCATCTACACCAGTTACAGCTGCAGGAAAAGACAGCCAGAGCTGGACATTTCTAGGTAGGGATAAGACTTGTCACCAGGCCCTACACATGTAGGCCTTCTAGAGATTGTAATGGCACATCAGATAAGGGTTTGTCATACCAGTCCTGGAATACAATGGTCACTTAAGAGCTGCTGTCAAACAAAGCCCAAGCATGGATACCATTGACAGTCACAGTAGTTCCATCGAAGGGCCCACCAATTTGGACCATTCTGGAGGGATGGTAGTAGGGACCTGGACAGATGATTTAGCCACAAAGAAGTTTGAGTTAGCATTTCTTGAGCCCTCACTGCAGTCATTTTGGGCACCCTCAGCCATTGATTTGCTTTTTGAGCTCCACGTGGAATCTGTTTACTACTTTTCTAAGTCTTTCTGACATCAGCACTATCTCTTCATATGGCCATCCTTTCCACAGTTGTGAGAAATTATAGATTCCTGGGTCATCCTTGGAGAGAACATTGCATGAGGGACTGAAGCAGTAGCAAGGGATCAGGGTCCAATATCTGCTTGCAGCAGCAAAGGTAGTGCAACGTGTCTTAACAGTTCCTTTAAGGTGACAGTCAATTCTTTGATCTCAGCCTGAGAGCCACCCTCAGGAGAGGATGCCTGAGGGTGCACCCCAACCCCATGGCAGTCATGCTCTGAGAGGGACCAGGATCTTTGTCTGTGGTGGAGGCCTCCTGAAAGGCACCTGTTTGTACTTTTCTGACTTCCTTCAGAGCTTGTCTCTCCACCACTCAGCCCATGGTGGAATATCCTTAGTGGTCTCTATTTCAGAGAGGTCTTCCTGTGTCAGAGTCACTCGGCTGCGCCACCCCATAATCACAATCTTTTTCTTCACCTTCAACCTCCCTAAGTTCTTTTATCAGGTCGCAGTAGTCAGGTGGGTTATCTCTCCTATCCTGGAGCCTTAACTGGATAATCTGCAATTTAGAGTACTTGGCATGTTGTTGTATGTCCTTAGTTTCATACAGTTCAAGTCACTGGGCTACCCACCCTTTGATAAGCTCTCTGCAGGGCCCTCTCTAGGTGAGTAACATACAGACAAACCTTCCCTCTCCATTCTTTGGTATCTTTGAATTGCCACATCAAAGTCTCCCTTAGTCAATGCTTCTGAAACTGCCTTTGAGTGCAGACAGGTACTTTTGAGCAGACGCCTCAGGATCTTGGGACCTCAGAAATCTAATGGCTTCCAGAGCCAGACCCTCAAACTTTCCATGATCCTTTTTGCTTCTCAGCCTCTGTACACTGCCACTGGGTACCAAGGGGACAACATAGTCAATCCAGGTCTTCCAGTCATCCATCCTCCCCTGTGGGTGGGGAGGTACCTGAGAACATCCTCAACTCATGTATGTGTCATGACTAACTGCAGGCACTTCATGTGGGTGCCAGCATATGTGGGCACTGGAGCCGGGTACTGGAGTGGGTGGGGTGCGGGGAAGTTATACTCCCAGGTGGCAGGAATAATTGCTTAAAGTCCTCCACGGTCTTTCCTTCCTCCAGCAACAACATAGCAAATTTCTCCTCAAAAGTCTCAGATAATGTTGGGGCTCATCCTCCCGGGTCT
Organism: Neoceratodus forsteri; assembly: GCA_016271365.2. NCBI lineage: Eukaryota > Metazoa > Chordata > Ceratodontiformes > Ceratodontidae > Neoceratodus > Neoceratodus forsteri. Next base: position 1,540,166,749 of record CM057450.1, read on the forward strand.
TTACTGTCTTTTGTTATAACTCTCTAGGTTTCTGGGACCCCTTCTGAGACAATAGTCTGTGGGACTTTAGAGCTGTCCACGGGTCACTACAATCTACCAAGGTCATGAAAGTTTGGGCATCAAATCAGCCTGTCGACCCACCACCACAGCATTTTTAAACATTCAACTTTGGAGAGTGCTTCCTCTACAGTGTCCTTACTGGTACCCAGGGGGTATCCAGTATAAGCAAAGCATTTTGGTGCTTGATCTCCTGCCCTGTACACCACCCCATTAACTAGTGTACAGCCATTTCTACTAGGGTAGCTATTAATCGTTAACAATAATTCTTGATTTTGGCAACTCGGGGGCGTTAATCCCAGCGGTAGCCTCCAACATGTAACCCCTAGGTGGTGCTATCCCAAGGGCTACTCCCCTGCTTGCATGACTAGGTGCTGGTTAAGGGGCCTGGGTACTGAAAACGGGTGCCTCCACCCAGAGGACAGGGTTATTGATAGCGTAGCTGACCTGGGTACAGCCCTCTGGGACACTGTAACCCCCTCTTTCCCTCTAGTGGCCCAAGCAATGAACAACAGACACAATTACAATAACCCCTAATCAGCATACAAATCCCTACTCTGTTTGCACTTACTAACAGGGCTGGTTCCACCAGTTCGACCCTGGTGGACCCCTGCAAAATAAGGTTAGACACAGCAGGTAGTAACAGTACAGTGCTTCTTGTACAAAATGGAACCACAGGCAAATTAAATGCAAAAAGAATTAGATCTGATTCATTCAGGGGAAATGAACAAGGGAGGCGTAATTGGCTAATTAGTTCTGTAACTGATTCAATCAGGTAATCATGCATGCACTTTAGATTCCCTTCACAGCCACAGGCTTTGGGTACCCAGTTGGAAAAAGGTGGGGTAACCTGACACATTGCCCGGGTAGGCCGGGATTGCAGCTGGTCGGGCCCTTGATGGAAGGAAGGAGCATGCACAACCACACACAATTTGTAATCTGAGCCTGGAGGCTCAGTTTGTGACAAGAAAACAACAATTGAATCAGATGACAACACTTCGATTTAGCTAATGTTGCAGGAGCTACCCTGATGTTTACTCATGCTACCCAATACGAAATACAGGAGGGATGAAATGGAGACTGCAGGTCGACAAGCTGGTATGCCAGGAGAAGCAGGGCCACACGATTCACCGAGGTGTCGCTCCTGTTCGAGATGTTGAGCAGGGGCTGATCCCCTGCGCAGTCGCCCATCGATGGTGATCTCTGCATCTGAAGTAGCTGACCGGGCCAAGGTGGCAAGGCCCAGGCCAGGTGAACAGTTCGATTCAGTTCGATAGGTGCTGGAGACAGCTTCCAGCAAGCATGACACACTTAAGTAGTGGGGAACCAAATCACGACCCACTAACAGCTCACAGCACATTTATAGTAAAGCAAAACACAATACCACAGGTTGGACGACAGTCCAGTTGCAATTTCAGTTTTCTTGAGCAAAACCATGATCTCTGTGGTGATTCAGACGTCCTGACAGGCCGATTGCTTACAGCAAATCTTTGGTCTTCTTCAGCTAACAGGGTAGTCACAATTCAGTATTTTTGTCACCAGCCAGTTCGGATTTCACTAGCAGATCCCTTAGAAGGAAGATGAAGCAGGCAGGCCAGACACAGCCTTCCCACCAGTTTCCAGCACTACTAGGCAGGAGCAGCTGCTCAAATGTTTTGAGCAGTTCACCTCTCAACTCCAAACTCAGACTGACTCTCTCTGCTGCAGACAACACCAGGACGTCCTTCTGATCCAAAAAGGGTTTGGTTGGTTGATTCATCTGTCTGTCAAAGCCAGGGCTCCCTCCAGGTCCATTTAGGTGCCAAAATGAAAAACTACAATTCCTACAGAAATTCACTCCACAAGACCCCTGGGGACAGACTCCATTTTAAGGTCCCCAGAAGGTACTGATTGGTGCAATACAGAAATGTCCATGCTGCAAAGAAAGGCAGGTTAGACAAACTATAATACCATTATTATTAGAGCAGCTAATCAGCAAACAATTATCAGTTCTAGCAGAGCTCCTCTGCACCATTAGCAATGGCAGAACAGAGCAATATTATTGCAGCTTGGGTGGGACTCAAGCCTGGAAACACTGGTCCCCTACACAGATTAAGTATACACTACAAAAATAATGTCTCTTAAAGAGACAGGCACGGAGGTTAACAGGCACTCGCATGCAAACACTTTTAAGCCTGTAAAGACAGAACGCCTGCCTGGCAGTGGGCATGTAAGCACACCCAAGGAAGACTTTGGAACCCCCATTTATAGGGGATTACACCAGATCTGCATTGTTTAGTGGCTGCCCCTTGTGCAGATCTTCATATTTAAATGAAGGTGCACAGATGTTACAAGCATTGTTTCCACAAAATGACAATGCTGAATATGCCACAGACATTTATGTGCTTTGTACAGTGTCATGCACATACATTTGTAGAGCTGCTCTGAATTAAATCATGCCTGCCCTCAACCCATACCTACAGTAAGGGCTACCTGTGGCAAGAGCAGAGATCTCATGAGTGTCCAACAGTGTCCTTTCAGGCAGTCCAGTGTGTCCCCAAACCACACCACACAACTCAATCCATTTCTTCCTGAGTGCATGTATGAGCTGAAACATTCTATGCTCAGCCTTATTCAAAATGACAGCATCTCCTAACACTCCAATGGATTCTGCCTCCTTATCCCCAGTTGTACTAAAACATCCTCCCTACAATTTGGTTCCATGCCAATCTACTAAATGTCCACTGATATCACTGTGCACCTGGCACAGTACTACAATAACGCCTCTACCTCCACATTTTCCTGGCAATATTTGCTGGGCATCTCAGAAGTGCTGTGATGGTTGCACTGGTGGTAGTTTTGAATGGCAATGGATGCCATTTACATTCCAGCTCTGCTTCTTCTGTACAAAAGCCTAATGTGATATGTGCTGGTGGAAGGGCCTCCAACCCCACTTATCGTGCTCAATGAACCTCACTCACAGAGGGCCAAAGTGTTTTCTGGTACTGGTACAATAGAGGATCATTCTTCTGCCAGTACCACAGTCTCATACAGATGGTCCTGCTCTTTTTATCTGAACATTCCTGGTATTTCTGGCACCCCTATGGAAAACCTTGACTTGCTGATCATTTTAATTGAGCCATAGTCACGCAACTGTTTCCACAGTGGTTTGTCACTGACTGAAGTCTTCTGCAATTTTTTAGCAGCAACAGTAGTAGGTCTGGGTGACTTGTCAACAAGGATGAGCAGCAGAAATACAGGGATCCATGGTCTGTCCCTCCCTTCTCCCTGTCAGTATGTCTGCAAGGGATGGCTGTTCCTCTTCTGTTGTGCTTGTACCTCTATCCTTTTTGGGGCCATATGTGTAGAGACCAGGGCTAGATATTCAAAAGGCACTCAGGCTGAGCACAAAGCATTGCAGTGTCTTGCACCTGACACAGAGGGTGCTATATTAAGTCAGATAGCAAACCGGCATTATCCAACTGAATATCACGTCAGCACAGCACTGAGTCAAGCAGCACTGCCCAATATGGACAGGGGCTTATGCACCATATGGAGTTGCACCCCAGTCCACATAGCACCAGCAGCCATTGTGTGATATTCAGCCTCAAAATGCAAATATTCCCATGGGGCCTGTAGGTATTATGGGGCAATTAGCATGCCCAGTATGTGTTCAATTGCATTGTAAGTAGCACAGGTCTGTGTCTGTCCTGTGGTCATCTGCCACATCAAACAGGGCAGCACTGGCCCCAACACCAAACGCCCCAACCTCTCAAAGCACATGCACACTCTGGTGTCTAGTGGCACCCCACCCTCTGATCACCTGTCCCTGTATTGCTCATGTTTTAAATTGCTTTAGATTTATTGATGAGGTAATATGCATCTGGAAAGGTGATATCAATACTATACACAAATGCATTGATTGGCTCTACATTAATGATTTTAACCTCAAATTCACATATGCTTTTGTAAGAGCAGTTTGAACTTTCTTAATCTGACACTATCAGTCAGTGACATTGACAAAAAGTAATTAACATGAAATGTTATCATAAACAGACAGCTATTAATTCAGTTCTTCATGCGACCAGTGCCCATCCTCTTAGCTACAGAAACTCTACTCCCTTTAGCAAGTTACTCTCGATTCACGTAGAAATTTCAGTGCTGATGTGGCTTTTGAGCAGCAAGTTAGTGAGCTAACATCAAGATTCAAACATAGAGGCTATGACAAAATTTACTAGCCAAATCCAAAGAGAAAGTAATAAAATCACCAGAGATTCACTTCTTCTGGAGAAAAGTTAAGTATCACCAGCTCACCGCCTAGTACATTTGTCACTGAGCATAACCATATGGCAGAATATATAGGCAACATCATTTATAAAACTGGCCTATTCTCCTCAGTGACAAAGAGGAGGCACAGCAGTAGGTCCTAACCCACGTGTCATCTTCAGCAGGGCTAAAAGCATTAAAGACAGGTTAGTATATAGTAGAATGAAAACTAGTGACACCACTGGTGCCATAAGAACACGGCACCTAGCAGACCAGTTGGCTTCCACAAATGCCCCAGGTACAATATCTGCAAATTTGTTGCCTGACATGGACTGGGCTGTATGCAGCCCATATGAACCTGCACCCCAGTCCAGATTGTGCCAGAAGCCACTGACTATATTCAGCCACTAAATGCAAATGAGTCCATTGGGCCTGCAAGGCATTATGGGACCATTACCATGCCCAGTATGGGCTCAATTGCTTTGAAGTGGCACAGGTTTGTGCCTGTCCTGTGGACGTCTGCCACATCAGACAGGGTGGCGACTGGCCCCCAACACCAAACACCCATCCTCTCAATGCACATGCACTCTCTGGTGTCTCGTGGCACCCCACCCTCTGATCAACTGTACTTCTATTGCTTATATGAACATGCAAAACTGATTAGCAGAAAATGGCTATCTGGTCTATCAAGTTTGCTCACGTTTGCAGTTAGCACCCTTATTTTGCAGCTGCCCTTCCCATTGTCCTGTCCCAACCCTCTTTGAATCTCTCCACTGATTTACATGCCACCACCTCTGCTGGCAGTGCATTCCACTTTGTCACCTCCCTTTCCATAAAGAAATGCCTCTCATTTCCTTCCTGAACCTCCCTCCAATTTCATGTCATGGCCTCTAGTGTCTCTTCCCACCCTCACTCTGAACAGCCCCCATGTTTGCTTGGATTAGCCCTTCATGTACTTGAAGGTCTCTGTCATGTCCTCCTGTTTCTCCTCTCCTCCAGTGAATACATGTTTAGCTCTGCCAATCTTGCTTCATATGGCAACTCCCCCAGACCTTGGATAATTTGTGTTGCCCTGCTTTGCACCCCTCCAGCAGTCTAATGTCTCTGCAGGACGGTTGCCAGTACAGTACACAGTACTCCAGGTGTGGTCTGACCAATGATCTGTACAACAGCAGAATCACTCCTACTCCTCAAAGTTATACCCTGGCAATGCAGCCCAGCATCTTGTTGGCCCTTGTTACTGCCCTCCTGCATTGTGCCGAGCTGTTCATTGCTCATGTTATGAGCTCCCACAGATCTTCTCTTCCTCTGTTACTGCTAGCTGCACCCCCCCAGATACTAGCTCCTTCTCGGGTTCTTTGATCCCAGTGCAGTACCTTACACTTTTGGTGTTGAACATGAGTAGCCAGGTATTAGACCATGCCACAAGTCTTGTCAAGTCCTCCTGCAGCCCCTGCCTACCCCGCTGTCATCCACCACTGCCCCCATTTTGGTGTCATCTGCAAACAGGCTGCTCTTGCTGCTGACACCTCCAAGATGTCTGCAATGAAAATTCCAAACAGCACCGGCCCCAACACCACCCTGTGGAACCCCACTCATCACTGGCTTAGGGATGAGAATTTCCTCCACCACTACCTCTGTTGCCTACCCTGTAGCCAGTTCTCCACCCACCTCACCAGTTTTGCCCTGCCCCATGTCCTTTAGTTTCCAACCTAGTCTCCAGTGTGGTAGTTAGTCAAAGGCCTTGTTGAGTTCAGGTACAGGACATCCACCGCATGGCCACCATCGACTTGCCTAGTCACCCAGTCATAGTATTCAACTAGGTTGGTCTGGCATGATCTACCTTTGATGAAGCCATGTTGTTTCCTGTCCTGCACCCCATTAACCTCCAGCAGCACCTCCAGCCTCTCCTTTAGGATGGTCTTCATTATCTTACCCACTATGGACATCAGGCTCACTGGCCACAGTTTGCCGGATCATCCCTAAGACCATTTTATGGAGGGCAACCACATAAGCCACTTCCAATCCTGTGGTATGCAACCCAGCCCAGAGATGCAATAAAAGTCAGCCAAAGGGCCTGCCAGGACTTCTGCCAGCTCTTCAGCACCCTTGATGCACCCATCTGGGCCCCGGAGCACTTTCCACCCTCAGTGCCCAACCCTTGAGCACCCTCTCTCGTGATTTCACCATCGGTCATTCCCCCATCTGTCCCTATCCTCCCCCGCTGTGGGTAACTCTCCTCCTTCTCCTTAGTAAAGACTGAACAGAAGTAGCTGTTCAGCCTCTGCCTTATCATCCCCTCCTCCACCCATCCCCTTCCTCTTTATCCTCACATTTGGTCCTTGCAGGTTCTTTTTCTCCTGATGTACCTAAAGAATTTTTCTCCTCTTTTATGCCTTGCACCCGCCTGAGTTCCTGACCTCTTGGCTGCTCTTACCTCTTGTCACCTCCTTCGCCTTTTAGATACACTTCTCTGTCTTCCTCCCTTCCTGTTCTTCTGTATCTCCTATATGTGCCCTTTCCTTCTCACCTTGTCTAACTGCATCGCTTATCCAGCTTGGTTTTTCACCCTTGCTTTTTTGCTCTGGGCCTTGCTGCAGGTATTAGTTGCTCCAGTAATCCCCATTTTATCAATTCCCACCTTGATCTGTATCCATAGTTGGTTGGATTTGTCCAGGTAACCCTGCACCACTTTCCCCATCCTGTTGAAGTTGGTTTTCCTAAAGTCCAGCACCCTTGTGTCTGTTTCGCCTCTCCCTGGCCATCCATAATTGAACCATACCATCTGGTGGTCACTCCCCACCAGTGGTTCTTCAACCCTAACATCCCTCACCCATTCACCACCATTTATCAGTATGAGGTCCAGGGTGTTTCCTTCCCTAGTTGGGTTCCTGACCAACTGCTACAGAAATTTTTCCTGAAAGTGTCCAGTAATACCTGCCTCACTGTACCTGGTGGTAGGCATTTCCCATTCTACCCTGGCAGATTGAAACCTCTACTATCACTACTCCCCCTTCCCACAGTTCCTCCTGATTTGCTCTGCCAGCACTCTATCTTTTCTTCAGATTGGGAAAGTGACCTATACACCACTCCTAACCTTAGTGACCTATTTTAGGATCCTGATTTGCAACCAAAGAGCCTCTGTACCAGACCTCCTCCTTCTTCCCTTACACATTTATGACCTCTCTGGCATATAGTACCACCCTGTCACCCCTTCCTTTCTCCTATCCTTACGCTAGAGTCATATACCCTGGTACTGCCAGGTCCCACTCATGGTTTTCGTGGTCTATGACCCAGTTATTGCAGCCAAATCCTACTTCCTCCTACTATTAGAGCCTGTAGTTCCGCTCCCTTATTCCCCAGGCTGCTGGCATTTAATGTGACCACCCTCCAACCTCAACTCTACCCTCCCCTCAGCCCTTCTCCCTTGTGTCCCTTTTCCTGATATTAGCCTCAACCTTAGCTTTGCTGTTATGGGGGGTAAGCCCAATTGGTATCTCTTTCTGGTCCTCTCAGCACCTCCAGCCAAATTGCTACCCCTTCCTAGTTTAAATTTGACTCAATGTGCTCCCGATCTTTCTCTTCAGCACCCTTTTCCTTCTTCACTGAGGTGCAGTCTACCATTTGCACAGAGACTGTTGCTTTCAAACATCCTCCCCCACCCTCCTATCAGCGCATACCCATTCTCCTGACACCATACCCCAGCCACTTGTTGAACTCCTGGATTCTCTTTTTCTAGCTGTACTTGACCTGGGGATGGGAAATACTCCAAATAAGGTGACTAATCTTCCCGCCCCTCGCAGAGAGGTCCCAGTTCCTCAAAACTATTCCTCACCTCCTCCACTGTACCTTTCTCCAGGTCATTTGTCCCCAGATGTATTATTAGGTGGGGCCTCCTCCTTCTACTAGCACATCGTAGCGGTGACTGACCCACCTTTCCACTTTCATTCCTGGCATTGCTTCCACCCAAACCCTGCTGTGCCTGTCCCATTTGCTACCCCACCTGACTTCTCTTAGCATCGAGTCCCCTAGCACTAAGACGCCCCCACTACAATTTTCCTTCCCATTTCTCCTCCCATTCTTCTGTCTTTTGTCCTCCTGCACATTGTTCCCTTTGCCTAATTCAGTTGCTCCGACCCCCCTGCATTCTCCCTGTATGTATCCCCCACCCTAGTTCAGTATCTACTCTTGTTTCACTCCCACTTCCAGCCCTCTCTTTTGTTGTTGCAGTGGATTACATCCCTCGTCATCCTCCTTTCCCATTTACATAATTACCATGGCCTTTCCTCCTTTTCTCCTGCACCTGATACACACCACCCACCCTCTCCCATTACCTCCCTCCTCCCCATTGTATATCCTTACCATGTTTTGATTTGTTTTTCCTCCTCCTTCTGACCACGCTATGTCTATCTTATCCTAGACATTTCCCTTTAGCCATTGTACCTCATTTTCCAGCCTTCTTAACCTTTGACAGACTGGTCATTCCCCAGCCTCCACAGGGTGCCCATGAATACAGCCACACTGCAGTTATTACATCCCACCACCCTGTCTCCCCACATCCCTGTTCCCTCCCTTCTCAGGACCCTTGCTCCTTCATACCCATCAACCTCCCCAGCTTGCCCTCCTGCCCTGTTCCTTCCTCTGTCTGACCCAGTCAGTCTTCCTGGAGCATTTCCTCCCCTTGGGCCCCTATGCTCCATTTACCCACTTCTGGATCCTCTTTCCCACTGGGCTCTCCCTTGACCAACCTAGCCCACTCAGAGAGCCCCCAGTGCCCTCGCCTTATTGAATTACTAAAATTGCACAAGTTACAGCACCTATGCCTTTAATACAGTTGCCACACATTTCCCTTTGATCCTCAAGATATATCATGTGCCTTTTTAAAGCACATACTGTTACACTCAACTAGTCTCCTTTACAGTACCTTTGTTTCTTTCTCCCGACCAGTGTCCCTGCTCTTCCTCCACCTGTCCAATTTCACCTCTCCTCTGCTCTTGACCTTGATTGGCTAATCACTCCTGGGAGTGGTTTGCCTGGAACATTTAACAAGAGGGAGGTGGGTGGGTGGGAGAAAAACTGTCCCTAAATTGCAAACTCAGATGATCCCAAACTGCCACAACAATCCTCCCAAGCCATGGACCACAGCAGTGATTACAGGCTCTATTTCATTTTAAATTGTGTCAGTAGTCCTGAGCGGTGCTTCCAGCTCCTCCACCAAACTTTGGGCAGGCTGCCCTGAGGTAGGTCTCCTGAACACAACCGCTCTTCCTCTATACCGCCCTTCCTTAATGCTGCCTGGTACCTTCTCCAGCCAGCTTACATGGCAAGCCTCCTCCTTCTCTTCTCCCTCGTCTCTCATGTTTTAAACTGCTTTAGATTTATTGATGAGGTAATATACATCCGGAAAGATGATACCAGTACTATACCCAAATTCATTGATTGTCTCTACATTAATTACTTTAACCTCAAATTCACATATGCTTTTAGTAAGAGCAGTTTGAACTTTCTTGATCTGACACTATCAGTCAGTGACATTGACAAAAAGTAATTAACATGAAATGTCACAAACCAACAGCTATTAATTCAGTTCTTCATGCGACCAGTACCCATACCCTTAGCTAGAGAAACTCTACTCCCTTCAGCCAATTACTCTGATTACACAGAAATTGCAGTGCTGATGTGGCTTTTGAGCAGCAAGCTAGTGAGCTAACATCAAGATTCAAACATAGAGGCTATGACAAAATTTACTAGCCAAATTCAAGGAGAAATTAATAAAATCTCCAGAGATTCACTTCTTCTGGAGAAAAGTTAACATCACCAGCTCACCGCCTAGTACATTTGTCACTGAGCATAACCATATGGTAGAACACATAGGCAACATATTTATTGTATTTATTGTATAAATACTGGCCTATTCTCCACAGTGAGAATGAGGTAATCACAGCAATAGGTCCTAACCCACGTGCCACCTTCGTAGGGCTAAAAACATTAAAGACAGATTGGTACATAATAGAATGAAAAACTAGTGACACCACTGGTGCCATAAGAACATGGCTACCTAGCAGACCAGTTGGCTTCCACAAATGCTCCAGATGCAATATCTGCAAATTCGGTGCCCTGACATGGACTGGGGCTGTATGCAGCCCATATGGAACTGCACCCCCAGTCCAGATTGTGCCAGAAGCCACTGGACGATATTCAGCCACAAAATGCAAATGAGTCCATTGGGCCTGCAAGGCATTATGGGACCATTACCATTCCCAATATGGGCTCAATTGCATTGGAAGTGGCACAGGTTTCTGTCCATCCTGTGATCTCCTGCCACATCAGACAGCGTGGTGACTGGCCCCCAACCCCAAACACCCATCCTCTCAGTGCACATGCACTCCTCTAGAAACGAAGAGGTTAATACTTATGAATTGTTCATTCTTTCTACATCTTATGCGCAACACTGTTGTAACACTGTTTGTAACACCTGCCTTACAACTGTATAATAATAATAATAATTTTTATTTATAGGGCGCCTTTGATTGTCAAGGCGCCATACATAATAAACAATTAAAACAGTTAACATCATTAAAAAAATCGAACCAAGCCAAAACAATTAAAACAATCAGTATTCAGGAAAAGCAGTTTCACAGAAAGGTCTTCAGACCCCTCTTAAAACCCTCCACAGAGGTGCACTCCCACAACCGATGGGGTAGAGACTTCCAAAGGGTGGGGCAACATACAAGAAAGCCCAAGAGCAACCGCTCAGTCAAGCGGAGAGATCGATCGTGATAGAGAACCAGAAGTTCTTTCAGATAGGCTGGGCCCAGATCGTGGGGTTTTGGAAGTCAGCAAGCTGACTTTAAAGGTGATCCACCACTGAATTGGCAGCCAGTGCAGTTTTATGAGCACCAGAGTAATATGACAAGATCTACTAGAATCGTCAAAAGCCGGGCTGCAATTCTGCACTAGCTGCAGGCGATGGATTTCAACCCCAGACAGCCTCTAGGTAAAGAAAGTTGCAATAATCCAGGCAAGAGGACACGAAGACAAGGACTAGAGTAGGCAGGTCGGCAGATGGAACAAGATGTCAACCCTGGCGATGTTCCTAAGATGATAAAAGGAAGTCTTGACAACTGCAGATACTCTGCAATGCAGTGTCAGCCAATCATCAAGAACTACCCCCAGGTTCCGCACCTGCTCAGAAGTTGGAGAGATAAGCCACCAAGAAAAATTCCTGAAGACGCACCACCACCCAACCCCCTATCTGTCGGCCTGGGTCCACAGCCAATACCTCAGTCTTATTAGAGTTCAACCTCAGCCAGCTGGAATTCATCCACTCCTGGATTTCTTTTAGACAGCTGTTAAAGGTCGAGAGAGCTCCCTCCTGGTCGGGGCAAAGAAAGATAGAGCTGGGTATCATCTGCATAGCAGTGAAACCTCAGCCCATACTTCCTTACAATGTCTCTGATGGGTAGCATGTACACGCAATAACATGGGTGATAATACTGAACCCTGAGGCACTCTACACAACAAAGCTGTTGAATCAGAGGAAAATCCCCAGACACAACCCTTTGTGATCTCCCAGTGAGGAAAGAAGTGAACCTCTTAAAATGGTTCCAGAAATTCCACAAAGCAGCCTCAGGTGTTCTAGCAACACCATGTGATATATGGTGTCAAAAGAAGAAAGGTCGAGGAGAACCTAGATTTAACGGCTTTTCCGATCTCTGGCCATCAAGAGATTATTGAGCACCGAACCAGCGCTGTCTCGATACTATGTCTTTTACAAAATCCAGACTGGAGGGTTCATAGATGTCATGGATGGTCAAATGGTCCTCCAGTTGTGCAGCCACTACTTTCTCAATCACCTTCCCAACGAAGAGAAGGTTAGAGATAGATCTGTAGTTTCGAGACAGTCAGGGTCCAAGGTAGCTTTCTTCAAGAGGGTGTCACCACCGCCTCTTTCAGGGAGCTGGGAAACTCACCAGATTCCAAGAAGCACCTGACTATCTGCACAAGAACAGGACTGATGAATATACAACCCAAAATTAGGGAGGTTGGTCCAGGGTCCAAACTACAGCACATAGGGCGATGTGCTGGATGATCCTCATGACATCCATGAACTCCAGCAGAACGAAGGAGCTCCAAGAAAACCAGGGCATCGTGATCTGACACCGATCCAAGGCAACTCCCCAGAGTGTGATGGCAGCAGTTCCGCCTAATGTCAACCACCTTATTTGCGAAGAACCAAGCAAGCTCATCGCACTTCGATTGCGAAAAGGCTTTCTGAATTTGCAGACAGGCTGGGTTGCACGGTCTGTCCACAGTTCAAAATAGCTGAGCTGGTCGATTCTGAGGAACCGCAATCTCCTGGACAGGAATTCTGCCTTCTTACGGTGATTGCAGATTGATAGACCAAATAATGATCCATCAATCTAAGGTGGTCAGCATCAAGGCGGACTTATGCCAGCTATGCTCTAACCTTTGCCCTGTCTCTCGCATCTGTTAATGTTGATCTTGAACTTGAATGTATAATGTCTCATTCAAATTGTACCCCTTCCCCTGGGTCGCACTGGGAGATGAGCGGCTTGTTGCTCAGTGTGCCTTCCTAGTGAAACATTTCAATAAATAAATAAATAAATAATAAATTGAGGTGACATCATTTCCCTTTCCAAAGGGGCAACAGGCCTTGATATAAGATGCAGCACATTATTGAGTGGTGTTTCAAATGAGAGCAGCGTTACCTAAGTTTTACAAATTTTGAGGCAAGTGCTTAACCTATAGTGGCATTCCATATCATGACCTTACTAAAACTGCTTTCAGTCTTTGAGGTAATTTTTAGGTTTATGGGTGACCGTAAGTGTTGGGGTGGAGGGTGGGTTTTATGTCAGCGCCAGATTCTTGGTGGTACTGAATCATTGTGGGACCATGTTGGGTAGATCAATATATTCTTTCTAGTCAATTCTTTTGGTAGTTGGGGTAGTCTGCCTATTTCTCCATTGTTGATATGTGATTATTCTTTGTATTTTATCCATGTTACAGTGTTGTTCCCTTGTTTGGTTGTTCTAATAAAATGTTTAAATACACATGCACTCTCTGGTGTCTAGTGGCACCCCACCATCTGATCACCTGTCCCCATATTGTTCATGTTTTCCTGGTATCTAATGGCACCCCACCCTCCAGTCACCCATCCCCATATTGTTTGTATTTTACCAGTGTCTAGTGACACCCCTGCTCTCTGCTCACTCATCCTCATATTGTTTGTGTTTCCCCAGGTATCTGGTGGTACCCCACACTCTGATCATCTGTTCCCTTATTGTTCAAATTTTTCCTGATGTCTAGTAGCACCCCCTACCCTCCGATCACACATCCCCATATTGTTAATACTTTCCTGAGTGCCACAGTGGCACCCTTGATCCTCAATTACCTGACCCTATATCATTTGTGTTTGCTCTGATGTCTAGAGGTATTCTCCTGCCCTCCAATCATCTGTCCACATATTGGTTGTAATTTTCTTGGTGGCTAGTGGCACCCACCATGGTCCTAGCCAGTGTCACAGTGCCCTCATGCCAATGCCCCCACCCTCTGATCCCCCAGTCCAAAATGCATAGTTAGTTTTGATGTCTAGTGGTATCCCCCACCTGCTGAGCACCCATCCTGGTGCCACTTCTATGGCTAGTGTGCTCTCATGCACCACCCACCCCAAGTACATCACACAGTCAACCTCCCCACCTCTGAAGATGGTGCTGTATGAAGACCCTCATATGAGGACTGGCACAGCCTCCTCTCACATTCTCAGCAGGCAGTGCACAGGCTCCCTGTCATCCCATACAGCAGTTGGCTAAAGAGGTGAGAGGAGGGCTGTGCCAGTCATCATATTGGGCTCTCAACATGGCATCATCTTCAGAGGTATTGTGAGGTTGGATGGGTGGTGTGCTTGGTGTGGTAGTGTGGATGGGCCGTAGCCACCAGGACTTAAAGGTGGCACAAGGGCAGGTGCTAGTTGGGGATACCACTAGACATCAGGCACTAACTACACATATTGGGCCTCAGGGATTGGTGGGTGGGGGGCCTCTAGACACCAGGGCACCATGACACCATCTGGGACAAGGGATCAGACAGCAGGGGTGCCACTAGCCAGCATGGAAAATATGACCAATATGGGGATGGGTAAAAATAGGATCTGCAGCTTATCCATTAGGTAGGGAAATGAGCAGACTAGGTGGGCCAAGTGGTCCTTATCTGCCATTAGATTCTATTTTTCTATGTTTGTATGGGTGGGGGTGCCACTAGACACCAGAGAAACATGAACAATATGGGGACAGGTAATTAGAGGGCAAGGGGAGCCACTAGACATGAGGGAAAACATGAACAATACGAGGACGGGTGATCGGAGGGTGGGGCATGCCACTAAATGCCAGGAAAAACACAAACAATATGAGGAAGGGTTATCAGATGGTGGGGTGCCACTAGACACCAGGGAAACACAAACAATATGGGGGCAGGTGATAGGAGGGTGGGGGTGCCACGGGATGCCAGGGGTGTTCATCACTTCACCAGGACTGGGGGCTGGCAGCTGCAGTACCATGTCCTCCCACCAGGGCCTTGTGCGCCATTAGTCAGGGTTTACAAAGGCAGCAACTTGAGCCCAGCTGGGTAACATTTACTGTGGGTACAAACCTCAGAATTTACCACTGTGCCCATATGCAAGGGTGACCCCTCATTTGAATGGGCAGGGATATATTAGTCCTTGGGCACTAACAGGTTTTACCCATGCTGTGGGATTGCTGAATATAGACCCCACCCTTGAATCGGTGCAAAACCTGGTTAGCATGGACAAACACACCTTAGTGCCTGCATTACCTTTTTGAATATCTGGCCCCAGATGAAGAAACCAACCTACAAGACAGCTCATCTTTACCACTTTCTTCCATTAGAATGAATACCTCAAGTCTATCCTTAAAGCAAGAATCGAATAGGGTGGCTATTATGTAGTGGTCAGCTGTATGCCGCTCAGAAATGTGTTTGTTACCCAAAAACATATTGTTAGTCTTTCAACTGCATTAACAGAAGAAATATTACCCTTCTTCATACTGGGATGCAAAAAGTCTCAAGTTAAGAACAACAAGGGTGCATCAGATGGCTGGCTCTTTCTTTTGCTGGCACTGGGGTGGGAATTTATGGCCTTTGTAGATATGGAAGTCAAGAGCTAAATAACATGAATTGAGGATGATGGAGTTGTGCTGCCAATTGAACAAGGATGACTTCTTTCCTCCTTCCATAACCTCAACATTCTCTCCCCTGCATGCCATCAGTATCATTATCATCACCATCGTATCATCATCATGTTCTAGTGCTGATACCACCCATTGGCATGCCATCTCATGCCGAGCCCTACTGTGTGCAGCTTAAGCAAAAGCCTTTTCATGATAGATGTTCCCAGCCATGTGCCCTACTTAGACACCAACTAAACTTGTCCTTACATATACTGTACACTACGTGTGACTATGATTCTTTGTCAAATCTAAAGAAATTCTGCACCACAGATGTCACCAGTTTGATCCTGCCATGTGGCACTTTTTTTTTCTCTCCGTATGTAGTTTATAGGGTTTTTCTATTTGTTTCTCCTTGTTCCCATCTCTTTGTCTCTGCATGGACACATGCATGTAGAGGCAAGTGCACGCACGCTATAAGGCACCATCCTTTGTGTCAGCCCTCCCGCCCTGCGTCATCACTGGACCTCCTCCCGGCGATGGTGGAACTACTGAGGGGCAACCATCTCCTCGAGAGAAGAAAGCTGCAGTTAGGCATCTCAATCCTGCTCCCTCCCTCCCTCTCTCCCCACCATGCCAGCTCCCCAATGACCCGAGGTCATCCCAGAACCCTGGCCGCCAGTGTTGCGTGAGGTAGGCATCCAGTGCCTCAACCCTCAGAGCCACCGGGCCAGCCTGTGCCATGTGTCACTTTTGGTTCATGACCTGGCTTCAGTAGCCTGCTTTCACATCCATTTTCTCTGTCAGTTCAAGCAGCTCATGTAAAGTTTTGTGAGCTAATTCTTCTTCTTCCTTGACTGTGACTACTGAGGCATTTCATTTTGGCCTCCATACAACAAAACTCACAACCAAGTATGCCTGCAGAGTGATCACAAATAATTTCTACCTGACACACACCTCAAGTTCTGTAGCAAAAGACTTTCATTAACGGGAAACAGTACACTTCTTTCATAGACATATAAATTATTTTACATAACTTTTCTTTTAACGAGGTGAAAAGTGTCAACTAGTAGTGGGTAGTGACTGGCTGCCAGCCCACTTGCTGCTCACTGTCCAGGCTCTCTCCTATACTCTAACCCTAGGACTCAGGGGCTTATACTGCTCAGCCTTACACACACAGCAAATCACATGTAGCAAGAAACAAATCTATCCATGAATGGGAAACATTAAACTTCTTTCTTAATTCATATATTATAGTGGCGCGATAGCACGACATTAGTTAGGGTTGAGTAGGCAGTATAATGTTAAACCTCAAATATTGCACTTTAATAACTTTGCAACTGTTTAATGGACTCGCATAAAATTGGGTATGCGTGTCTGTGGAGTAGATCTCATGATGTGCCAAATTTTGTTTCGATCAGATGTGCAGTTTTCGTAGAAGCATAGGAAAAAGTGTAAAAGTCACTTTTTACCAGTTTTGCTGTTATTTCTAATCATGCTGTGGCCACACTGTTTGGAATTTTAGTCTGAAATGTCAGAGTTGCAAGAGCTTGCCAAAAAGAACAAGCCAGCATTGCTTTGGTGAAAAATATTAATCCCTTCCAAAGTTATTCAATTTTTAATTTTCAGGTTCTGAGCATGCTCTGTCCAGTCTTTTGGAGAAATGCACAGTTGTGAAAAGGATTTCGCTCACTGAAAGGGATTTTGATAGCTCACAAAGAGGAATTTATAAAACCTCTTCGTGAGAAAAATTCCTTTTCGCAAGCTGCCATCTTGTTTTCGCTTTTCCTCAAAAACAAAATGTTATAACTTGTCCCAGGGATGTCTTCTGTAGACATCTAAGTGTGGTTTTATTCATGGGGATGTCCAGCACACTTCTGTGCCTTTGGTTTGCTTTACTTTGGCCAAAAATGCTTGTTTTGTTATTTAAAATTCCTTTTTGAGACTCGCTTCGATCCATTTTCACAAGCTGTCAAATTCCCTTTCCTGAGATGGTGACCAGATGGCCCTATCTTACGAAAGGGATTTTGACAGTTCATAAAAGAGTTACTTTCATAATCCCTTTTGTGAGCTGTCAAAATTCCTCTTTGAAGCAGTCAAAATCACTTTTCATGAGCCAATCCCTTTGCAAGAAGTTAAAATCCTTTTCATTACATGACAACCAGATTGCCCCACTCGTGAAAAGGGATTCGCTTGGGAAGAAGAATTTTGACAGCTTGTGAAAAGGATTTAACTTGCATAAAAGGATTTTGACAGCTCATGGCAGGGATTTTATAACTTTACTGTTTCTTTTCTGCTTCACTGCAAAGAAACAGTTTGGAATTAAGGGCTGACATTTTCAGGATAGAAAGGGCATGCCCCACAGATGTGACTTTTTCTGGTTTGGTGATAAAAGTTACATTACTTCCATAGCTATAACATTTCAAAGTTTGGAAATTTCCATAGGCTAATACTGTGGTGGATGCATTACTTTTAAGCACCTGTATCTCAAGAATGGTTTGAGGTACGGATTTTTGATAAACACAGCTTAGTACACCTTTAAGTGTACTAAGCATGCATGCAGATTGCCAGGCCATGATTACAACTGCTGTGGAATATTTCCCATGTTCCTATGGTTACTGAAATATTGCACCATTTGTATCATGGGGTTATTTAGAATGTCTCTAGGCCTGTGCTGCATCTACAGTTATAGGTGGATGGGAGTGCAGGGCCCAGAGGGCCCTGCACTGCCACATATGGATACCATTATGCAGTCCTGGTATGCAGGGTCCTCCATTGTGAAGTACTGGGAGCGCAGAGCCCAGAGGGCCCTGACCTCCCACAGGCAGATGACACTTCATGAGAATGTCTAAACTCTTATGAAAAGATGGGAACACAGGGCACATAGGGCCCTGTGCTACCACAAATGGATACTATTATGGAGTGATGGGAGCATGATTGGAGTGCAGGGCCCTCTCACAGGGAGATGAGGGTTGATTACAATGTGTATACACTTATGGTTACATAGGGGTGCAGGGCCCAGAGGGCCCTGTGCTCCCTCATGATGGAGGGCCCTTTACAACCACTACACTATAGGCCAGAGTGCCCTGCACTCCCACAAACATATAAGGGCATTTACTACACTTTCTCAAAAAGTAAGGAAATTCATTGCAAAAACATTTTAATGCATTAGTTAGAGTTGAAGCAACAAAAGTAGGTAAATGAGGCATTAGGGTTGAGACCCTAGCACCTCCCCACCCAACCCTACCACCACCCTCCACAGACCAACAGGCATTGGAGTGTGCCTTGGAGTCATTGGCATAACATGCACCCCATTCTCCTATTCTGTACCATTTCAGTTTCCTTACACATGGAGGGGGTGAGGGGCCAATGACTCCAAGGCACACCCCACACCTGTTCGCCTGTAGAAAGTGGTGGTGGGGGTGGTATGGATGGGTGGAGGAGGTATTAGGGTCTCAACCCTAACTGATACATTAACAAAGTTTTCTGCATTATATATATATATATATATATGTATATAATATATTTTTATTTTTAATGAAATAAAAAGTGCCAACTAGTAGCAGGCACCAGTATCCTACCAGCCCATGCCCCCTGCCATTGCCTAAGCTACCACACTATGCTTTAACCCTAGACTGCAGGAGATTTCACTACCAGCTTGACACATACAGCAATTTCTCCTGCAGCAAAAAAGAAAATGTTTTCATGAATGTGAAACAGTACGGTTCTTTTTTACAGATTTTGTACATCATATATGCTTCATTTTATTTCCTTTGCAGTAATCCTCCTTTAGCAAAAGGGCTGTTTTTCTTAATGTCTTTTAAATGCAAAAATGCTCTCAGAAGGTTACTCGGCAAGCCGCCAGTCAAGAGACCAACTTTCTGCCTAAGCACCTTCCCTCCTTACATTATTACCTGGCCAGGGGCCTGCACACATGTAGATCACACACTCAGAAAAGTGATGTGATGCTGCCTTCTAGTTGGATTTAGTAGAAAATACAATCTGCTGTGTTTATTTTTATTATAATGAAGATATACTTTCAAAGTCCATTTGTTCTGTTGAAACATTGCTAAATTGTTATCATTAAAACAGAAACCTATCTAACTACCTCTCAACCTGATGCTTGGCCAGCAACTGAGCTCTCTCACAGCAGCTAAGTGTGGAGCTGACACCAAAATAAGACTGTGTACCACGTCTGTCTCTCTGGTAGACTGTCAATCATAGCAAGCAACCCGCAGTTTGTTTGTTATCAGTTTGACTGGATCAACTGGTCTCCACCATTCTGATTCAGTGGAACTAAAGTTTAACATTTGGCTGGATTGTTTGCAAGGATCAACGAACTTGATGTTTGAGGCTTTTGATTTTCTTGCAAAGCTAAACTAAATTAATTTTTTAATAGAAGGCTGTACTTGGGAGCCAAGCATGTTGTGTAAAAATAGAGCAGAGCAGAGGCACAGTGGCTTCACACTGCAAATAGTTTTGTGCCAGGGATTTCAATTGAAGTTTCACTGTTTTATCACAAAAATAAAAACTAGAGTAGTTATTGGGTATTTTTCTAGTTCCTGCTTATTGCATTAATGCACACATTATTAAACAATCATAAACAAGTGATGTATAAAGCTGTACAGAGTGATGCTGTGTATACTCAGACAATTTCAGTTGCTGTTCCCCATGGATTTCCCAGTTCCACTGTCTAATGACAGGGCTCTGTGCTGCACCTTTCCTCCATTTTGAAGGCCCTGTGCAAATGGCAGCTTTCACGACAAATGCCTATTCTGCACCTTGGTTTGCCAGTAGGGGATGCCTTAATTCCAGGTTGCTCTTGATAACCTCCCTTTCGAGTGAGGTGAGCTCCTCACTTCCACAACAAGCTTGGCTCCTCATTGGCCTCGTGTGGGATTTGGGGGTTCCATTTTTATTAGCTGTTGCTTCCATTCATTTCAACTGTGTGGTACATGTTAGTTGAACTGCATGTGAAGCCCAGTTACGAAAATGCATACTGTATACTAATACATGCTTCAAACCCACCCTTATAGTTGTAAGAATTGTCCTATACACATTCTAAGGATATGAAACCAGCAAACCAAAGGTACATGCAGTTTGTGAAAGTTTTGGACTAAATGTCTTCAAATCATTTTTCACACTCCTCAAACATTGTACATCTGACTTCTGCTTTGATGATCGTTACTTGTTCTACAAAATGGATGGCAAGGATGGATTACTGCATTATTTTGTTTCTTTTTTGTCTCAGGAGATCAAAGTTTAAATCTGGCTTGAAATGCAAGTAAAACTAATTTAGTCAACGTGGCAGAAGGAATTTTAAATAACACTTGCAATATAGTATAACCTATACTAGCCAATAAGTAGGTCAAATACAAGGCAAGAACTCAATAATGGAAAACACTATTTTGGCCAGTTTCTCATAGATGCACTGGCATAACACTATGAAGAATTTATTTATCTATTTATAATAAGTGATCATCACTGTTTTCTATACAGATAACCAGTTATTTCCATATAATAACCAGTCAGTTGTTATGGCATTCACACACACACACTTTGTCTGTTGACAGTAAGCATGAGACACTGATGTACTGTTCTTGGGCTTTCATGGAACTGCTGATAGAAACTGCAGCACTTATAAACCATTTTGACTCAAAATAGATCACAACGGGCAACAGTTCACAGCCTGTTTTGAATGTTTGAACTGGGAAAGGAAAAATGAGTCCCAGCAGTTATATAAAACAAAGCATGGGGTGGGTGGATACTCAGATATAATTACTGTTTGCAATGTTTATCAACCATGTATTTAAAATGCCGTAATAACTGATTTCAGTAATAGAAACTGGCTACCCATTACGGAGTCTGATTAACTGGATAACTGGTTGATATCACTGTAACTGACAACAATTTAACATATCTTGTAAAATGGGTAGAGAAAGTCTTTTAATCTTACTGGCTGGCAACCCATGCCAGCTATGCTCATTGTCAAGTTTATAGCACACAAAATAACTAGTGCCAGTACATGTGCACAAAGTAAAGAAAATATCCAGTTGATGCCAGTTTAAGTGATTTTGCAGCCTTTTTTTCCTTTAGCAAGCAAAATTAGAAGACACAAACTAAAATAAAACACTCACAACACTTAAAAAGTGTTGTTTGTAATGACAAATCATGTTGCTGGCCCTCACAAGCTGCTCCCTTCCTCTTCTCTCCTTACCCTCAGTTCTCACAAACTCTCCAAAGTTTCTCTGAAGCCCAAGCACAGGAAGACCACCTGGATATTCACGAAAGTTGCTACTGCAGATGGTAGCATGCTGCTGCCAAGACCAAAACAAAATTGTGGTCTTGCTCACGGCCTGACGTACTATAGCAACTTGGTGGCTGTATTCAGCACCTCTAGTGACAGCAGTTGTTGTAACAGTGTCTCTAGCAACTTAAGGAAAGTGGAGGACTATTTCACATGAGAACAGAATATTTTTCTTTTTTAGTTACAGTTTATCAAAATATACCCATTTTATAAACACAATAACACATTTCAGGGGTGTGTTATGTTCTAATAAAAGCACTTCTAGGGGAAGGCACTTAGCCTGTGATCTTGTACCACACTATGCCCCTAGGTGTGTATTTATCAAAGCATAATCCACACCCTGTTGTGTGTTATTGTTTACTAATAAATCATTGCTATTTACTCACAAAATCTATTTTTGTATGAACCAAATCATGTTTCATTAGCAAACTTATTTTTGCGTTTGGTGGTCATGCACACCAAACGCTTTGGAACAGTAACGGGAAATGAGAGGTGTGTCACTGCCATGCCAGTTACAGCTGCATCTGCAAGAGGTGTGGCAGTGTACACCAGTCACCAGGCACTCTGGTCATAACAGCAGTTCAGCTCTGCTAACGTGCCGTGCTACAGACTTGAAACAAATGAACCTCTCCAATGGGAGTGCTTCATTTATGGCCCAAACTCCTGTCATGAGCATTAGAGTTCACGCTAATGTGCATGGCAGTAGTTGTTTGTATTCTCTCCATCCCTGCTCTTCTGAATCCCCCATGCTTCAGCTGTGGCTGCTGTGTGGCCTCTCCTGGTGTTGGCTTCTGCTCCCCTCAACATTAGCCCTGTGGCTTTTTCTTACAGCTGATATCAGGGTGCCTAATCCCGGTATCAGCATGTATTCCTCCATATTAATGTGGCACATTGGGAGCCCGCCCCAGTGTGCTGAAATATATATATTTTTAATGTTTCTGACACTGGGATGCCCACTCTGGTGTGAATATCCCCCAAGCCCAAATAGATATTTTGCCAACATCAGGGTGCCCAATCCCATGCCAGCATGCTCCACCACTCCCACTATTGTGGTAACTGGAAGCCCACCCCAGTGTGCCTATATTATTTTGTTTTGCCCTGTAAAATAAAGAAAACTGTCCCCAATGTCTTTTTATTTGTCCCTGTAAAAAGAAAACAGTCCATAGTCATTTCACCAGGACCCCATCCCCACCCACCCTCCCTCTGCATACCCCACCTCCTCACACCCACCCTCACCCAATACTGAGATGCTTCATCTGCTGCTGGAACATCATGGGATCGAGCATTAGGTTTTGTTTTCTGCACCTCCCTCCCCACTGCTGTACTGTTTTGTGTTTTGTTTGTTTAATACCAGACAGAGGGAAGGCCACAGTATTAGTTTAAAGGAAAGCAGTCAGCAACAGGAGTGCCTGCATCCTGCCCCCTGCAAGGCTTATCCTCCGGTAAACTTTTAAGTATGTTGCAGCATTTTTCTCACACCACAACATACTTTATTATACTAAAGAAAACATCAGCAACCGAGGTATGGCAGATGCTATGGGGGCTCCATTATGTGTAAGATGAAATGTCGATGCCATGTGCTTCAATACAAAAGTATTTGAAGCACATGGTGTGTCTCAGCCACACCTATCCTTTACACATAATGGGGCCCCCATAACTGTCCGCTATCCTTCTGGGTCGCTGACCTTTCTTTTCTGAAATAAAGTATGTTGTACGAGAAAATGTTACAACAACTGAGGGTAAGCCTTGCACTGGGCAGGATGCAGGAGCCCTGTTGCTGACTGCTTCCTTTAAATATATGCATGCACATACAGTCATTTATGCTCCTTATATGGGTGCCTTACCTCCAGGGTAATCTTTCTTGCTCCACATGTCCTTACATTCCATAGTGCAATACTTTTCTGGCAAAAAGCTTGTAATTTTGATAAACTGGGGCCTGGAGCACTTCCGTTCTGAAGATCCACCCAAATTCTGCCACCTTGCTCAGCAATGTTATGACGTGATGCCAGGGAGAGCACAGGGCGGCTTTATTATAGTGAATGGCCGGCAGCTTTCTGAATGTTTCTTTATGTTATAATGGTCAGTTTGTGGTGAACGTGGCAAG
This sequence comes from Neoceratodus forsteri, assembly GCA_016271365.2. Classification (NCBI taxonomy): domain Eukaryota; kingdom Metazoa; phylum Chordata; order Ceratodontiformes; family Ceratodontidae; genus Neoceratodus; species Neoceratodus forsteri. The sequence continues at coordinate 1,540,190,663 of CM057450.1, forward strand.
TTTCCACTAACAAGGCTCTTGTTAGTTGAAATGAGCCAGTGTTTCACCACAACGCTGTTGAGCACGGGAAGGAACTTGGGCGGTCTTCAGAACAGGAAATCCTCCGGGACCCATTCTCACTGAAAGTACGAACGCTTTTGCCAGAAATGTATTGCACTATTTATTGATATGTGGAGCAAGAAAGATTCCCTGGAAGTTAGGCACCAATATACTGGGTGCAATAATCCATAACTATGTAATCTTGGTGAATCTTTAAAGCAGCAGTGCAACAATCTGTTGAAAATTTTGACTTATGCTTTTTATGCTATTTTACATTGCCACTTTACTTACATCCTGACTTGTATGATACTATTCTTTCCAGCATCTGAGTCTGCTTTAGGACTTTTTTTCATGTGTGAGATAATAAAGGAGCACTCCTTTAATATGGTGCAGACCAGGCCTTTGTCAGTATTTTGCTTGTTTTTCTCCATCAGTTGTTATATATTACTTCTGTTGTCAAATTAACAATTATGCAGCAGGCAGTGTTTTATGACATCACAGAACAATAGTTGTTCAAAACAACTGCAAATAGTGCTAAGAACCTGGTCAGAACAATATTAAATGGCGGCCCCTTTTATTTTCAGACATGAGAAAACTAATAAAGCAGACACAAATTGTGACAAGAAGGGAATCATGCAAGTCATGAGGTAACTAGTGGCCAGCAATGGCGTGCAATGTAAAATAGCATAAAAACTATAGGTCAAAATTGTCAACACATTGTTGCAATGATGCTTTAATTTATAATTTAAGTATGACATTATGTGCTCACAATCACAACACACAAAATGCAACTGTCTTCTGTCCAGAAAATTGTCATGTGCTAAGGAAGTGAAATGGGATCGCACACCACATGCAAAGTCCCCAGAATTTATTGGCGAGTCACCATGTGCGTAGTAGTCACACAGAGTCCCCAGATTTTTCTGTATGCCCAAAATGCATCCGCCTGTGTCCAGAAAATTGACAAGTGGTAACAAAGTGAAATGGATTGTTTCAGCACATACAAAGTCCCCCAGAATTAATGGCGACTCAGTCATGCATGCAGTAGTGGCACAGAGTCCCCAGATGTTTTTGCATGCCCAAAATGCATCTGCCTTGTGTCCAGAAAATTGACAAGTGGTAACACAGTGAAATGAGACTGTTTCAGCACATACAAAGTCCCCAGAATTTATTTGCAGTCACCATGTGCGCAGTGGTGGCACAGAGTCCCCAGATTTTTCTGCATGCCCAAAATGTATCCCTTTGTGTCCAGAAAATTGCAAGTGGTAACACAGTGAAATGAGACTGTTTCAGCACATACAGAGTCCCCAGAATTTATTGCACAGTCACCAGACGCAAGAGTGGTGGCACAGAGTCCCCAGATTTTTTCTGCATGCCCAAAATGTATCCGCCTTTGTGTCAAAAAATTGACAAGTGGTAACACAGTGAAATGAGACTGTTTCAGCAACGCACAAAGTCCCCAGAATTTATTGTGCAGTCATTCATGTGCGAGTGGTGGCACAGATTTCCAGATTTTTCTGCATGCCCAAAATGCTTCCACCTTTGTGTCCAGAAAATTAACAAGTGGTAACACAGTGAAATGAGACTGTCTCAGCACATACAAAGTCACCCAGAATTTATTATGAAAGTCACTCATGTGCGAAAAGCCCCAGAATAAAATGATGACCATGAGCGAACTGTTGCTGGTCCAATGTGTGCTGCGATTCGAGCAAATGCAATGTTATCATCTCAACTGGATAGAAAGGTGTCCTTTGTCTGTACACTAATAGTAGCCTTGGTGAGTTGAAATATAGATATATTTCTGTATTTTGTAGGTGAGGGGTTGACATGGACATGTACTCATGTTATTGTTCTGTATCACAGGTAACAGATACTGTTGGTGTGCACATTCCAGTGCTCGATGAGAACTGTTTGTGTAGACATTTGCAATGGATAACTCTCAAGCACATGAAGGTAAGTAATTTATTTGGGTAGGGAAGCATATTTGCAGGTTTGTCTGTAATGGTTTCTTATTTTTACTTCTTCACAGATTTCATCTGCATCCTTCTCGAATCTGGTTGTTATTGATGGTCATGGTCATCTAATGAAATGACTTCTGTGTTGCATGTGCACCCCAGCCTGTGGGGGTGCTGATGTTGAAGAACTTATTTGATAAGGCCACTTTGTCAGAACAACAAAGCATCTGGAAGTTTCCAAAAAGAAATGAATGACTTCTTACAACCTCCCTGGTTCTCAAATCTCAATCCCTAAAGTCAAGTTACATTTCAAACCCACATCTTGTCAACTAACACAACCTGTGTGCAATATTTGCTGCAGTCTTTACAAAACAATGAAACAGATGAAATAAAATATTCATACTTACCAGAATGGATTTCACGTGGATATTACATCACTTCCTCTCTGTACAGTACAGCTACAGTACCATTCCCAATAAGTTTTAGCGATGGAGCCTTTTTTGTTACCCTGTAAAGAAACAAAAGAAGTGTACTGTATGTGTTTTACCATTGCAGCTCTGAAAAGCTAAAGAAAACAAAATATACAACTAAAGGAAGTGAAGCAGCATAACAAACATGAGTACACATACTCACTTTATGGTTTACATATTAAGAAGCTTTGTGTCTCTGGCTGATGGATGTGGTGGTCCAGACAGACTCATGGTGCAGTGGCTAACATCAGTCCCGTGGTGGTGGTGGTTCAGGGGGCAGACAGACTCATGGTGGCAGTGGATAACATCAGTCCAGGTGGTGGTGGTACAGGGGCAGGCAGACAAACTCATGGTGGCAGTGGCTAACATCGGTCCCGTGATGGTGGTGGTCCAGGCAGCAGACAGACTCATGGTGGCAGTGGTGGCAGTGGATAACATAAGTCCCAGTGATGGTGGTCCAGGGGCAGACAGACTCATGGTGGCAGTGGCTAACATCAGTCCCGGTGGCGTGTGGTGGTTCGGGGCAGACAGACTCCATGGTGGCAGTGGTGGCAGTGGATAACATCAGTCCTGGTGGTGGTGGTCCCGGGGGCACACCGCCTTTTAAAACTTCAGTTAAAACCTGCCAACATTAACCACATCATCATCCTCCTCATAAAGAAAGCTGCCCTCACAGTTATCGACGTCTGAAGTCTGACCACTGGGAAATTCTTTCTCCATTGTGTCATCATCTATATCAGTGGTGGGCTGTTTCAGGCAGCCACTGCCAGTGCCACCAGGATGCTCCATTTCCACATCAGCAAGACCACCATGACTAGGCCAGGGTATGAATACCGAGGTTGCAGTCTCTGCTAGTATGTGCCGCTCTATTCATTTCAATGAATGTTAGCAAACTAACATTTGCAGGAGACAGGTTTGTCCGACAATCCCTGACTATTGCACCTGCTGAGCTGAATACCTCTCAACACTTACACTGGAGGGTGGGCATGTGAGGTGCTTCACTGCCACTGCAGTCATCTCTGGCCATTCACTGACCTTTCCACTCCAGTACAAAAGAGGATCTTCAGTTATTGTCAGACGCCTGTTTTCAGACAAATATGACTCAACCATTCTCTGTGCTGCACTAAGTCCAATTGTTGATTCATCATCCTGTTCTCCGAATCATTTATTTCGCAAATACCCACTTGGGATAAAGCCTCCCAAAGTGGGTTGATGCCAGCCACTTTGGATGACAGACCACCTAGAACTGCAGTCCCTTCCCTTGTAGGATATGCTTGATGGTCCTCCGGGTACACCTTCAGCCGGATTATGCTGCTGAAGTTTGCTGACCTTGACATGTGCCTTCTGTGCCCCATGAACCAAGCACACCAGTTGACCACTGATATTTTTACCTGTTCAGGCCCTCCTTCCAGTACTGATGCAATTCCACGATTGTATCATGGGTCCAGCACTGTTGCTATGGCAAAGTTGTCACTACGCTGAATGCTCACAATGTGACGACTCTAGTCGCATACTGTCAGCATGTGTTACAGCAACATGCTGCTACCACCATCTCCGGTAACATCAAGGCTATGCTGTACATTCACCAATGTCTGCCTCAGCACCTGCAGCAGTGGAATTGATTGGCTAATGGAGGCAGACTCGCCACTACACTACCTGTGTGGCATGTTCAAAAGGCCACAAAATTGTTATTACAGAGTCCATGAGGCGCCACTGTACAGTCGCTATAGACATGGAGGCCCCAGAACTATCACGGCTAGGTCATAACAAGATATTCTGAAATGGCTTTGTATTGTTCATACAACCTCTTCCATGTATAAAGTGGAGTTCCATTGGGTGACAACTTCCAGCTTCAAGCGGTGCTGAGGCAGGCTGTTTTGTATTTGCAACTGCCGCGGTTGGTCACGGCCTTTCCAGATCTTGAAAAGTGACAGCAGATATGCTGTGCAACGGTCAGCATTTCCTTTATATCAGGGTGCTACAGAAACTCCTGAACCACAAGATTTAAACAGTGGGCCATACATGGAACACGTAAAAGAACGCCATTCTTGGATGCATTTCTTCACATTTGACCCATTGTCACTTGCTATGAACCCAGCTCTCAGGGACAGAGGGTTTATCCATCTGTCAATTTCAGTCAGTACCATGTCCAACATGTTCTCACCAGTGTGTGAACAGGTCACACTGCACATAGCAATCGTTGCATGCTGTTGAATTCCTGGAAGATTGCTACCGCGACAATCCACCTTACTGCACTGATTATTCACACTACCAACATCACAAACAACCTCCGCACCTCGCCCAGTGTGCAGTTATACATAAATATGAACTCCCGCTGTTTTGCCACTTCTTCCATATCCATACTTAAATGGATGAATGGAGAGGAGGAATGCTGAAGGGCATGTCTTACTGAGTCGGACACAGTGCGGAACAACTCGGGACAGCACAGGTAGAAAAGTATGTCCTGATGGGACTTTCCATTTTGGACAGGCACATGCAGCAAACCACCGGAACTCAGAATTCTCCACAAAAAGAAGGGCAAAAGATCAATTGCCAGCATTTCCGCTATAGCAGCATTGAGTTCACGTGACACTGTATGATTCGGGGTACTTCAGCTTATGCGCAAAAACACTCTGTAACATGGGCTGACTTAAACATTTTACATCGGGTGTTGATCACAAATGGTTGTGCTCTGTGATGAATGGCATTGGCAGGGTATGGAGTGTGGACATTTGACAAAGATGGTTGCACAGGTGATGATGACAAACACAGAAATGCTGTTATTTTGCCAAATTTGCCAACCGGGGTTGATGTACCACTTGCACTAGACATATTGCATTCACCACCACCACAAAAACTGCTACTATCACCAGCACTGGACAACATTTCAAAGTCATTATGGTCCTCCACCTCATCATGCCTGTAGTAATTCTCTGCTCTTATTACCGCACTACTGCACATGTTTAATTTCCTACTGGGCAACAGTCATGGAAGGGATAACATGCTGGTTATGGTTGCCGGTGACGTGGGTGAACGCCCACTATGGTATTAGCTGCCAGCTTGTGCTGGGTCCACAGTGCAAGTGCCTATTCTTAAGATGCGATGCTGTCCTCCTGTGCCCAGATGGCTTCCTTCTTACCTTGACTCACACGCACATGGCAAACCTGGCAGATTGCAACTGAATCATCATTTGCGTCTTGAACAAAAAATCCCAAACAAGGGATTGTGATGCTCTGCTTTAACATGTCAATGATGTGGCTTATTTAAGTCCGTTATTTTAAGCACTGAAGTTGGGGGTAATGTTTGAGCACTGCACACCTGGACTGCAATTGACCACCATGACTACCTATCATATTGATTACTGGATCATCGTAATCATCACCAACTAAAACCGTAGATCCCAAGTTTTATGGGGGATTCCTGCAAACAGACTCAGACACAGCCACTTTAATTTATTTTTCTCCGTTCCCAACTGGGGTCAATTACATCATCATCATCATATTCATCAATGTCATACACATCCACATCTTTTGCTTGGATGCTAGCATGTGGACTGCATGTTGCAACAACAGTAACATCATCATCATCATCATCACATTCATCATCAGCATCTACACCACCATCACCTGATATTTTTTCACCACACTGTGAATCACTGCATGGAAAATGCATGACGTTAAGTGCCACGGTGGACGGAATATCACATTGTATGCTATCATTGACATGATCATCAGAATCCTCAGGATCAGTTACTGGGATGTTACTGGGCAGTATGACATCATATACACTGCCACTGACTTGCACTGCTTCACACTCAATATTTTGGACACGGTACACTGGTCGGAATTAGAACTTGATGCAACAATACTAATACTACCTCCACCACCACTAACACCAGTAACACTAACACCACCAGCTGGGAAAACATCATCTCCTCCAACTATGAGTGAAGCTACTGATTGGGCTGTAAAAACATTGCAGGAGAAATACCTTTCCTCACATCAGCAATGCACTTCTGCGCTCTGTGTACTACTACCACCCACAGACCATCTTACTGCCAACATTGCCATGGCGAGAAACAGCTTTGCTTGCAAGTCTCTTTGCAGGCATTTTGGGGATCAACCACAAATATTATAACCAAATTCAGATTTTGATATCATTCACTCTCTGATTGAGGGATGCTGGATGAAGCCAATAAACAACAGTGGCTTCAGCAACAGATAAGAGACTACTCTGAGACTGTCACACAATTAAAACAACTTGAGTAACCAGTGGTGCAGATGAGGTCACAAAACAATCTAATCTGGTAAAAATACCTTTGAACGTGGGGGATCACTGAATACAGACAGTGCTGATTTTACGGCACTACAAGCAGCAAAACTAAGAACAGATACCATGATCGCAGTACAAAATCAAGCAGCTGCAGTGGATAGCAGGTTCACACAGCTGCGCTTGCAATTACACTAGTCTGTGGCACAATAAAGGTGTATTATTTGATGCACGAACACCGCACACACACTCACACACAGAACAGTTTGTGTACAATGCTAAACGAGGAATGCACTCAAATGCAAAAGTTCAGTATTATGCCACGTTACGCATTGTAAATTTGTAATGTAAACAACCTGAACTTATGAACTGCACCACATCCACGCATCAAACAACAAGACAATTTCTACTATTACTGACAATATTACTGTGTGTACATTAACACAGTCAGTTATATAACAAAAATATAACCAAAAACAAAGAAATCACTATTTCTCCAACTTAAATCTACCTACACCACAGATATGTCCCTCCCCAAAGCACACTTTCACTGTCTTTCACCACACACACTCAATGTTGTAAATTAACATTCAAAATCCACACAAAACAAAAACACTCGATGATGTGAGCACAGGAGGGTTTCCTACAATCAATGAACTGAAGTTGATCCCCAAAAAAGCAAAATGCTTTTTGAACAGCTTTTAAAAGATTCCTATCACAGACAGCTATCAGAGCACACTGTCTCTACTCCTTCCTATTCACACTACCCCGAACTGAGGCTGTGCAGATCAATATAGAGCCCATGTGACCTGAAATCCCATGAATCACTGCAAAATTCACCTTTGGAGCTCAAAAACAAGGCAAAGTGAGGCGAAGTGCACTGCCCAAATGCACTTTGCCTTAAAATTGGCAGAGTAGTGTCCGGGGCAGGCGGAGTAATGCAAAGTCATTGTTTCTAATGGACTTCATGTTTCTCATTATAACACTAAGTACTTGTTTTGTGACATGGAGCACTCCACGAATCCCCTTTGCTCCATGAATCAGCCTGCAGAGTGGATTGAGCCCACTTCACCCACCACTAACTGTAGGTTGATATCTCATCCAATTTTAGGAATGTTGGCCTAAATTTTCAACATGGGGCTCTTGGGACACCACCTCATGAACACTGGCACTGTCATTTTGTTTCTTGGTCCTAAAAGTTGCTGCATGGATTCACCTTTTGGGACTGATTAATGAAACAATAGTGTCACTGTTCATGAGGTGGGGTCCCAAAAGTTCATTTTGCAAATTTGGTGAAGAAATTCCAAAAATGACTGAGTTATGAGCTTGCATGACGCAGTTTCTACGCACACTCATAACTTCGCATTTATATAATTTTCACTCCAGATTTTCAACATTGCCATTTTTTCAAGCCTCCTTATGAACAGTATAACTGTCATTTCTTATATCCTGCCTGAAACATGTTTTCGCACCTGTATGCAGAATGGTGTGGTCACTGTGTGAAATCAACTTTGGGATGGAATACTGAAATGATAGTGCCACTGTTTATGAGATGGGGTCCCAGAAATCCCATGTTGAAAATTTGGTGAAAAATTCCAAAAAATGATTGTGTTATGGCCGTGCATTGCACAGTTTCTACACACGTTCATAACTTCACCAGTCTTTCATATTTTCACTCCAGATTTTCAACATTGGCATTTTTTCACACCTCCTCAAGAACAGTATAGCTGTTATTTTTCACATCCTGTCCAAAATGTGTTTTGCACCTGTGGCACCAAATGGCACAGTCACAGCACAAAATCATCTTACGGGATTGAGTAACAAAATGATAGTGCCACTGTTCATGAGGTGGGGTCCAAAAAGCCAATGTTGAAAATCTGGTGTGAAAATACCAACAAATGCCCAGAGCATTAGGGTTTCCAACTGTAATGCACCCCTCCCCACCAAAGTAGAGACTGACAGGCATCGGGGGTGACTTGAGTCGTGACTGTAATTCTCACACCATTCCACCCCATCCTGCTGCTAGTAACAGGCATCGAGGTATGCCTTAGGGTCTTCAGCCTAATATTCACCCCATTCTCCTATAGTGCACTCATCTCTGCTTATTTCTTATGGAATAGGGTGAGTGTAAGGGCCGAAGACTCAAGGCACACCATGATGCCTGTCAGTGTCTGCAGGGTGCAGTAAGGTAGAATGGTGTGAGCATTACAGCAGATTACCTAAAGGCACACCTCAATGCCTGTCAGTCTCTGCAGCATGGGGTGGGAGTTGGCATTAGGGTTGGAAACACTATTGTCTCAGTAAGGCAGTAAATCAGGGAGCGGCAGTGGATGTCACCTACCTTGATTTCAGGGAAAGCCTTCAACGCCAACCAACATAGAAGGCTAATATAACAAGATGGGTAGTCTGGCCACAGGGCACAAGCTGATACACTGGGTTAGAAACTGGCTGATCGACAGGAGGCAAAAGGTGGTGGTAATGGGATCCAATCCAGGGAGAGGTGATGACCAGTGGGGTACCTCAGGGATCATTCCTGGGACCAGTCCTATTCAATATCTTCATTACAGACATTGCGGAAGGGCTGGAAGGAAGGTCTGTCTGCCTGTTTGCAGATGATCCCAGCATCTGTAACAGAGTGAATACTCCAGAAGTGGTGGAGAAAATGAGCAGACACATGGAGAAGCTTGGAAATGGTCTGAGGAGTGCCAAATGAGGTTCAATGCAAAGAAGTACAAATAGTGCACCTGGGAAGAGGGAACCTGGGGAGAGTTATTGGATGGGGTGAGGTGCTGACGGTCACCAAGGAAGAAAAGGACATAGGAGTTATCAGTTCTGATGAACCTGAGGTGTCCAAACAGAGCACAAATGTTGTAAGGTGGCCCAGTGGCATGCTTGGGTGCATAGGTAAAGGTATCACTAGCAAAAGGTGTGGGCGGTGATTCCATTGCATAATGCATTAGTGAGCCCTATCCTACAGTACTGTGTGCAGTTTTGGAGGCTACAATTAAGCACGGACATTGACAGAGTGGAGCCAGTCCACAGAAAGGCAACCAAGATGGTACATGGCTTGCAAAACAGAACATATCAGGACAGATCAAAGGACCTCAATATGTACTCATTGGAGGACAGGAGGAGCAGAGAAACATGATACATGCATTCAAGTACCTCAAGGCCATACACAAGGTGCAGGGGTGGACATCTTCCAGTGCATCATACATTCGGCATTGACAAATGCTTATTTACTCTCTGTCTTTCTGTCATTCTTTCACTCCACCCCTCATGCTCAAGGCAATTCAGTAGTTTTCCTCACCTCCCTACTAGTATGTCTCCAGTCAGTGCCACTGATTCAGTCAGTAGTTGGGTCCTTCCCATTTATTGTGGCAAGTATTTTATTCCTTCGTTCTTAATTGTGATAAGTATTTTATTCCTTCCTTCTTTCACTCCACATTCACACTTGAGACAGTGCAGCAGCTTTCCTCACCTCTCAACTCTTACTTTCATGAGTTTCAGATGACAGTTTTTAATGTTATGTGGTACTGCCTTTAACATGTAAATTAATATTAATTTGGAACAGTGAGTTGTTTTCTTGTTTGATAAAATGATATATTGCAGTGTCAGTTAACATTTCAAGCCAGCAAATTATATAAAATAGAACATGTGCAGATGTGTATCACCTGTTGTTTACATATGTTGCCTTTTGTAACCCTTGAGCTTCATTCTTAGTGTTTAAGTTGCATCACACACCTCAGGTATGTGAAAAATTCATAATACACATCTGCAAATGTATTATCCTGTATTTAACACACCCTCAGTTTGATGCTTAAATAATCCTCTTGTGCTCTGCCTCAGGGTTCATGTAGCATCACACACCTTAGGTGTGTATTAAATTCTTGTAACGCATAACACCAAATGAATTATTCTCTTTTAAAATATTGGTTAGAGGGCACACTGAGGTAGCATGAGCTCATTACCAGGTGTCTACTGAGGGAGAGGGAGTTTAGCATATAAAATATAAAATATACCATTGAGTATATACTTACGAAATATGTAGTCGAGTCAGGCAGGATTGAATGCAATTATCACAGTTTCTGCCAGTGACATGCTGCAGAATATGGCAAGGACAAAATGTAATCTGATGGAAATTATTCTAATTTGTTATGCAGGAAAGTGTGACATGCTTATCAGATAGCATAGCATCTTGGCTTACTCCACTGTACTTAATGAGGTTCTGAGGTACTATATTTAGTTAAGATACCAAAAGCAGGTTTCTCAGGTAATCATATCACACAGGAAGCTTGCATCCTCAAGGAAGTCAGAGGTTATGGAGAAAGCAGGTGTGGGAGTGAGGAAGAAACTGAGAGAGGGTTGGCAAAGGTGGACAGCAGTAAGAAGACAAAGGAGGGAAAGTTGAGACAGCAAGGGAGAGAGGGAGGAGGGTTAGATATGGCTGTAGAGATGATTGGGTGTGCTCATTGAAGAGAACCTTCAGGTTGGAGGTGAGGAAAGGAGGGAGGACAGGGCTGGACCACAGATGGGGTAGCATGTAGGAGAAGCGACAAATTGCAAACAAAAGAAATTCAGGCCACTCACCAGCCAAAAATGCCTAAAACACTAGCAAAACCGTGTGAAAATAAATAAAGATGAACATTAAATATTGTTTGGTGCTCTATTTTATGCATATTTTAACTTCTTACCTAACTTTGCTTAGTTAATATCTCTGCCGACCCTACTGAAAATTGGTACATTCTGTAATTTTAAGAGCTTTAGTATATCGTGTAGTATGTACATATGTGGCTGCCTTTGATAAAGAATTGTTGTAACATGAAATTCATTAGGTAGGGGCAAGGGGCCTATGTTTTTGCATAGTTATAATCATCCTCCAATACAGTTATGCACATTTACCTTACTGCAGGGTCTTTATTTAACTTTAGAGCTAGTGCTTTAGGCATTTTTGGTGGTGAGTGCCCAAAATTCTTTTTGTGTGGTTGTGTTCATTCTCTATGATAACCGGTTCCCAGTGCAGACTTTTGCTTCAGTTTGTGATAGATTGCCCAGATGAGATACTGGACAAGAAGAGAGAGGTGTAGGAGTCAGAGTCTCTAAGAGAGCAGTAGTATGAGAAAATAGGGCAGGTAAAGAAAGAACTGAGCTAGCAGTGGTGAAAGCCAAATCAGAATTAAGAGATGAGAGCTACACCATGAAAGAGATATCTACCAAGAAGGAGGGACGAGAGAGAGAAATATAAATAATATTGATGGGTATGGTGTGGGAGTGAAGAGCAAAATGACAGAGCGAGTTGAACAGTGCACCCAGTCTAGTCTTGCCAGGTTGGATAAGGAGGCAGCACTATAAATCACATCACTGTAGTCAAAAGCTGGGAAAATCATTTTAACTATACATGAATGATGAGCAGGGAGGAAATAAGTTTTGCTCTGATACACAGCAGCACCCCAAGCTTTAGGAGGAGAGTTTGTGAATTGCATCTTTTTAGGAGTATAGACTGAGTAATAGGGGCTTAGATTTAATCAGGGAAGTATAAATTACCATATCTAAGGTAGAAAACTGGGTCACACATACAGTACACCTTATGTGGTGCAACAGTTAGCACAACTAATGAAAAGGATCTAAGGATATTTGTGGACCATAAGCTGAAACTAGACAGCCAGTATGCTGCCACAGTCAAGACAACAAATACAGTCCTGGGATGTATTAGGAGGAGGAAAGGACATGTCAAAGAAGGGACTCTATCGATGTACAAGCCTTGATTGACCACACCTAGAGTACTGGTCCAGTTTTGGTTATCACCATACAGAAAGGACACAGAGGAGCTTGAGAGGGTGCAGCTCAGGCCACAAGGCTGATTGGTGGATTAGGAGGCAAAAGCTACAGGGAGAACATGGACATTATTCAGCCAAGAAAGAGAGAGAGCATAATAATGAGTTTTCAAATGCTAAAAGGCATAAATCAGAGTTGAATTATACACAGATGTTTGAGCTGGTGAGTGCAAGCGGAACTAAAGAGCATACTCTCAAAGTGAGGGGCAGAAAAGGGAAAACATTAGAAAGCCTTACTTCAGAGATATGGTGGTTAACGTGTGGATTAGCCTACCCAGTGAGGGTGCTTGGAAGTAGCACTGTTCAGGCTTTCAAGGCAGGACTAGACATATTCCTGAGGGAAAATGATGTTGATGAATACACAGCATGAGTACAGTAACAATCTGACTGTTACATTTGGATATGTGCATGTATACAAATTGGGTACAGTCATTGCCATATGCAGCAGAAGGGCTGGAAAAGATGAATCTAAGCCCCTTCTGTAAACCCAGTGCTGTGTTATTATGTCGATGTTGCATGAGTAGCCAAGATGACCATCCATCCAGAGACCCAGATTTTAAAGGTGAAGATTTCCAACATGGAATACTCAACCAGAGCCTTAAAGAGGACCATCCCGCCATTTTACATAATGCCTTTATTAGCAGGGTGAGAAGCCTTACCTCCCTGGAGTTGATCCACACATAAACTGACATTTTACAGGCATGGTTTATGGAAGAGAAGGAACCATATTTTGGTTCTATGGAGTCAAGCAAAGATCCCTTCCACTTCCTTGTCTTCAACACCACCCCCACACTAGCACCTAGTATGATGTATTTATGAAGTGTGGGGCTGAACTCCATATATTACTATGAGGCTGGCTTGCATGTCTTATTTATAGTTCAGGGTTCTAATTTGGCTAGAACAGAGTCATAGCTCAACCTAACAAGGCTCTTGTTAGTTGAGCTATGGCCTGATTCATCCAACTCAGAACACTGAACTATTATAAAATAGATGTAAAAGTCAGCCCCTATATTAGTCTATGACGCGTGTCCCATGCTCACCATATAAATACATCACAAAACATGCTAGTGTGGGGTGGCGCTTGAAGACCAGGAAGTGGAAGAGATCGGCCTCTGTGGCTGTACAGAGCAAAAATATGATCTCTTCTCTTCCAAAATAAGGAAAAATAAAATGGAGAGATTGCCTCCATAGGAATTGGGGCAGGTAAGGGTCTTTAATAGGTTTTGGTTTGAGCACTGCATAGGTGCTCTTTAAAGACCAGCATGAACCAGATTTTGACCTGTTGCTGTCTGGTGTCAAAGGCCTTGGAGACAATTTTGTTGGCACTTGGGATGAGATTGTTTGCATGGAACCAGAACTGGACATTGTCAAAATCCTGCTGTAGCTTTGCTGACAATTCAGGCGTCGAGGGCCCATAGACATAAGAGTTGTATCATCTCAGTACATGTGGATGTTTGAGAAGACATGTGACCTGGAGAGATCATTCAGGAAATTCAACAAAGGATAGTGTTCATCACCCTGGGAGACACGTGACCTAATTGGGACAGGGCGAATATCCTACAAAGACTGCTTGGGACCTGTCCTTCAGGTAGGCTCTCAGTCATTTGACTGTAAGGACAGAGAGCCCAGCCCTGGCAAGGTTGTCTAGAAGGAGGAGGTGCACAACAGTGTCAAAGGCCTTGGTAAAGTCAACAAATATAGCAGAGATAACTAGACAGTGATCCATCCAATTTCAGATGTATCAGTGAGTCTAAGGAGGAAGTCTGTCTTGTCTGTCTGAAACAAAATTTGAAGGGTTTCAGAAGAAATGTCAAAAAGGAAGAGAGTTGGGAAGACACCAGTTATTCTCAAACATAGTCAGTGCATGGTGGATAAAAGAAAGAAAGAAAAAAGAAGGATAGATAGTTAACAGGAACAGAGGGACACCACCTTCATGAAAGGAGAGAACATTAGCCTTTTGCCAAACATCAGGAACTCTACCAGTGAGGAAGGAGAGGTTAAGCAGAGTTAGGGAGTCAACCCCATCCGGATGTTACACTTAATATGGTAAAGGCCAACAAAGTTTGAGGATAGCGTAGGAGAGGCAGGTATGATGGGGAAGCTGAGCGAGGTGGGAGGTGGAGAATCAGAGGAGGGCAGGAGGGGGGGGAGGAGCAAGAGAGCACAGTAAAAGAAAAAGTCATTAATGGAGGAATCAACCTTACAGGTTTCAGAAGTGATGGAACTACCTAGTATATGGACTGGCATCCTTGACTGTTGGCTAAAATAGGGACTGGATGACTGCCAGTGTTTGGATGGATAGTTAAGGTTATTCTGGAGGTTGGAGGCAAAGAATTCAAACTTGGAAGACCTAGTTGCTTTTTGCAAACATTTCAAAACTGTTTGCACCTTAAGTGCTCTTTTGGCCTTGTGAAGGTGCCACATGGAGTTCCAAGCTTGAGATAGGTTATAAGTTCAGCTGAGACCCGATGGGATAGTAGCCTGTATCACTGGCCCTGCAAAAAGGGAAATATTTGTCGAGATAACAACAGTGATTGAGCTGTGGAACAGCCTACCAGCAGAGGTGGTGGATGCAGGAACCATTAATGGCTTCAAACACGGCTTGGACTGGGCAAAAGGT
Source organism: Neoceratodus forsteri (assembly GCA_016271365.2). NCBI lineage: Eukaryota > Metazoa > Chordata > Ceratodontiformes > Ceratodontidae > Neoceratodus > Neoceratodus forsteri. The sequence goes on from CM057450.1 coordinate 1,540,205,847, forward strand.
TTAATAGTTACTCAGGGTGATAGCAGTAGGACAGGGGTAAGGGGAGGTGGGGGCAAAACCTCATCTAGACAATAGGTCCTAGGGCAGGAATGCATACAACAGGCAGACTGGATGGACCAATGTCTTTTCTGCAGATGTTTTCTATGTTTCTATGAAATTAGCAGAAGGGCTGAGCTTGGCAGACTCAGAGATATGTTAAATGAGTGAATGACCTAAATATTTTGTACGAGGTTTTCAGAGGTAGAGGTAGAGGAAGGTCCATTTTGTTAAAATCACAAAGACTATGAGTTGACCATAAGAGGTGAGGGAAAAGTCTGAGGAGAGAGTTCTAGTAAGTGTTCTGGTTTGGAACCCACACAGCAGTAGTGGCCAGCAATGAAAATGGGGAGGAGAAGGAAAAGTGAGCTTACCAGGCAGTAGTTCATGAGAGGTGGGAACATAAGACACATACACAATCTAAAACCAGTTGTTGATCATAAGTACACAGCCACTGCAAATTCCACGTTTCATTTGTCTTGCCTAAAAATAATATATCTGGGAAGGTAAATGACCAGGATTCTAATGTGAGCAATAGGGTAGGCTTAAGGTGCAAAATCCACAGCCTAAACTGGTTGATCTTGGTTAGAAGGTCATGGGCATTAAGGTGGGTAATCCTGAGCCCTTTGTGGAGGGGTGAGGATGGTGGTGGTGGGGCAAGTGGAGTCAAACGTAACATCAGCCAACAGTTGCACAGTCATTATGTGAACAATTAACTTTCTCTTCCCTGTCTGTCTCAGTGTAGCTAGCAGCTTATTCAGCCCCTTTAAATTTAGCATCATAGTCTGAACTTTGCTTTGATTGTTGACTGCATGACACACCCAGTCAAGTAACCTGCAAATGAACTTTAATTAGTGCACAGTTGCTCAATGCCAACACTTTGTATTATTCTGTGCCCACTGCCTGGAGAAAAGACCACTGAGGTCTTGAAGGCTCATGGTGTCTGACGTTTTCCTAACAAGATGAAAGGTATCATTAATCCCACACTTGTGTATCTTTTAATTTCCAGAAGCTAACATGACATAACTGAAATATCTGCAAGCCCTAATTAATGAGTACTAAGATTTCTCTAGATTGGGCACCCTGCCACTGTGAGTGGCTTCCTGACCAGAGCTTTTATACACTGAGACAACAGTTTATGGGACATACAGTGGTTGCAAATTATTATGCACTCTGATAGCAGCACAGAAGGATTTCAACCTCTGGTGAGGAAAAGAGTAACCGTGATGGAAAAAAGGAAGGAAGAAAGTAAACTACCAGGAATAAAGATGGATAAATAATTGATGAGCCTGGGGCCTAATATAGACTGCTCATTAATATAATCCTGCAGGTTCATTAAGTACTGTCCCAGCTTTGCCTGCAAAGGCTCCTCCTGAGTTTTGATGAGGCAATTGTGTGCCTTAGCTTAGATGTCAGAACTTTGGGCCTGGTTGTGGCAGTCTAGCCGGTAAAGCTCAAAAGGCCTCGCCTAATGCCTCCAGAGTATTTTTCTATTCCCCTATCACTTGCCCTGGTCTCTAACCATGACAGTCCTGGTGAATTATATATCAAGATAAATGATAATTGCTCTGGTTTTAGTGTCACTTAATGAGCTCCATAAATTAAAAATGAATATTGCAAATTGTGTTTGCAATAGCATCCATGCTGTAAACATGTCAGCAGGTATGCAGCCTCAGACCACAAATTAAAACCAAGAAAAACATAATACCCCTAAAACAAGTCAGTGAAAGATAATTATCTGGGTGACCTCCATAGATTTGATAACATTGTAATCATCTGTATGAAAGTTAATGAAGGTTTTGTTCCACAGGATTCATTTAGGTACAGTATGTTGCATTTGTAAAAGTCAGTAGCCTAGTTTATTTTACTGCTCTGTATTGATGGTGTCAGTATTCAGCAATATCCCATATATATTTCAGTGATTCAATGCAATAAAATGGAACTGAATCAAATCAAAATGTGTAAAGTCATATATCTGGTATAAAAAGTGACATTCAGTCAGATTAATCCATATTATTACATAGTTTTCATACTGAACTATAATTCTGGTTGCATATAATGTTTTCTACATTTAACTAAATACTGTAATACTAAATGTTATTGTCATTCTGTGTAACTTTTGCTATAAATATTTATTTAGCTACATTTTCATTTTTCGAGCCCTAAAAAGGAGTAGCAAAGCTAGTTCCAAAATTCTCAAAATATATGATGGGACATTAAAATACTGCTTATTCATTACAGAAAAATTCAACAACTCAGCCCTGCTATATGGTCAATACAGGTAAACCAACCTGCGATGGTTCTGTTACCCCCCATGGGGCTTACCTGAGGGCGCTGCAGCCCTGTCGTTGCCCATGGTCTCCTGCCATCAGTGGCTCTGGTGGAATTTGGGCCAGGTGAAGCACTCAACCTTCGTGGCTACAGCCACCGACTTACTGAATGTGTAGCCCCTCGCCCCATAGTAGAAGGGGCTGAGGTCTGATAGCTGTTTTTGCCTCTGGGAGTGTTTGGGGGTACTTGGTGGTCCGGAGCAGTCAGAAAATCCAGACCTGCTGAATATAAGCAAATATGGCCTCTCTGTGCCTCCTGCACATGCATGGCTGCTAGTGTTAAAGGAGCCATGGCTCCAATAATGTGTACGGCAGTACAGCCACTATATAACTTTTATTTCTGGCTCCAGTGGCAGGCAGCAGAGCCATGGATTAGCTAGAAAATGCCTCCAGGCATTGGGGAGTTGTTTTCTGCCTTAAGAATGGGCATATAATAAAATAAAAGGGCAGTGTATGAATGAACAGCATGTAAACAAAGATGGAAGCCCCATGAGATCCCTACATTAGGAGGCCATTGGGTAGTGCAGAGGGCACCAGAAATGCTGGGAACTGTTTCAGCCAATCAGAGTGGAGGGCTGAAAAATTATAAAAGGAGAGATTCCTAAGGGATTCCAGAGAGAGGGAGGCAGAGAGACTGCTGTGGGCTTTTTAGCCCAAATAGCACTGTTTCACCTCCCCAACGGCCTTCAGGCCCCAGAACTGCTGAGAAGAGGCAAAGCACCTGAGAAACTAGTGTGAAAGCAGGGAAGAAAGCCAAGACAAAGACTTGTTCCCTGAGCCAGAGTTTGTGTCTGGAGAATAAAGAGATTTACAGCTTCAAAGCTAGAGAAAAAGAATTTTGGAGCAGTGAGAAAATATTTTGCTGCAGATTAAAGAGATTTTGCAGCAGAAGATAGGAGACTGAGCTACTGCATTTCCCATCAGAGGGACTAAGTTGTGAACCTGCTTGATAGTTTCTAGTCAGAGATGTTGTGAGTGCTGGAGCTAGAGATGGAGCCAGAGCCCCGCTGCAGGTGTGCTGCCCAAGCTGTGTGTGCCAAGCAGAAAGTCTCGGGACTTCCAGTCTGCCCAGTCCCCTAGACCTCCTAAGAGATCACTGAAGAGGAAGACATCGAGAGACCTGTCAGGTAAGCACTGTATACAAAGGCCTTAGAGGTGAAGTTTGGAAAGGCCTGACAGGTGAAGACCATATTTCTTCATTTCTTCAGTCAGCTACTGGCTTTCCTGTGAACTGCTGCTGTGGTGCATGGAAGGTGTGGGATAAACCAGACACAACAAACCAGAAGTCAGGTGCATAAACGCAAACATGCATTGTTATTTTATTCAAATCAGAAAATAAAAATAAAAAATAAACATACATAAAGCAAAAGGTTATTCAATGTCCAGTATCCAGCAAACTTTCTAATTTTGAAAATTCCTGAGGCTTATTCTATTTATTTATTTATTTGTGTCTAGGATTAAAGTACCTTTGAGCCAAGGCTCTTTACAAAGGTTCCACATCATGCTGGTTACAGGGTAACAGACACTAAAACATAAAACAGTTACAGGTACTTGGTTTTAGACAGTAACTTTGCTTGACAAAATCAGACTGAGCAATGAGAAACTCAAGAAATAATAGGAGGAAGAGGGCAAGAAGGGAGAGGGCTGAGGGTAGGGAAGGTAGTGAGGGTCAGGGTGAGGCAGTCAGGGCCTTGTCAGGACAGACACAGGGCAAGTGCATTAGAAGTTGCTTTGGACAGGTAAGTGCAAGAAGAGGGCAGAAACTGACACCTATAAGGTCAGAAGCAGCGTAGGGAATGAAGATGTTATGGGTACAAGCACAGGTGGAGGTGCCAGATATGGAGTGGTGGAACTTTTTGAATGCTCCAACGCTTAGCTTCAGCCTTTGCAAACAGAACAGTGTGGAAACAAGCACACACTTGAGGACCTTCTCACTTGTAGTCAGTATTCAACTGATTCCCCTGTCTATCTTTGTTACTCCAAGTGGTGGTTTTTATATCTTTCATGGATGACATCAATGTCAGTTGAGCCACCCCTTTGTTAAAAACCAGTATAAACCTCTTATTCTCAGGAGTTCCCCATCAAACAGTAAAACATACCAAGGGAAGGGAAAGAAGGAGAAAAAGTATAGAGGGCCAGATTGCAGGGTGATTCAGTTCGGGTTGAACTGGGCTACTGTAAGGGCACTAACTGTACAAAACAAAGTTACACTGCTTCATCACATAAGTAAATCATTCTCATTTAAAAGTCAGTCATTGATCATTTGAACCTGTTGTGGCAACTCCTGGCCAACAAAAGAGTTGGTGTTCCTGGGACAGAAAGTTAATAAATTGAGGAAGGAAAAATGTACCGAAGGGCAGGGTTGAGAGGAGGCACATTTGCACTACTCTGCTGGTCTGGGGTAGTGTAGAGGGCACTAACTGCAAATTTAAAGTCTAGGAATAAAAAACTTCAGCGCACTCACTGCATGGAGTGAAAGAAAGGGTAGTCTCAGCAAACGGGCACTAACTGCAAATTAAACAAAGTTTTGGTATAAAAACAAGTAAGGGCAATTCTGCAGTCACATAGCCACACTGGACACAGGCAAGCTTAAAGTTTTCAAATGCTTTATTTTCACAGTCTATTCCCCATCAATAGTAATAGTAACAGCCTACTGCCACTGAAAGATTGGCGATAGTCTGTTACTAGTTGGTGGTCAATGGACTGACTGCAAAATGAAGCATTTGAAATTTCAAACTTGCTCTGTCCAGCATGGCTATGTGACTGCAGCACTACCCTTGCTTTGTGTTTCTTAGTGTTTAGGTAGGTAACCCTGAGGAGCTGTACCAGTCCTGCTTACTATGTGGGTTGCAGATCATACCGTAATAATACAAAAACATTTTTCTTTAGTGCACTCACTGCAGGGAGTGAAAGAGAAAGTCAAGTTTAGCAGAAAGACATCCCTGAGAGACAGCCTTGAAGTGCTGATGCTGTGTTCACTGCTGACTAAATCTGATCTCTTAAAGACTAATAACAGCAGCAGTTGTACAAGACCAAGCTGCACTGCAAAGCTTGAAAGATGAGTTTGAATCCCATCAGCTCCCTCTAGCATACTGTGTGACCAAGAACAAGTCACTTAACTTCCTTGTGTTCCAAGGTTGCACCTGGAAAGCTCCAACTTAGTGTGCCATTCTGGTTAAACAATTTCCTCTTTGTCTTACATTTTACTCCTGCTAGTGCTTTACTTACCTATGGTAAATTTCCTGTGTTTTCAAACTTGACACAAGTCCTGCCACCAGCAGTGCTGTACTGACCTATTTGGCAGGAATAAATCTCCCTGTGTTTCCAGGTACACAAGCACCTACTGTATTAGTGCTTTACTACTAACTTATTTTGGATAATCTCCTGAATTTGTAGCTACTCGATGCAGTCAGTAGTGCTGTACAGGCTTGTTTGGAATAAATCTCCCTGTAATACTGGCTGCTGCACTGTGATGGCCCTTATACTACTCATCCTTGGGTACCACGACTGGTTTCTAGCAATGTCCTGAATTTTCTGTACTATTCTCACTGTTCCCTGGATTGCCTGAGAAGTGCTGCTACTGTTGTTTTTTTACCACCCATGGTTTTGTGTAAGCGGTCTGACACACATGCTTCCTGTCTTTTCATGATGGATTTTATAAATGTTCCTAATTAAAATATTTTAGAGCAAATGGCGGTTGCATCTCTAGGTGGAAATCTGGGAGATCTATTCCCAAACCAGTCAGTACAGCACTGCTGGCTCCATTGAGTAGCTGCACCAAAACCAGGACAATGTATTCCTAACTGCTGGCTTTGTCAAGTTAAGCTGTTTTAGTAGTGAAAACACAGGAAGGTTCTATAATATAAAAATAGTTCTACCTGGTTCTACTGAGTAAAAAATCCACTTATTTGCATGTTTGGGAAAGTACATGTAGTATTAAGATTTCAAGAATGGTTAAATGTTATAAAATGTTGATGCACTGAGACAGAATCCTATGCACCAAAACTTTGCAGAACATACCATTCTTAGTGCTACATCTACATTCCCAGACATGCTGAAAAATACTTTGTGGATTTCTTTAAGCAGAACCTGGTAAGACCATGTGGAACCTGGTTTTACTTGGTAGAACTTGGTTTACTTGGTAAACTTTGGTTATAGCTGGTAGAACCTTGTTCTACCTGGTAGAACCCTATTCTACCTGGTTCTAATTGGTAGAACCAGGTAGAACCTAGTAGAACTTTTGGGTTCTACTTAGAAAGTTCTCAGGTAGAACTTTTGGAGGATCGTGCAGCCCTAACCAAATGTATTTCATTTTCATTCTCAGGCGAGCACCCCAACATCAACACCCTGGACAGCCGCTCCTTGTCTAACAGAAACAAAGAGTGAAAGGAATGGGGGGTTCGATACCTCACACATGGGTATCTACCTTAGATAGGGCTCACTCTGTCACACACAGCCCTGTACAAGAGGACAACAGTCCTTACTGTTGCTAGTTACCCCACCTGAACCCTGGAAGGGTTGGAGCTTCCACCCACCCACACTAGAAGCTCGCCTCAGGGACCCTACAAATCAAAATAGCCAGATCTGGCGTACTAACATCAACTGATACCATTCAGTTCCTGGAGGCTTCTATACAGGTTTTGCCTTAATAAACATTTCATTTAAATATAGTGGTTATTTCTGCAGTCTTTTACCATCTGGTACCATGTGACCTGGGGGAGTTTTCCCTGTTCCAAGGGTGCTATTTCTTTTCCTTAATGACCCTTCCCTTTGGTACTTTCTCTCCACATCCCATGTACTAATACCTCTGCTGAATGGATGTCTACTATTCCTGTATGAACCTCTCTCTGGTTGCACACTGGACAGGCCCAAATAAATGCTGTCACCTGTCAGTACATACCAGGCCAGTAATATCTGGGGATAATCGAGGCCAATACTCTACCATGGTTCAAATGCCCACAGAGACTGGAGTGTGCAGCCTCCATCACCTGTTGCTTAGTATGCCTCAGGCACCACTACCTGGCCATCCACTATTTTTGTGTGTAGGGTTGGGCCTCATGTGGTACAGAATACCCTTCTGCAGTTCATACCACCAAACTGTTTTGCCTCAACTCCACCATTAACCTGACTACCCTTCTTGACCTTTACATACAGTACTTGAATAGTTTTGCAACATCAGCATCTTTAGCCTGCAGTTTACCCAGTCAATACTACTTTGACCATTGTTACTAGTTTTAGATGGATCAATACAAGAAAGTCCCTTCAGCCTCACAGGCTTCTTCTGGCTTGCTTGCTTGTAGTCTTCAACCCCAGCACAATATTACCAGTCTCAGTCTTACCTGGGGTCTCACTTTCAAGTTACATGCTTGTTTCACCATCCTCTAACAGGTAACATCCAGGAAACATGGGCAACAAATGAATATCCTGCTCAGATATGGATTCATCCTCCAGCTGAGCCCAAGAATCTCCGGCATCTCCTTCTCTGGGATCCTGCCAGTCTTGGAGGGGGCAGATGGACGGAAGGTCAGAGAAGGGAGATAGGGGAGCTAAACATGTGGCTCAAGGGCTGGTGCCAGGAAAAAGGACACACATTTGTAGGGAACTAGCAACAGTTCTGGGAGGAAAGTTCTTTAAATACGATGGACTGCATCTGACTAAGGAGGAATCAGTACATTGGGGTAAAAGTTTGATGTTTTGTAGAATATTTAAACTAGCAAATGGGGAGGGGTGCAGCACCGATACATTGAATGGGAAAAACACCTCCTCCCTCAGCTAGTGATCAAACAGGAGTTCAGCATGTTTGTAGTTCATTTGCATCACCAGGCAAGGGAAAAGGTGGCTCCCTTATGACTCATGGGGAAACTCCACACCTACCAACAACTAACACACCGAAATCTGGCCAATGGAAATCATGTAACATACAATGCCTGCAGTCTGGGAAATAAGATCCCAGACCTGCACGCAACAAATACAGCAGCTAAACTGGACATAGTAGCCATTAGCGAGACATGGTTAACCAGTAACCACACTTGGGAGACTTCAGGACCCAGCTATGTACTGTTCAGAAGAGATTGAGGTGCAAAAAGGTGGAGAATGGCCCTTTATACCAATGAAAATATCTAAGCTACAGAAATTTAGAATACACATAAGGAGCCAGAAGACCTGTGGGTCACCCTGGAAACAGGAAATGGGACAGCCATACAAACTGGAGTTGTCTACAGACCTTCAGACCAGGGGAGGACATAGACACATTAGAACATATACAAAACATGACAGCCAAAGGGAGGTTCTGATAATGGGAGACTTCAACATGTCAGATACAGATTGGTCAATACCAGCAGGAACATCACCAGAACTAGAAACATAGTGGATGTCCTGCAGGAGGGCCTCAAACAACTGGTACAACAACCCACAAGAGACAGGGCATTCCTAGATTTAGCACTGACTATTGGGAAAGAATCACAGATCTCCAGTTAGAAGGTCACCTGGGGCCAGTGACCATCACATGCTGTGGTTCAATTTGACCACTAGAACAAAATCATCCCATTCCAAGGCAAAAATATGGGACTTCAGAGGAGCTGACTTTGATAAGATGGCCAATAGAGTTAAGCTAGCCCTGGCAAAAAGAAATACAGGTAAGGGGTACAGGCAAAGTGGGCCAATAAGGATGCAATACTTGAAGCAACATCTCATTGTGTTAGAGAGAAAGCAAGCACAAAGAAGGAGGAAACCACTTTGGTTCTCAAAAATGGTAACAGAAAAGGTCAGCGCCACAAGGCTGGTCTTCAGGAAGTATAAGGGAACACAGTGGGACGAAAATAGAAAGGCATACCAAACTTACCTAAGGGAAGCAGGGAAGGCAGTAAGGCAGGCAAATGCCCAAACCGAGAAACACTAGCACGAACAGTAAAGAAGGGACCAGACTTTCTATAGATACATTAGTGAAAGGAGAAAGTCCAGAAGGGTATTAAGGTCAAAGGGGATAAGGGAAGTGTGTGGAGGAGGACCAAGGAAAAGCACCGCCTCCTAAATAGATACTTCTGCTCAGTATTCACTGAGGAAGGTAAAGCAGGGCCCACAGCTCAGCACCATGGACACAGGGGGCAGGAAGGTGTGCACTAATCCCTTCACTCAAAGAAAGGGTCCTACAAGAGCTTGCTAAGCTCAGGGTGGACAAGGCAATGGCACCTGATGGCATACATCTCAGGGTACTAAAGGAGCTAAGGGTGGAACTAGCAGATCCATTTTCAGAGCTGCTTAGTGAGTCTCTGAGCACAGGAGAGGTCTCAGAAGACTGGAGAAGGGCTCATGTGATTCCGCAGCATGAGAGTGGTAGCAGGAGGAAGTAGGGAACTACAGACCAGTCAGTCTTACCTCAGTAGTGGACAAGATTATGGAGGCACTCCTTAAGGAAAGGATAGTGCAACACCTGGAATACATAGGAACACAGGATCCAAGACAGCATGTGTTTACAAAAGGAAGGTCTGTCAAACTAATCTCATAGACTTCATTGACTGGGTGACCAGAGTGGTGGACCAAGGGTACAGTTGATATCACCTACCTTAACTTCAGCAAATTTTTCAATACTGTTCCACATAGAAGATTAATTAATAAGCTGGGTAGGCTCGGTTGGGTCAGAAGTTGGTCAACTAGGTGGCAAACTAGTTGGTGGGCAGAAAATAGAGAATGGTGGTAAACAGTATACAGTCAGAAGAGATACAAGTCAGAAGAGATGCAAGTCACAAGTGGGTACCTCAGGGATCAGTCCTGGGGCCAGTGCTCTTCAATATCTTCATCAGTTACATTGCAGATGGATTGAAGGGTAAGGTTTGTCTGTTTGCAGATGACACCAAGATCTGCAACAGAGTAGAAGATCCAGATTGGGTGGGCAGAATGAGAATAGATCTGATAAACTAGCAAAATGGTCGGAAGAGGCAACCAGGGTTTAACGCAAAGACGCAAGATCATGCACATAGGAAAAGAAACCCTGAAGCCACCTATAGGCTGGGAGGGAGTTGCTGGCAATCACAAGGAAGAAAGTGACTTGGGCATCATCATCACAGATGACCTGAAATCATCCAAGCAGACCACTAAAGCAGTAGAGTAAGGCTAGAGGGATGTTGGGGTGTATTAGTAGGGGTATTGCGAGTTGTAAGAGGAGGTAATAATCCTTATTTACAAGACACAGGTTAGGGCCCCATTTGGAGTACTACATGCAGTACTGGAGGCCACACCTGCACAAGGACATTAACAAAATGGAGGCAGCCCAGAGAAAGGCAACCAAAATGGTGCAGGGACTGTATCAGAAAACATATGAGGACAGATTAATGGAACTCAATATGTATACCCTAGAGCAAAGGAGGAGATAGGTGATATGATCAAAACATTCAAACATCTTAAAGGCATTAACAAGGTGAAAGAGTCTGACATTTTTCAGTATAAGAAAAATAGCAGGACAAGAGGACACAACATGAGATTAGGCGGAGGCCGATTAAGGGGTAATGTGAGCAAGTTTATTTTCACAGAAAGGGTGGTTGATGCATGGAACGGCCTACCAGGAAGTGATGGATATGAATACAGTGCAGGGCTTCAAACAGGCATGGGATAGGCATGAGGAGCATTACAGATGAGTACAAATAGATAGGCCATTGACAGAGTACAGGCCTATGGCACATTCATAAGGTGGAAAAATGGGCAGACTGGATGGGCCTTGCACTCCTTATCTGCCGTCAACTTCTGTGTTTCTATGTTTAAGAATAATCCTGCTCTGATTCCTTTTCCAAATTCTCCATCTGGGACCTCTCGAGTAACACCTGGCATTGGTGTTCTACCTCTCTACAGAGTCGGTCTGCCTCCAGCCATTGCCCACTCATCCACTGGATCATTTTCAAGGTCTCCACCACCCAGGCATTGTCCTGTACTTCCAGTCCATCCTTCACCTTCCTTCTGGCTCCAAGATCCAACCCGGTGCAGGTTTCTCTCAGTCTTCTCCACCATGGCACAAGTTAATGGATATGTTTTGCCTCGGCATCCTGATCTTTTGCATCTGTCTGGGTATTGGTTCAGTACCACTGACAACATCTCCCAGGCAGTCTAGACATACCAGAAATCCCATCTGATACCACTGTGAAGGTGTGGGATAAAACAGACACAACAAACCAGAAGTCAGGAGCATAAAACACAAACCTGCATTGTTATTTTATTCAAGTCAAAATAAAAATATATAAATAATAAACATAATGGAAAGCAAAAGGTCATTCAATGTTCAGTATCCAGAAAGCGTTCTAATTTAGAAAATTCCTGAGACTTAGCTCCAGCCTTTGCAAACAGAATAGTGTGAAAACAAGCACACACTTCTGAGGTCCTCCTCACTTGGTAGTCAGTATTCAACTCATTCCCCTATCTATCTTTGTTACTCCAAGTGGTGGGGTTTTTATATCTTTCATGGATGACACCACTGTCAGGCGATCCACCCTTTTGTTAAAACTAGTATAATAAACCTCTTATTTTAGGAGTTACCTATCAAACAGTAAAGACATACATGTTCATACATGTTAATTTTTCTAACCTAGGCTCAACTCCTCCTTTTTTGGTTAAGGGGTTTATATTTGAAAGGATTTATGTTCCATTTTGTTTCATCTCAAGCGATAGTTTTAATAAGACAGTAAGTCCACAGGGTCCCACTGGGTTTTGCAAGGGAATGGAAGAATGAGGGTGTGCTCATCTTCCCTTCCCCTCCCAACACTTGAAACTCATCATACCTTTTACTTCCATTAAATCATTAAATGTGACACCCTAAAATAGACAAGCATACACCAAATGTATTTCATTTTCATTCCCAGAGTGAGCACCCCAACATCAACACCCTGGACAGCCGCTCCCCATCTGACAGAAACAAAGAGTGAAAGGAATGGGGAGGGAGTCTGTAGCGTTTGGGATTCAATAACAGACACCAGACAAACATATATAATGCATCAAAAATGCAGGAACTCGTTTATCATTTTATTTCTCAAATCTTAGAAAAAAATTTGATATTTATAGAAAAGAAAACTAAGGTGTTAAACTTTTATACCTAAATAAATACTTCAGGAAGTCATTCCCTAGACTCCTTGATCTTCTCTGTACATCAATATCACTTTATGTGTAGCTTTCACGCATCCTTCCTCCTCTCTGATCAGAGGATACTGACCTTCCTATCTGAGTTATAGCCCTCTGGTGGGAGGTTATATAGTGTACAGAGTTGACATGACAGACATGTGACCTATAATTAATAAACAGAGTCTTATTTCTAAGCCCTGTTATCTTCACCATGGCTATGTTTTCATTTTAGATGTCACCTTATTCCATATTTCTCTACTACAATAGTATGTAGAAAAGATGCCCTTTAAAACCAAATACAATCTTAATTAGGCACTTGGACATCATTAGGGCAGGTTGGCTCTTCCCTCTCTTGGTGACCTCACCACACAGCTCACTACAAGAGCAACCATTTTCTGGGCTGCCAGCCCTATAGGAAGACCCTCCCAAATCCCAGGGCTGCATATTCAGGTAAAAGAAAACTAAATTATTTCTCTGCATTTTATTTGGAGGAATCTCTAGCCTTGACAGGGAAAATAGGTTAGGGTGCTTCCTATCTATTTTATCCTGCAAGGCTAGGAAACCACTTTCTATTTCTTCTTAGAATGGTTAATAACTTGGCCATTTCTTTAATCCACTAAGCAATAATTGAATATATGTAGTTCAAACAGAAAAACAGCCTAGAACCTTTATTCATGTACTGCTAGGAATGTTTCTTTATAATCACACATTCTCTCCTGATTTCATGTACCCGACAGCTTTACATTTCAGCCATTGGCTAAACATTTCAGTTTGGCCTGGAGCCAAGTACTATAACCCCTACGCTATTTGGGGCTTACAGATTTAAACAAAATAAAGACACCCATCTTTGGTTCTGTACACTACAGGGCATATTTATACCCTGCCTGTAGAGTCCTTATATTTCATTTTCATTTTGGTGCCTTCTGCATTGGTCTGTGGAGGTGGACATTATTACAGCAGCAAGCAGCTGAAGGAGTGTTTACAGCTCCATGGCAACAAAGCACAAGAGCTCCTCCCGCTTCTATTTCAGCCGCATGGCTGCATCTTTCAAACCGCAGCAAGCAGTTTCATTTTCTGGAGCTCATCGGCTCCCCAGAGCAGGGTTCCTGCATGAACATGTGCAGGAGCCTGCACAAATATCTTGCACACTTCTTTTGCGATCGTGCACATTTCATTCATAAATTCAGTCGGGGACTAAAGTGATAGGAAACACAGCATGAAGCACTGGTTTTGTGAGTTTCTTTCTCTTACTATTACCTGGCATTGTAGCCAAAACACCTCCACCAGAAACTTTAAAGATAAAGGGATTTCTTATGCTAAGTATTTAAAGTGGCAGCCTAATTTAATTAGACAATACGGGAATAGTATCGCTTAGAAAGAGATGTCAGGTGTGGGGTGTGGCTTGGACCCAACGAGAATGGCTGCCTAAACCTTTCACCCTGTCCCAGCGTGGTGCTCTATTGCATTAAATCCACAACAATGCCAGACTGAAAGCTCCCTGAACCAACTGGAAATCCTTCCCGCCTCTACCGCCCATATCCTGATAGCTTTTTTCACTGGGTCCCACGCTTGGTATGTGAACTGGACAGGTCTTAAGTCCATGAGGGGACAGACGAGATAGGCCACACAGGCAAAATAGTCCTGATCCTTGCTTGACTACCAGCACTCCTGCACGCAACTTTTTGTGCCTGACAGATATCCTAACGGATCGTGACTACTGATCACTGAGGGCATCCAGGACAAACTGAGAGTGGATCTCTAGTGGCTGCCATAATATCAGGCCGCTATGGCGGTGTGATGGAAACCCCACTAACTGCAATGGCGGCAGGGCTGCAAGATATTCAATTCCTCCTGATCAGACTCAGAGACAACTTATCGCACATAACCAGATGCTGGAAGCGCCCTACCAGAGTCGACAGCATTGGCACATCCTTGGCAGGAAATGTGGCTGATGTGAGATGATTAGAAGACAAGCAAATGTGCTGGAGCAAAGAACAGAAGAACTTGAAAGACAGCACATTGTCAGACATACAACATCTTATAGATCATGAAGCTAACTTGCTCGGCTCTGGTATAGAGCCAAAGACCATGAGAACAGGAGCCGGATAAATAATATTAGGATCCTGGGGATCCCTGAGGGAACTGAAGACCCCAACATTGAACGTTTCCTTAATGAGTGGCTCCCACAGTTGTTTGGCGAGAGATGGAAAGACCCGATTGGGGTAGAAAGGGCCCATCAGGTGGGAGGTAGATCAGACAGCTCTAATGCTCCCAGAACTATAATCGCATACATCTTGAGATACTCAGTAAAAGAAAAGCTATTATGGGCTGCTAGAGACAGGGATGAGCTTACATGGTGTGGTGCCACTATCTCCATGCACAGAGACTTCTCCCAGGAGGTAGCAGCAGAAGAAGGGCATTTGGACCACTCAAACTTTCTGCAACCAAACTCTTCCAATACAGTTTAAAAACTTACAGCTCTGCAGATTTCCAAAGATGGAAAGTCCTTCCTTGCAAAATGCCCCAGAGAAGTTGAAACTTGGATTCACAATCACTGGCCAGGACTCCTTCCATGGACTACATCTCCCAGATGCCTCTGGGCCCCTGGGGACAGGAAAGGCAAAGGAACTGAAAGGCAAGAGAGGTGGGTGCCTGGGGGGAATAAACATTATCGGACGGGTGCTGCAGTTAATTCATTCTCCCTGTCCCAAGAGCAAGGAAGCCACCATTCTGGACAATTAGAGAAGCAGATGGCTGTTAGTCCAATATCTACTTTCAAACAAACCCTTGTTGACCCGGAGACCCCAGAGAAACAAACACAGATGAAACCCCCCACCTCTAGTCACCATCGCCAATGATCTAGAAGTCCTAATAGTCCAGCAACTGGCAAGTCCACAGCCTCCCTCCTGTTAAGCTCCTGAGAGCAGAAGCTCTCTACAACCAGACTTGAGCAGTAAGATCATGCAACCACTGAACCCTGCTAACCCTATCTACATCGAACCACTGACTGGGCTTCTACCGTGATGAAGCTGAAGAAGAACGGGCATCCGCAGCAAGCCTGTTAAAGTCAGGGACTAAATAATTTGTGGAGGCCTTGGCTGCCCCTCCACACCCCAGCAGAACAGAAGGAAAGAGATTGATGAACAAGGACCTCTGGAGTAACGGCTCATGAACTGGACTATCTATATGGCTAAGCTTTCTGTTTTTGTTGCCTCAGCATAATTTCTCTTTAGCTGAGCAGAATGTTTCCTTTCATTGGGAAATGGTTAAGCTGTCTTCTAGGTAGGGTGCCATTATGGCGCACTCTACAGTGCACCCCTTCCTCACACCTGATCTAGACTGACCCCTTTGATGGCCCTCCCTTGCTAGGGCACTAGCTGTTATTTTCTGAAATGCATGCTATTAGTTGGTAGGAAATGTGCTTCTCTAGTACCCCTCTCAACTTGTAGATGGTGGGCCACCTTGGCCGCAATCATGAACCTGGTACTGCTTTTATATAGCATCCTCCCCAATCTAGACTGGGCCCCTTGATGGCCCCCATCTCTTTCTGGGGCACCAGCTGTTAATTTTTCTGAATTGCATGCCATTAATTGGTGCGAAATGTGCCTCTCCAGTACCCCCCACCTGTAGATGGTGGGCTACCTTGGCAAGTCATAGGCCTGGTACTGCTTTTATAATAGCATCCCCCTCCCCCCTTCAGCCCAGATAGGTTGGCGCATATGTACCCACTGCGTCTCAGCCTAAAATATGGTGAAGGCCTGCACCGAACCCACTAGCACTTACCAGATGGCTAAACCCTCTTCACGCCTCGTCTTTCCGGTTTTAGTTCAGAATATGGATGGCGAGTATCGCGCCCCATTCCAGTTGTGTATGGTTCATATTCACACCTACCGCCCAACGTCAGATCACTCTGACCTCCAGGCCCAGGCTATACTGTGGTCTAGGAGACCAGGTTTGGGACAGGTCACTATCTGTTGGTTTTTGTGACCCTCTCCCACTATTGGTGTCTGAGCGTGGTGTGTCTGGAGCCTCTATTGGCCTTCCTCACACGCTTAAATCAGCATCATTAAAGTTACGAATTTGTTCTGTGTTGATTACAATACTGTTGATACAGGTACTGTTCACTGTTACCTCTTTAATCAGATATTGATTACCTTGTGTTCTTTCCAGATCATCTACTTAGGTTTGTTTCTCAGCTGTGACAGCTACTGCAACCTTCTAAGCTTGTTTCAACTTCTGACTACTCCCAACCTTTTACAAGGGCAGACACCCCTATTTTCTGGCTAACTTATAGGGGCGTTCCCTTTTCTCTAGGATAGAATTTTCTGCATCCTATGGGTGAGTACTCCTCTTCTGGTTATTCTGTCTGTGATATATAATGCTTGCTAACCTCCCCCATATCCCTGGTTGGAAATGCATATCTTGGAATGTCAGGGGCTTAACCACTCAGCCAAATGCACTAAAGTGCTCCAATATCTGACCTCTTTGGGTGCAGATATAGCCCTCCTCCGAGACGATTTCCAACAAACCGCAATGGCTTAAGAAATCATGGGGGGACTGTTATCACTAGCTGCGCTACCAGCAAGTCCAAGGGGTAGTCATTCTATTGCTAAAACGTCCTCTAATGGTAGAAGACAAACATACAGATTTACAGGGCAGTTGGATTGTGGCCTGCTTCTCATACCCGGAGGTAGGGTGTTGCTGGCTAATATATATGGTCATATACTGATTCTGGTGAAATTTACCCAGCCATTAACCAAGCCTTCACATACCTTGCACACGGTTACTCAGATCTCCCAATTCTGTTAGGAGGGATCACAATTTGGTCCCTGATATTTTCCTTGATAAGTCTATTCCACCCCGCAGACCCACCCCAAAGGTCTGGTGGCTCTTAGCGAACTTATCTTGGAGTGGAATTTCTGTGACCCTTGGTGACGGGATAATCCCTAGGGATGAGACTACTCATTTTACTTTGCAGTCCATTATACCCCTAGCAGAATAGACTTCTGGCTGGCTAATTATGTAGCCTCACCTGGTGCTGGACGCCAACATTGGGAGCATTATAATATCTGACCACGCCGCCAGTGTCTATATTGTTCTCCCCCAGGGCAGGGGTCCCCTTCACAAGGTGGAGGTGCAACTTTGTTGCTACAAGACAAGACAAGGATTTTCAAGCCTATATAACAGCAGAGACTAGCTCATATTTTTCCTCAATATGACTGAGGAGGTGTCTGCCTCCAGTCTATGGGAGTCCTTTAAGGCAGTTATCAGGGAGGATTATCTCCTACACTACGGAAAAAATAAAGCTAAAGTAAAGCAAGCGCAGCAACTACAAGTAGAGCTTGCACATCTAGAGTATCAATTTAATCTTTCAACTCACAGTCCCCTCAAGTCCCTTCTTCTGCCCAAGATCACAGGCCTGAAGTACCAAATAAATACGCTACTGAGCCAAAAAGCCGAGTGGCAGCTTCTTCGCTCAAACATAAATCATGGGATGGAGGAGATAAAGGAGGCAGACTACTAGCTTACCAACTACGTAAGCAGAAAGCCTCCTCCAGGATACTTGCACTTAGAAATGCAGCAGGCAAGATGGTATCTATGCCAAAAGAGATTAATGAAATGATAAGGCTCTTTTATAAAGCCCTATATGAGACTAAAACCATGGTCTCTCCTCTGAACTCTCTAACCATATGCTTGAATTTTGTAAAGGATCTCTCTTCCTAAACTGTCCCAAGATACATGTAAGGACCTGAGGCCCCCATTACGCCCAGTGAACTCCAAACCGCCTCTCCCAGATGGCAAAGAGTAAAGCCCTGGGACCGGATGGGATGACGGTCAAGATCTATCAGCTCCTGAGTGGTGACATTATTAACCCACTGTTGAGTGCCCTGCAAGAGGCACAATGTATGACCTCACTCCCACCCACCATGCGAGGCGTTGGTAACTCTGATCGCCAAGAAATCCGCTGATGTGCTTGACTGCACAAATTTCAGACCCATTTCATTTTGTCAGTGGACACTAAACTCCTAGTCAAAGTTCTGCCAATCGGGCTGACGTGGTTCTCTCTCTCCTGATTCACCCTGCTCAATCAGGCTTCTTGAAGGGCAGGTCAGGAGCAGACAACCTGCAACTAGTCCTCAATCTGAAATGGCTTGCACTACAATCTTCCACTCCATGGCAGCCTTAGCAATCGACTTTTCCAAAGCTTGACTTCCTCAGTGGAACTATCTCCATAATGTCCTCCATTGTACGATTTGGAGATTACTTTCGCTCTTGGTATCCACCATATATCATCATCCCACAGCCAGGATTGTCACTAACAAGGACATTTCCTCTCCTTTTCATAACCAGGGCACAGACAAGGATGCCCCTTTCTCCCTTTTTCTTTCTTATTGCCCTTGACCCTCTGATAAGGAAGTTCTCCCAGACTCCCAGTATCACAAGGATACCAGTTCATGACAGATCCTTTTTGGTCAACGCGTATGCGGATGACATGCTGCTTACACTGTCCAACCCTGACCTATCTCTGCCCTTAGTGCTGCCAATATTATGAGAGTTTGCTTCCTTCCAGCCTAATGATTAATCAAAAGAAACAATACTCTCCACTCAACTCTAGTGCTCCAGGCAATGTCTACAAGGTACAGACATCGCCTGGGCACCACAGGGTTTTCTACCTAGGCATTTATATCACCTTACCCTGGAATGATTTGAAAGGGCCAATTTTTCTCCCTTGATAGCAACACTGACAGCAGAAGTCCAGAGGTGGAGAAAGCTACAACTGTCTTTCAAAGGCAAAATAGAAGCTGTCCGTATGTTTGTTCTTCCAAGAATTTCCTACTTGCTGAACAACCTCCCAATCCCTCTGTCACACAAACTCCTTACATCCATGGACAAGCTGGTCTTCACTTTTCTATGGGAAGGTAGAGCAGCTTGATAGGGACACACAAAACTGAGAGCCCACTTGTCCAAGGGTGGGTTCAGTCTCCCCTGGTGGCTGGGTTATCAGCTGCTTTTGCACTGTGCAAGCCACAGCCTGGTTTGATCCGAGCCCTCCCCTCCTCAGGGGTCCTACTGGAAAGGGCCGTGGTACCAGGGGCTCTCTTTCTCACTGCTAGCCAGTAGGAACCCCCAGGCCACCAGTTCACTCCAATCATGACTGAAACATGTAAAGCCTGGTGCCATGCTATGATTCACAAGTGGCTCACAAGTGACTTGTTCCCCCTGATTAAATATGGCCCCTATGGAACAATAAGCTCAAATGGTGGATTGCAAGCCTATATCCTGGCAACACTGGGCCCATAAAGGCATCCGCACAGTAGGAGACCTCCTCCTCTCGGACGATAAAACACTGATGACGTATGAGCAGCTATAACCCGCTTTGATTTTAAAAGCCCAAGACTTCTGGAGGTACCTTCAATTGAGAAGTGCTCTCACCCCTATTAGCCAAACACACTGACCACAACACATGGAGTTGCCTGCCCTCAATCCATCAACCCAAGCAGGGCCAGGTTTTGGTGGGACTCATCTACAAAACCCTGACTGACTCTCATCCGGATACCACCTCTCAATGTTGGTTGGCATGGGAGGCTGAGTTACAACGCCCCTATCCACGCAGCAATGGTCCTCCTGGATCAGAATGGCCATGTAGTGCATACAGATGCCAAGAGTCAGCTGATACAGATAAAATTCTCTGAGATGGTATGAGGACACCTGCCATGTTGTGCAAGCTTAAAGTGCTGCATCATGACAGATGTTGAGATGTTCTGAGCCTCACCGCCTCATCTCCTTCATATCTTTGGACCTGCCCGTACTGCATAAATTTTGGTCATTGGTCTTGGAAGATTGTTCTAGAATAGAGGTAAGAAGATCCTTACCTCACAAGAATCTCTTCTCTTAGGGATGCCTTAACTCTGGACCCTCTACCTACCCCTCTCAAAATATGGACCCTGATCTGCGGTTATGGAAGCTAAGAGAGCCATTTTGATGAAATGGAAATAGCCCCCCATCTTTCTCCTGGAGGGCAGCCCTGTCTAGGCAAGCCATCTTCGAGAAAATCACTGCCTCAGGAAAAGGCAACCTCTCCAGATACTACAAGAAATGGGAGCCTTATCTCCATTCTCACATATGTGAGTTTCCTCCACCTCCAAGAAACCCTCCCATACTATAACCCCCTCCACTTTTCTGCAATGGGCTTCAGAAGAGGAGTCTCCACCTCTGTTAGTTATAATTCTTCTGTTACTATTCTTTCCCTATCTGTACGATAGGTCTCTCATTGGAGGACTATATGGTATGAACCACCTAATCTGTTAAACGAGAATTGGGAATAGTCTTATACACACATAGTTGCTTTATCTAGTGAGACACTATTCTGTAAACTTATCTGTGTGAGCCTCCTGATGTTTCTAATACTATTTCTGATTATCAGCTGTCGGTAGAAGAGATGAGCAATGTTATATGGCTGCTTTATCTATGATAAGATACTATTGGTTAGATGGCTGAACAGTCATGGCTCCTAGTAACAGATATATGATGGTTCCTAATGTGCTATTTTGCACATTTTTTGTATATTTGGCACTTGTAGTCATATGTATGGATGTATTACTGTATGGAAACAAAATATAAAACATAATAAAATATTATATGATAAAAAAGAAAGAGATGTCAGGTTGGCCACCCTGATATGAAAAGGAAAGGATAGTTAGAAAAGGATTAGAGAGGACAGAAAAGAGTGAGAGAAAAGAAAATTACTAGTTTTTATTTTAGGCTTTTTGACATCCTGCCACAGGGTCGGATACCATACACAAGGATATCTACCTTAGATAAGGCTCACCCTGTCACAGTGCACCACCAACAACTCCTGATACCAGCATGGTACCATTTAAAATAATTTGTCTGCTGAACCCCTGGATCACCAGACTGTAAATACCCTGGGCTGCTGCTCTTGAAGTCTTCTACTTTAGCTACTTAGCTAATTAGTAAAGGAGGTTAAGACCTGGGCAGGACTCTGCTAGTGCCAAGATAAGCCTAGGCAGAAAAAAGTAAAAGTTTGCATCTGTTTAAATGTTATTGAGCCCCAATGAAAGTATTCTTTTCCCAGTTACAAGACTGTTTATCACTACCACATCTCTGCCTTTTGGAGCAACTCCTGTGAGGGACCCATCGCAACTGACTGTTTCTAATGGCTGTTTGGAGGGAAAGCTGGGTACACTCGCAGGTGGAGGGTGAGAGACAGTGTGGGGTATAGTTTTTGTTGCCATTTATTACTATTGTGCTATTTTCTCCTCTTCACCCCTCCTTGTAATAAGACAGAAAGTTGGTTTATGGTACAATTAGTATTGCTGGTTACTGAAAAGTGTATGCATTTACTATGTGGGAAGGTTCTGTGGGAGGTAGTTACTGTATTTTCCTGGGGAGTGGTAACTTGGAATGTATCCCACAGGTATCATATCACTCCCCAGGTGGAGGCACTGTGCCATTCTACTCCAGTACATCGTTGTCCACTTGTGAACCCAGGCCAGCCTCCCAGTGGAGTGAGCAGTGTGTACCCATGAGCCATGGAACAGCCAAGGTGAGTCAAGGGGGCTGTTACAGTTCATATAGCTACAGTATGAATGGATCATATTTCCTGGAGGAAAAATACATTCCACCCTTGCTTGATTTTAAAAACTGTACCTTCTGCTCTTGCAGTTCAGACTACACCCACGTGGTATATTGGTGATTTCACTTAAACTACACCATGTCAGGAAGTCTCTTACTAATGCTATAGTGTCAGTGGCTCAGTAGGTGCAGTAGCACATTCATCTCTTGGGCCAAAAGTTTGGAATATTGTGGGTTCCAGTCCCACTCCAGGAACTTGGCTAATTCACAGTGCTGACACTGTAATGCAGCATTAGTGAGGTGCTGTGCTGTTGAGGTACCATGGGCTGTACCACTGTTGGAGTGCTGTCCTTCAAATAAGGGCCCAATTCCAGTCGCATGGTGCAACTCATGGGTGTGTCACGGTACTGGGGACCCTGCAGCCGTGACCAAGACAGGCAGGTCCCTGGCACCTGTAATCCCGTAACTGTGGCAACCACAGACTAGCACCACAGGAATGGCACCAATGGACCTGGGTGCATGAAGTCACAGCCCACAATTTACTTCTCTCCTGGAGCCCCCAGAGCCCCCACCCTGAAACACACCTGCAATCACCTGGGGGCATTGGGAGGGGGCTGACTGGGTGCACAGGCATTTGGGGGGCAGTGCTGTAAATGGACCCGGGGTCCCTGAAATTCGGAGATGGGGTGGCATGACTTTGCTGGGGGCAGCCGTGGAGCAGGGCTATCTATGTGCTTCCCATGGTGCTGTGGGAGGGCATCCATCATTTTGCCAGGTCAGAAGCCCTTAGACCACCTCCATGCTGGTCTAACTCCACAGTGCCATAGCGGGTCTTGGAATTGCAGGTGGGTTATGGCAGCTACCCTTTCAGAATAGGGTGCAGTTGCTGCGTAGCCCACCCTTGCACCATGCTGCAGCAGGTGTGGGTGTAGTGAGTCGTATTGCAACCTTGGTGCAACCCGCATGCGGCATGGTGCAATCTGTATCTAATCGAGTTCATATCCATGGTGCAAGGTGCGATTTATGCTTTGGGGTTTGCATAAATCATCTTGCACCATGCGCAAGGCATCCTGGAATCAGGCCCAGATGTCAAACCAAGTCCATTCAGTCCATCTCTGGTGGTTTGCCAGGTGGAAACTAAAGATCTCATGACACATATCACAAGAGATGGGGATTTATCCTTGTATCCTCACCAACATTTTCCCTGTCAATAAAACAGGTTCATGTAACCCACCCCAGGACACAACTAGAAACATGCAGTCAAAGGTCAGTGTGGTTTTCCTTGTCAAACGTTTCAAATGAATGAAAGAGGAAATTGTTTAACCAGGAAAGGCACACTAAGCTACTGCTTGTTTTCAGGTGCAACCTGGGAGCACAAAGAAGTTAATGTGACTTGCTTAGGCTCACACAGTATGCAAGTGGGGCTGTGGATTCAAACCCAGGTCTCCAGGTTTGCAGCTTAATGCCCTAAACCAAGTGTTATACTGCTCCAATGAATGAATGAAAACAGTAATGTAGATATTTTATTAATTTTTTTACATTATGCAGTAGGGTTTAATAAAACATGTGGGCTCTGATTCTGAACTGATCTTTATAAAGTTCTCCACAGCCTCTGGTCTCAGAATTGAAGGCATTCTAAGGAAGTGTGTGTGTGTGTGTGTGTGGGGGTCTGCATTGTTTTGACTGTAATGTACTATGGTTGTGATTTTTTTATTTTCCTGAGAAGGTGCGGCTTGATGGAGACTTTGCCCTCATGCATTCTGCAAAACATTGTAGGGTATTGCACCAGTGAAGCATACTGTACTTAGTTAAGTGTAAACTGGAGGCAGGACACATGATTTTGCAGATGGCTGATCACATGACTATATTGCTTAACCACAGTATATGGTTAGTCATAATATCTCAGGCACAGTGTGTAGTCCTAGAGTGTATGAGGAAGGAGCAGAATGTCTCCACTGTGCTTCAAAGAAAGCTAGTCAGAAACTATTAAAAAATTGGAGTTTTGCACATATATTTGAGTGATCCTGGTAGTGAATGGGCTTGAGGCCTGGTTTGAATTCATATTTTGCTTGCTTGATGCAGGTACAACAGCCACTGAACTTTAATAATGATATAGTAAGTGTGATACATGTGAATCACTCAGCTGTTATACAGATACACCAATTGAATATAACAGCTGCTTAATTTCACATCTCATAACCACTTTGTTGCTATATCCCTGGTTTACAGATATAGAGCACTTACCAGTTTGTCAGTTATATGGCAAATAGCCAAGGTGGCATAAGGAGGCATGTGCAAGTCGCTGTGTCCTCGCCTCTTATGGCACCATGACAAAATACACTCAAGTAGGGGGAGAGGGTGTCATTGGGTTTACAGTAGGCAGGAAGTAATGAGGTTATTAGTTATTTGATATGTGTAGGTGGCTGGGAGATGAGAGTGGCACTTTTCTTTTAATAAAATCAATAATGCAAAACTGAAAAAATATCAGGAGCAAATGATGCTAAGCCTTGCTTTGCAGAGCACAATACCCTTTAACTTCTCAAAACTACAAGAAACATTCCCCAAAGTGTGAAAAGTTCTTAAATCCTTCACAGAGCAAAGTTTTGCCTCACTGCACAATTCTACTAAGTACCATCACCAAAGATGGTACCTTGAAACATCTATGATGCAATCATGCCACCACCAAGCTATGGACTGACTGCAGAAAAAGCCTGGGCCAGCCTTCTATTGATTCTACCTTGTATAAGAAGTAAGACAAGGCAAGCATTTGTCAATGCCAAATGTTCGCTGTGCACTGGTATCATTTGGGGAAGGGTTATGAGCGCATTGGCAAACTGCAACACGGGTTCATAACTTCATTGTTTTTAATAATTTTACACCTCATTTTCAACATAGCTGTCTTATTACGCCACCTCATGAAGAAAGGAAGAGTACAATTTCAACTCCTGTCTGAAAGATAATTTCACTCAGTGGCTCAAAATCACCTTTTGGGATGCAAAAACATTTTGACCAGGATATGAAAAATAGCAGCTGTCAATTCATGAGGTACAGTGAAGAAATGGCTATTTTGAAAATGTGGTGTCAAAATATTAAAAGTACCAAAGATACAAGCCTGTGTTTGCTAATTTAAGTGCAGGCTTGTAACTTTGTTGTTTGTTAATATTTTCACACCAAATTTTCGACATGGCCTTTTGGCATCCCACTTCTTGAAGAGTGCCATTGTTATTTTCACACTCATCCTAAAAGATGATTTCGCAGAACAACTGCTCCATTCTGTGCCACAGGTGTGAAAACATGTTTCAGGCAGGATTTGAAAATGACAGCTGTACTGTTCATAAGGAGGTGTAAAATAATGGCAATGCTGAAAATCTGGAGTGGAAATATTAAAATTGTCAAAGTTAGGGCGTGCATAGAAATTGTGCAATGCACGCTTGTAACATATTCATTTTTGATTCCACCACTTGCAACATGGGCTTTTGGGACTCTTACCTCATGAACAGTAGCACTGTCATTACACTAATCAGTCCCAAAAGGTGATTCTGGGCAGCAACCGAAAAATCACCTTTGGGACAAAGTAAAGAAATGACAGTGACATTGTTCAGGAGGTGGGGTCCTAAGAACCCCATGTTGAAAATTTGGGGACAAAATTCTAAAATGACTAAGATATCAACCTAGTTGAAACCCCTCCATTGACTCCCTTTATTAAACACCTTGAAATCTTCAGTTTGCTGGTGGCTTTGAGTGCAAAAGCGTGTCCAGTCCCTGAAGATTGCTGCTCCGACCTCCAGAGAGTAAGCTATGGGTAAGGGGTGCGGGGATGGGTGTGCAGTGGGAGTGTCGGGATGGAAAGGGGAGGGGAGACAACGAGGGACCGTTTTTTTGCATGTTTTAAAAAGACATTGGGGACAGTTTTATTTTTAAACAGGGAACAATGTTGTTTACATTTCTGGACACCTCCTCAGTGTCCAGGGATAGCAATGGAGGTGCATGGAGGCTAGCAGCAGTGGGAGGGAGTGAGAGGGACTGCTTTACTGCGGGAGGCACTTGATTAGAACGGAGGGTGCGGGAGGACAGCAGCAGTAGGAAGGAGTGGGAGGGATTGATTTGCTGTGGGGAGTTAACAGAATGGAGGGTGTGGAGGACAGCAGCAGTGAGGAAGGAAGCGGGAGGGACTGACTTGCTGTGGGGGGCTCAAATGGGAATGGAGGGAGTGGGAGGACAGCAGCAGTAGAGAGGAGGCGGGAGGATTAATTTGCTACTGAATCACTGAGACAACAGCTACATATAGAGCAACTGAAGCATGTTCACATGTCCAGCTCAAGCAGGCTTGTACTCAGCGAGCTCATTTGTGACAGCAACTGCGCCATCACCATAAGCAGGATGGCAGTGTGAATGCACAACCAGGAAGTAAATGTATTCCTTCATGGCTGTTTACACATCAAAGGACTGAGCTCATGCCACTACTGGTTTGGCTCTGTCCTCTGAAAACCTGCCAACTCCACCCAAAAGTAGAAAGTGAGTCATCAGCTGCCTGCCTACTGATCCACCTTCCACAGACCTGCCCCTTGAACAGAGCTCTCCAGTAGATACACGCACTCTGCCCCTCTATAGCAACCTCATATCAACATGTTCATCTGCGCTTGTATGCACGATGAACATAAAAACTCGGAAACAGCACCCACCCGACTTCAAATGCAGCCAATGGAATGGAACTTCAGAGTGTCCACCAACCAAACAAAGTAACTTTTCATGAATGACTGCAAGCCTTGCCAAACAGTACTCCTTAAATGCAAGACTAGTTAATGCCTAATCTTTGACAAGTGAATTAAAGGCCCGGATTGAAGTTTTACCTGTGTGTTGGGGCAAGGTTAAACAAGTGGCTAAGGTGTGTCCACAAATGTATCACTAAAATTCTTACCACCATCTGCATGTAAACATATTGGTAATTTTAAGGCTTGCCTGTAGTTATGTGGAGGAAGAGCTCCTCCCACACACTACTTAAACTAATTCATTACAGCTGCTCTGCTTAGAGTGAGTTGCACTGCTGCGTTAGCTCCTGCTGCATGTTGTCACTGGGTCCTGGGCCCCGCCTTTCCCCTGTTTCTGGCCTTGTGTCCTCATCTGTTTTCTGTGTCCTCCCTTTCTGCCTTGTTCTGTGTTATTTGTTGTCTGTACCTGTTTTCTTTCTTTTGGAGCTTCTTGCTCCGTCCAACTCCGCACTGCAGTGTTGGTTTATGGCGTTTCACCTCACTGTCTCTAGCTGCATCTTCTTTCAGCTACTGTGGCTGGCGGCCTCCTGCTGCTTGCTCGCTCCTCCAAGCCTCTCCTGAACTGGGTCCCCTTTCTGCTCGTATGCCCAATAACTCGCGACTAGCATTGCCGCCTCCATGCTACTTTATCCCACCCCTTGCAGCTTTGAGTTAGGTTCTCCTGAGTCTGCTGCCTGTGTCGCTTCTTGTGGCATGCTCACTATATTGGACCGCAGCTGTTGTCTGCTTGACAAGTATGGGACAGCTACCACTTAAGCTTGTAGCCTGCCGCTCAGACTACTTTATATTCTAGACCATGTGAGAACTATTATTTACTATGCCATGCCTTTCTAATTTGCCACCACCTTATGCTGCCTGGCTGCCTATATCTTGTCCTTAATTCCACCTGCGTCTGCTACCTCTGCCATAGTCCCGGAACTGACCACCTCAGGCAAATACGTTCCTCCAATGCAGTCTGCATTTCTACAGTTGCCTCTCATGGCAGTTACTGCCCCAAGCGCCTCACGGAGATTCATTTACACTGCAAGCCTGTGCAGGCTTACTATTCAGTCCTTTATTCCTAACCCACGAGTGTACTGCTCGCAGACTGCAGCTGCCATAGACATAAAGCAACTGTATACTCTATAATTGCTGGTTGTTATTCACTTCTGTGACTTTATAAGGACTCCACTACTTATAAATGGATGAAGTACTTAACGGGAATGTTACTATTTAGTAGCTACTCTGGGTTGAAAACAATTTAGTTATTACCATTAGTGGCATTAGGTTTGGAGCATTCCATGAATGTGTCTTCAATGCTCTTTTATAACCATAGCTTGACAACTTTATAGCCTCTACTTTTGGATCCCACTTTCGACTCTGTGACTATGTCAAGATATGGGGCCATACAGACTATGGTCCTGGAACTCGACACATGTAACTGACAATCACTTGGAAGGACACCATGCTAATTAACAGTTCAGGAGACCGAGTTGGGTTCTATTCTAACCGCTGCATACTGGCAGCTAATTGCGTCGGTACTCTCTCTCTGCCCTGCTACTCTCTCCTCTGGCTTGGTCACCTCTGCATGTATATTGCTCAACAGCACATGAAGCTTCTACTTGCTGCTTACAATACAAGCCGACGAACTTCCCTTAACTTCAGCCCTGGACTGTGTCTGGCCGGGCAGCCCTCCGTGTTAGCTTTACCATCCTGCTAGCCTAAGTGGGGTCTAGCTTGGCTCTATTTTCTTTGTGTGGTCAGGCCATACACTGCTGACCATGGGGGGCCTCACTTGGCACGCCTTCTGCTCTCTGTTACCCCACGTGAGGGTTTTGCTGCCTGCTTCCAGTTTAACTACCACTTCTACTCACTTACCGCTGACTCCACGGTGGTCTAGCGGCCCATGCTAGCCTTCCGTGGAGTTCAGCTGCCTCACTCCACTCACTTACCGACCGATCTACATGTGGTCCAGCTGCACATGCTTGCTTTGTGGGATCTAGCTGCTGCTCTACTCTTTTATGGCTGACCTACATGTGGTCCAGCCACACAACTCACACTTTTTATGGGCCAAGCTCCCATTTACTTTCTTGGATGCTACCTACCAGGATACTTCACTTCATTTGGACCTACCACCACTCCCATTACCTGCCTGGATTCTTAGCCAAGCTCTATTCTATTATGCCTACATAATAGCTCAAACCTTAAACCTAACCTATTTCAGTGCCATATGATGCCTACTGCATCCCTCGGCTTCAGCCTCTGGGATTCTTCAGCACTCGATTCTGCATTCAACCTTGCCAGTCGCAGTACTCAATGCTCATTAATTTCAGCACGCCGTGCTTACTCGGCTCACAAGCTTCTCAGCTGTCAATCATTATACCATCCTGGTTTCCTAATAGTACATCTATACAGGGCTCTATTGAGCCATATTGCTCAGCAATGAGAAGCTCTTTGTTGTACACACTTTTAAATTCTCTCAATGCTCTCTGCTGAGTACCTGCATAATCTACTCCTTTTAATCATCAGGATTCATTTTATGTCTCCATCGCTACCTCCATACTAGAGCCTGGGGTTCGATTATTCTATTATACTCCCCTGCTACTACGCCTGCTTCATGCAGGTCTGATCTACTGTTAATGCCGACTCATCTACTGGTCCACTTATGTACACTATTTGCTCATATTAACCTGCTCATCCATCAGGGCCTAGAGGTTCATCAAGACTATCTCACCTATTCTACAACTTGCTCGCCTCTTGGGGCCTGGAGGTTTTAGTGCTCCATCTACTCATTGAGTTCTATTGCAATGCCTACTCCTATCTGCTTGCCCTGCTTACAACCTGAAGTTTTAACAGCTTGCCCAGCTCATAACCTGAATTTAGCTTCCTTACTGCTCTAAGGACCTTACTTCTGCATAGCTGCCATTGAATCCAGAATCTTAAATCATCTATGCTGGATCACAGAGTCATTCATTCAAGCTCCAGTCCTTCTCGGAAAGAATTCTCCTCCTGCTGGATTGCTTTGACCGTACAAAACTCGACCCCTTCAGTTTACTTAAGCTCACCTGGACTGAACAAATCCGTAACAGATTCTTCACCTGCACTTGGATATCTATTGGACTCTGACTTCGCTAAAGGGATGTGCTGCCATCTCGACGGACTCTCTCATTGGTGCTCCGATTCTTGCTTCTCTGTTTTATTGGACTCCAGTTTTACATTATTGGACTTCGGATTAGCCAACAACCTATATGTTTAATTAGGATTACTCTCCTTTAGCATGCAGAGAAGGACGGGCAGGTCAGTAGCCATGGGTCCTCACAGGTTTTCCTCAAGGGTTTTTTCTCTCCTGCATGCTATTGGCCACACTCTCCGGAGTTGGAGGAGATAATCATTCTATAATCGTTTGATACTTATTATTTTGGGGGTGGGGATTTTTCTTATCGACTAAGCAGCCTTCCTACAATGGGATACAGAGTAAAGCCAAAACATTAAGTCTTATAAACTTACTCACCAGCTTAAACAGTTAAGTGCTTTTGCCTATACTATCCAGCTTACAGATACTGTAACAATTGACTTACTCAAATATAAGGAAGTACCTAGCACTTATCAATTCCTACAACTAATACTGTGACAGCATTGTCCTACTCTGTTGGCCTCTGTATCCAAGCACAACTTGCATTAAACTGCAGTATGAAGCATAAGCACCGAGCTATGAACCACACATAATTTTAAGGCTTGCCTGTAGTTATGTGGGGAAGAGCTCCTTTCCCACACTACTTAAAGTAATTCATTACAGCTGCTCTGCTTAGAGTAGTCACACTCACCCTCCATCCTCCCTTACACCTCCTCCTTCTCCGGCGCTCTTTTCCCACGGAGAGATTTCTTCCTACTGACTAAGCAGCCTTCCTACAGTGGGATACAGAGTAAAGCCAAAACGTCAAGTCTTATCAACTTACTCACCTGCTTAAACAGTTACGCTCCACGCCTATACTATCCAGCCTCTGTATCCAAATACAACTTGCATTAAACTGCAGTATGAAGCATAAGCACCGAGCTATGAACCACACATAAGAATTGTTTTGCTGTCACCATCATTTGCAGTATCTCTCTGTGTCAAGGATTTTCCATCATGCAAACATTAAGGAGGTTTTGCTTCAGAGGCTGTTTTCTATTATTTTAATTAAGGACTACCATAATCAATATAACAGTTGAAAAGTGACAATTCAATAAAACCAACTTTTCAGTAGTCTCCCCAGGAGGGACATAGGCTGTCACTAATGTAACTTGTTTCTAATGAGAGACTATTGGTTCCACTGTATTTGAAAGAGACTTTCATCATGCTAATGGCCAACATATACAGTTCTATGTTTTCTGCCAGTACTGCTTAAATAAATGATTGATATTTCTATCATGTGTGGTATATAAGGTTTCTCAAGTTTATTCTTGAACCCCATGACTGTGAGATATGCGTGAGCTCTTGTAAACCAGGATTAGGATTTTCTCTTTGTGAAATATAAATTAAATCAGATTGTCTATCCACATTTTGGCCACAGCCACGGGCCATATTGATACTAATATTTTTTTTTTTTTTGTGGGGGATTTGGGATGGTGTAATGGAATTCCTGGTTATCTTGCTTCTTCAGTTATGTATTTTCCCTCACTATTTAGGCAGGGAAATGGCTATGTTAGTATTACATAATAACATAATGTGAAAATGGATTCTAGGTACGTAATGTCTGCCTTACTGCTTCATAAACAGATATTAGGGTGTGCACAGGCTGAATATTTTTCCCAAAATACCATAAATAATAGAGTTTCCTGAATATTCAGCCACATATTCAAATAGTTGCAATTTTCATGGTATTCAGAAAAATATTTGTTTTAAAAATTCAAAATACTTTACAGTCCTAGGTGCAATGGCTAGTCTACTGAACACCCTTCGTCCCCTTTCTAATACTTTCCTGCCACCTTCCTCTGTGTCCCAGACTATAAAAAATCATTTTGATCCTAAATATCAGCTCATGATACTATACCAGGTGCAGATGGCATGTACTAACTCAGTCTCCTCTCTAGTCAACTCCTCCATCCCTCAAATTTCAAGACTGGAATGTGTGGAAGGGAGGCCATGAGACTAGCCCTGGCTGCCTAGGGATCAGGAAGGCCCCTCTCCAACCTCTATCACTGCTAACATATACCCAACTTCTTGAATAGCTCCCCATGGTGAATATTCAGATGAATAACTGAAAAAGTATTCACACAACCTTAGTAGATATGAATAAGCATTCTGTGAAGAAGTACTCATTTAAAGGGGTCCCTACTCATTCTACTACCCAAGGTATCCAGTAATTCTCTTGGTTAGCAGCAATGTGTACCTGCTTATGCAGGCCTGTCATTTTTCAAGTCTGCTGTCTTCACTGGTAGACTGCTGCATGGGTTCACCACCCATGAGTTTCCCACCTCTGAACTTCAGGTTTGGTTTCATATCCTGTTAGAGGACACCAGATCAGATATCTCTTTTAATGTTATCAGTGCCCATGAGTATGCAGAAGCCTGACTGTGATGCCTGTTTTTCTCCAGCATGAACATGATAAGAGCCTCCAGCCTGTCCTCATAGCTTGGCCATTACGATCCTTTTTTCTTGGCCCTGCATTGACCCTAACTGCTGCCTAAGCATCTTTTTTTGCATTGAGGAGCCCAGAACTGCACACAGTAATACAGGTGTGGCCTGACCTGTGCTCTTGTAAAGAGGGAGAATAACTTCCCTTGCCCTGCTGGTGGCGTCCCTTTTGATGCACCCCAGAATCCTGCTGATCCGTTGATAGAAATCACACAGTGCTAAATTTCCTTGTCTAGTAAGACACCCAGGCCCTTTTCCTTCTCCACTACAGCAAGAGGAGCTCCACACAGTGTGTGGGTCCTGTCTCTGTTTTCCTCCCCAAGTGTTTTTCTTAATTTTAGATTAGTTTTTTGACTGGGGAAGGAGGGCAAGACAAAACTGATTATTTTCAGCCTTGTCCCAGAGTGGGCAGTGGCTACAGATGCCAGCCTACAGAGACTGAATGAGATTAAGTTGTTGGTGGTATCTTGGCAGTGTGGAATTTGGCCAGGACACTGGAGAAATTAATCTTTTCAAGCAGTGCTACGGGATCTTTAACATCCACTTGAACAAGCACCAGAACAGGCAGATAGGACAGTGCTTTTAGCATTTCTTCTGAAAGATTGCTCACCCTGACAGTTCTGCCTTCCTTGGTACTGCACTCAGTTGCCAGTATTCATGTTATGAGCCCTGTCCCAGTGTGGGACTATAACACACAACCCAGAGATGGATATGCTACCAACTGAGTCATGCTGCCAGTGCATTTGTCTGCACTGAATTTAAGACACCATGAGTATGACCAATTCCCCAACTTGCTCAGGTCCTCTTCAAACTTGTCCTTATTCATAAGGGAGACCATCACCCTTGCCAGCCTAGTAGCAGTCATGTTATGGACTAGAGTTCTTAATATGTCATGCAGTACACTCAGTGCTTTTTCCTTTGCAGGTGTTTCAGCTGCATTCTACAACTAATACAATATTACAGTACTCTGAAATAGTTATGCAAACTAAAAACAACAAGGAATAAAATAAAATAAAAGTGTTTTGGAAAGTTGTTAAAATATACACTTAAACTTTGTTCATAGATTTTGTGCACTGATGGCAACCTTGAGTTTTCCCTTTGTCACAATAAAAATCAAAGTAGTCATTTATTATGTTGGCACACTTGCACAGCCAACATCTTGTGGTAGTGCAGATTTGGAGGCACGGTCACTGTTAGGCGAAGATACAGGAGCACGCACCAGTAGGTGCATCCCGATTCCCCAATCAGCCAACAGCAGGGGCCAACACCCTGCCCTAGCTAATGAGGTGAAGACATGAGAGAAAGGTCCGCTGCAATGAGAGTGAAGCTCTCATGCAGCATGACCACACCACCTCCCTACATGCAGGCAACATGGCGGCAGTGACTGCTGCTGTTGCCTGTCAACATCCCATTTATTGTGTGCCGATGGGGTGCCAATCCAATCGGCATCATGTAACCCCCTTTTTGCTTGCCCAGGGGTGCCCAATCCCCTTGGCATCATGCGCCTCCCCAACAGTTTCTCTTTGCAGGCGGGGCCCCAATCCCTGTCGGCATGTATCCGTCCCTCCCTTGAATTTTGCCGATGGGGGCCACTCCCGTCAACATAATGTGTCCCCCACCTGTTTTGCTTGCCAAGGAGGTGCCCAATCCCCTCAGCTCCTGCGGCTCCCCCCCTTTCCTTGTTTGCTGACAGGGTGCCTAATCCCCATCGGCTAAAGCACCCCCCACACACACACACACTCAGGTGGGACACTGGGAGCCCACCCAGTGTACCAAAGCACCTATAAAAATGAAAATGGTCCCCGATGTTTTTAGTTTTTTTTTTTACCTGTAAAGAAGGAAATGGTCCCTCAGCAGTCTCCCAGCCCCCACAACCGGCACCCACCACTGCACCTGCCTCCTAGCCCCCTCACCCCATACTTATCTCCGGGTCTGGGCGGCGATCTTGATGGATGGGGAGCTCGTCTCACTCTTCAAAGCTGACCGTGAACTGTGGAAATGCCGGTAAGCAGTATAATGGAAAAATAGGGGTTTTCAACTTTAATGCATATCTCGGGCATTTTGGGAATTTTACACCAAATTTTCAACATGGGTTTTGGGACCCCTCCTCCTGAATTCTATCACTGTCATGTCGTTAATCAGTCCCGAAGGTGATTTCACAGTCACTGCGCAGAATAGCTTTTCAGGACTGATTAATGAGATGACAGTGCTATTCATGGTGGGCTCTCAAAAAGCATATGTTACAAATTTAGTGGCATCAAAATAGCTGTTTCTGATGTACGATGTGCAGCTGCTAAGCAGGCTCATAACCCGCAATTCGCAATATTTTCATGCCAGATTTTCAACGTTGTCATTTTTGTACACCTCCTTGTGAGCGGTACAGCTGTCATTTTACATCCTGGCTAATGTGTTTCCACACTTCCGGCGCTTAATAGCGCGGTCACTGTGGGAAATCAGTGTTTGGGCAGATTATGAAAATGACAGTGACACTGTTCATTTGCAGAGGTCCTAAAATGCCTATGTTGAAAATTTGGTGATGATACTCCATAAAATGACTGTATTACGGACGTGCGTTGGCAGATTGCCGCCGCGCTCGTAACATCGTGCATTGTAATATTTTCCTCTGGATTTTCACCATTGGCATTTTCCACACCTCTTGATGAACAGTATAGCTGTCATTTCACATATCTTGCACAAAATGTGTTTAAATGCGACCGGCGCAGAATAGTAGCCGCGATAAGCTTGAAATCACTTCTTGGGACAGTTTGAGGAAATAACAGTGACACTGTACATGAGCAGAGGTGCTAAAATGCCTATGTTGAAATTCAGTGCCGAAGGCCCATAAATGACTGTGTTACAGCTGCGGTGTTGCGCATTTCCCACGCACTTGTAACTTCGCGACTTTGAAATATTGACATGCTACATTTTCAACACTGTCATTTTTAACACCTCCTATGAACTGTATAGCTGTCATTTTCACATCCTGCCCAAAATGTTTTCCCGCACTGCACTACCAAAGCCAATGACAGCGCGACAACATTCGGCATTGACAAATGCTTGTTTTATCAGAGCACTGCAGTCAGTTTATGTATTCTCTTAGTGCTGGGACTATGTTGCTTTATTTTGATACACTGTTTTATTTTTTATTTAGTTAGTTAAATTAGTTAGATATTTTTGACTGTAAAAGGCACACTGAGTAAAAGCTTGCTTTGAGGGTGACCAAAAGCACAGGTGACTTGCTCAGCCACATTACATTCATGTGGCAGTTGTGGGATTTAAACTCAGGTCTTGTTGGTCTCCAGGTTCATGGCTCAGTACCCTAATGTTTGGGCTATAGTGCCTCAGCATGATCTGAAAATGGGAACCGTTTCTCATTTAGTTGCTAGCATGAAAGGCACTGTGATTATTTATACTGTAGGTTGAGATGCAGCAAACTTTTAAGCCTATCAATCAGGTTTTACTAGCAGCAAAGACATCAACATTCATTCATGCACCAGTGCCATTGCTGACTGGACACTAAACAGAGCAGATGCTCTGCATCAGCACACCATTTTCTTTATTACAGGGTGCATATTTTCTGGGTGCTGGAGGGGTAAGGAGGTTGGCATTAGCCAGAGGGGTACAGTGTGTGTGTGTGGGGGCTTATGATGACTAGCAGACCTGGTGGTGGGACTTGGGTGGGGAGAAGGAGGAGAAAGTGTCTCTGATGCACAAGTGGGGGAAGGGTGTATTGCACTTTATGTCTGTCATGTGCTTGCTTGTATTACTTTGAGTTGAAACTACAGTAGGCAGGGTAGGAGTGGAGGAGTGAGGAGGGTGCCAGCGTCTGAGAGGAGGGGATTTATGATTACAAAGTATTTGAGAGGTGGGAGACAGCCAGTATTACAGCACTATGGGTGAGTGGAGGTTTGTTCTTAGAGATGCAGTTCACATCATTTTTGCTGGCAAACTGCACAAATTCATGTGGCGAACTATGCAAATTGCCTAATTCACTCAAAATTAGCAAATCATATTGATACACCATGTGAATTTGGTCAATTCACCGGTGAATAACAATGCCAACTGTGATCACTGACAAAGTGAGTTTGTTGTAATTCAGAAATAATTTAACTGAGCTAATTTTGGTAACTTTGCACACCTTTATTCATAGGCCACAGCTAGTGGATATTCTACTACCTCTGAGCTGAAGGGCAGTATCTCATTTTCAGTAGGGTTCTGTTTCTGCCTAGTTTAACAGTGAACAGGACTGAAGCACTGAGTGGCTAGGTGATTCCCCAGGCTAGGCTCTTAGAGATTCAGGGCCCTGTATCCTTGATGCACCAGCAGCCCTTTTAGGTGCATGTCCATTAGTATCAAGGGTCTCTGGGATGCAGTGGTGGCTTACAAGGATGCACAAACTTCTGTCTAATGCCCACCTATACTGTAGCAGGACCGGACGCACCAAAGCAAATGTAACAAGGTGAAGACAGTACAGGCACAAGGCAAGTAAGATGGCACAGGGACTTGGGGATTTGGTATATATGAGAGGCTGCAGAACTTAATCATTTATACCCTGGAGAAAAGGAGAGAAGGGTGGCATGAATGAAACATACAAGTAACTGCATTGGATAAACAGAGTGGAGACAAGAAGCTATTCTCCTTGAGTTCAAACACAGGTATGAGCAATAGCTGGCAGGGCAGTTTCAAAAAGGATGTCCAGAAGCACTTCTTCATAGAAAGGGTGGTGGGTAAGTGGAATAGGCTACCAGACAAGTGATATAGACCAAATCAGATAGTAGCTTCAAGCAGGGATGGGACAGGCAGGTGGGTTTATTTAGAAGGGGCAGTAAAAGGGATGGATTGCCACTAGAACAAGGCAGTATAGTTACGTAGGGTGGGCAGACTGGATGGGCCAAGAGTATTTTCTGCAGTAAATGTCTATGTATCTATGAATAATAGATATCATGGCTATTTATTCTTGGATTCTTGAATCTCTCTTCACCACACTTTTGTTTCCAAAATTGAATTAGACTGTTGGATTGGTTTAAGTTGTTCACCATTGTGAGTTTTTGTTATTGTTATATTAAAATCAAAGCTAATTGCTTTCATAATCCACCTACTGTACTGTCAAACCCCAGCTGACACAAACAAATCCATTGCTAACTAGACATCATCCCTACTGTATTTGCCTTCAAGAAACACTTGCATGCCACCCCAATAACAGGACAACCAGATGGCTATATTTTTTCATAATAAGGCACAGCTCAGACTTTCTGCATGTCTATGTACTGTGGGCTACAACAACACAACATAAACTGCTAATTTCCCAAAATGAAGAAACTCTAGGCTAGTATATAAACCACTGATGGATACATGAAAATGGCAGTCTCTCACTAAACAACATGCAATCATTTTGATTGTTTTACACTATAGTTCAACTTGAAGCAGCAGAGTCAGAATATTTCCGATGCACAGTCACTAATCCTTACATGTTTTCAAGCAGCTCTTGGACAATATCGGGTAAGAAACTCTGGGGAGACAGCTGATTAGATTCTGGCAAGAAGGACCAAACATCTGTTTCAAACAAAAGACATCTGCATATTTCAAATTTATTTTCATAATTTGCTGGAGCAACCTGCCAAAATTCAGCAAGGGAGAATAAACTGGTGCATAATCAAGTAAAGTTTACAGCCTTGAAAGTTAGAATTAGCGTGGACTACAGTAAGTCACCGAGGAGATGTTTAAAGATATTAAGTATATGGATACATAGTCTGCTAAGAGCTCTGAAGAGCATGCCTCCATATAAAGGACACCAATTTCATTGTCTTGGTTATATAAGTGCAGTGTTCCTTTTCCAACAAAACAAAACAGCATGTACAGTAACTGACATGAAAGATAATCTTGATAAAAATGTTTCCATTTTAAAGGCTATTCAGTTATCAATTTAAACTCATTTTGCTGTTCAGTATTGCTGGAGGGACATGTTTAGAGGTCACACAGATGGAAACTGAAATGGAACGTATTTTTTTTAATGAACTACAGCGAGTAGAAACCTTTAGGCTTTCGTGGAAGAACAGAGTGTTACCTTGCATGTATCATCCATCACCAAGAGAACAAAGGCAATATATTCCCAGAAATGTTTACAGTTCTTAGAAGAATCTAGAGACGGACAGTATGGTGTTTAATCTTTATCTTGAGTATTTCCTAATACAACCCATCTTGATCCTACAAAATGAATACTGTCAAACATTTTAAATTGTTTACACATTAACAGCTATAAACTCTCAACATGCCTCTGTTTAGGAAACATGAACATCAACTAGCATTAGTTTCCAGTTGGTCAGAATATAAAATCCTAAATGGCTTCAATCCAGTTCTGACCCCACATTAATTGCAACACTTCTAACAGAACAATGTGCCAGAATTTTTTTTTCATTTAATTCTTCAAAAGGCTTTGAATGTTTTAAGGAAAGCTGTGATCTAATGTCAATAATGTCTTTAGAAGTACAGTACTATATGGTTTTCTTTGTTTCAGTCCAGTTGAAATGGTTATATCCTTTGGCTTGAGCCAAAACTACATCAAATGGACCAAAAGCAATGATAAAAACACATCTCAGAGGTCATTATTGCTTAATTAAAGACCATGCCAAGTGCATTCCTTAGCCTCTTTCCTTTACTGTAAAGATTATGGTCAAAGGAGTTTAGGAATATATTTCCTGACTGATCTTTAAAATAGTTATCTACTGATCTATCCCTCTAGCTGTCTGTCTTTCTGTCTGTCTATCTATCTGTCTGTCTGTCTGTCTGTCTGTCTATCTATCTATCTATCTATCTATCTATCTATCTATCTATCTATCTATCTACTGTAGATAGATAGATAGATAGTTAGATAGATAGAGACAAGCTGATAATAAGGGACAGGAAAATCCTACTCTACCACTAGTGCATAAATATCACATAACCACATTATTCTCCAATGGCTAAATTCCTTCACTTTTTCATGTGCTTTGTTCTCTAAATATTAATTCTGTACCCAATGGATAAGTGTTATAACACACTTCAAGGTGTGCAGTCAAGCTTTGATATATGTACTTCTCAGTGTCTGAAGGCACTCAGCTTTGTCTAGGGCCTTTCAAACACCCACGGCACATATATATCAGAACAAGAACATGCATTCTGTTCTGTGTGATTGCTTACATATAATAATAATAATAATAATAATAATTCTTTATTTATAATGTGCCTTTCATAACCAAGGGCATAACAATAAAACCAATTTAAAACATATAAAACAAAACAAAACTAAATATCAGCACAGTTATAAATACATACTTGTCAGCCAACACCATCATTAAAAGTTTTATCCCAAAAACATTTTTAAAGCCTGCTTGAACCCCCTCTACAGTCACGCACTCTAATCCAACGGGGTAGAGAATTCCAAAGGGTCGGGCCTCGAACATAAATGCCGGGCTCCTACATATTTTAAAGTCACCCTCGGATTCTCTAGCAACCCCTTGTCAGCATATATAATACCAGTGAAAATAAATTTCACACATAATTGGTGTTATTTTGTTGATGGCATATCTATTTTCAAAATAAAAAGTTATCTCAAAAGTACCGAGATCTGTCAAAAATAAGACAGCATATGTTAGATATAGTAGGTCATAATGCTGCACTTAACTAGTGGGAGAGCAACTGAAACAAAGCTTGATGACATCAGAGTACAGTTATGCAGCATTCCAACCAGAGCAGTGAACTCCAAATAAACAGATAAGGCTCAACAAGACAGCTACTTATACAAGTTTACATTTGAAAATGCGTTGTATAAACCTAAGATACAATGAATCAACTCAAAATATACCATTTATCTTCATTTGCAAGGGGCAGGACCTTTACAACTCATTCTCTTTTGTCTTCCCTTCACTCATAAATATGAATGGTATATTCAGAGTTGGGCCATTGCATATCCCTATAGATATACTGTATATGCACTGTAGACACGAATACACCAGCAAAAATATTGTTGACCTGATAACTAGCATTAACATGGCACATAATGTAGTCTAGACGCATCTCATAGTGTCTGTTGGACTTGCAATCAACACAATTGACAGCCCAGCTGTCCAACCAGCTACTCATAATAAAGTGCAAGGGATCAAGCAGCTTCCTGCATTAAAAGTGACCAGAGGACTGATGGCACCATGTTGATTCTCTCATTGTGGCAGGTATAATAAAAGAAACAAAACATTGTTCAGGTATATTGTGTCACTGCCCGTGTCAGGAGGTCTAAACCTCACTCTCAGGTTCTTTGCAGAATGGGCCTGCAAGGAATCACAGACACATTGCATAGCGGTAATAAAGCTTGTTTATTACTACCAAAGGATAATCACAGTTGCCCTAAGCAGTTCTTACCAATACAAACTGGGAGCCAATGCTAAGCATTCCATATACCTGAGGATTCTCCGTGCCTCTTGGGGTCTCTGAGGTGGAAGACGTAATGTCTCACATTATATACCTATGATAATTACCATGGTTACTGTAAGACAGAAACATTTCTAGTTATAGAGATGAGCCCTATTGGCTAAATTAGAGGTGGCTTCCCAGTCTGAGATAACATTATACAATTTTGTAGTAGTCATCACTTTGTAAAGACAAAGAAGTACAGTTATACATATAGCAGTGCAATAATACAAATCATCAGAAGATGGCAATGCCAACTCATATGTAAGTAATCATTACAAGGACACAAATGTCCTAACATCTTGTAAGCAAGAAATACAGGTATATATTAGAAAGTAAAGTGTATGACAATAATATGCATACATATCCTGACATCTAGTTTTATACGGCAGATGTCCTTAGCCCTATATGTTAGTATAACATATGCCTAAGTACTAGCTGTCTACAGTGTACCTCTGGGGTACCAATAAGAGTGCAGGGACCTCATGTAACATTCCCTCCTTATTTGCCTCACAAAGGGGCAACACAGCAAAAAGTAGGGAAGTGGATAGGGAGCAGGGGTAATTTACAGACCCAATGCATGAGCCTTGTAAAGAACTCCAGCTGCTCATGGTGTTGATGCAGTGTGCGCCATAGGCAGCAAAGCACAATAATAAGAAAAAATATAAAACATGCTTGTATAATAACAAAACCTTTTGAAATCCATGTTGACAGGCGGTGAACCTCCTCGGTAGGACTGGTAGAGCTTGGAAGTGTCTGGGGTCGATGTTGAGTCCTGAAGTCTGTGCCATTAGTGCTGATGTCATCATCCATGGAAAAGAACCAATCGATACTGTCTGGGGAATAGTCACATACAAGTTTAATAACATCAAATACATCACAGCGACAGAAATAAATATTCCCTTTCTTCGCACAGCAGTCCATGTGCAGGGCGACCCAGGTGTCCAGAAGAGAATGAAAGACCAAGAGAGGAGGTAAGTTGAGGTGTTCTCTGTAGATATCTTCATCAAGATGCCCAATGGAATGTACAGATGCTAGTTTAGCGAATAAAGCTGTAGTAGGATCAAAACATGGTAAAGAGACAGTAAAAGAAACAAACATGGTATCCTTAATGGAACATTTCTTAGAAGTAAAACATGGACCAGTGTTAGAGTGTCTGGTCACAAAATCCAAATTCCTAGCTGTGGAAAGTGGAATAGTTAGAGTCTGTAGCATACACACTGCAATACAGCTGGAAGATTTGCACTGAGGACAATATCATTTAGAGATTTGTCTATCATGTATAATATTAGGATCCTTCCGGTTCTAGATTGCAGAAAAGATTATTGATGGTAGTGATAATGTATGAGCCATAGGCTGAGCATAGTACTCATGGGCAATGTGTTGCTTATCTACTCTTTATTGTTTTGTACAATTAGTGAGTTAATCTTATCTTTAGAATCTGAAAATGCCTTAGCAATGTTGTGCATGTTGTATGCAGTGTATCTTTCTTCCTGACTAGGCCATCCACACTATGCAATAATGGGGTATTATATCACTTACCAAACCAGTTTGAATTTCTAGAATGTGATTTGATAGCAGCATTGTCGGCTTTATTCCAATAGACATGGCTGTACAAAAAGACCTGTAACAGTGCTGTGGCACCAGTGACACTAGAACTGTTAATTTCATGTGTGTTATGCTTATGACTTTGATCATCAGGATTAGGTTTTCTCCTGAAATTGACTCTATGCTCGTGGTATGTATCTCGGCAATAGGGTCTTGAGTGCGGATTTGAAAAGCTGCTAAGCTATCAAGTAATAAAGTACTATAAAACAATGAAGTGTTAGTAGTATAACACATACAGAATTCTTTCATATTCCAGTAAGTCAAGTTAAACAAAACAGGTATATGTATAAACTGTAAGTTGTTAATAAGTGTACCAGGTAAGGCAGTGGCTGTTAGACCAGTACGAGGATCAGGGGTACATTTTGGACATCCCAAAAGCTATTTATCAGTAGGGGTGACACAGAAAGGTACATGATAGCAGAGGCATGTTGTGTACAGCACAAAATTTCCTGGCAGAGTCTGGAGACAAGGAATTACAATTTGAGGGATCAATAAAGGCAGTAAATTGTATAAAGCAGTTTGGAGCAAGGACAGAGAACCACTGGGGATAATTTTGCTTTGGGCCAGCCATGGAAAGTTCCTTGGAAAGCTTGGCCACAGGAGAATTTGTCCTTCGACATGGTTTGCCACTCAATTTGTAGGGTAGATTTATCAGGAGCAACAAACGAGGCAGTGAGGTAGGCATCTGAACCTTCCTGGACAGTAATCAAATTGTCGGGTATATTGATGGAAACTCCCTCTGGGGTAGTTGCAGGTGGATCAAGGTGAGGAAGGAGGTGCTGCACCATGTCTTGGATGCAGGGATAACTCCTGAGATGAGGAAAGCCAAACATTAGTAAGTTAGTACTATTCTGTCC
This sequence comes from Neoceratodus forsteri, assembly GCA_016271365.2. Classification (NCBI taxonomy): domain Eukaryota; kingdom Metazoa; phylum Chordata; order Ceratodontiformes; family Ceratodontidae; genus Neoceratodus; species Neoceratodus forsteri. The sequence continues at coordinate 1,540,249,177 of CM057450.1, forward strand.
AATGGGGTAAGGAAAAGTAATTATACTCCTTTATACAGTTTTAGCTGGTTTGCATGTAACCACTTGTCAGTCAGTATGTTGTTTTGCATGAGTCTAATCTGATAGACTGCGGACTGGAGCTTGTTGACAATGGGGTAGGGGCCTTCCCACTTATTGGAGAAGGAGTGCGAGGATGTGCAACTCTGAGAACCATTACCTGATCCCACCTTGCCATTCCACTTCTTATGCATGTTTGTCAAACTGTATTTTGACTGTTGCTGGGCTTTGCCCATGCAGTTGGCAGCATACAAATGAGTTTTTAATGTGGTCTCATCTGAGTTTTCCACATATTGGTCTACAGATACACAGTCTGCAGTAGGGGTATGCAGGTCAAATAACAGGTGCTCAGGTAATCTCATCTGTCTGCCAGTCTTTACCTCAAAGGGTGTCAACTGGGTGGTGGTTGAGAGTATACCCTGATTGCCATAAAAAGTAATGGCAATAGGGAATCCAAGTCTTGGATTGTCCTCAATGAATTTGGAAAGCATTTGCTTAATCCACTTGTTGGCTCTCTCTACTTGATCTGAAGACTGTGGGTGGTAAGGTATGTGTAACTTCTGATGAACTCCAAGGAGTTCAAGTGCTTCTTTCAACAACTCATCTGTAAAACTGGTTCAGTTGTCTGAGTCTACCTTGAGAGGTAGGCCCCACCTGGAGAAAATATGTTCTAACGATTTTGGCAGTGGTTTTAGCAGTACATGTCTTAGTGGGGAAAGCCTCAACCCACTTAGAGAAAAGATTGGTTACCACAAGGGCATATTTGTTATTTCTGCTGGTTTGGTCAAGGGACCAATAAAATCAATCTGCACGGCATGCCAAGGGCCAGAATGCCTTGTGGTAGCAGTTTGGCATTTTGTTTGGTAGGATGAGATTGTTTTGCACACAAACAAGGCAATTGTCTATGTACTGTTTGACATCTTTGGTGACACCAGGCCACCAGGCGGTGGTCTTAAGCCTTTGGAGTGTGTTTTCCACTCCTGGTGTCCACCAGTGGGGTGTCATGCATTTGGTGCAGAAATTTGGGCCTAAGATGATGAGGAACCACCCATAACTTGTGGGGTGTCATCTGGTTGATACCAGATGAGCTTGTCATCAGGGAAAGATGCAACTACCCTCATGCCTTGGTAGGGGTTATGGGTAGAGATTTTTCTCAGTACCCTTGTCAAGGAATCTGAGCACATCTTTGACCTCAGAATCAGTATGCTGGGCTGCTGACAGGTCCAAGGGGAAAAGGTTCAGGTTTCTTCCTGGCCCACTGCAATGTGTACAGCCGCTCTGCCTCTGGATGGTCCATCATCCAGGTGTCCCCCACAGGCCCTTCCTTTGCAAGAGGTGTCAGCAGCGTCATTGAAGCATGATGAGGGGCTGTATGAAATGAGCTTTAACCTTGTGTACATAGAGTCTGTGTGCAAACTTTTGTGCCAGTGAATGAAGGTATATTACCAGTTTCTTATGTTTCACTGGGCTGCCATCAGAGGAGAGGAAGGAGTTCTTCTGCCAGAAGGGAAGAAATTCTGTAAGAGAACAACAAACCCAGTTAGAGTCTGTAAAGATGATGGTGTCCTCAGTTCCATATTGGATGAACTCGAGGGCACAGGCCACCACTGCCATCTCAGCATACTGTGTTTATGCCACAATGCAATGCTTAGCAATTTTAACAATGTTACCATAAGGGTGAATAACCAATATGCCCATCCCTGCAATCTGTTCTCCCTGGTAATAGGAAGCTGAGCCATCTGTAAAGACACAACACAATGAGGTGTTCTTGAGTAATTGTGGTGTAGCAGGGAGGAATGGGCCTGGATCTGGAAGATCAGGTGGCTGCAGTGTACAATCATAGGGTTCTCCTTGGAAAGGAGGCCATGCACCAGCATGGATAGCATTTGGTTGGGTGGACCCTGATGTCTCTATCCTGGAGAAGGAGGGACCAGTGTGCCAGTCTGCTGTTGTAGACTGACCCATCCTTCACTCCATCTGATAGCAAAAAGGTAGTTGGGGTGTGGTTCATGTTAATGATCAGAGGAGAGTACCTAATGATATACAAGTAGCGCTTGACAGCCCAGTAGGTAGCCAGAAGGTTCCTTTCCCAAAGGCTGTATTTCTGCTCCACTGGGGTCAAGAGCTGTGATGCATATGAAGTGGGTCTCAGGGTGCCATGGACCTTCTGGGCCAGCACTGCCGACATAGCAATGTCAGAGGTGGCACACTCCAGATGGAATGGCACGCTAGATTGGGGTTAACCAGAGCTGGAGCTGAGGCCAAGGCCTGTTTCAGTGACATCACAGCCTGGGTGTGAATGGGGCCTCAATCCCAAGATACCTCCTTTTTCAGTAATTCATACAGAGGAGCAGCCTTCTGAGCAAAATCACAAATAAAATCTCTAGAATAGTTTACCATACCTGAAATCATCTAAGAGTAGCCACGCTGGTGGGTATTGGCAAGTCTTACAATCCTTGTATCTTCTTCCAGGTGGGCTTCACCCTTGGTCAGTTATTCTCAGGCCCAGAAAGAGTACCTCTTTCTGACATAGTTAATCTTTTGCAGAATTACATTTGAGGCCTGCCCTCTGAATGAGGGTCAGTAGTTCGTCCAAGAGATCCAGGTGTTGTTCCTGTGTGGCTGTTGCCAACAACAGGTCATCCACATACTGCAAGAGACAATGGGGAGTAGAGAACCCTCAAGTGCATCCATCATGTGTAAATGGAACAGGTAGGGCTGTTATGGAATCCCTTGGTATGCAGGTCCACATGTACTGCCTACCCTCAAAGGTGAAAGCAAACATATACTGACTCTTGGGAGCCAATGGCAATGACCAAAAACCATTGGAGATGTCCAGGGTACTGAACCATTTCTGGTTAGGGTCAGTAGCAGCACATCAGGTGTTGATGCCACAGTTGGGGCAGAACTGGGGTGACCTGGTTCAGTCTCCTGCAGTCAATAGTAAGTCTTCAGGCACCTGTGGGTTTCTTCATAGGCCACACTGGGGATTGGCAGTGGAAACACATGTCCTGATCACACTTTGCTTGAGAAGTGGTTTAATTGTTTCTCTAAGAAGGCAAGGCCTCAGATGGAAAGGGGTATTGCCGTTGCCTCTCATGTGCTAGGCCTGTCACCTCAATGACAGTGTGCATTCTGCCACAGTCATGCTTGTTGGTGACAAATGCCTCCAGATGCCTTTGTAGAATGAGGACGAGCTTTGGGTAAGCTTGCGGTTCTTGAACAAATCTGACGTCATACTCTTTGTTGTTCACAGATATTGTTGCAACCATATGCGAGTCAGGGATCATGATGGTGTAATATTGTCCCTGAATTTGTATCAATAACATGTTGTCCAAGTCTACCACACAGCTGTGTAGTGCTAGAAAGTCAATTCCAATTATGATAGGGTGATCATGTAATACCATCAACTGAAAGGTATGATAGGCCTTCAGGTGTCCCAGTGTCTGAATGGTGGCATGGGCGCTATGCAGACAACCTAGCACCGTCTGCACCAGACATGTTGGTGCTCTGTCCGTTGGATCAAGGGGATGTCTGGGTGGTCATCATAGTAACACAGACACAGCCGCGCCTGTATCCAATAGTATTGTCGGTAGGCAGCCCCGACCTCAGCCTCTGCTGAGGCCTTCCATTTGTATACAAGACCAGCTTTTTACAATATGGACTGGGGCCTGTAATTGTCAATCTGTACCAGTGGAGCATAGGGGAGTCTGGGCCTGGTTCCTTTGAACCACTTCACCATGCTGCACTGATGCTATGTAGGAGCGCTCCGGGTTCAGTCCCTGTATGTGCCTGAGCCTGTACTTCTGGTGTCTCCATGGCTGTGAGGCCTGCTCTCCCAGTTGTATGGCAGCAAGGGCCCAAATGGGAACGGCATCCGCTATAGTGCACTTGTCCAAGAAGTTCTCCGACTTCCGTTCTCATCGCTATTTCCTATATGAAGGGCCTGATCTTTTTTCACCCTTATTATTCCTATGGTGTTTCTTGTTTTTGTGGTAGTTCTGGTTCCCACCCCAGGATTGTTGTTGTTGTTGTGGTTGGGCCTGCTCGGGCTGTTGGTTGTCTGTGGGGAGGGCTGTTTCTCCTGGGCCTGCCCCTCCAACGTATAGTGCATTGTGGTCTCCGGAGTAGCTTCCACGGCAGCTACTTTCTTGGACCGGAGCCCAGGTCACAGATGAAGAGTTGATAAACTCTCTCAGTTTTCCAAAGAATATCAGCAAACCTCTCCATGGTGGGCTAGGTGGTTGGCTCTGCCTTCTCTCTACTGCAGGGATCTATGTTCCTAAGGAACAGGGTCTTATATTCGATAAGGTCCACATCTGCAGCTTCTTGTGCAAGATGCTTCCCTGCTTGTTAGGCCATCCAGAGCCTCTGATGGAAAGTCACTGGACTTTCTTTCACATTCTGTTTTACAGGGTATGCGAGCATCACTCCTACTACACCTGGGCTGTATGCAGAAATGAGCTCAGCTGCTGCTTCATCAAAGGTGGTGTGTCTGTTCTGACGGATGGTATCGGGCAGTTTTGCCTACAGTCCAGGATCAATGGTCTGGCGTAGGATCTGGACCTGGTAGTCTGCAGCGAGACTAAGCATTTCACATTTAGCATGCACCTTTCCAAGTAGTAACTGAGGCTGTTGGACGGGCTCATCCAACAATGCTGTCAGCTATTTGCTGAACAGAATAGGCCATTTGTAGGGGATTATTGGGCCAATCAGGTGGAGGTAGATTGCCTCGGGTGCCATCCAGGGCTGCCTGGGCGTGGCTGTTGCCACTGACTGAACTATGCCATCCTGTGTCCCCGCCTCATGTAGAAGCTGCCTAATTTGGGTCTTGAGAACCAGTTTATTTCTTTAAGAAATGGGCATGGTGCTTATTTCAGTGTCGATCATTATCTCTATCTCCTGCTTGTCTTCCATTAATAATGGCTACGGTGGTGCCGTCAGGCGCTGTACTCCTTATCATGGGAGTTGCCATGTTAGCATCGCCATGATGTCGCGTCATGGCGTCAATGACATATAGCGTGAGTGGCATGTGATAGGTGCTCCGCTATGTTGTGGATGGCGGGTGGGGTGTCTGGGCCTAGTAGGGTGTGACTGGGCATTGTACTGCGAGATGTCATCATCTGATATCTCCTTCAGATGACGTTGTCAAGGCAGGGGTTAGACCTCCCATTGCCTTGACATGTCCAGCCATCACCTCTCATTGATGGCAGCAGTTCGCCATCTTGGATTCACAGTCGCGCATGATTCACATTCGCAACATTCACATCCACCTCATCCTGCATCTGTTTCTGTAACACTCTATAAGCAGGGCTCAATTTGTGATTGTCCCTAGTAACCACTTCTAAGTCATTACGTACCTGGTTTATCTCACTCTGTATCTCTCCCAACTCCTCACTCAACTGTTCATTCATTTTACTTAACAAGTCATTCATTTGCAAAGCCTGCCCCTTATCCTGTCTCAAACTGTCACACTCCTGCTTCAACATACGAAGTTCTTTCTCGTCTGCCTGTGCAGAATGATGCAAAGGGAATCATTTTCATTTCGCAGTGTTTGGAGCTCAGACTCCAAATCCTGCTCATGTCTTACATATTCAGTTTCCTGCAACCCCATCTCCTGCTTAAGAGATGAGATTTGCAGTTCAAGGGTTTGAAACCTAGCTTTGGAGGCTTCCAGGAGCAGCATAGAGAGCCACGACCAACAGCCCTTTAGCTTCTCACCTTCTGGCTTGTTTGTCTCATCTCTGAGTACTGAGTTGAAATCCCCAGTACAGGGTTGTCGGATTGACTTGCGCCCTTGCGAAGTCAGCCCATCCTCCATGGGAGGCAAGGAAGTTTGAAACATCGGTCTCAGTTCTGAGCAGATATTTGATATGGTGGCCATTGTGTGGGAGGAACAAAAACTAAACTGTGAAAAGCGCTGTGCTGTGTATCGATCCACAACATGTGCACTTGTTCACAGTCGGCCTACTATGCACTGTAGGCTTACAATACAAAACTACTGTGGGGTGGGTTGAGTCGGCATTGACCACACTCAATAACAGTCAGACTTGCAAATTATTACAAAGTGGTCATAGAATGGGAGAGGTGATGCAGGAATGCACACCTACAGTCCCCTCCTTGGGAAGGGAAAGGTTGTAAGCAACAAGTGAAACTTTGCAAACACTATATCTTGCCTGCACGTGGTCACAATTGTCAGGAGGTCTAAACCTCACTCTCAGGTTCTTGGCAATAATGGGCATGCAAGAAATCACAGACACATTGCATAAGAGTAATAAAGCTTGTTTATTACAACCAAAAGGATAATCACAGTTGCCCTAAGCAGTTCTTACCAATACTGAACTGGGAGCCAATGCTAAGCATTCCCTATACCTCAAGGATTCTCTGTGTCTCTTGGGGTCTCCGAGTGGAAGATGTAATGTCTCACATTATATACCTATGATAATTGCCATGGTTACAGTAAGATAGAAACATTTCTAGTTACAGAGATGAACCCTATTGGCTAAATTAGAGGTGGCTCCCCAGTCCGAGATAACATTATACAATTTTGTAGTAGTCATCACTTGGTAAAGACAAAGAAGTACAGTTATACATATAGCAGTGTAATAATACAAATCATCGGAAGATGGCAATGCCAACTCAATATCAAGTAATACTAAGGACACAAATGTCCTAACATCTTGTAAGCAAGAAATACAGGTATATATTAGAAAGTAAAGTGTATGACAATAATATGCATACATATCCTGACATCTGCTCTTATACAGTAGATGTCCTTAGCCTCTATATGTTAGTATAGCATATGCCTAAGTACTAGCTGTCTATGGTGCACCTCTGGGGTACCAATAAGGGTGCAGGAACCTCGTGTAATACCCCATACACACACACACACACTCTCCAGTGAGGTGCATAGTAAAGAGCAGCCACAGTATTATCCCTACCTTCAACACCCAATGGGTGAAATCACTTAATTTCCCTCTTGTGGTCATGTCATTCTCTTCCGTCCTGCTCGTGTTTGGTACACATTAAAAAGGCTCACTTGAGCACAGAATTCCCTTCCTTTTCCAATGGAGGTGTAGAAAAGTCTGTTCATTGCAGTCCCTTCACCTGAACGCAAGCTGGGTATTATTAAAACTCAGCTCAGCCATTGTACTTCCATCTCCACTCCAGTGGGATAAGAATTAAAAATCATGCTGAAATCCATGGCTTTCCTCCAAGGATAGCAAGGGTATGTTTTAAAAGGCCCATTCTAGTCCACAGTATACTGCCACCAAGAAGGGCCTGTATTAAAGACTTGCACCAAGCTGCAGCATCCCCTCAAGCTGTGGCAAGGTATTTATTTCCAGATAATCCATCTGACCTCACCCTAAAACAGCAGCTGCAGCAGCCATATTCCCATCCCCCACTTCCACTTGTCATCACCAGATTTGTCATACATAGATATGTAGAATTTGTCAGCAGATAAGGACTGCCTGGCCCGTCTAGTCTTCCCATTTGATCTACCTTCACTTAGATGCTCTTTGGCTTACCACTGCCTCCCTATTTCAAGTATTCCCATGTGTCTGTCCAATACATTTTCAATTCCTCCACTATTTATGCCCCCACACCCCTTTGGGAGGCTGTTCCATTCGTCCACTACTCTTTGTAAAGAAGTACTTCCTCACATTGCCCCTGACCTTTCCTTCTTCCAACTTCAGGTCATGTCCCCTAGTTCAAGTGCAACCCTTCTCAAAAGATGCTCCCTCTTGTACCTTATTTATCCCTTTGAGGTACTTGAATGTCTCTATCATGTCCCCCTCTGTCTCCTCATTTCCAAAGAATACATATTGAGGTATTTCATCCTCTCTTCATATTACTTCTGGTGCAGCCCTGTACCATTTTTGTAGCTCTTCTCTGTACTGCCTCCACATAGTGTTTGTCTTTCCTGAGATGCATCCTCCAAAACTGGACACTGTGTTCCAGATGAGGTCTTACCAATGATCTGTACAGTGGCATCACCACTCCCTGTTTCAGCTGATGATGTTTCTCCCAATGCACTCCAACATCCTGCTGGCCCTTCTAACTGCCTTCTAACATTGTCCAGCCATCTTTAGGTCCTCAGATATAATCACCCTTAGATCCCTCTCCAGCTTGGGTGCTGAAAGTACCCCTCATTGAATGCTCTTCCTTTGCTCCTGTTCCCCAAGTGCATGCGTTTGCACTTTTAGCAATGAAACTCAGCTGCCATGCATTTGACCATTCTTCCAGCTTGCCCAGGTCCCTTCTCATCTTTTCCACGCACACCCCAGCAGGTTGACCATATTGCAGATCTTTGTATCATCTGCAAAGAAGCATGCCTTCCCCAGGTGGCAGTAACTGGTACAAGCACTGGAGGGAGTGACATCAGCAGTCAGGGCAGGGAATCCTACATAAAAGGAGTGCTACTCACACAGCAAAAGACATTCACCTTGCTTAAAGGCATTGCCAGCCAACTATCTCCAACATCTATTGCCTGAACCTCTTCTGAAGCAGCAGATACATTCCAGTCTTCCACCTCTGCCTGTCTGCACTGGATCAGTCCTAGTGGCAGTGACTGGTACTGACTTAGAAGGCAGCCAGGGATGTCAGTGGTTGGCACAGAGCAATCTCTGTATAAAAGAGAGCTGCTCAAGCGGCACCATGGAGCAGTACTCTGCATGGGTGTCTCTTGCAGGAGTGGTGGGAGTCTCTTGCAGAAGTCAACTGTGGAGGATGCTGTGGAATACAGGAAACATCAACCTCAGAGGTCCTGTCTGAAGTCCTTAGGTACGTGTTAGAGTTGCAGCAATAGATACATTCAGATTTTTCCAGATATTTTGTAATATATCTAAAGAGATTCTGTCTGGTGGCCCACAGTGGTACTGCAGGCAAGCAGGAATTCCTCTCAAGATGTCACAGAAATTTCAAGAAATATCTAACCATGTCACTGGCTGCAGCTGCAGTTCTTTTATATTTTGGTGCTGCATTTAAAATAAAGAATTACTGTATGCTATCATTAAATCCACAGATGACTACCAAGGCAGAGAGTTGAATATGGTGAACATGGGTATTTGGTGAATTGTATGTACCACTGATAATTTGGTAGGGCTATAGAAACATTTCTCAGAAATACCATAAACATGTGGTATGGATGTGTTTAGAAATAGCCCAGTTAAGATATCAGAAAGGAAATACAAACCAATATTACAAAGAGACAATGTCTTCATGATTGGGTGACACAGCAACAACCTCATGATGCTCCTATTGATTCAAATAATATCAGTTTGTGTTAAATACAGAAGAGAAGGATCCCATAGGAAAAATTATAGATAAGATGTGTGATCTAATTCAATATTATATTAAATGGGTCAAATCTAGTATGCCAGCTATTATAAATACTAACATACTACAAGGGCACTGGTGACTAAAGTAGAATAATTAAGTGTAGTGTTAAAGAAGAATCAAGTTCAGATTGCAGTGATTACTGAAACATGGTACAGCCAATCAGTTCCTACACAAGCCATCTCCATTGGTAGTTACAACATGGAACAGAGACAGCATTGGGCAAAAAGGGGTAAGGTGGCATGTTACGTCACAAAAGCATTCCTTTTAAAGGTACTAGTGAGTAACAAACTGAAGGAATTGAAATGACATGGCTAGAAATAAACATGTACAAATTGCCTAGAACATGCAGGCTGCTTTGTGTAGGACACTTTTACCAACTCTGTGAGGTGATATAAAATTAGTAATTGAGCATTTTGCTGCATACCAGAATAAGATTCTCCAAATGCACCCAATCTGCAGAATAATCAAATTAGGTGATGCAAGCAGAGTGCACTTAAGTAGTGTTATGCATGGTAGAAGTTTAAAACAGATAGTGAAGGACAGGACTAGAGAAAAAGTTGCTCTTGATGTGGTTGTCACTAACCTAGCAGAACTATATAGCAAGCCTGTGTTTTTTTTGCCCCACATCAGTGCATCAGACCACTAGTTTATCAAAAGCAATCAACAGTGTCAGTCAAAGCATGCTTATTTTATAACAAAAATTAACTGCATCTAAAAAGTCAAATATTAGAGACAGGTTACCCAAAAGCTTTCAGCCTCTTTGATTATGACACCTTAATTGTGAAAATTAGAACATACAACATATCCCCATGTTTAATAAGGCGGTGATTGATTTCTTACAGGGAAGATCGAGTGGGTAGAAGTTGGTGGTATAAAATCTAAGATAGAACCATCTATGGAAGTGTCCCTTAGGGGACTAAATGGGAGCAATTTCTCCTTGTGATAATGAATAATGATTTAAAACTCAGGGCCAGTGCATAAAACATGTTGATACTACTGACCGTCATTGATGTTTTGAACCACAAACCAATAGCATGATGAAAGATGACTTGAATGCAATCAGGAAGTGTTTCAAACAAAATCATATGGAAATAAACTCAAGGACAAAAGAGATTTGCTTTGGTAAGCAGAGTTGATAGGAGATGCCAATATCTGTTTTTGGAAATATTGAAACAGAAGTAGTTGAGTATGTCAAATTGTTAGGATTTTATTTCAAAGTACTTTTTCTTGGACCATACAAATCGAAAACATGATTAAAGATGCTAACAAACGACTACATCTTTTAATAATCTTAAAAAGAGCTGGCCTAGGTTTGTCAGACTTTATATCCCGCTACTGCACAGTTGTGAGGCCATTCCTCAAGTACAGTTCTCCTGTATGGCATGTGGAGATAACAGTGGTGGTATCCAATGAATTAGAATATGTACATAACAGGGCTCTGAACATTTTTGGGGAATATAAATTAAATATGAAGCATTGCACAAAAGTAACTGTAAATAATTGGATGCTAGGAGGAGATGGCATCCAAAATCTGTTTTGTGATATATGTCATCCGAACCACAGACTACATGGTCTGCTACCTGAAACTCCCTCACCTACCACTGTCTTCTTTATGCTCCCTATCCCTTACCCCTCTATTGCCCTGGAGATCTATCCACTGCACCTCTCATTGCAAAATACTGGCTTGGCCCTTCCTCCCCATCTGTCTTCCTGCCTTACCCCTGCTGAATCCACTAATTACTCACTTCACCATAGAGAACTCAAACCTTCTCATCCTCACCTTCATTCCATGGCAGGCAAGTCAGCCTTCAGTATCACCTCCCTCTCCTCTGGAACACTCTACCCTCAGACCTTCATCTTGCTTACCTCTCTCATCCCTTAAAAGACTCTTGAGACTCCTCCCTCCCCAGTGCCTGCAATGCTCCTAACCACCTGCATCTCCTTGGACCCTTTGGACTTGGACATCTCCCTTTGGACAATGTGCAACACCCTCCCTTAACTCCCTTACCTTCCCCCACCACATCCCTGCCGCTCTCACTACTGGTCTCTTTTGACCAGTCCTGAGGACCCCTGCTTCCCAAACTCTTCCTTAGTTATTGCCTCAGCCCAAAGGCTCAACATTTTATATCAAGTTGCTATAAGCAAAGCAATTAACTATATTAAGTATACTTGCTCATAATGTCTGTGTTTATCCATAATCCCATGTTACATTATATCTAAACCATTTTAACTCTTGTATATATCTGTACATTCTGAAACACAACTAGAACTCCTGTACATAGGGTGCGTGGCCAACAGCCAAACGGAATGGACGCAAACGCTTTGCTCCCGATAGTAACCCTAAAATCCTGCATTAATTCATTTATTTCTGCACTGCGCTGAATAGATCGGAATAAATACTTACTGGTGGCTATCCGTTACGGGTTAATCAGGTGGGCGGAGAAATCAGAGCGCTTTTGCCGACTTGTCCTCCTCACTTATGGCGGGCCCTACGAATCTGCGCAGCAGCGACCTCGGATTGACATCACGCACAGTATGCAGGCCTCTACCACGCCTTCCCGATGGCAACAGAAGGCAGCCTAATAGAAATCAGGCAAATGTTTGCAGAAATCCTGCACCATATAGAGGAGTGGATGTGGCACAGAGAAAAATACAGAGGATATTGTGGACTTGTCGCAAGAGCCACGGTCCACGAGCATAGGATAGCCGAGGTAGAGGATGGCTGGCATAAACCGGGCTAAACTGCAAGAGCAAGGACAGATGATTCAGCACCTTTGGGCCTGGGTGGAGGATTTGAGAACTGCAGCTGCCGAAACAATTTGAGATTCGTGGGGTTCCCTGAAGGCTGTGAAGGGAGTGATACTATAGCCTTTCTCCAACGGGAACTGCCCTTACTGTTGGAATGTCAGGGCCACCCTCCGTGGGAGCTGGACAGGGCACACAGATCCCTGGCCCCAAGGCCTCCACCCGGGGCATCCCAAACTATATTAGCTAATTTTCTTCGATTTCAAGATCATGACCGGATGACACACTTAGCTCAACAGAAGAAGGAATTAGCTTGAATGGGCACAAAATACAAATATTTAGGACTACTCACTGGAGGTCACGAATAGGCGGAAGGCCTTCACAACAGCTCGAAGGCGTGTGCTGAACTCGCCTTGAATACTCCCTGCGATACCCTGCATCCTCACGGATTGTGATCAATGGATCACCATGGGTCTTTGATAATCCAGTGCTAGCGGAGGACTTTATTGCTGCACAAGCACCTAAACTAAACTGGGGCAAATTGCATCCATCCTACAGCCCAAGACCTTCTCCTGCTAAGCCGGCCCTGATGGACACTTCTGGACCCATATCCCTGAAGGAGGTGGCAGCTTCTACGCCTCTCGGGGACAGACTGCGGCCCCACCCAGCCCACCCCGCAAAAATCCCCAGGAAGTAAGAAGAAACAGAAGAAGGGCCAGGATTGAAGGAGGGCATTGACAAACCCTACAGCTTCGCTCTAGAAGTAGAAGCAGGAGTTGCAGCCCAGAGCCGAATTCTCTCATGACTCCTTTGCCCCAGATATGAGTAATAACCAGTACAAAGTCCTGATGTATCTCCCTACCGAGGATATCCCCGTGACCTCCCTCTCCTCCCAGGTCTCCCAGCTCGGCCGGTTCAAAATCATCAGCAGTCAAACAACCGAGTTGGGCCGACGGGGCAGCTGACACTTCTAGGAAGAGTTCGAGGCCTCAGCTGTTGGACGGCCTCGGAATTAACTGCAGGCAATAGGATAGTCGTACTGCTCCAACAACAGCAAATGGCTGATTATCAACACCGATGTTTTTTGAGTTCTGTAATGCTAGGGCTAACCAGTGGATTATCAGACTTGGCCGTGGTTAGGGATCACCACTAAGCATTGAGTTAATGAAGACTTCCCATTAGAGGACAGTTTAGAGTGGCCCCTCGGCTCTACTAGAGCAGTTTTTATATGCTGTCCTTGCTGTCCCTGGTTACTCGAGGTGTAGACCTGAGGATCCTGGGCCTGTACTGACTGGTATATGCATACCTCTCAACCTCTTACCTCATAAATCAGGGACAAGGCTTAAAAAATCAGGACAGAGACCCAAAATCAGGGACACACCTTAAAAATTGGTAATACTCACTCAGAAAGCTGTTAGAATAAGGGAATTAGTGCAAGAAGCATTTTCTGATGAAGAACTAGTCTGTAACTTTAATGTTTAACATTATTTTATGCTTACAATCCCACTGTTTAGTCACAAAACAAAAATTTTACTAGGGACAGAGGAAAATTTTGAGGCAAAATCAGGGACAGTTGAGAGGTATGGGTATATAGGTCTATCCCGGTTCAATAAGGGTTGCTCAGGGCCTGTTTTGTGGCTCTGTACATTTAAATATATCTTAGTCATTAATACAAGTATGAGAGCGGACCTGTTTTCTTTCTATAACTGGCCCACTTCATTAGGCTGGAAGACTTCATTTTGCAGTGGATGTGGATTTTTTTTTGTCCTCTCCTAAAAAGGGGTTACTAAGAGAGCCTATTTACTTGGCTATGATGGGTCCAGGGTCACATACCTCCCAGCGACTTCCACTGGTGTCTGGGCTTGTTTTTGTTTTAGCCGACACGTACAGTGGATGCTGGTCTTTTTGGGTTGCAAAGGTACGAATTAGGGGTGTGGGGCGGGGTGGTTAGGTATTCTTGAAGGGTTGAACTGTTTGCAGTTAACGGGGATAGTACATGTTAATACATATCCTTGTCAGATTTTAATGTTGATATTTGGTTGTTGTGTTTATATTACTATGGCAATCTTTCTAATGGGGCCAAGGGTGCTCTGTCAATGTCTGTTGGAAAGGGAGGAAGAAGGGGGCTGGCTCTGACCCACCATTTAGTGGTTTTGATTACAAACTCCTGCTAACATGTATTATGCTAGGTTTGAATGGAGTATAAGTTAATATCATGGAATGTGAGGGACTCAACTCACCTATTAAACGGAAGAAGGTTTTAACCCACCAAAAGTTTGCTCCCACGGTAGTCTTCCTGCAAGAGACTAAACTCTCCTCTAATGAGGCTCCAAGCTTAAGCTTAGCTTAACATTGGAAGAGCTCATAGTGTGGCCCCTACCAGTAAGAGGGGAGTGTCTATACTTTTGCACAAAATCTGGGATGGAAGGTGAAGGACTTTATACAGGATAAGGAAGGAAGATGGATTATTGCAGAAGTCGAACCCCTGAAAGCCCCTGATTTTGGCCAATATATATGCCCCAACCAAGATTGCCCCCAATTCTTTCATACAGTTAATCAGGCCATCCTGGATTTTAATAAAACAGAGCCCCAATAATATTAGGAGGGTTTTAATCTAACATTGATCATACCCTAGACAGAAGCAATAAATCCCTGAACCCCATCGACAGGCCAAAGAAGCAGTGAAGAAACTTTTGTCTGAACTTGGGCTATTAGATGCCTGGAGGGCATTGCACCCAGGTGACCATGATTATACTTGTTTTTCCCCAACTTACGGTTCCTCCAGCAGAATAGACCTGGCTTGTATCCTCAGGGTTATATGAGAAAGTGCTGGGGCTTCTATTCACCCAATCTATGTTTCCAATCATGCTCCACTTGAGTTAGTTCTTAAGAGGGGTTAGACTTCCAACACTCTCAGTCCTGGCAACTAGACCCATTACTGCTAGAAGATAAAAATTTCTTAACTGGTTTGGCCAGGCTGTAGCAGAATATTGGACTGATAATGATAATGGTGAGGTATCTGATTCAACCTTATGGGAGGCCTTTAAAGCCACCATTTGTGGTAGGAATAGCCTTTGTGGCAGCCAGGAGGCGTAGCCGGATGGCTACTCAGAGGGCCTTGGAGAAGAAATTATATAACTTGGAAGCTCAGTACAAAGCTCTAGATAATGAACCTCCCCAGATCTGTTGGCACAGTTAGCCAGTCACCGAATCTCTCTCAATGTCCATTTATCTCGGCAGGCGGAGCTCTATCTTAGACGATGTGCCATGCTTTTGAGAAGGGGAGAAAGGCCAGCAGTTATTGGCCTATCGCCTTAAGTGCCAACATGCTTCTAAGATGATATGTGCATTGGCAGATTCGTCTGGGATCCCCGTCGTGCTAATTCAGGGATAAATTTGATTATGTCTCAATTCTATGAAAAGTTATATGCTTCACCAAACCCCTCTGACCCATCTCAAATCCAAGCTTACTTATCCTCACTACCCATCCCCAGTATCTCCAGTCGGACGCTAAATTGTTAGAATCCCTTTACAATCGAGGAAATTACCCAAGCGATTCACACCTTAAATCCGGAAATCCCTAGGGAGAGATGGACTGCCTATTGATCTGTACAGACTCCTGGTGTTAACGTGGCCCCTTATTTGGGTCGGGTTTTTCAGCACTCCATAATGATTGGGCAATTACCCCTTCGATGAGAGAAGCTGTTATCACAGTACTTCCAAAAAGGGAAAGACCCATTGTCCCCAGGCAGCTATCGCCCATTTCCTTAATTAATGCAAATGCCAAGATATTGGCTAAGGTTATCTCTGCCCGACTGGAACCTCTGGCCATGGGACCTGGTGGGTCCTCCCAGGTGGGTTTGTGAAAGGCGTTAGGATCTGATCATCATAGAACACTGGGGTCACTAATGCATGTGGCTAAGCTTTCACCAACCCCTTCAGTTGCTATGGCCTTCAATTTTGAAAAGGCCTTTGATTCAGTTGAATGGGCCTATTTATTTCAGACTTTATCCATCATGGGTTTTGGCCCTGACTACATTGCCTGGATAAGGCTGTTGTATTCTGCACCCTTAGCCTCGGTGCTGACTAATGGCACCATATCTATAGGCTATTCCTATTGCAAAAGGTACGAGACAGGGATGCCCCTTTCTCCACTTTTATTTGTTTTAGCTATAGAACCTCTGGCTATTGCACTTAGGTCGACCAGAGATATCCCGGGATCCAGGTGGGGACGCTAATTATAAGACATTTCTCTATGCGGATGATCTGCTCATCACGACTGAAAATTCTCAATTGGGGATTCAGGCAATTTTCCGAACCCTGAATGAGTTCACTAAGATATCAGGATTAAAGTTGAACCAGTCCAAAATGGAAATTTTACTGTTAAATTCCTTAACCTCAGGATCGGATTTTACTGCTTTAGGGCTAAAGTAGTCCCCGCTGGGTATCAAATACTTAGGTATTATATGTTGCACCTTGATCCACTTAAAATGTTGGTACTAATTTCATGCCTGATTGACCCCACTCAGGGTTGATATGGGAAGATGGAAGGCATTAAAGCTCTTACTGGCTGGGAAAATTGATTCGATTAAAATGATGGCTGCCCCTAGGATGCTTTATTTACTGGCCCACATTCCTTCTTTATACCTCAGAAATGGTTTCAGAAACTGGAGACCCTTATGGGAAATTTTATTTGGGAGGCGCCCTCTCCCGGCTATAGCAAACTAAAACTCCGCAGCATTGGAGAAGGGGGTTGGGGACTCTTGTTACAGTGGTACCATATGGCCTTTGTGCTGGCCCAGACTCTTATATGGTTTTCTAAAATGGACAGGGCTCCTGCAGTGGCTTCAGTTAGAAGCAACTCTAAAGCAGGCTGTCTCCCGGGGTCTGTTTATATGCCAAGAAGAAACTGCCTTTGAACTTGTCTCCTCCTCATATCACTTTCAGTTAAATATTGAAAACAAGCTATGACTATGCTGGGTCACGACCCAGCCCCATGGGAATACATGCCTTTATGGGATAATCAGGCCCTGAAAATAGGGAATCCACTCAGCACTGGAAATTGTGGAAAGACAGGGCTTATCTTCAATACATGATCTCCTAATCCCTGGGACAACTATTATGGATTCCTTTGAGTCTCTGAGTGCAGGTATTTACTCCCGACTTCTCATTTCTGGAGATACCTTCAGTTAAGAGATGCGTATCTCATCTCCCAAAGTTGCCTACTAGTAATTCCTCACAACAGAAAACACCCGATTGGTTCTTGGACTAAATTTACCAAGAGTATTGCTAGTAATATATATCACATACTCAGGACTCTACTCGGATCCTACCCAGAATGCTAGGCAGCAATGGGGAAAGAGCTACAGACCCGATTTCTGAACAACAATGGGAGGATGGGTGGATACGTATCCATTCGCTTGTCAGGATGGTTGCACGAGGCTCATTATCAAGGCCACTGAATTACGGGTGATTAAACAATTAAATTCCGCTTTCAAGACTTAAGATTCTGGAATTTCACCGGTGATTGTTACTCATTTCCGGATTTTACCGATTCTGTTATCATTCTTTTAGTATGTACATAAATAATCAGAATTAAAGAAAGCTTAATATACAGAGCATTAAATAAAGCAAACTAAAACAGTACAGGAAGGAATTAAAAGAAAACAGACTTTTGTAGATTTACTGATCTAATAGAAAATGCCAGATTCCATGAAATCTTCATTTTACCGGTTTTCAGGCAGCCCTAATTCCAGAATTTTACCGATTTTCTGGTAAAATCAAAAACAGTGGCCTTGCTCATTATGAACAAGACCCATCACAGATGGTACAGAGACCATGCAAACTAGTCAAGATGGGACTTATCCCGGCGACATTTGCTGGAGATGTGGCAACCAAGGGGCGATTTCTTCATGTCCTCTGGGACTGCCCGAGCCTTCAACAGTTCTGGCGACCCATTAAGTATGTGTCAGCAATTGTTCCCTGATATCATGTCCGGTCCCGACCTACTCCTTTTGGGCTGTGGCAGTTCTGAAATTCCTAAGTGCAGCCCAGGGCACAGTGGATCACCATGGTGGGGGCATTGGCCAAAAGACTTATCCTGATGAGATGGAGAACCCCTGATAGTCCTACATTTCATCAGTTTCTTTTGGCCCCAGCCCAAGGGGCCTCGCTTGAGAGGATCTCTGAGTTTTGCCCATGGTTCCCTATCTCGTTATGACCAATGTTGGCAACTGTATCTAAGGTCCAAGTATTGTCACAATAATACTTCCAGTTTCGTGGTTTAGTCACCCTCATTTCATTTAAAGGGTGGGGTCTCCCCAGTTTGCAAGTCCTCCTTTTTTTCTTTCCTTCGTCCTTTCTCCCTTTTCTTAAGCCCTTGCCATATTTCCTTTTGATATACTTAAACATGGAAAATGATTGCTAAGTTGTAAATAGTTAATATTTTAACTACATGGAATTCAACACTCGGGCAGAGTGAACAGATATTTTGGATTTCCTTTGTTACAGCTCTAGCTTAGGTGGTTTTGACTTTATATTGATCTATGCAATCCTGTGTTGAGAGGACCTGACACCCTACAGACTGTTTTTTATATGGCCACCGAATTGCTGGGGTACAGTACATGTGAAATGATATCCTGTATGGTCACTACTGATTGTCACTCTGTTGAGTCAACTGTTATTACTGATCAACCCCAAAGTATGCTATGTATGGATTCTTTCTATGTATACTCTGCCTTGTGTGTATGATTGGCCTTATTGTCAACAATAAAATGTTTAACAACAAAAAGAACTCCTGTACAAATCTGTATGCTATTGTAATGTAACCTGTTCTGACACTTAACTCTCCTCTATGTACTATCACCTGGGTCACACCTGGAAATGAGCTTCGCTCAGTGTGCCTTTCCCAGTTACAAATTTTAAATAAATAAATAAATAAAAATAGACCACTCTGTCCTACATCAGTAGTGGGAAATTAAAGGAAACCCTACTAAAGAAAGGCTAGTGTAATATTTTGAAATCAATGGGTTTCAAGACAAAGGTGGGCACTACATGCTCTTTTAAATACCTAGGAGTTTCTCTTGACCCACAATTAGACCTCTACCTGCACATTTGAAATGTGTGTAAGGCAACAAATATCAAATTTGGCTTAGCCTATAGGGCTAGAGTTGCCCTTATAGTAGCTGCGTGTCTCACCCTGACTAAAGGTATACTATATCCACACTCAGCTACGGACTTGTAACCTTTCTCATAAGCAAAAGTTTTCACACACACTAACCTTAAAATAGGACGCCAAGGCAAAATATTACTAATAAAAACATTTATTTAAACACACATGCAACACAGGTCTTGCCTGACATGTTTCGACAAAAGTCATCTTTCAAAGACTAAAAACTGAGAAAACCATCCAGAATTATATAGTGCAGCCTGGACATGATGTGATGACACCCAGTGACTAGGTATAATGTGATTGGTTAAAACATCATTTAAAAACATGTTCTTTAATAATAAAGTTAAAAGGAAAATGTAACGCTGTGTCCACCTCACATAAATACATGCCCCATGAAACCTGAAACTAATTATAACAACACCTCAGAATCATAAATATATTAGGTAACATATAAGTAATAAAGGCAAGGCATTTTATGTTGGTAAAACTAAGAGATGCTTTAAAGTCAGGGTAGGAGAGCATGTGAGAGCCATTTCAAGGGGAGACATCACATATGCGACTGCAGCCCATGTCATGGGTATGGTTGATGGAAACTTACATCGGTTTGAATTTTCAGCTATAGATAAAGTATGCCAAAGTCCAAGAAGGGAAATTTTGAGATTTTAATGTTGGCCAGGAGAATGTTTGATTTTGAAATTGGGTGCAACGAAGACACCTGGCCTAACTCCCAATTGACTCAAGTCCTTATCTTAAAAATAAAAGACATTGAACTAGAGATTGAGCGCTGTATTTACATAACAACAGGCCTTGATTAGCGTGAGTAGTTAGTAACCCATTTACACTATCATGTACTGTATTTGTTGAGAAGGGATCATAGATGTTAGTTACCCCATTCAACTGTTACCTTGGTCCTTTGTCCCAGTGATCTTTTTGTCTTCGGTGTATTTCTGTGTCTTTTCTTCTACATTACAGTTTAGTACTACTGCAGACAAAACATTACTTAAATACTATTTTAGTATATTTATTAATACTAATGCAATTGCTGCTGTCTAATATTGATAAACCATAGACCCTATCTGTCCCACGTTACCTTCCTTAATCCCACTTCCTTTTCTTCCACCCTTCCCTTCCTTCCCCTGTTTTTGTCCCTCCCCATCCTGTTTCCATTATCCCACCTTTGTCCCTCTCCCCACCTCTCCGTTTCGCTTTCCTTCATTCCCTTTCAGTTCTTTTTCTTTATTATTTATATGTTACCTAATATATTTATGATTCTGAGGTGTTGTTATGATTAGGGTCAGGTTTCTTGGGGCATGTATTTATGTGAGGTGGACACAGTGTTACATTTTCCTTTAACTTTATTATTAAAGAACATGTTTTAAATGATGTTTTAACCAATCACATTATACCTAGTCGCTGGGTGTCATCACATCACATGTCCAGGCTGCACCTATATAATTCTGGATGGTTTTCTCAGTCTTTAGCCTTGAAAAAGACAATTGTCCAAACATGTCAGGCAAGACCTGTATTGCACGCTTGTTTAAATAAATTTTTTATTAGTAATTTTTGTCTTGGTGTCCCATATTAAGGTGAATGTGAGAGAAACTTTTGCTTATGATATAAGAGTAGTTTCTCAGTACCATGCTCCTAGTGTGCACTCTTTGTTGCCTTGTGATCTTTCCTTGCTATAAAGGCTCGCCTAGTGGGATATTGCCTCTAATAATGTTTGCTACTTTGCCCTCGCTGTACCTTGGTTGACTCACCACTCACAGCTATAAGATAAATTTCACTGGCTATCACATGCAACTGCCACTCCTTTGTCCTGGGCTGTTTTATTTATAAGATAGAACTGCCAGTCCTCCTGCCCTGTCAAACCTCTTTCAGCCTGCCCTACCCACAAACCTACTGTGGTCTACTGACTCAGTCATTTCTTGTCCAAAAATCCCGCACTTTGACAGGTGACTGGGCCTTTGCTGTCTGTGCTTCCAGATTCTGGAACTCCCTCCCAGTGCCCATTCATTGTGCCACCACCCATACAGTTTTAAGAGATCCTTATGGGAACATCTGAACACTACCTCAGCCTGCAGCAGTCCCTACATTTTATTCTCTGATTGTTCCTTCCTCTCCAGCTTACTGTACTAATTTTGTATTAATCCATGGTCTCAGTTTAGGTCTATAAGTGGTGTCTTACAATTGGCAACATACAACTTAAGCATTTATTGTCTACTTAAAATCTTCTATTCATTGTACCGTTGTTTTGCCTTATCTATTGTATGTTTCATACTTTGTCAAAGCTTTCATCAATGCACTACAGCCTCTGCATTATGTTCATGCCTTCTCAATATTGCCTGTATATTTTTCTTTGTTATATTGTCCGCATATTTTTCTTTGTTATATTGTTTGCATATTTTTTCTTTGTTATGTTGTCTGCATACTTTTTCTTTGTTATATTGTCTGCATATTTTCTCCTTGTAACCTCCTGGGTCGCATACCTGAAAATAGGCTTTTTGTCTAGTGTGCTTACCTGGTCAACAAAAGCTAAATAAAAAGGCAACATAGACTCATGGGGGTCACCCATAAAAATCATTGATTTCATCAACTTGGTAACCAGGAAATAGATCAAGAAAGGGCAAGAATGTGGCCTACTTATATTTCATAGTAAAGTTTTGACACTGTACCACATTGACTGCTAAAGAAATTGAACAGTCTAGGAGTGGATCCAAAGTGGTAAAGTGGATACAAAACTGGTTAATGGATAGACAAAAGAGGGTGGTGGTAAATGGCACTCACTCTAACAAAGGGAGGGTGCTGTATGGCTCAGTACTGGGAACGGCCTCATAACTGACATTGCAGAAGAAGTGGAAGGAGGGGAAGGTATGCCTTTCACAGATGACACCAAAATCTGTAATAGGGTGGATACCAGGAAGGAGTGCAGAAAATGAGGAGGGACCTTAGAATACTGGAGAAGTGGCCAAGAGTTTGGCTGCTGGGGTTCAGTGCCAAAAGTGTAAAATCATGCATCTAGGTGGGATGCTAGTGTATAGGAGAGGTATCACCAGCAAGAGGAGGCAAGTGGTGCTACCAAAGTATAGCTCACTAGTGAGACCCAACCTAGAGTACTGTGTCCAGTTCTGGAGGCTGCATCTCTGAAAGGACATAGACAGAGTGAAGGCAGTCCAGAGGAGGGTAAATAAAAATAGTGCAGAGGTTGCATGAGAAGCAGTACAATAAGAGACTGAGGGATCTCAACATGTACACCCTGGATGAGAGGAGAGGAGACATGATAGTGACTTACTAGTATGTCACAGGTGTGTACAGAGTAAGGGAGGGTCTTTTTCAACTGAGGACGTGCACCAGGAGAGAGGGCATGTGAGGAAGCTGGAAGGGGGAGGTTGAGAAGATATGTGAAGAAGTACTTTACTGAAAGAGTGGTGGATGCCTGGAACAGTCTGCCAGCAGAAGTAGAGAGGCCAAAACAGTGGGATGTCAAACAAGTATGGGATAGGCAAAGGAGAATACTGGTAAATAGGCTGGGGAGACCAGGTAGGGTCTGTAGAAACAGAATAGGCAAGAAAAAACTCTAGGTAGACTGGGTGGGTCAATCTGTCCTTTTCGTCAACTATGTCTATGTTTCTATTTCTGACTGGACTGATTTATACTTAATGTGTCAGGATATGGGAGGAACTTGAGGTATTGACATGGAACATCAATGGGTTAAAGACAGTGGTGAAAGAAAAAGTGTGAACTTATATAAGAAAGCAGCTTGGGGATTACTGTAGCTGTCCTCCAGGAGACACATATAACCAGGGAGGAGGCAGATTAGCTAGTGCAGGGTGGAAGGAAGAGTGTTAGTCTCTTGCTTTGAATCTAGGTTCAGGGGACAGTGATATGGTTCCAACCAGTGCTCTCAGTCACTATCAATATGAAGGTATTAGATCCCCAGGGCCTCTATGCCATTGTGACAGCATGAGTGGGGAGGAGCAATACACCTTTGTGTCCATCTATGGACCTAGTTTTGACTGTCCAGAATTCTTCTTCCAGATGGTGATCACACTGACAAAATGCCTCTCTCCACAGATCATAAGGAACAATTTTATTACTCCTGGCAAACTTGATAGATAGATCCCCCCCACATGCACCCCCAAGAGCTCAGCAGTGCTGAGAGTGATGGCAGATAAATGTGCAGTAGTGGATGTCACACTATTCCTACACCCTGCTAACAGGTAGTGCTCATTCTACCACCATGATCATAAGTATATACAGGGACAGACTTTTGTTGGTCCCTTCTCACTCCTGCAAGCAGTGGACAGTGCCATCTACAACCCCATCCACTTCTCATATCATGACCAATTGCTGGTGTCATTGGATAAGGGTGTCCTCTGGGGAGCTGCAGATGGTGGTTGGACCCAAGGTTACTATTGGAGCAAGATTACAAAGCTTAATCTGTGAGAGTGCTGAGGACTTCTTCACCCACAACATGAGTGGGGACATGTCAGAAGTAACTAGATAGGAGGCTATGAAAGTCTTCCTGAGAGGGGTTACAATTTCTTTTGCACCCTGCAAAAGAAGAATGTGGAAACTCAGGAGTGATATCTTACAGCTAAGATTACTGCACTCAAGGTAGAGCATAAGAAAACCCAAACCCTGCCAGCTTAATAGAATTGAAGGAACTGAAGGCCAGTTGAACTAGGTAGTACCAGGGAAAATTTAGAAAACTCTTTTGATAAAAGTGCAAGCATATTTTGAAAGAGAAAAGGAGGACAGTGGCTGGTGGTGCAACTAAAAGAAAGGAGGCAGACATAGTTATAGAGTCTGTAAGGTGATAAGATGCTCAAGTTACTGACAAGGTTGCCACTGGTTAAACCTTCAAACAGTTTCCATCCACTCATACTCCACTGAGGTTCCCCTAGAAGTCTCACACCTCTTCACCTTTCTAGACACTATATCCTCCTCCAGGTAACTCTGAAGGTCAGGGCACAATCCAATGCAGATATCTAGTGGTCTAAGCAGGCAGTGAAATCCCTGTCATTGGGAAAGGCCCTGGGCCCAGAATAGATTCAGGGACTTTGACAAGTGTTTGTAGAGTGTCATGAGCTGCTCCATGACAGCAATGATTGTGGAGACACTTGAGCCTCTTACTCTGCCACCTCCCAGTACCTGGCCACCATCACTGTCATCCTCAAGCAAGGGAATGACTCCATCTTGTATGAGTCATATTGCTCCATTTCACTGCTGAATGCAGATTACAAGGTTGTGGCCTAGGTGCTGGCAGGGGAGCTGGATGGGATATTGCTGACTCTGATTCATGAGAACTACTGGGGTTTCATGAAGGGACCTACATACCAGGAATAACATCAGGTGATCACGAATGTGATGTGGCCTTGGTTGAGAGGTGGGCTGTCAACTCAGTCTGCTGCCACTGAATGTGGAGAAGGCCTTTGGGAGGGTTGAGGTCCCTTCATATCTGTGACATGTGGTTTGGGCTAGTGGTTTTCTTCTGGTAACAGCTTTGTACTGGTACCTAATGGCACAGATTCTGAACAACTTGCTTCCCTTTTGTCCCCACAAGAGGAACAAGACTGGGCTATCCCCCTGGCCACTCCTTTATGATATGTCTTTGAACCTCTGGCAATGGCAATCCACAACCAGCCAGATATTTGTGGGGAACTCATCAATGGGACCCATTATGTTATCTTAATGTTTGCAAATGATGTGCTGCCATACATCTCCAGCCTGAGTTGTCTCTGTTTGCCCTCATTAAGATCTTCTCAATGTATAGGCTATATGTCTGGTCAGAAAATTAACTGGCCCAAATGTAAGTGGCTGTCTAGGGGAAAACAGTGGATCACCCTCTTCTGTTACATGAGCCCAATAGTAACCCAGCATGCAACTTAAATACCTGATGGTGATTCTACTTGGAAAACTGTCCCAGCTTTGAAATTCAACTATAGACCCCTCCTCAGCTTGATTAAGCAAGATTGTGATTGCTGGAAGTCCCTCCCTTGTACACTAAAAAGGAGAGTCAACAATGAAAAGATGTGTCACCTTCCAAGATGTTTATACATGTTCCAAGTCCTCCAAACCTGAGTCCCCTTAACAATGTTTAGAGCACTTTTATTGCACCTCATTCATATGGAAGGGGAAAGGATCAAATTGATCATGACACCCTACAGAGAAGGCTGGTCAATGGAGGGGGGTCAGCTTGCCACATTTTAAATATTACTTTCTGACTTCCCAGTTGGCACTTCCAAAGGACATAGGGAGGGGTGGAAGGCAGATGACTTGTATGGGTGGAGATGGAGGAGCAGACAGTGTCAGGCCCTATGATGTCCCATCTATTGTCCCTGCCTTTAGCATGGGAATAGCAAAGCAACACCAAATCCATTCACTAGAACACCGGTTAGACATGGTTAAGTATCCATAGTCAGATAGGGCATAGGAGGAGACTTTGGCTAGGGCAGGCATACTGGAAGGCCTATGGGTACCTTCCAGACCCTGAGGCCCACTTCAGTGGTGGTAGCTAAGTGAACTGAAAAAGGGCTGAACACAGTGTTACATTTATCTGACAGGGATTTCCTTGCCACATGCCAACAGCTTTCTAGAGAGTTTAGGTTTTCCCCACATGATTTCTTCACATATCTGCAGGTGCCAAGAGATCCACCTCCTAATGGGCACTTTGAGCAAGCCCTCAGATCTTTCCTCTGTGAGACATAGTGCCTTTTCAGAGGAGGTATCCTCACCTCTCCAGCAATTTTATGCCATGCTTTTGAACAGCTCCAGGGTTACCCTAGGCACCTTAAAACAATGATGGGCGGGACCTTGGACACATTCAGTTATCTGGCAACACCTGGAGGGAAGCTACTAAATTGGTGTCTCTGTGCTCTAAGAATAACTTTATTAGGCAAATCCAGTATATATTTTACACAGAATATACTTCACTCCTGCTTTGGCCAACAAAATAGAACCCATAAAACCAGACAGATGTCCTAAATGTAGGATGGAAAGGGCATCTTCTCTCATTTGTCCTGGAGCTGTCCAAAGGGGACATAATTCTGATATGGGGTTGTTGAATTACTGTCCAGAATTCTGACCTAGAAATGTGCTGCTGGGTGTGCCAAGGTCGTAATCAACAACACTACAGACACGCATCCGTGGCTTCTAGGTTTGACAGTAGGAAGGCAAGTGGTAGACCAGGCCTGATGTCTTATAACTCCCCTTGTTGACACATTGGTGAAACCATCTACATAAATGTATGAGAACTAAAAACAATCAGTATAATTATACTACAAATTCAAGATAAGTACAGCACCATGTGGGTCCTTTGGAAAAAGCCCAAAGTTCAGAGGTGGTTTTATTATGGCTGCACTTCTCTAGCCTTCGTTGATGGAGCATGTGAACTGAACCTTGATTATCTTTAAATAGACTAAATGGATGCAGCTAGACAGTGTTTATAACAACTGATACATGAGCTATCAGATAATACATATGTCACAAAATAGAGGATCCATTGTATGTAATCTGTGCACCTTAATGCGTTATCATTTGTTATAACCCATGTCAGCACTTATGTGTGTTTCCAGAGGCCTGCATGCCCCATCTGAACCGAAGCCTATACTGATTACTATGTTCTAAAATGTCTTATATTAATCTGTATGTTTAACTGCTATTAAATAAAGTTTCAAAAAAATTTTGCATGTCAAAAACAAGTATGTATGTAATCCATTCCCAGTATTCTCCTGAAATGAACTATTACAGCATGATCCTGGTCAAAATTTACAAATAAATAAAAATAAATGCCAGCTTCCACTGAGGAGTTAAACCAATAACAATGTGCAACTACCTTATTTTACCTTCCATGTAAGTACCAGATTGTTTTGTATACATTGTCTGGCTCTTTTCTGTTCCAGAAGTCTCATGGACATCAAGGAGTAGAAGAAAATAGCAACTGTTTTGGCCATCTTCTAATTACATAATGGTTCCAGAGATCTGTGAAAGTTAACACCAAGGTCACCTTGCTGAACTACCACCTAATGCAAATAGAACCATCTCTAGAAAAAACTATTGTACAATAACAAGGTTACTACACTATCAAAAGCAACTTGATTCAATTCAGTTTCAAAGGAACTTGTATTAAAAGCTCCTTCAGTCAGTGGATGTAGCGGTCAGTCCTCTTCTTTTGCAGTTGGCTCCCCAGCATCTCATCACTTATGCTTCCATCCTACAGTATTTTGTAACAATTTATATTCAATTTTCACTTTTCAGAAATCCAGGAAAATATTTTATACATTTTTAACACAGTGTAAAATTGTCCTAGCTTGTAAGCCTTATCTGGAGATGATGAATTTTAGTTTAATTAAAATGAAAAGTTGATGGATTTTTTCCCTATTTGAAATCTTTTCAGTAGGTGGCTTACATTTTGGTGAATGATTCATTATTTCCTACTGTTAAGACATGGATAATTATAGTTTTTCATATCTAACCTAATACATGCACTGCTGCTTATCAGCAGTGATTCTAGATCATCTCTGCAGTGCAGTCAAGGGCACATTGAGAAGAGGGAGGGGTCTATCCCAAACTCTGTTGCTACAGTGGTTAAATAAATTAAATAAACACCCACATGTGTAAACAGATCTTGCATTCTCTGATAGGGAACCTGCAAATGTAAAAACACTGCTGAGTACTGCAAAGTCTTCTCTACAACTGGGGAGAGCATCTTCTGTAACCTGAATTATAGGTACAGTAAATACCAGATCCTGGGACTGATCCTTCCATGCCTGGTGTTAGAGGCAGTAGCTCTAACCATTCAGCTGAAAGAACATTTTCTGTTAGTCAAGCAGTTAAATTGAGATATCTTGTTCTTTACATAATGCAGTCTAAACATTCTCCACCAGATGACACTCTACATCTAGTTACTGATTCAGTATGCACGACACTGGTGTCCACCAGTTTCCAGTTCTGAGCTGTAATTTTCAAAGTGTAAAATGCCATGTTCATATTGACTGACCAGCTGGCTGCAGTTATACCCTGCTGAGTAAAGCCTTTGATATTACATTGCTATTTCTTTGGTTTAAAGTAGATCTGTGTGAAACTAGCAAAGTTCAGTCTTGAGAACATGGTCCATTGAACCAGCCAAGAAAATGTAAGGCAAGACAAGGAAAGGCATTTTATTTGTATAGTACCCAATCTTGAATCCAGTGAGCTGCAAGACCACAGCTAGCAAAGATTCTTGAAGGAAAGGGGTATCCAGTGAAAACGGCGACTGAGATTGAGTGATTCAGATTTGAGCGACTCAGTCTCAGCTTTGTAATGTCAGCTACCCTGAAAGGATAGCTTACGAGGAAGCACAGGGCTAAGGGAAGAGCGAGGCAGACTGGAAGAGGAGGGAAAGTATGTGAGGGGTGTTGAGGAAGGAGGCTGCTGAGCTGGCTGCATGGTGTGGTGGTGAGGGTGACTGGCTATGGTGGGGAGGGTGCAGGGTTTGGAGCTGAGGAGGAGCACAATATTTTGTGCATTTTATGGAGTGGGTGTTAACTTTGTTTTTATACGTTTCTCCCCTACCTGATGCACCCCAAGAGTTGGTTATTATTATTAGTGAGGGTGCAGCGGGTCAGAAACCCACCACATAAATTCTAAAGGGAGTTGCATCTCTGGGAGTGTACATCGTTGTTTTGGTTTTCGCAATGTACACTAACCTCAACGGTGATTGCAGTTTTGCAATCGTCAACTAACGCATGGAACTGGGAAAAGGTCATGCCAAATGATTCTTATTTCTTTGACTGGGTGAGGTGATCAGGGAAATACAGTAGATCAGGGAGAGAAGTGGACATGGCCTATCTGGACTTTAGCAAGGCCTTCGACACTGTGCTGCACAGGAAGCTGATAAAGAAACTGAGCAGCCTAGGGTGGGATCCAAAGTGAGAGTTGGGTTAGAAACTGGTTAAGGATAGGAAATGGAGAGTAGTGACTAATGGCATTCACTCTAATGATTGGAGAGTGACCTGCAGGGTACCACAGGGTTGAGTACTGGGACCACTCCTCTTAATGTCTTCATAGGTGACATTGTAGAAGAACTGAAGGAAGGTATGATTTTTGCAAATGATACCAAAATCTCCAATAGGGTGGACACTCAGGATGGGATGGAGAGAATGCACATGGATCTTGGGAAACTCAAGGAGTGGTCGAAGCATGACAATTGTCGTTCAGTGTCAAAGTGCAAAATCATGCTCTTGGGATATAGGAACCCAGGAGCTGAGTGTAGGATGGTGGGAGGCATTGACAGTCACTGAACAGGAAATGGACCTTAGGGTTATCATATCTGAGGACCTCAAAGTGGCAGGGCAGTGGAACAAAGTAGTGGACAGGGCTAGTGAGTTACTGGGATGCATAGGGAGCTGTTTTACTTTTTAATGTGCCTACTTGAGAGCTGTTTTGATATCTAGTTAGCCTGTGATTTACAGCCTTTTGTGATTTTGTGTGGGCTAGGCGGCTTAGGCGCCTAACCCCCCACACCCTCCCAGTCTTTGTAGTGTAAATTCAAGCTTTTGGCACCTTGCAGATTGCTGCAATAAAGTGCCTTTTCTCACTGCCTTCTCCTCTGTCCCTGCTTTCCAGCCGGCACAGCCCTCGAGCACCCAGAGACGGAGGGGCTCCGAGCCGCCAGCGGGCGGGCGGCAAACCGACAGGCCGACCAGGGAACCAGGAGGCCGGGAGAAGCAGGCAGCAGTACGGGTAAAGCCGCAAACCAATCGGAAGGCGACTGCTAACTCTGCCTGCCTCTGATTGGTGCGCCTTTCCATAGACTTTAGCTGACTTTGCAACACCATTTCTGGCCGATTACTGCTCTTCTGTTTAATTGTTAATTTTGCCTAAAAAGAGCTGTTTTACTTTTTAATGTGCCCTACCTGAGAGCTGTTTTGATATCTAGTTAGCCTGTGATTTACAGCCTTTTGTGATTTTTGTGTGGCTAGACGCTTGGCGCCTAACCTCTCCCCACACCCTCCCAGTCTTTGTAGTGTAAATTCAGCTTTTGGCACCTTGCAGATTGCTGCAATAAAGTGCTCTTTTTCACTGCCTTCCTCTGTCCCCTGCTTTCCAGCCAGCACAGCCCTCGAGCACCCAGAGACCGGAGGGGCTCCGACCGCCAGCGGGGCGGCAACCGACAGGCCGACCAGGAAACCAGGAGGCCGGGAGAAGCAGGCAGAAAGGTACGGTAAAGCCGCAAAATTTTTGCCCGCCCCTTTTGGTTGTTTGTTTTATACACCTTTTCCCGCCAATTCTCTAATCCACGCATATAACTAAATTCTCTTATCTCTACATTAACCCCTACCTTCCCTCCACAATGCTACTTTTGCTTCCTTTTGTTGCTGAGCCTCTCATCTTCCTGATCCCAAAATCAAATATGATATACCCCATGCCATGGCGACTATATGTGAATATGGCCTGTCCACCCCTGCTATCCCCAGTGGACACCCACCAATTCCATAAATATATACTGCCATTTTGCACTGTAACACCTTGGGGTATCCCACAAAAGGCTCTCTATCGCTTCAACACTCCTCAAGTGCCCTGCACCCATATTGGCATTACATTAACCCCTATGCCTGTCCATCAGATTGTTACTTTATGATAAAACCCACACCCATGTAACCGGACCTTCACCCGCTACACATTGGATCCCAACTAAGAAGAGGAAATGCTCTGATTACTCCCTATCCCTATCGCTTGGTGCCCTCCTCAAACTAATCTTCTTCCTTCTGCTCTGTATTGGTACTATTGAAATCAATCCTGGCCCCACAGAAAGTTTTTTATCCCCATCTAATTTAGCCTCCATAATTGGCCTAAGTTTTCTTCACTTCAATGCCTGCAGCCTCCTAAAAAGTTCTCCTTAATACAGGCCTGGGTTGCACATACCCTGCCTGACTTCCTGGTTATCTCTGAAACTTGGCTCAGATCTACAGCAAAGATAGAAAAATAAACCTTCCCAATTACCAGCTCTTCAGGTTAGACCGCCCTTCCAGGGGCGTGTGGGTGGCCATCTATGTCAAAGAAACCATCTCTGCATCCTGCCTCATTAATACATCCAAACCAAAGGAATTTGAATGCTTATCAATCAAAATAACCCTTCCTAACATGTCTTCCTTTTAATTGATTGGCTGCTATAGGCCCCCTCTGCAGGCCTCAAACTCCTATCCCACCTAGGAACCATACTTAATCTAGGCCCTGAAGACACCATCATCCTAGGTGACCTGAATTTAAACTGGTTATCTAATGCATCTGCACCCCTAGTAACCTTCTGTGACACCTATGGATTCACTCAATTAATCAAAGATCCAACAAGGATTAACCTAAAAATATTATCAACAGTTCACTCCTGGATATCATGATGGTAAACAAGCCTCACTTATATTCTCATGCTGGAGTGCTATCCAGTGACATAAGTGATCATTGTCCCATAGCTGGCATAAGATCTACACTCAAGCCATCCAATCCTGCAAAATTTCTCCAAAGAAGGTCAAAAAGAATTTCAACATCTCAGGATATCTCCATGATTTGTGCCATACAACGACTGGCAAGATTTCTACCTCACAACCTCAGTTGAGACAGCTCTTCAGATCCTAAGGGATATTATCACAAGTGCCCTCAATATACATGCACCACTCACCAGTGTCAGAACCAAAGTAAAATCTTGTCGTTGGTTCACTGCTGACCTTAAATCAGCTTTGATAGCCAGAGACAAACTCTGGAAAAGGCAAGAAAAACAAAGGATCCTAGAGACTGGCTTCATTCAGAAAAGCAAGAAATTCATGCACAAAACAAATAAGATATGCCAAAGCTGCCTTCTATAGAGCTGAATTGGATGCCTCCTATAATAACCCATCCAGGTTCTGGGGTACCATAAAGGGAATCCTAGGTCAAAATTCTACCCTGCTCTTACCCTCAAAACTGCTCCTAAGTGACATAGAAATCACTGACAAGCAAGAAATCTTAAATGCCTTCAATGACCATTTCCACTACAGCTAGCCTAGCCTTTGACTCTTCACCTGCAAATCTCTTGAGATCATCATTAAACCTTTCAATCTACTGTGGGCCAAAAGGCTGCCTCCACATTCTCCTTCAACCAATATCCTAAAAGAAGTAGATGACCTCCTATCCAATTTAGACACAACTAAGAGTGCAGGTGCAGACTCCTGGATCCCTACTTTCTTAAAGTAGCACTGCACGCCTTAGCTGCCCCCCACTCACCTCTTCAATCTTTCCCTAGCCACTGGTTCCATCCCTCATATGGAAGACAGCTCAAGTAGTTCCACTACTTAAATCAGGTGATCCCATGGACCTTAACAACTACAGGCCCAGTTCCATCTTACCGGTACTGTCCAAGATGCTTGAAAAATTAGTAAACTCTCAGTTAAGGGCCTACCTGACACCAACAATCTCCTAAATCCAGCACAATCTGGGTTTAGATCAATGCACAGCACCATCTCTGCCCTAGCCAAAGTCACTAACAATTGGCAGACTGCCTTGGATAAAAGAATAGTACCTGTGCTGTGTTCCTGGATTTGAGTAAAGCATTTGATACAGTGGATCATAAATCATTAATCTCCTCTCTTAGCTCCGTAGGCCTTGATTCACTCTCTCTCAATTGGTTCAGGTGCTATCTCTCTGAAGGTTATAACTGGTAAAAATGAAAGTTACCTATCTACCTCTAAACCATTACTAAGAGGTGTACCACAAGGCTCTATCCTGGGCCCCATCCTCTTTGCCATTTATATCAATAACATTGACTCCAACCTCTCTCAATCTAACATTCACCTTTTGCAGGTGATACTATACTATTTGTCAGTAATCCCTCACCATCAAAAGCCTGTGAACTGTTACAGTCAGAATTCTCCATCCTACAACACAACCTGTTGGAAAAAAACTACTTAAATGCCAAAAAACAAAAGCTATGTTCTTTGCCACCAAGAATTGCTCTTCCACTACCCCATCAT
Source organism: Neoceratodus forsteri (assembly GCA_016271365.2). Classification (NCBI taxonomy): domain Eukaryota; kingdom Metazoa; phylum Chordata; order Ceratodontiformes; family Ceratodontidae; genus Neoceratodus; species Neoceratodus forsteri. The sequence continues at coordinate 1,540,282,456 of CM057450.1, forward strand.
TCACCACCCCACAATTATCCAACCTTATTTGAGAAAATCTGGAATTTGTGGATAAATCAAATATCTTGGAGTCTGGATTGACAATAAGCTTGACTACTCTGTCCACGCTTGAAGAGCTCCTAAAAAGTTAAGGCAAAGACTTGGCCTATTTTACAGAATAAAACACTACCTTACCAGAGACTCCAAACAAAGATTAATCCAGGCATCATTCCTATCCCTCATTGATTATGCTAATTCTTCTACGGCCACTGCTCCTCTCCCTCTTAAATAAACTGGACACCCTGTATCATAGAGCCATTAGATTTATTACAGACCTTCCCTCCAGCACCCATCATTGCTCTCTTTACAAAGCAGTCAATTGGACATCCCTACAGCACAGAAGAAAAAGAATGCTGCAATCTGGATCTACAAAGCTTTATCAGACAAACTCCTCCTACATCTCAGACTGTTTCACCGAATCACATCCAGGCCATACACCCTAAGGATCAATAAGCTCATTATGCTAAAGATTCCCAATACCTGCACCCGGTTTGGGAGGGCTGCTATCAGCTATTCCCTAGCATTTATCTGGAACTCACTCCAAAAATCTATGAATCTGAATATCCTCTTACCCTTATCATCCTTCAAAAAATTATACACCACCTTATTCCCAGAACTGTGCAACTGCTTCCATAAGGCCTAGTCTCCCACCCAACCCCACCCTCCCTTCTGTAATCCACTATGTTAGTTTCCATTCTTCTACCCTGTCAGTTATCCCATTTCGTATAAAAGCCTACAGAAGCCTTACTATCTGAATATTAGCCCTCCTATATCGAATGTCCCTTCATTTTACAGGTTTTAAGTTATTGTTACTGTGCTTTGTATATCTGTAAATTTTGTATATATCTCTCATCTAATTGATTGTATTAATGTTATTTTATTTCCATGTCTTTGTACAAAACTTGTATCCTTCTTTGTATGACCACCAGGTCCATCTTGTAAATGAGCTACGCTCAATGATGTTCGCCTTGAATAAATAAAGAGCTTGATTGATTGATTGATTGATTGAGTCTCTCCAGCAGGAAGAGGGAGTTGGGGTTGCACTGTATCACTCGCTGGTGAGACCCCACCTGAAAACAATGTCCAGATTTAGAGACCACGTTAGGAAGAACATTTGTGGGGTAGAAGCAGTTCAGAAGAGGCAAGTAAAATGGTATAGGGGTGCACAAGAAGCCCTATGAAGAGAGACTGAGGGAGCTCAACATGTGCTCCCTGGAAGAGTGGAGAGAGAGAGAGAGAGAGGGGACATGATAGAGACCTACAAGTACCACATATGGGTGAACAGGTGTGGGGGCAGTATCTTCAAATGAAAAAGAGCACCAGGATCAGGGGACATGCAATGAAGCTGAGGGGAGGGAATTCAAGAGACATGTGGTGATATTTCTTCACTGAAAGGGTGTAGGCACCTGGAACAGACTGCCAATGGAAGTGGCGGAGGCTAAAATAGTCAGAGGCCTCAAGCATGTGTTAGATAGACATAAGAATATATTAGAAATGAGGCACAGAGGTGGGAGGGTAGCTGGAGACCACATAGCCTGTAGAGACAGATTATGTAGGAACATTTGGGCAAACTGAATGGGACCTGTGGTCCTTTTCTGCCAAGAAATTCAATGTTTCTATCCTAGGGTATCGGGTGCTTTACAGAAAAAAAATCAAATGATTGCAGTAAGATTGTAAAAAATTAAAAATTTACTAGAAACACTATAAAACAGTATAAAATGCTGAGGGAAGTATTAGTAGACAGTCATCAGTACTAAAGACTAGTACAAACAGAAGACATTTTGCACTGTTTTATGCCTCCACAGAGAGGAACTGCTTAGATGGTATGGCAAAATATGCACCTACATTTTAGAGAACCGGTAAAGATCACCAATGCGCTCTTATTGTTGAACTAGTTCACCCTGGTTTGACTATAGAATAGAATACCATTGTTTTATGTTTAAGAATGTTCTTGGAGAGTATTTTCTTTATGCCCGGATCCATGAAGCACAAAAACAGAATGGTGCAGCAGCCTACAATGAAGGCTACTGGTTTCAAGAATTATATTAAGTGCCAAATGTGGATGAGGATTTCTATTATGTCAAGGATAAGTGTTGCACACAGGGTACTTAGCCAACTTTTGCCAAACAATTTTTGTATAAGGTTTATGAAGCCTCAAACATCTGAGTCAACAGAGCAACAGCCCACAGTGTGTGATGGCTATTGGTTCCAAAAATATGTCTGTTTGACACTATCAACTGTGGATGAGGTGTTCCTACATAAATTTAATTTTTATAACTATTTTATATTTATTATTTATATGCCAAGAAAATGTGACTCGTGATGGAGAAAAAAAGAGATGTTTTCACTATGAGGCAAGTCTATGTTGCTTTACACATTCTGAAGACAAGAATACAGGGCCCACAATGTAAGGACTACTGGTTCCAAAATTATATCTGTTCATACACTGACAAACATGGACAAGGCTTCCTATTATGCCAAGGATATGTGTTGTACACTGAGTACTTGATCAACCTTTCCCAAAATTGTTTGTGCAGTGGTGTTCAGTATCATGTTCCATCGTGTCTAGTTAAGACAATCAGCACATTCAGACACAAACTGGTAAAATGGACAGAGTCTTCACTGCTAATTGCCTTTGTGTTTCAAATCATTGTGCCTAGTCATCATTCAGGGCATCGTGACAACAGTGTCACAACAATACTGGACAAGAAAAACATGGCACTTGAGTAACACTGTCCAAGGCCTGCATAGATCCAAACATCTGAACCAACACAGCAGCAGCCCACAGTGTCTGAAGGCTACTGGTTATAGAAATGATGTCTTTGTGGACACTGAAAAACATTGATGAGGCTTCCCTAAATAAATATTACAGTGTTTATTTTAATAATTAATTATATGATGAGAACATTTGATTAGTCATAGAGGAAATGTTTGTAATACAAGGTAACGGTTTATGTTGCTTACAATAGAATGCAGATAGGACTACAGGGCTCACAATGTGTGTAGGTTACTGGTTCAAAATTATGTCCACTTGGCAGTGCCAAACATGGACAAGGGTATCTATTATGCCAAGAATAAGTGTTGTACACCTGGTACTTGCATGTTGCGTAACAGCTTCCATTCCTTAACAGAATCAAATCACAAATGTTCCTGACAACACCAACAAAGGTCTTGGACTCTGCACAGCAGTGCCTACCACATCTAAGAATTCCTGAGCTATCACATGTGTACAGTAAGCAACGCATGGAACATGTGTATAGTCACCATTTTGAAAATGTTACAATTTTAATTTTAAATTTTAATGTATAAAGTGTTACAATGTTTATTGCATTTTCTAATACTTTAATCTTTACGGTATTGCAGGATTATATATGCATCCCAAATCTATAGACATTCAAACATATTCAGCACTCAAAGTGTTTTTAAATCCTGGGGTTAATCAAGTGTGATCAGTGTAGCTGTCAGCCACTCATCAATCATCTGTCAAAAAGTAGTCTAGCGGATTTCTGCACAATGGTCACTGCCAAATCCACAAGTGCCTACAGCTGCCTGCTGGCAGAGTCTGGAGAACCCTGGTGATTTGGGGTTACTGCTGCTGCTGCTGCTTAATCCAGTGGATGAGAAAGAGAAGGAAGGAGCAAATTGACCCAGTGGGAGGTGACTGCCATGTAATTTGTGATCTGACCACTAATCCACTAAGGGTAAGATATCTGGGTCATTCACAACTTCAACTCAGATTCAAGTTGTCCCTAATAATTTGAATTGAATGCAGTAATTGGCATGGGATAATAGCAGACTACAAATAAGAATGCCAAAAGCCATTATATCAGCAACAATATTTATTACTGTAGCTTATGTGTGCTAGTAAGTGTTGGTATGCCACTGCTGGGGATTGATGTGACAGTTTGTGCAACCCTTTAAAACGTCCATGCCCCTGTGCTGAGCTACAGTAATAGTTAATATTCACTGCTGGGGTCAAGGCTTATAACCCTCCTCCCAATCTCAGTTTACCTCCATGCTAAATAATTTATTTCCTAAACCCATAGATTTTCAACTATAAAATAATACCCTCCCACACACATACACACACACACGTTCTTTTCATTTACTTATATGCGAGAAAACACAACTGAACTGTTTAAAGTGTTGTATGGAGTAGCAACAATACCAGATCTGACACTTGCTGTAGAGAGGATGGGTATGAGCAGACTTTGGGCTTCCTGGCTATGCAAAATCCATTCCTGCAAATAATGCATCTGTGACCAGTAGACTGAGGCAGTGACCACGGTCATGTTCCACCTATTATGGCTCCAACTGATGCACCTGCTGATCGTGTATCTGAATTCATACCTTGTTACCCTGGATGAGACCCTGATATTTTCTGAGGTTTTTATTTATTTATTTTCATATACTTAGAAAAAATGTTACTCATATTTCATGACTCATGACTTGTGACTCATAACATGTGATTCATAACTCATGACTTATAATGTGTGACTTGTGACTCATGACTCTAACGTGATTCATAACTCATGACTCATGATTCATGATTTGACTTAGATATTGCCACCTAATTTTAGTTAAAGTTGATTTATATCCTTCAGTCCTCACTAGTTCTCTCTATTACAGCCTTCTTTCTCGGTGGTACTACTTGATTATTTTTGTAGAACTGCAGGATCAGCAGTATATCTTGCCATGCCAGCCCTTTCTCTCGTGAGCTGTACTTTTCCACTGGTGATAAGATGAAAGTGGTAACCAAGTCAGTATCAGATCCAGGCTCAGTTCCATCATTCACACATAATGACTGATCAGCAGAACTGAGCTGTGTGGTTCCTAATGAGGCAAGATTTAGTGGTCACGGACATCATATGGTGGTTCAAGGTGAACTGAAATTGTTAACTTGCATGCACAGGTGGTTGTAGCAGTTGTTGTTCTTATTGTTTGTAAGAGAGGGACAAGGGGTGGGCTTGTCTTTACATTTCTGGATAAATCACTTTTTTGCTGCATAGGGAAATGGAAGCCCATGAAAGAGTTCTAACCCTTGCAGCGCTACTGCAGGTTGTACCTACAATATGTGATATTTGGATGGTTTATTCACTTACCATAATTTCTGAGAAGTATTGATTATCATGACTACACTTTCTTTGTTTGCTGCTTGTGGATGATTTTACCCTGCCCCATCTCCTTCTCCTCACTGCTGCTCTATTGCTGCTTTATTGCAGCATGTTGCAAGCTCACAGCCACTTGAAACCCACTGTCCAGGATCCCAGGGTATGCACTATGCAGCCTTACACATTCCATTTTATGGACAAAACAGCTGATCCCAAACTGTACATAAAATACTCTATGCTTAGATCCATTTCTTATACTGGAGCAAGCGCACCTTGTATATTGGACAACTGAGCACTGTTTGAGAGCTCACTGCTGCAGAGTCAGGCCAAGTGGTCAGGTGCTTACTACGATATAGCCACTGTAGCTGCAACCAGGTTTTGTCAGTTTGTATGTTTTTTCATCTACATAGAAACACAGAAGTTGATTGCAGATAAGGACCACAAGGTCTATCCAGTCTGCCCATTTCTTTTCTCACCTAATGAATGTGCCATTGGCCTTTGCTCTGTCAATGGCCTATCTATTCATACTCATCTGTATTGCTCCTTATGCCTTTCCTATGCCTGTTTGAAGCCCTGCACTGTATTCATATCCACCACTTCCTGAGTTAGGCTGTTCCATGCATCCACCACCCTTCTGTGAAAAAGAACATCCTCACATTGCCCTTAATCGGCCTCCCTCTAATTTCATGCTGTGTCCTCTTGTCCTGCTATTCTTCTTATATTTGAATATGTTAGACTCTTTCACCTTGTTAATGCCCTTAAGGTGTTTGAATGTTTCAACAAATGCCTCTCCCTCCTTTGCTCTAGGGTATAATATATCGAGCTCCATTAATCTGTCCTCATATGTTTTCTGATGTAGTCCCTCCACCATTTTGGTTTCCCTCTCTGGACTGCCTCAAATTGGTTAATGTCCTTGTGAAGGTGTGGCCTCCAGTACTGCATGCAGTACTCAGATGGGGCCTAACCAGTGTCTTGTAAAGAGGGATTATTACTCCTCTTCTGACTTGTGACACCCCTACTAATACACCCCAACATCCTCTAGCCTTACCTACTGCTTTAGTGGTCTGCTTAGATGATTTCAGGTCTGGTGATGATGACGTCCAAGTCTCTTTCTTCCTTTGTGACTGCCAGCAACTCCTCCCAGCCTATAGGTGGCTTCAGGGTTTCTCTTCCCTATGTGCATGATCTTGCACTTCATTGCGTTAAACCCCAGTTGCCACTCTTCTGACCATTTTAGAGTTTATCCAGATCTCTTCTCATTCTGCCCACCCCATCTGGATGATCTACACTGTTGCAGATCTTGGTGTCATCTGCAAACAGACAAACCTTATCCTCCACTCCATCTGCAATGTCACTGATTAAGATATTGAGGAGGACTGACCCCTGGACTGATCCCTGAGGTACACCACTTGTGACTTGCATCTCTCTGACTTTATACCATTTACCACCACTCTCTGTTTTCTGCCCATCAACCAGTTTGCCACACAGTTGACCAACTTCTGACCTCCCCAAGCCTATCCAGCTTATTAATCAATCTTCTATATGGAACAGTATTGAAAGCTTTGCTGAAGTTAAGGTAAGGCGGCATCAACTGCTTCCTTGGTTCCACCACTTTGGTTACCCAGTCAAAGATGTCTATGAGATTAGTTTGACAGGACCTTCCTTTTGTAAACCCATGCTGTCTTGGATCCTGTGCTCCTATGGATTCCATGTGTTGCACTAGCCTTTCCTTAAGGAGTGCCTCCATAATCTTGCCCACCACTGGAGGTAAGACTGACTAGTCTGTAGTTCCCTGCTTCCCCTGCTACCACTCTTGTAGAGCAGGATCACATGAGCCCTTCTCCAGTCTTCTGGGACCTCTCCTGTGCTCAGAGACTCACTAAACAGTTCTGATAATGACTCTGCTAGTTCCACCTGTAGCTCATTTAGTACCCTGGGATGTATGCCATCAGATCCCATTGCCTTGTCCACCCTGAGCTTATCAAGCTCTTGTAGGACCCTTTCTGTGAAGAGACTAGTGCACACCTCCCTCCCCTGTGTCCATGGTGTTGAGCTGTGGGCCCTGCCCTACCTTCTCTTTAGTAAATACTGAACAGAAGTATCTATTTAGGATCAATGCTTTTACATGGTCCTCCTCACATGCCCCCTTATCCCCTTTCATCTTAGCAAACTCCATCTGGACTTTCTCCTTACACTAATGTAGCTATAGAAAGTCTTGTCACCTTCTTTACTGTTTGTGCTAGTGTTTCCTCAGTTTGGGCCTTTGCCTGCCTTACTGCCTTCCTGCTTCCCTTATGGAAGTTTGGTGCCTCCTATCTTCATCCTGCTGTGTTCCCTTATATTTCCTGAAGGCCAGCCTTTTGGCTCTGACCTTTTCTGCAACTGTTTTTGAGAACCAAAGTGGTTTCTCTTCTTTGCACTTTCTTTTCTCTCTAACACACTGGGATGTTGCTTCAAATATTGCAAAATTTAATGCTTGCCCACTGGCTTGTACCACCCTGTATTTCTTTTTGCCAGGGCTAGCTTAACTCTGTTGGCCATCTTATCAAAGTCAGCTCCTCTGAAGTCCCATATTTGTGCCTTGGAATGGGATGATTTAGTTCTTGTGGCCAAATTAAACCATACCATATGATGGTCACTGGCCCAGGTAACCTTCTTCCTGGAGATCTGTGATCCTTTCCCTGTTAGTCAGTACTAGATCTAGGATAGTCCTGTCTCTTGTGGGTTATTGTACCAGTTGTTTGATGCCCTCCCCTACAGGAATCTATCATGTGTCTAGTTATGGCAGATGTTCCTGCTGGTATTGACCAATCTGTATCTGGCATGTTGAAGTCTCCCATTATCAGAACCATCCCTTTAGCTGTCATGTGTTGTATATCTTCTAACAGTAATGTGTCTATGCCTCCCCGGTCTGGAGGCCTGTACATAACCCCAGTTCATATGGCTGTCCCATTTCCGGTTTCCAGGGTAACCCACAGTTCTTCTGGCTCCTTATGTGTAATCTGAATTTCTGTAGCTTTGATATTTCATTGACATAAAGGGCCACTCCACCACCTCTTTGCACCTTGGTCTCTTCTGAACAGTACATAACCAGGTGTTGAATTCTCCTAGGTGTGGTTACTGGTAAACCATGTCTCACTAATGGCTACTATGTCCAGTTTAGCCTCTGTCATTATTGCCTGCAGGTCTGGGATCTTGTTTCCCAGACTGCGACATTATTTACATGATTTTCATTAGCCCTGATTTTCGGTGTGTTAGTTGTTGGATGAGGTCTGGTGTTTCTGTGCATTGTATGGGGAACCAGACTTTTTCCTTACTTGGTGATGCAAATGAACTACAAACATGCTGAACTCCTGTTTGACCACTAGCTGAGGGGAGGGGTGTTCTTCCCATTCGACATATGGGGTGCTGCACCCCTCTCCCCATTTGTTAGTTTAAATATTCTGCAAAGATGTCAAACTTCTGCCCAAATGCACTGACTCCTCCTTAGTCAGCTGCAAGTCATCAAATTTAAAGAACTTTTGCTCCCAAAGCTGTTGCCAGTTCCCTACAAATGTGTGTCCTTTTTCCTGGCATCAGCCCTTGAGCCACATGTTTAGCTCCCCTATCTCACCTTCTCTGACCTTCCGTCCATCTGCCCCCCTCTCCCAGACTGGCAGGATCTCAGAGAAGGAGATGTCAGATGAAATGGATGATAGTTTGTCACCCAACCTGGTCAGGTGTTCCTTGGTCTCACAACTGACTGACTGGTGAGATCGTTAGTCCCTATGTGTACCAGGACATCAATGTTTTCTCCTGCTTCCTGAACAATATTAGCAATGCAGTCAGTGTCTGTCCATGATGATGTACCTGGGAGACATCTGACCATTATCCTGGCTGGAGATACATATCAACTCCCGAATCATGGAGTCTCCTACGATCAGAAGTTTTTGGATTTCATCTTTGCTTTTTGTTTTAGTTCCTGTTTTGGGTGAGTTTTTTCTGCTAGCTCCTGTGCTGCAATGTTCTGCTCTGCAGTGTCCTCTGCCTTTTGTTTGATTTTGGAGACAGAGGCAGATACCTGCTTGTAGTTTTATATGGTTTGTGGAGGTGATATGTTGGAGAGCACCGAGTGATGGGGCACCCAATTTGTCACTCCTAACCACCTGCCAACCTCCTGGACCAACTACCTCTGTGGTCAAGGTGCTTCTGTTGGATGTTGGGAAATGGCAGGCAGTTCTTTCCTCTTGAATATGCAATTTGAGGCTTGCAATCTCTGCCCATGCTGCCTGGAGCCGAACCCTTACATCTCAATGGCTCAGCATGTGACAGTGTCCTAAATCCTGTAAAACTGCCCTTCTGAAAAGTGTTCCACAGTACCTGCAGTTAATAATATCCATTTCAGATAAGTTGCTGGGTTTATAACCTGGTCAGAGTAATTAGAAGGAAGAAAATGAAAGCAAAAGTTTGATTTTATGTTTTGTTTGTTTTATATAACTTGTTATAACAAGTTAAGTTACTAGTGCCCTGTAATGAGGTCACTGTGTGGATACCCTCTGATCCTCCCTTCCTGCTTTGCTACAGGAAGTGTCATGACTGTGCTACCCAATAAAAGGAGTGTAGTGTGGGTGGTTGGGAATGAGGGTTGGTGGCTGGCCTCCCTGCTGAAAAGAACCACAGACAAAAGAAACAAGGAGTTAAGAGCAGAAACAATCAGCCAGCAACAAATGCAGTAGCCCTGAAAGCTTATCCCATGATAGATAAAACTGTAAAACCTGTAGTACCACCTGTAATAATTTCACAGAAGATATACCCTGTAAGAAACACTTTGCTACAGAGAAAAATAAAGCAGTAACAGAAGATATACCTTGCAAAAGACAATTTGAATCAGATGATTACAGCAGTAATCTGTAAGCACACACCTGTAGGCACGCTCTGTAATAATGCAGCAGAAGGTATACCCAGCAACAACAATTTGAATCAGAGAAAATAAAGCAATGTTAGCAACAAACAGTAACAATCCCGTGAGTACAAAATAAAAGTAACACACAGTAAATCTGCCTAGCCAAAAGAAGCCTTAATCCTTTTCCTTGCTCTGGTAAGGTTTTTTGCTCTGTTCTTCAAGCAAACTAGAAGAAAATAGCTCAGGTGAAGCTAGGTGCCTTGGTCACAAACCTAGTCTTTTTATTGTATGCTAATTTGGTACTTGGTATTTGGTAAGATTGATACTTTCAAATCTGGGCTCAGATCCTTTCTTGACACAACCAAAACCTGTATCTGCTCTGCGCTATTGAAACTGCATTTCAGCTTCCCTATTTTTACCCTCTACCTTACCCCACCCTCTGTCACCTCTACCTACCCTCCTACTATATTCCCCTGTACACTTCACCCAGACAATGCCCTCTCTTGGCTGATCACCCTTCCTCAACCCCTCCTCCTTTGACAAGGCCCAGTCTCGGTTGACCACCCTACCTCTCTGTCTTTTTGGTTGACCTACCATCCAGTGAACATTAAGACAGAGAAATATTAAAATCACACATGCCCCCACAATGCAAAGCATCATGGCTGCATATGCAAATCACCACAGAATATTATGCTGGTTCAACTTTACAGAAATGCATGGTGCTACCTCCACCCATTCCTAATCCCTTCTGGCACCACTGTAATAAGATATATATATTGCAATGAAATTGCCTATATAAATTGTTCCTGTTATTCTGTATATTTTGTACTATCTGTAATGTTTGTCCACCACTGACTTGGAACCTTTAAAATGAGTCCTTGACTCAAAGGTATTAATCCCAAACTGAAATAAATAAATAAATAAATAAATAATTTCTTGCCTACAGTCAAGATGTCCAAATGCACAGCATTGTTCTGGTCTCCAAGGGTGGAGATTTTCAATTAGATGGATACTTCCACAAAATGAGAATTTGGGACCTAGTGCTCCATTTTTGATGCCAAAGTCCACACTGTCTGAACATCTGAAAGCCCACAATACCATCAATAATGAGTGGCACCACAACCACAAACCTCACTGTAAACATAAACAGGAGGGGAACATTGAGAAGTCAAAGAGGTACTTCTCTGGTGGATTGCAAACTTCAGGGACAGAGAGGCAATGACCAGCACCCCCATCTCTTAGAAAAGGCACAGCAGCTGGTGACTTCCTGGGTCAGTTGGACCTTAATACATCCAAGGATTACTACATCAGTGGAAACACAGAAGCTGATGGCAGATAAGGGCTGCATGGCCCATCCAGTCTGCCCTTTTTTGTTGCATTGCTTATACTGCGGACCCCTGCAGGTGTAGGCACTTTCTCTGCCACCCCTTACCTATCCCTTATGACTCCCTTTTGCTTATCCCAGGCTTTTCTGAATCCTACCACTGTTTTTACCCCAAAACTTCCACTGGAACACCATTCCAGGCATCCACCACCTTTCTGTTAAGAAGTATTTCTCACATCTTTCCTAAACCTTCCCGTCCAGCTTCATCATCAGACCCCTTGTTTTGGAGCACCCTTTCCTCTGAAAAATACTTCTTACTTGTAGCTTTTTCATCTCCATGAGGTATTCACATCTCTTTATACTAAAATCTTGGACTTTGTGAGCAGATTTCGCCAAAATGAACAAGCATTTGTCGATGCTGAATTTTGGCTTGCTGGCACTGGTAGTGCAGGAGTTAGAAATGCAAGATAGGAATGACAGTGAAGTACTGAAGTAATGCCAACACCCCCCAGCAGAGAACAGAAAGTGTTGGGAGTGTGGCTTTGGGTCAGCCACAATACTGACACTATCTCTGCCTCACCCCACCCTCCAGAGAATGACAGGTGTTGGGGTGCATTGGGGTCTTCGCCTTTATGCTCACCCCATTCCATAAGGAAATAAGCTGAGATGGGTGCAATATAGGAGAATGGGGTGAATGTTAGGTGACAGAACCCAAGGCACACCTCAATGTCTGTCAGTGGCTGTAGGGTGGGGGTAGAATTCTGTGAACATTATGGCCGACAAACCCAAGTTATGTCCCCATGCCTGTCAGTCTCTACATGATGGGTGTATGGTTGGAAACCATAATGCCCCTTGGTGTTTTGTATTTTCACTCAGATTTTCAACAGTGGTTTTTGGACCCCACCTCATGATCAGTAGCACTATAATTTCGTTACTCAATCCTGAAAGGTGATTTCACACAGCAACTGTGCCATTGGGAGCCACAGGTGTGGAAAACATTTTGGGCAGGATGCAAAAATGACAGCTGTACTGTTCATGAGGAAGTGTAAAAATGGCAATGTTGAAAATCTATAGAGAAAATATGAAAATTTGCAAACTTACGAGCATGTGTAGATATCGCAACGCACACTCATAATGCAGTCATTTTTGGATGTTAACCAGATTTTCAACATAGGCATTTTACGTACCTCTCCTCATGAACAATGGCACTGTGATTTTGTTACTGTGTCCCAAAGTTGATTTCACACAGCAACCATGCCCATCATGCCACAGGTAAAACATGTTTCGGTTGATGCAAGAAATGACAGCTATACTGTTCATAAGGAGGTGCAAAATGGCAATGTTGAAAATCTGGAGTGAAAGTATATTAGAAATTTCTGGGTTAATGAGAAGCCACCAAATTTTTCAACATAGTATTTTGGTACCTCCGCCTATGAGCAGTGTTCTTAATCTGTCCCAAACGCTGCTTTCCCCAGTGATCATGTTATTGTGCACCACATGTGTGAAAACACATTTTGGGCAGGATGTGAAAAAATGACAGCTGTACTGTTCATAAGGAGGCATTAAAAAATGGCAATGTTGAAAATCTGCAGTGAAAATATTTAAAATTCTTGAACTTACGAGCATGTGTGGAAACTGCGTAATCCACGCTTGTAACACAGTTATTTTTGGGAATTTTTTCACCATTTGGCAACATAGGCTTTTGGGAGCCCACCATGAACAGTGGAACTGTCATTTTGTTATTAGTGCTGAAAGGTGATTCCATGTAGTGACTGCAAAATCACCTTCGGACCGAATAACGAAATGACAGTGACTGATTTCTATGAGGTGGGTCCTAAGAACCCCATGTTGAAAATGTGGAGCCAAAAGTCAAAAAATGGCTAGACAGACACCTAAGTTGAAACCTCCCATTTATGCCATTATGCAGCTTACCAGCATTTCTTCAGTTTGTGGTCAGCTTTGAAGAGTGTAGATGTGTTCCTGCTCCACTGGAAGATTGCTGCACTGACCTCCAGAGGTAAGTATGGGTGGGGTGGGGAGGTGGGGTGCATCAGAGGGTGGGTGCAGTTGGGGAGGGGTGTCAGGGACAATGAGGGACCGCTTTTCTTGTTTTGCATGGCAGAAAGAAACTTCAGGGGAAGGTTTTTATTTTACAGGTGAAACTAAGACATTTTGGCACACTGGAATGGGCTCCAGTGTGCCACCTGTTTTTGTGGGGGGCTGGAGCCAACTGGGATTGGGCACCCCATCAGCAAAAAAAGTGTGTCTGTGTTGGGGGCCTGGTGCCGTAGGTGGATTGGCACCCCTGGCAGACACAAATAAAACTGGGAGCCATTATGCTGACAGTGATTGGGCACCCCTAATCGCAAACAAATTAAACTGGGGATGGGGTGCCAACAGGGGGATTGGGCACCCCAAAGTCAGTTTAGGATTATGAGAGGTGGATGGCCAGAGCCACCACCATGTTTATTGAAATGTTTCACCAGGAATGGTATGTAATGGAGATGTGTCGCATCTACCGCTGCAATGACGAGCCTGCCTCTCATTGCAGCAGCGGATTTCTTTCTTTCGTTGGTGGCACTTCTGAAACTGCTGTCATCAGCAGCATGCTCACTAGTTGGCGGCTGAAGGACACACTGGCTAAAACATCCCTGATTCGCCACAACACTGACATACCTTGAAAGTGCTAGTACAGTGCTACTACTGGAAAGTGTTGCTTGCACATGCACACAAGTCAGCATAAAAGGAGCTCATGTAGAGCCTAGCCAACATAACTCAGGTGGGGGAGTAGATGAGTACTGGACCACTTGCAAAACAGCTTTACTGGATGTCGCTAGCCAATGTATACGAAAAGAGAGAAAAGCAAAGAAAAGAAGGAAACCCTCTGGTTTTCAGAGGACTTGGCCACAAAGGTCAGGAAGAAGTGAACTGCCTTCAAAAAATCAAGGAGATGGGCTGCAAAAGGACATGAAAGCATACAAGGAGAAACAAAAGGAAGCAGGCAAGCTAATCAGAGCAGCCAAAGCAGCAACTGAGGAGAGGATAGCCAGAGAAGTCCAAATGGAGACAAAACTTTCTTCAGATATGTCAGTGACAAAAGGAAGAAGAGTGAATGCATACTCAGACTGGCAAGGGAAGATCGTTGGCATGTGGAGGATGATAAAAAAAGAAAAATCCTCAACAGATATTTTGCTCAGTTTTCACTAATGAAAGGGAAGGAGGGGACCACCCATGCCAGAAAAAAGTACAAGAGCAGGGGAATTGATCTGGAACCTTTACAGAAGAAAGAGTCCCGAAGGAACTAGAAAAGCTCAAGGTGATCAAGACTATGGACTGGACAATTTTCATCCAAGATTACTGAGAGAGCTAAGGGAGGAACTGGCAGCCCCGACCAGGCTATTCAACCTATCTTTGGAATGTGGAGAGGTACCGAAGACTGGAGAATGGCTACAGTTGTCCCACTTCACAAATATGGTAGCAAGGTGAGTGCTGGCACCTACTGTCCAGTTAGCTTCACCTCAATTGTGGGCAAAACAATGGAAGCTCTAATCAAGGAGAGACTTGTATCCTTTCTCAAAGATAATGGAAGATTAGACCAAAGACAGCATGGGTTCAGTGCTGCGAGGTCATGCAGAAAAATCTTATCAATTTCTTCAAATGGATGACCCAAATAGTGGACCAGGGTGGCGCTGTGGACATAGTTTACCTAAACTTCAGCAATGCCTTGATTCGGTCCCACACAGAAGGTTATTAAATAAACTGGGCAGTATGGGGGTGTGTCACATGGTTGCAGACTGGATAGGAGTTGGCTGAAAGGAAGGACACAGAGGGTGGTAAATGGCCCTGTCAGAAGAAAGGGAGGTGATTAGCAGTGTACTATAGGGATTGGTACTGGACCCCATCCTATTCATTTCTTTTATGAGTGACATATCTGAGGGTCTGAAAGGGAAAGTGAGTGTTTTCACAGATGACACAACAATATGCAATTGGGTGGACATTCCCAGTGGAGTGGAAAGAATGAGGGCTGACCTTAGGAAGCTAGAAAGTTGGTCACACACATGGCAACTAAATTTCAATGCTAAAAAGTGCAAAATCATGCACATAGAGAAGAGTAATCCAGATGCAGAATGCCTTCTAGGAGGAGTCAAATTAGACTCAACAAAGCAGGAAAGAGATCTGGGAGTAATCATATCACATGATCTGGAAACATCCAAACAACGCGAAAACAGCATTAAAGGCAGATGGAATGCTGGGCTGCATAGGAAGGAATTACTAGCAGAAAAAGAGGGGTTATCATGCCACTTTACAGATCTTTGGTGAGACTGCAACTGGAGTACAGTGTACAGTTCTGGAGACCACACCTCAAAAGGATATAGACAGACTTGAGACAGTGCAGAGGAAAGCTACAAAAATGGTACAGGGACTCCACGATATAAACTATGAGGCGACTGTAAGAACTCAAGTTAGCCAGCCTTGGGTGGGCCCCAAGGTGGTAGCCTGGATAAAAATTGGCTAGACAACAGGATGCAAAGGTAGTAGTAAATGGAGTACACAGAAGAAAGGAGGGTTACTAGCGGGTACTGCAGGGTTCAGTACTGGGACCGTCCTTTTAATGTCTTTATAAGTGACATTGCAGAGGAACTGAAGGAAAAGTATGTCTCTTTGCAGATGACACAAAGATCTGCAACAGGGTTGATACACAAGATGGAGTGGAAAGGATGAGAAGGACTTGGCAAGGTTGGAGGAATGGTCAAATGTATGGCAGCTCCGTCGATGCAATGAAGTGCAGTAATGCACATGGGAAAACAAAACACAGGGGAAGAGTACACAGTGGGGGTGAGACTGACAACAGTAAAATGGAAAGGGACCTAGGGTAATTATATCAGATGACCTAAAGGTGGGCAAGCAATGTGAGAAGGCAGTAAGAAAGGCTGGGGGATACTGGGATGCATAGGAAAAGGCATCAATAGTGGAAAACAGGAAGTTGTTATCCCTCTGTACAGACAGTTGGTGAGATCCCATCTGGAGTACTGTGTGCAGTTCTAGAGACCCCATCTCCGCAAAGACATAGACAGAGTGGAGGCTGTCCAGAGGAGGGAAACCAAAATTTTGCAGGATCTGCACCAGAAGACATATGAAGAAAGACTAAAGGAGCTTAATATGTATCCTTGAGGAAAGAAGGAGAGAGGAGACATGATAGAAACTTTCAAGTACCTCAAGGGAATCAACAAAGTCCAAGAGGGTAGCATCTTTCAGAAAAAGAGATGTGCAAGAACAAGGGGCACAATTTGAAGATAGAGGGGGCAGCTCAGAGGTAATGTGAGGAAGTATCTTTTCACGGAGAGGGTTGTGGATGCATGGAACAGCCTCCCTGAGGAGGTCGTGGAGTCAAGAACAGTGGGGAATTCAAGAATGCATGGGACAGACATAAGGCAGTCCTAGTGGGGGTAGGAGGAAGTAGCTGTTGGTTAACTAGGATCTGCAGCTTATCTGTTAGGTAGGACAATGGGCAGACTAGGTGGGCCAAGCGTCCTTATCTGCAGTCAAATTCTATGTTTCTATGTTTATGTTTCTATGTATTCCCTTGAGCAATGGAGATAGGAGAGACATGATAGAAACATTCAAATACGTGAAGGAATAAACAAGAAACAGGTTCAGGACCTTTTTCAGTTCAAGAGTTACACAAAACCAGAGGTCACAGCATGAAGCTAGAAGGGGCAAATTTAAGGGCAACACAAGAAAGTTCTTCTTTACAGAGAAGATGGTGGATGCGTGGAACTGCCTGCCACCTGAGGTGGTGGAAGCAAAACAGTTAGAACATTCAAAAGGCTTGGGATAGGTACAAAGGAATCATAACACTGAATAGCAGTTAGGGAGGGGTAGGCTTATGGGCAGACTAGATTGATCTGGAGGTCCCTTCTGCTTTCACTTTCTGTGTTTCTATGTTTCTGTGTTTATCATATTCCTCTCCCTCATCTCCTCCAGGGTATACTTGTTGAATCTCATTAGTATTTCCTCATAGGATATTTCATGTAGACCCTGTACAATCTTGGTAGCCCTCCATTGGATGGCATCCATCCTGCCTATGTCCTTCCTGAATGTGGCCTTCAAACTGGACACAGTACTCCAGGTGAGGACTTACTAAAGACCTATATAGTGGCAACACCACTTCCCTCCTCCTTCTGGTAATACCCCTATCTAAAATCCCAGCATCCCACTAGCTCTCCCAATCCCTTTATCACATTGTCTGGCCACCTTCAGATCATCTGATATGATTACCCCAGTCTCTTTCCTGCTTGGTCACTGCTAGTGTTTTTCCTCCCATTTTGTATTGCACCCCTGGGTTTCTGTGACCTAGGTGCATTATTTTGCACTTTTTGCATTAAACCTTACCTGACAAACTTTTGACCACTCCTCCAGTTGTCTCAAGTCTCTTTCCATCTTTTGCACCCCATCTGGAGTGTCCACCCTGTTGCAAATCTTAGTGTCATCTGCTGGTCACTCTCCCATCCTCAGCATGAACTCCATTTACCACCATCCTCTGCCTCCTATCCCTAACCAGTTTCTTACAGGTTACCACCTTATTGCCCACCCCATGCTACCCAACTTATTTACCAGCCTCCTATGTGGAACAGTGTCAAACACCTTGCTGAAGTCCAGATAGACATGTCCACAGCCCTCCTGATCCCACACCTTGGTTACCCAGTCAGGAAAAATCTATTAGATTTGTTTGGTATCACCTCCTCCATAAAGCCATGCTGCCTCAGGTCTTGCAGTCCATTGATTTCAGGTGTTCCATGATTCTTTCCTTTAATAGTGTTTCCATCAATTTCCCTACTACAGATGTCAGGCTGACAGGCCTGTAATTTCCCACCTCCTCTTTGCCACAACATTTGTGAAATGGGACTATGTCCGCCCTTCTCCAGTCCTCTGGGACACACCAGTCTCCAGCGAACTGTTAAACAAGTCTGTCAGGGTGCAGCTAGCACCTCCCTGAGTTCCTTTAACAATCTTGGATGCACCTTTCTGATCCCATGGATTTGTCATCTGCTGGTCACTCTCCCATACAGTAGTATATAATGCTACAAAGTCTTTAAAATAAGGAACTACCTTTATGTATGGCAATTAGTGGGTTTAAAGACTGGCTGCCCTAGTGTGAACAATACATTTCCACTAGCTGTTCACACTTTCAAACAGTGTTAGCCCTACTAGGAGATGCATGTCCTAGCCCTCTGCTCAACTAGTCAATATTTTTCATGAATAATAAAACCTATACTGCCCAACCATGATCCCTCTGCAATTTTGTACCCAATGGCAAGTGTTTTTGCACAATTAAAAATCCAACCTAACAAGGACTCCCTAGTAAGTCAGATACTGTATCAGAATATGTCCATGTATCAAAATGTGTCAGTACAGTATACATTAAATCTTCTGTTTATACAATAACAGTTCTCGAACTCTGAAACAAAAACTGAGGGAATCTACCACCCGCCACCATGCCTTACAACCCCCTTTTGTTTAAATCAATGTACTGATATCGAATTAGAAGGAACCATATATCCATTATGTATGAGAACATTATAACAATACCACAATGTACCCCATTATATGTCCATCTACTAAATCTCAAGAATTTGTGCATGTATAAAAAGCAAGTATCATGAAGGAGGAGTGGAGCCAGCCGAATCATACTCCATTCAAGGTTGCACTCATGCTAATAGCAGTGAAGACAACCCGTGTAGCTGAGGGGAAGCAAACCCTTTATTGCCCAACCAACCAGAGGTTTGGTGCACTCAAGAGACACATTAGTATACCGATGAAACAGCAATGGTAATTCCACAAAGACCATTACAGTGATAAAATTGGCAGTTCACTGTAATGGTCAATGGTACACTGACACTGCTTTCTCCAGTGTGTAAGCCCCCAAACAACTCTGACTCGGAATTGATAATCATAAATTGAAGGAGGTGCAGGGACAGAGCCTGCATGGGGGGTGTGGGGGTAACCTCACCCAAAACACACTCTGTTTCACTGACCCCAGAGATAAAGAGTCACTTCAACTGCGCTGTCTTAAGTGCATAGAAGTACAGCAACAGGGGTATTAGAATGATATGAAATATCACTACCCCTGTCGCCATGAACAGAAGAGCGAACTGGAGAAAATGTTTTGAGCACTGCTGGTCGAGTGCTCAGTCAAGCCGCTCCATGGTGTAGTGGCCAAAGCACTCAACCAAGCAGAAAGGGGAGACCAGGGTTCAAAACTTTGCTTGGTGGAAATTTTGTTTTACTCTCCTGTCTGTGTGGCCACAAGTAAGTGCCACAATGTGAATTTAAACTTGCCTCTCTGTCCACCCCTGGAGTTGATTATAATTATTCTGGGTGGTATTGGGGCAAAGCCCTTCACATCAGAGGGTGTGGGGTGAAGAGTCCCCACAAAATGAAAGAATTCATCTGGTGAGTGACGATTTTGTGTGATCAGCATTATATACCACTGCTGTGTTGCTGCACGCTGTTGTCTGTGCATGGTGTTTCCTTGTGAGGTTTTGTCCATGACATTATGACCCCATAGCCAATGGCACAATGCCAACTGTTGGCATTGTGCGTTGCTAATGCTATTCACCAAATTTCTTGTTGAAGCGATTTGGTGGAACTGACACACTAAGCTTTGATGCAAAAATGGGTACACAGTTTATTATCCAAAGCATAGAACTTCAAAGTACAGACACACTGTCTAAGGGGCCTAGTGTTTCTGTCTAAACCAATCTTCATCTGGGTATCCTCTGATGAAGATCAGTTAGATCAGAGTGACAGGGCACTTAGACAGTGTGTCTGTCATTATGAATTTCTGCCTTTGTGAGATAATAAACTGTACCCATTTTGCATTAAAGCTTGGTGTGTCTGTCTCTTGCTGACTGCAGCTTTATCAAGTTATTCCCCTTAGTGCACTGGCCAGCAGAAGCATCCCTGGAAGTCACACCAGTTGATGTGCAGGCAGCCCTAATTACATTCTGAAGAGCTATGAGCAGTGAGCAGACCTGGAGTCAGGCTGGAGTGTAATCACAGAGACCAAAGTGATGTGGCAGCAGTTTACAGCATCCAAACTGAAGCAATCCTGTGACAATTTCCTGCAAACAGTAAGAAACTGAATGATGGACTATTAGATTATATACGTTATTGTATGAAGTTCTTTTCAGTTTCAGTTTTTTGCAGTTACAGTGTAACTTTTCTAAATTATGAAAGTGTCATCAGGATGAGGAGTTGCACCACTGCTGCTGGGAGTGACTACAGTAGCTGGATGCTGTGTCAGTGGCAGCAGTCCAGAGAGACTTCACAGCAGGAGATGTAGGAGGGAATAGTAATAAATGCCACTTTTGGATGTGAATAGTTTAATGAATAGTTTGATGTGCTGACACAACTGAATGAGATAATATGAAGATAATGCTTGTGTAACTTGATTTTCATTGTGGCTTTCCACCACTCTGTTCAGGGATATACCACCCTGTAGGGGTACGGAGCAAGGAACCCTAAGGAGGGCCCCCACAGGTGCTGGGAATAAATGCATTGGCTAAAGGTAGGGTAGGAAGAAGCCCACAGGTAAGAGAGACATGCAGCTGGAGGAGATGGGAGGATGGTGGGCAACAAAAAAATAAATCCTGGTGAGGCCCAGGATGTTGTGACCTTAAACGTGATGGGGAATGATTTTGTTGCTCTGCCCATCGAACCACGGGCTTAAAGCCTTCCCATTCGATGTGCTGATGCAACTGACTGAGATAATATGAAGATAATGTTTGTGAACTTGATTTTCTTTGTGGCTTTCTGCCTCTATCCATGGGATATACCACCCTGTAGGGATACAACACGAGGAACCCTAGAGGAGGGTTCCCCCACAGATGCAGGGGATAAATGCATTGGCTAAAGGTAGGGTAGGAAGAAGCCCAAAAGAATACCCAAAGATGTCAAGCATCAAAGAGGTGAGGATGATGAATGAATTCTGTGAAGAGAAGGGCTAATTTCCTAAGGAGTGAGGGAAAGCTGGGACCACCATCCACCTCCAACCAACAGCAGAACCTAACTAACTAACTAACGAAGAAAACACTAACTCTAACTAATATTATGACCATTGGCAGGGATGAGAGGGAAACCCTTTGAGGAGTAAACCTCTGGGGATCCAAGGCTCAGGTCGCCATCCCTCCAGGCTGATGATGTTTGATTTGAGGACGTAAGTTGGTAGACAGAATGTTTCATATGAGGGCTCTAAGTAGAGAGGAGGAATGAAAGGAACATGAGTGAGAGGAACATCCAGATGTATACACAAGGAGTTTTAGATATGCTGATGAAGAGACGATGCATAATGCAGACTGACTTGATTGAGTGATGCAAGTGAGTAGACATTGAGGATGAAAGGGCGTGCTTGATCATGTGATGTAAACGATTAGACTCTAAACGATTAGGCTATGAGGTTGTAGTTGATGCGGTAGTATGGAATTCAAGGATCTGAATGTTTGAGAAAGCAATGTAAATAGATTAATCTTGAGGTAATACTGAATTACTGGATTTATGAAGTCAATATGCCTGGAGTTATGAACTCTATACATGCGGCAGGATGGCGTGTTGATAGGTGGCATAGGAGGTATGGTAGATATGCCCAAAAGAAATATCGGTAGCAGGACATGAGTGAATCTACATCCTGAAGATCCGTATGGAAGTGGAAGAAGAGGAGACTGGAAGAACCAAAATGAACTTGAACAAAGGCAACATGCTGTATGGAGCAATGGGAAGATGATGTTCCTCAAAAGTAGGCAGACTCAAGGCCAAGAAAGCAGGTCAGGAACCAGAGGGTAAACTCAGGATGGCTATTAAAGTGGTGATACACTTGACAGAGCAATGTGACTAAGTAGACTCTTCAAAAGGAGGTAGATTCAGAATGAATGGAATGATGTGAATAAGTAGGCACCTCAAAAGGAGGAAGATTGGAAGGAAAGTGAATGATGGAGAAGAGCCCAGCCAGGCCTGGAAACAAAGGGCAACAGACAGGACGGCATAGCTCTTGGAGTGGAGGTAGATTCAAATCGATGTAGCAGTGATGGATAATGAATGAGGTTATGCATAGAGTGAATCCCGATGAATGGCACTAGAAAAGTATGCCTGGAATTCACTAGGCTGAGGAAGGTAAAATAGGAATGGAAGAAGCCTCGACAGCTGATGATGGATGGAATCAGGAACCTGAGACAGGCGGCATGAGGGCCATGGAGAAAAGAGGCAGGTATATGAGTAAGATAGATATGCCTAAAATAATTAAAATGCAGGCCACTATGAGAGGGAATCCCAGATGGCTGCCGAGGCATAGAAATGCAAAGCATGGACTCCAGGCAAGGAAAAGACCAGGAGAAACCAACACAGGATATCAAGAACAAATCCAGAGAGAGTGTGCTTGAGCATAGGGAGTGAAATGGATGAGGGATGAAGATGAGGGATGGCAGTGGAGTGAAGCCAAGATTGGAATAAAGCTGTGATGGCTGGTACGAATAAGGTAAATAGGAACAGATGAGGCACGGTGAGAGAGGAGGTCCAGAAGGCTGGAATGGGCAAGGATATGACACCAAACTGAAAACTAGGCAGTAAATGCCTGAAGCCAATCAGAGAAGGACAAATAGTGCATCCTACTGGTCAGAAGGAGAACTTGTCTGCAGAAGAGTAAGAATCCTCCAGACTGAGGCTGGATTGCATGCACCAAACAGGGAGAGAGACAACCAGGCAGGGCTTTAAGGAAGGAGACATATGGTGCAAAGAGGAAAACGTCCCTTAGGGAAGGCTAGGCCAATATCTGCAAACGTGGCATGTGAACCAAATGATCGATAGCAGTGGTGAAGTGCTGTGAGCCACGGAAGTGAAACTGAAATATAATTACAGGACTGACTGGCAAATGCAGTGCCAACACCCAGACTCAACAAAGCATGAAATGGGTGAAGAGTTCTGAGGAACCAGGGAACAGTGACATCCCCACCACCATGTCCCAAAGTCCCAACTGAGGGCAAAGATGAGTGAATGATGACCGGAGATATGAACCCGATACATATTGCAGGATGGCCACGGGTCGATGAGAGGCAGAGGAGTCATGAAAGGTGCGCCTGAAAAGAAACATCAAGTGCAGGCCTGAGGAGTGAAGTTTGATGGCTGGTATTGAACATGAAGAGGAGGAGACAGGAATGAACTTGAAAATGAACTTGTACGAAGGTAGCAGGAATAAGTAGGCTCTCGAGGAAGATAGACTCTGAGGCCGAGAAGGCATGCCGAACCAGAGGGTATGCGAACCAGAGGGCACGCTTAGGAGGAGCATCAGAGAAGTGACACAGTTTGAGCTATCGAGGAGCAAAAATGGACTATGTATGATGAGGAGGGAAGCTAAGAGTGGAGTGAAGCAATGACGGCTGGAACTAGAAAATGCACTAGGACAAGGAAAGCAAACTTAGGACATGAAGGAGGTTTAAGAGGAATGGAAGCCAGGGAGGCCAGTAGCTGGTACAGGAAAGTGAGGTGTGAAAGGAAAACGGATGGTAGAGATGTCAATGCAGTAGCATAGGACCCACACCATACGGGATGAAAACTGCAGTAGAGCTAGCTGGATAAGGTGGCATGCAGGCCAGATTCAATGGAAGGCCAGATGGAGTCAGCCATAGATGGCCCAACGATGTGGATGGCAGAGCAAGTGAGGAGATAAACTATGGCACAATGAGATATAGAAGCCATGACTGGAATCAAGAAATATTGGCAGGAGCGAGGCGCGCAAGAGACAAATAGGGACACAAATCGAAAGGGATCGGAGATTCAGAATGGAAATGCAATTGAATGAAAATGGAGAGCTTCCATCTAACCCTGAGCAAAGGGCTACAGACAGAAAGGCAGGGGCAGGGCATGATCAGGTATTAGTAGGGTGGTGCGAGGCATCATGGAGCTGAGAGGGCTAAATGAACTGAACAAGTCAGCTAGAGACAGGTCTAGTGAAATGGCGATGTATCAGATGCTTGGTGGGATGCGCATAGAGTGACAGGATGAAGTAGGCTCCTTGAAAGGATGTAGATTCTGAGATGATGAAGGCCCAACCCTGGGAGAGGTTGGATGAGCTAGATCGAGGTGAGGTATCATGCAAGCATAATTGGATGATGAGAAGTGAAGCCAGCAGATGATTATGATAAGTAAGTCCAAAGGAATATCAATGCAGTCCAGACGGAGACTGTTGAGGTATACCGGTGGTGAGTCAGGGCATTCGAGGATGGAATTGCATGGGTAAATGATGTGAATAGATGAACCATGAGGGAATGATGAAGGAATGAGACCGGACTCAGAAACCAGAAGTGAATAGTAGTCGATGAGAAATAGTAGTGGGAAGACAGAAACCCCAAAAGAAAACACTGACAGGGAGCCGGCCAGGCCAACAATCCAGGGGCAGAGTACACTGAGGAAGGAGGTGGCACCAAAGTCAAACAGGACCCAGAAATGAAATTGGGCAGGAATAGTGCCCACCAGACACATTGTATCCCAAAGCACTTTACAAGCAAATGCTAGACGGTAGGGAAATGACAGAAGGAGTGGCAAGGAATGCATTGATATGAGCTGCTAAAGTGCCAACTAGCAGAGGTGCAGAGGAGTCCATGCAGTCAGAGATAGCAATAGTCCCACATATGCCAAAACAGGAGGGGTTGCAGTGAGTCCCAAGCGAAGATGAGGTACAGGGTGAGGCCGAGCGGGGCAGGTAGTGAAAGCAGCCCTGAGAAGGACAGAGCATGGAGGAGCAGCAGACACCAGAGGAAGAAGCAGTGGTTAATGGCACAAGAGGATGACGGCACATACCGAGCTGCATGCCAAGGAGGTCCATCCACTCGGGAGAGTGACGACCACAGCCAGCCATTCAAGAAGCCATAAATACTGAATAGCTTCTGACCCTGCACAAGCAGGTTCTGCTATATGACAGCCATGGCATAAGAAGCAGAAGGTATCCAACCCAAGTTGAAAACAGAATGGACAATAAAAGTAGCAGTGGAGCGGCAGAACAAAATAATAAATAAACAAAATAGGTACTCACAGCCGCAGCTACACAGATGTTCCCAGAGGTAACAGGTAGCAAAGCTGGGAGAGAGTGTAAGCACAGGAGGGTGGGAGTGAAGCACAGCAGTGAGAGAGATAAGAAATGGACAGTCATGGAGAGGGTGATGGTGATAGAGCTTACCCACCAGTGCTTGTACATTCTGTGGTGGAGTTCCAGTGAGATTCAGAAGACTGCTTGACTGAAACAGTCTGGAAACATAAGAAACAGCAAGTAATGAAGAGGAAAGAAAAGTTTTAAACTGATGCCAGGTTGTATTAGTAGTAGTTCAATGTGCGAGGCAGAATCAGGAGAACACTACTGCAGGGCAAGAGGGGCACACTGTAATGCAGACAAAGGAAATACGGAGCAGGACCCGAGCACACAGCAATGCACAGGAACAAGAACAAGGGGCAGGACAATGGGACATGGCAAGATGCAGGAGCGCACAGCATATGCAGAGCAGCATGCAGGTCCTCCGGCGATCGGGAAGAGGAAGAATTTTTTTTTTGCACAGACTAGACGGTAACAAACAGGGAATAAGGCAGAGCACTCCTGTACCAGAAAGGAGCAAAAGGGGGTGAAAAGAAAGCAGAAAGAAAGGCTGGGGCAAGAAAAATTAGAAGGCAAATGGTGGGAAGGATGGCAGAGAGGTAATCCTGTACGAGCTGCCAAGCAGACCCCCAACGAGTGACAGAGAGGACGCCAGAGGCAAAGAGAGAGAAAAGGAAAGAAGATGGGAAATCTGGAGCTCTCGGGAGCAGGAGCAATGAGGGGAGAATGGAAAGAGAGCAGGAAAGAACACTCAGAACGTACAGTGGAGCGCAGAGAGAGAGAGAGACACAAAGAGGATGCGGGACGACCCAGCAAATGCAGTACAGGTCTGGGGGAGGGAGGGAGAAAGGCAGAACCAAGGCAAAGAAGGAACCCAAGCTGAATGGCAGGAGTGGAGGGAAGCAATAATAATCATCCCTGGAGGTGTGGGCTTACTAAGGAAGCTGCAGGTTCGGTAATCACGATGGAGCAGGGGAAGGGAAGGAGTAGTGAATGCTGACAGACAAATAAAAAGGTGAGACGATGGTGGAAAATGAAATGGCAGCCATCAGGAAGCAAGGCTGCCCGCTGAATCAAGGTAGTCAGAGACAGAGACAGTGGTCGGAGGTACCCCAGCAGTGCTAGGAGAAGCGCGCCTCCGCCACAACAAAAAAGAAATCCTGGTGAGGCCCAAGATGTTGTGACCTTTAAACTCTGTGGGGGAGTGACATTGTTGCTCCACCCATAGAACCACGGCCTTAAAGCCTCCCATTAAAACTGATCTTTGGTAAGCTGAGTATGAGAAAAGCTAAGAACTGAATATTCTCATGATCTAACCCTGAGTGATATAATGAGGCAAATTCTCTAGCTGTATTGAAACATTTTTCCAAAGTGACCAGTGCTGAATGGTATTCAAGAAAATACACTTGCTTTTTCCAACACAGGCCAAACTGACTTACCTATCAGACTGGAATTTGATTGGATCACTATTTCATAGTCAGTGACTCTACTAGATAAGCCTGCATCATGCAGTCTGGTAACAGGTCTGCTTTCCTCCAAAATATCTGAGTGGCACTGGCATTCAGTATCCAAAAGCCTCCAAATGTCCTTTGTTGTTTCAGGATCATCACTATCCAAATCTTCTTTCATGTCATAGTGATGCCTGACACTGCTACTATGTGACATCAGCAGAAGAGGAGAAGGAGAAGTATGGCCATGAAGATGAGTATGCACATTTTGTTAGTTTCTTTAAGCCTTCTTTGCTGCTCCACCAGAAGTGTACATAACAAATTCTAGTTCACATAGTCTATCTGTCCAGGGAATAAACACACCTATATCTGGGATCCATAGTGTTGCATATAGGGTCTAATGCTGTCAAACTATCAAACCTGCCTGTAAGTTGTGTCAAAATATATCTGCCACTTCTTTAATGAGTGTTACATCCTGCTGCTGCTTTTACTCAGATAAATTAGTGGTGTCACTACCCATTCGTCACACACCATCATGGCTATCATTCTTATCCCCAACACCAGTGCCACCATGATTACAACTGCCTCCAGCCTTGCTTTGTTTATCTGTTGCAAACAAATCATAAATAACAGCATGTGTAGTATTCAAGTAGACTCCCCATTTATTTATTTATTGAAAAGTTTAACCAGGTAAGGTATGCTGAACAACAAGTAGCTCGTCACTATCGTCACAGTTGCAGACAACTATCTGATCTGAGGGAGAAAGTTGCCCGCCTTCAGGCAGCACTGGACAGTAGTAAGGAAACCTTCCCCAGGCCACACTGGAGTAGGAAGGGAACTCCCCCATCCAGGGAGCACTAGCGCCACCACCACTACCTCAGAGGTTGCGAAAAGCACAGCAGTTGGACCACAGTGGGCTCCAGGAGGGTGAGGATGGTGGAACAGAGGCACACCCCAGTCAATTGTTCCACTCCACAATCCATACACCATTCTGGGGGGGAGTATAGCTCCCCCATGGATGCACCCGCAGAGAAGACTGATGACAACTGTCACAAGGGAGGCCCACAGGAAGGAGACAGAGGACACTACAGGAAAGGAAGCAGCTCCTGGTGGAGGACCCAATTATTAGGGTATAGAACTTGGGGAGCTGGGAAAACTGAAGTAAGGTGCCTGCCTGGTGCCATGGCTTGGAGGGATAGGAAGCGATCCTCAGGATCACGAGAACAGCTGCAAGGGAGTCTGAGCTGGATGATTGTCCACCTAGGGACAAATGACTTGGCTTCATCATGAGATTAGAGCAGTGCAGGAGGACATTGCAGAGTTGGGAGGGCCTAAGACAAGTAGCACAAACAGTATCCTTCTCAGAGGTGCTGCCTGTCAAAGGCATGGGGAGGCGAGAGTAATTAGCACCATGCAGTTTAATGAATGGTTGAAAAATGATGCTGGAGCACAGGGGTTTGGCTTCATTGGGACTGGGTTCCACTTGAGGGACACCAGCCTATACTGGCAGGATGGTCTGCATCTGTCCAGGAAGGGAACAAGTCTTTGAGCAATCGGTTTAAATGTTTCATTGGCAAGCTTTTAAACTAGTCAAAGGGAGGCACTGACAAGCAGCAGGAAAATCACAGCTCTCCCTACAAAACAGGGTACTAAATGAGAAAAGACTGAGGTAGAACGTCAGTGGAGGATGCTACAACAGAAGGTAAAGCCATCAAAAATGGAGAGCAATGAGTACCAATGCCCGTAGTCTGGGTAACAAGCTTCCTGAATTAGTGGCCTTGATGGAGGAGGAACATCTGATATCGTGGCAGTCACAGAAACATGGTACACACAAAACCATGACTGGGACGTAAACATACCAGGATACACTATCTACAGGAGGGACAGGGAGGGTAAAGAGGAGGAGGAGTAGCTCTTACATAAGGGAAGGAATCAAAGCAACAGAACAAAAGGGTAAACAGGGAGGAGAAGAAGCCTGGGTAAATTTGGAGACAGGCAATGGCACCACAATCCGCAAGGGTTAGATACAGACCCCTTCTCAGGGGAGGAAATGGACAAGGAAATGATAGAAAGTATACTTAGAATGGCAGAAAAGAGGAGATATTGCTGATGGGTGATCTGAATATGCCAGATGTTAACTGGAGCGCAGTTGCAGCTGCCACTTGAAGAGTGGAGTTATTCTAGATGCCCCACAGGGGCATGCCTTAGACAACTAGTACTGGAGCCCACTCGAGAGGGAGCAATATTAGACTTGATTCTCTCAAATGGAGATGGAGAGAGGATCACAGATGTAGAAGTGGGTAGCCATCTGGGAACTAGCGACCATATAACGGTATGGTTCACAATAAACACAGCAATAGAGTCAAGCCATACAAAGACAAAAGTATTGGACTTTAGGAGGGCTGACTTTGCCAAAATGGGTGAGTGCCCAAGGAATGCACTAGCAAATGGGCAGGAAGGAGGGTGGAAGAACAATGGGAATAATAAAACTGCCATCACAGAGGTAATGAGCCTTTGTGTGAAGCAAATAAACAAACAAAACGATGTAAGAAACCACTATGGTTCTCAAAGGAAGTGACAGTGAAGGTTCAAGAGAAAAGAAAGCATTCAGGAAGTACAAGGAATCACAGAAGGAGCAGGACAGAGAACTGTATCAGTTAAAGCAAAAGGAGGCTGGGAAGGCAGTCAGAACAGCAAAGGCCCAAACCGAGGAAAAGATAGCCAACTCAGTTAAGAAGGGGATAAAACCTTTATAGGTACATCAGGGAGCGAAGGAAGACCAAGGGAGGGATAGTGAGGCTTAATAAAGGGAGGAGGGTGGGCAGAGGAGACTGTGAAAAGGCAGAGATACTAAACAAATATTTTGCTCAGTATTTACAAATGAAGAGGGGAGATAATAAAACAAACAGTAGAAACAATCTGGATACAGAAGTTGATACCAGCCCATTTACAGAAGAAAGGGTTCTGAAAGAACTCTTAAAACTGAAGGTGGACAAAGCAATGGGGCTGATGGGATTCATTGCAGAATTCTAAAGAACTAAGGGTAGAACTAGTGACACCACTGACTACCCTTTTTAACAAATCATGGGAGGATGGGGTGGTACCCGAGGACTGGAGGAGGGCAGATGTGATTCCTCTTCACAAAAGTGGGAGCAAGGCAGAAGCAGGAAACTACGGACCTGTTAGTTAACCTCAGTGATAGGGAAAATGATGGAATCACTTCTGAAGGAAAGAACTGTCCAGTATCTAGAGGCCAGAGGCACAGGACCCTAGGCAGCATGGATTCACAGCGGAAGGTCATGCCAGATGAATCTGATAGATTTCTTTGACTGGGTGACCAAAGTAGTAGATCAGGGGGGGCTGTGACATGGCCTACCTAGACTTTAGCAAGGCATTTGACACAGTCCCACACAAAAGATTAATATCAAGTTAGCCAGCCTGGGAGTGGGTCCCAAGATGACAGCCTGGGTAAAGAATTGGCTGGAGAATAGGACACAGAGAGTAATAGTAAATGGAGTCCACTCAGAAGAAAGGAGGGTTACTAGTGGGGACAATCGAGGGTTCAGTATTAGGACGGTCCTCTTCAATGTCTTTATAAGCGACATTGCAGAAGGACTGGAAGGAAAAGTATGTCTCTTTGCAGATGACACAAAGATCTGCAACAGAGTTGATGCACAGGGTGGGGTGGAAAGGATGAGAGGACTTGTAAGGTTAGAGGAATGGTCAAATGTATGGCAGCTTAGATTCAATGCTAAGAAGTGCAAGGTAATGCACCTGGGAAACAAAAACACAGGGAAGAGTACACAATGGGGTGAGATACTAACAACAACAAAATGGAAAGGGACCTGGGGGTAGTCATATCAGATGACCTAAAGGTGGGAAAACAATGGAGAGGGCAGCAAGAAGGGCTGGGGGATACTGGGATGCATAGGGAGAGGCATCACCAATAGAAAACAGGAAGTTATTATCCCTCTGTACAGACAGCTGGTGAGACCCCATCTGAGTACTGTGTGCAGTTCTGGAGACCCAACTCTGCAAAGACATAGACAGGATGGAAGCTGTCCAGAAGAGGGCAACTAAAATGTTGCAGGGTCTGCACCAGAAAACATATGAAGAGAGACGAAGGAGCTTAATATGTATAGCCTCGAGGAAAGGAGGGAGAGGGGGACATGATAGAAGCGTTCAAGTACCTCAAGGGAATCAACAAAGTCCAAGAGGGTAGCATCTTTCAAAATAAGAGGTGTGCAAGAACAAGAGGCACAATTTGAAGATGGGGGGGGGAAGTGCTCAGAGGTAATTTAAGGAAGTATTTTTTCACAGAGAGGGTTGTGGATGCATGGAGCGGCCTTCGGAGGAAGGTTGTGGAGTCAAAATCAGTGTGGTGGAATTCCAAGCATGCATGGGACAGTCACAAGGCAATTCTAGGGGGTGGGGTAGGAAGAAGTAGGCTGCTGGTTAACTAGGATCTGCAGCTTTCCAGTAGGTAGGGAAATGGGCAGACTGGGTGGGCCAAGCGGTCCTTATCTGCTGTCAAATTCTATGTTTCTATGTCTCCCAGTCTGACCTGGAGGAGAGAGGGTAGAGGAGTTACATCATAGGATATTTAATACAAGAAATTTTACAAGCGTATAAAGTATAGTTTACAAAGTAGGTAATTACAACATATCAGGTGACTTCATGGATGACCTATAGTGTATAACAGTACAAATGTCTGGAAGCATACATGGAAGCAATATACAGATAGGACATTTGTCACTTTAGCAGTAGCAGTTTGTAAGAATTTTAGGGACAAATACAATTTATGGAATTAACAGCCCTTTAACATAAGAGTAGGAGAGGTGTATCATGAGAATAGAGAACACTATCGCCTCCATGCAAAGACTATTAGTAAAAATTCCATGTAGGGAGAATAGCAGTGGAACAGTCAGCTAGTAGACCCTGGCGAAACACTCAGGCTCCAAGAGGAGACAGACAACAGACCATGGGGATGACCATGTGAAGGGTTTCTGATTCAGCACTAAACTCTTTAGTGGCTGTTCATATGGCTCAGCAGAGCAAGTTTTGCAGAAAGGATCATGACACCCATCACAGATATCCTGACAGGACACATCATCAAATTCCATAGTCTGAAACACAGGTGTCTGTTGCACAAGTTTCTCCATCTGATAAAAGACAGAGTTCTACCTTGTGACAATTAAGCAGTTCAGAGGAATATTGTTTGTGTGCTGGTAATGGTACAGGAGTCAAGCATGTTTCAAGAAGTGATGGAGATATGAATCAAAGAAAAAGAAGCCACCCCATTTCATAGCATGGTGGTGTATCAGTTAAAACAAACAATTAGAGCATTAGAAGTGAAACCAAGCACCCACCTCTTGGCTAAACAGACACCAATTTTCAGTGGAAAAATTGCTACCTGCAGAAAGAAGATATTGTGTTGTCACCACATTTTGTTCCTATCAATGTGAAAAAAAGCAAATAGAAGTGGAACATATACCTCTAGCATGGCAAAAGAATGCTAAGTACAGATAGTGCAAACAAAATTATTGAAGCAGCATACTCAATTCTTGTCTGCTCTCAGGTTGCAAACCTCAACAATAAAAAACATACAGGGTGGTGGCAGACTGATGTTTTATATTTACTTAGAAAATGGGCAAAGTGTAATCTTGATGCCGATTGGCTAAAAAGCACTAATCAGTTAGTCTGGTATGAGACAACAGAGACTGGGAAATAACGAGTCCCACTCTCCATTGCCTCATATCATTCTAAATAATACTGGGCCATTAGAATTTTGAAAAAGGCAAATATTGCCATGTTTATTTCTCACTTAGTGAGCGACACCCTCTCCCCCAGCCGATGTATCAACAAACAGTCGCCACATATGAGTCGGAAAGTAAAAAAAGTTAAATACAATTTTATCCTGTGCTGCCAACAGCACAGAACTGCCTTCACTTGAAACAGCCATGTTGCTGCTATTCTACCATGACCGCTGATCATACCTGTACAGCCAGCTCATGCTTATTTTCAAATTTGCCGCCATTTTACAAACTGAAGGACTCATCACCTTTCCTTGCTCCACCAGTCTATTAAGTTTTAAATACCAACTACAGCCCAACATTCACATTAAATAAATGAATCTAAACCCAACTTGCGCTTAGTTCTGTAATATAGAGCGTCATGGTGATCGTTGGCACATTTCTGATGTCCCAGTCCCTCCTGACTGTCAGTGCATTCACATCTCTTCTAAGCGCTTAGCAGGCATGTTTACAAAGATAAAAAAAAGAAATACAAAAACTCTTTCTGATGGGTTGAGTGGCCCGGAGGGGTGGGCACTGATGGTAGATAGGAGGAGATGAACAGAAATTGTGTGGGGAAAAAAACTTCCATGTCATGCGATTGTGATCGCATGATCAGAGAGGGGCATGAAAGCAGCTCTGAGGTAGGTGCTCATTAGTGAGAAGAAAGCCCTAAAATACAGTGTGCTTTGTAAAACATAAACTTTAATAGCAGGGCCATTAAAGAGCTGTGACATCCAGCTATTCTTGATCTGAATAAATCACTGCCGTAGCTTTTACTGACCCTACTTGAACACTTTTTCCAGGTCTTATGCTGCAGCCAGTATCAAACTGCACAGTATATATAGATACAATGGCTGCATGGAAAAACAAATTTTAAGAATGCAAGAGAAGTCCTGTTCCTGTGTGTGTGTGTGTGTGTGTGTGTGTGTGTGTGTGTGTGTGTGGTGTGTGGTGATACCATGACATCCAGATCGAAAAGCTCCAGTACAAGGAAAGTCTCTATCTTAAAAACAAAACACACACATATATTGTAATGCAGGTGGAGGAACTATGTTATTACAAAATGTATTTTAAACTATTTTTTATTTACACTTTTATAAAACTTTTTCTTTACAGTTGCCCATTTAGCGAATAATACCTTCAGGGTGGGCGGTATTAGGGAATACTGGACCTTCCAGGGGCTATAAGGACGCCTGCCCGCGCGCTAGCCTCATTATGCCCCTGGGTGGGTCCAGCACTCTAACACGCCCACCCTGTCAGGTATTATTGCTTAATAAAGGCACTTCCTTCAAGTCCTGGAAACATCTAGTGATGTCCCACATAAAGTTAAGTGCTTATTTTAACTGTGCATTATTTGTTAAGGGTGTGATTCACACCTAGATGTATTTGTGTGCATAAAGTGCATGGATGAAGTCACCATCATTCATCCTCTTCAACATGTTACTGCCACTGTATGTCACAAAGTAGCCCATTCTCAGATCATGAGAGTACTGTATGTCCAGATGTCTGCAGTGACTGGATGACCCACAGAATGTTTTCCCCACTGTCGTCACATCTGTGACTGACACATTAGGCACTTCCTCTATTAGTGCTTTCTGTGAAACTGTCTCGTCAGTGTCATTCCTGAAGAGAATGGTGGTGGTAGTTGTGGGACATATTGGTGGTGGAACTAGATTTGAACACAGCTGATTGCTTGTGAGACATAGTAAGCTTTGGCTTGCACTGTTGTTCCAGACAGCATTACTGAAATGCATATAACCTCCCTCTGCCTCATTTAGATGTGTCACCATCTGCATGCATATTGCCTCATTCATACTTGGGACAATTTGCCTTGAAAATGTGAGGTATGATGCAATGTTGTATTAGGTTTCACTTCAAGCAGCAATCTTCAAAAACCAATGTCTTCTACAATGGAGAATGACTGAAGATCAAGAACCATCATCTCCCTCCGTGATCTGTGTCATTCTGACACAACTTATGTTAGTAGGTGGCAGTTCAGTGTGGCATGTAATGACTCGTCCAGTGTTGTTGGTGGTTTGAGTGGCCCTTTTAAAGCAATTCTAGTAACTAGTCAATGCATCAGTTGGCTTCTGTGGCTGCCATGGTGGCTGCATTACTCCAACTAGCCATGTTATACCACCATGTCTCATTCCCAATTGTCTTTGCGGCTGGCCCATCTGACCAGAGTGGGATATTGGGAATGGATATAGCCGTTAGGAAGATGCCATGTTCATGTTTTAAATGATCAACCAGCACATTGATTCCCAACGTTCGAATAGACTGACTGATCTTTCAGTCACAAAGATTGCAACATGCTTTCAGCGGATTTCTGGGGTTAAGTGTAAAATACTCCCACACTGCAGAAGACCTCTGTTTTTGCTGCATGAGTGGGATGCTGAGAATGGCTTCATGAGGAATTGGGCAATGACAGCAAAATTTTCTTTTATCGACTGTGGTATGATGTGGCTAGGGATGGCCAGGAAGGGCAGCAGGTAGGACAGTACTATGGGGTTGATGATGCTGCTTGTGGGGGTTGGAGCAGTGGTGATCTTTGGATTTTACTGCCTGAAAACTTGCATTCCTACTTTTTCGTTTCCGTTTTAATTTTCCCATCTCTTCTCATGATGGCCTACTGTCCTGAGTGTCACACTCATCATCGCCACTTGTCAGTGGAGTAACTGACAACAGACTTTCAACCTCTTCTTGTTCTTCATCCTCCTACAACTTCAGCTTCCTCTTCCCTCCTCCTTTCCTCCTTCTTCCCCTGCTGATCCTCCTCTTGTGCTTTTTCTTCTCTTGACACTCCTTTTCCTTGCATGAATCATGTGCTTTACCCTGCCCTTTCTCCTCTTCCTCGATAATTCCCTCCCTACCTTTTCATTCCCATGCTCTCGCTGTGATGGCTCCACTTTCATATCCTCTACACTGGCACTCCCCATAAGCTGCTTTGATGGTGAAGCTACTGGCTTGCTTTTGTAGAACTGTAGGGTTGATATACCTTGACCTGCCATAGCCCTATCCCATAATCCCGTGAGCAACTGTAATTTTTTCTATAGTGACAACATAATTGTAGTGTCCATGCCAGACCCAGACTTACTGTAACCTTTCTTATGCAATGACTCAGCAGGCAGCACTGGGTTGGGACAGGGTGGTACTACTGCTAGTGCATGTTTTGGGGTAGGGGAACATATAGTCTTTCAATGTAGACTGGCAATTGTCCATGCCCATGCCATAGGTGGTGCAAGTGGTAGCTGTTGGTATGTTCTTCAGATGAGATGGACAGGAGGTGGCCTTGCCTATATGTAGCAAATTACCTGGTGCCCTCAGGGTTCACCTCACCAAACCTTCCAAGGGGACTGGCCTCGGTTGCCTATAATTGTGCTACTGTGAGTACTTAAGTTTAAAAATTGCATGGTGCCTCCATCTGGAGTAGCATATGGGGTATCTGGATGCTGATGTGAACAAACAGACTCTCAACCCCAAAATATTTCATATGTCTTGTTCTTTACTTGAACTTCCTTGACTCTTTCTTTAACAATATCACTTTTCTGTTCATCCAATGAAATTGATGTATACAGATGCCAGTTCTAGTAATCAGAAAGTGTTCTGTTTCCACAGATTGTATTGCACTTTGTTATACAGCCTCTAATACCAATGACATTTCTTTCAAAATAATATATCCATCTTTGTAACGTTTCAAGACAATCCTGTCTCTTCCTCAGACTGTTAATAAAGAAGCTGAAAAAATGATAAAATATCTGTAAATATCTTCTAGTTCTCATAGAGTATCTATTTATGTTTGGCTCTTTTATATTTCTTAAAATTTTATATAATGGGGAACCAACCTGCATAAATGTCAAAGTTGAATATTCTTTCTCTAGTTGCTGACACACACGGCTATTACCCCCACCCAGAAAACAGTGTATAACCTGCCCACACAGTTCCACCCCTGAAGAAGTGACATTGTAACAGCAATAACAACCCCCAATTCATGAACTGAAGTTCAAACAAATAATTAATTTAAAAGGGAAGGATATGGAAAGGACATAGGGACAGTAGAAAAAATTAGAAGCAATGGGTTAGCAGTACTTCTTATACTACAATTTACCCACACAATCTCCTACCTCCAGGAGTCCTCAAAACTCCTTGCGTGTTCAGACTTAAATCCCCCAAAGGCCATGGGCAAGAGCTCTCCTTTAATTTACAGTGGATACCTCACAAGTGATTCAGTTGTTGCTAGCAGGGCAGCAGCTTGGTGGCACACTTTAATTGTTGCAGGCAAAACACACTTCAAGCGCAAACTGTTGTGAAAAAATAAACTGCAAACTGTTGAAAAGGTGCCCCGATTTGTAATCCACACACAAATGAGTGGCTGAATGTCCTTCACAGGTCTTCTGCCTGGCCTGCCAAAGTGGCAAAGCCCTGCCCAGGGCTTCTGCCTCAGTCCCTGGCACAACCACAATTTGTCCAGTTGCAAGGCTGAAACCCCAAGGTTATTCATGGTTTTATAGCTTCCCAGATACCTCAGGTGTCTGATGGTGGAACAGATGAGACAGCTGGGCATGCTTCTGCTTGGAAAGCAGGCTTCCATAGGATTATCTGGGGTTCACTCACTGGTCTTGGTTCTCTATGGTCAGCCTAGAACTGCAGGTGCAGGGTCCAGGAACTCTGAAGTTGCAGTGGCCTTCTCAGTCAGATGATAATCTAAAAGCTTGTACCCCAAAGGGAAGGTCACTGGTGGTACAGGAAAACCCCAGCTTCAATCCTTGCCTTCAGACTGACCGTTTTGATAAAATTGCTGATTTCTTCACAAAAAGTCAGTTGTTGGGATTACAGATTTCTGTAGCTGCCAGGCCTGCAGTGCCTGCCAGACAGTACTTACAGTTCGCAACTTCCATCTCTTTGTCGTACTGCAGAGATGGCAGAACTTCACTTGTTTAATTCAATTCCCTTTATATTTACTGAATCTGATGCCCTGTTGCTCTAATAATCCCCAGAATGGTTGAGCTCTGGAATACTGCCGGGCATGAAAAGCATGCATGCAGAGTCTGTAGTATTGCAAACAGATAATTGGCCCAAATTCCTGGGTTGAGATCTGTGACCACTTACCTATTTTCTGTCAGTCTTTGTGGAGCCAGGGGCTTTGAACAGCATGGGCATAACCTTCTGGCTAGGTAGACCAACATGGTTAGGGTGTATGGTTGTGTACACTAATGATAAGCTTTCGATTACAGAATAATTCGCTGTACTAAGCCAAGGAATTCGAGTGTTAGCCCTAAGGTTAACCTTATCATCTACTGAAACAATCAATATAATTGGTTGCTACAGACCACCGTCTGGGGATTGAAGGTTCTCCATACTATTCAAACTTCATCAACTCTAATTCTAACAAAACAATCATCCTCAGGGACATCAACCTGCACTGGTTCAGCCCTAGATCTAGTAGCCTTAAGGAATTATGTGATAAATTAAGTATTTCACAATTAATCTCTGAACCAACTAGGCCCAAAACCAAAAGAACCGACTAAATGTTCATTACTAGATCTTATATTAACAAATAGGCCACATACCTGTAAATTTACGTGTTCTACTGTATTTTCAATAATGTTAGTGACCATAATATTTCAGTCGGCATAAGGAAATTGGAAAGGTGCCTCTCTAGCTCAAAATTCATGACTAGCATAGTTTCCACAAATATAATTTGGACAGCTACTTAAACAACCTCAGAAATATGAATTAGCTACATTTCTATCTAGCTCCTTCAGTCAAGAAGGCAGCTGACATTTGTAATGAATGCTTCTAGCACTAATAAACAAACATGACCTTTCATAAAGACTAGAGTCAAAAGGCTTCCCAGCCATGGTTCACCACTGATCTAAAAAGCTCTAGCTGAGCAGGATAAACATTGCTACGGTTAGATCCACCAAAGCTAGCCGGATTGGTAGCTTTTAAAATGGCAAGAAATACCTGTATTAAACTTATTAGATCAGCTAAAGTTAATTATTACATGAATGCGTTAGAACAGGCTAAAGGTAATTCATTGAAAATATGGTGTATCATTAAATCCATTGAAGGTCATAGACCTCCGTCCACCATCAATTCTAACTGAAATCACTTCTCAAGGTACTCTTATCTTGGATTAAGACATAATCCTTGAAAACTAAAGTCTCACATTGCTACAGCTGGATTAGCATTTGATTCCTTTCCAGCCGCAGAGCTGAATGAACGACTCCTTGCCAGAGGATGCCCATGCCAGTCTACAAATACTGAATCCTTTCTGTCTCACCTTGGTAACCTTCAAGCAGGTTGAGAACTTGCTAGCAAAGCTAGATACCAAAAGAGCACTGGTGCTGATGGGATAGACCCCTTCTTCCTGCAGGCTGGCTTGCACTTCCTTACAGCCTCTATAACTCACCTCTATAACATGTCATACCTGGAAGGTAACTGACTCCAGGATGGGAGACAGCATAGGTTTGTGGCAGGAAGTCATGCCAGACAAACGCATTACGTTCTTTGATTGCGTGACAAAGGAAGTGGATAGAGGTTACTCGTGATCTCCTCTACTTCAGTTT
Organism: Neoceratodus forsteri; assembly: GCA_016271365.2. Lineage (NCBI taxonomy): Eukaryota > Metazoa > Chordata > Ceratodontiformes > Ceratodontidae > Neoceratodus > Neoceratodus forsteri. The sequence goes on from CM057450.1 coordinate 1,540,321,761, forward strand.
TAGTAAGGCCTTTGATTCAGTGCCACATTAGCACCTATTAAAGAAATTAGAGGACCTAGGCACTACCAGGAGCATAGTCAGGTGGGTGGGAAACTGGCTGAAGAACAGATGGCAGAGAGTAGTGGTCAACGGGTGAGATAAGGTGAGGGTGAGGTCACTAGTGGGGTGCAGCAGGGATCGGTCTTTGGGTCTGGTCTCTTTTAATATGTTCATTATTGACATTGGCAAAGAGATTCAAGGCAAAATGGCACTCTTTGCAGATGACACTAAGTTGGGAGGGTTGACAGCGGAGGTAGTGAGGGACCTAAAGAAAGACCTGAAAAAATTGGAGAGATGGTCCAATGTTGGCAGCTGCAGTTCAATGCAAAAAATTCAAGGTGTTGCATCTGGGTAAAGGAAACCACAGAGCTGAATACTAGCTTAATGTGGTGCAACTCAGCACCTCACATGTGGAGCGAGATCTAGGGTCATAAAATGTGACACCTTAAACATTCAAGCCAATGCAGCAAAGCATACAGCAAAGCAGTAGAATGCTGGGATGCATAGGGAGAGGATTTGACAGTAGGGAAGAGGAAGTAATACTACCACTGTATAGATCACTGGTAAAACCTCACCTGGAGTACCATATCCAGTTCTGAGCCCTCACCTCAGGAAGGACAAGGATAGACTAGAAACTGTGCAGAAAAGGGTGACCAAGATGGTGCAGGGCCTCCCGGAGTTTTCGTACTGAGGAGTGACTAAAGACATTAAACATGTACTCTCTGGAAACTAGAAGGGAGAGAAGTGATATGATTGAAACATTCAAGTTCATGAGAGGCATTGATTAAACACCATGCTGAGAAATTTTCAATATAGTAGATGTTTCAGCCACTAGGGGCATGAATGGAAGCTGCAAGGTGGAAGCTCCAGAAGGAATCTGAGGAAATATTACTTCACAGAAAGAGTTATTGAGCACTGAATAGACTGCCCACTGAGGTGGTGGCCACTAAAACCGTGGCAGCTTTCAAGAGAGGGTGGGACAGTATAAGATCTCACTTGGGTACAGGGGTTCAGGATTTGGGTGGGGGGTTAGGTACTAGGACCCATAGAAGGTCTCAATAATCCCTGTGCAGACTTGATGGACCCTTGGTCTTCTTCTGCCATCATCTTCTATGTTTCTGTGTTTCTGTGGTAATCATCTGTGGCACTGTCCCATCTCTGTGTAAAACAGCCCACATACTCCACCTATTCAAATTGGGTGACCTGTAACCTAAATAATTACAGGCCTATTTCTATTTTACCTATACTGACTACACTACTAGAAAAATTAATTAGCACGCAACTAAGGGACCAGCTAGAAAAGATAGAATTACTAAACCCGCTTCAATCAGGCTTCAGAAAACAATCTCAGCCCTGGCCAAAATAATAGATGACTGGCTCACTGCCCTTGACTGCAGACACTTCACTGGGGCTGAGTTCTTGCACCTAAGCAAAGCTTTCCACACGGTCAATCACAGTCTCCCACTGTCGAAACTCAAAGCACACAGTCTAAGTAACTCATCAGTAAGCTGGTTTGCTAGCTATCTCACAGGTAGAGTCCAATGCATTAAAGCAGATGGGCTCATATCATCTCCTTTATCACTCCTGAGTAGGGTGCCTCAGGGATCTATTATAGGCCCCTTCTTTTTACAATCTCTATCAGCTCCTTAAGTGATAATATCCAAAGTTAACTGCATTTCTTCAGAGATGATACAGTCCTCTACAATTCAAAACCATCCCTAGAAGAAGTTGGTTCCATACTCCAGTCTGACTTCAGTCAGTTACAACTTAACCTTATTAGTTCAAAACTCCTAGTTATTTAAACAAAACTAAGGTAATGTGTTTCCAACCACACTATCTTCTCCCTCACAATCAAGGCAGGGCACTTTATAACTACATTGTCAGGGATACCTTGGAGGTTGTGGACAAATTTAAGTACCTGGGTCTGTGGCTTGATAACCACCTCTCCTTTACTGCTCACATTGAGATACTTAAAAATCTGAAAGTCAGACTAGGATTCTTTTTAGAAATAAATCCATATTTCCCATGTATGTTAGGAAAAAGGTTAGCCCAAGACACTTTTCTTCCTCTCCTAGACTATGTGGACATTTTATATACTAATAGCTCAGCTTCTTACCTTCACAAACTGGATGTTCTCTTCCATCAAGCTATTCATTTCATAGTAAATGCTCCCTCTAGGACCCACCATTGCTCACTTTCTTCCGCGGTAGGTTGGATATTGCTTTCGAGAAGGAAAATGCATAGCTGTATTTCATTATACAAAGCTATGCTTAACAAACTTCCTTCATATATCTAGTTCCTATTTCATCATTCCTTAGCTGTTATTCAATTAGGAAAATGCCTTTATTTTACTAGATGTGCCTACATTTCACAGCAGATTTCAATTCAATTCAGTTTTGTTGCTTGACTTATATTAAGTCATTATAATTTTATGAAAATTGTAAAATTATACATTACATGTAATATACAGAGCTACACAAAACACTTTGTCAAATAATATCGAATCTATCTTACCAGCTTTGGAAAACTGCAATCAGTTATGCTTTACTGTCTATCTGGAATAAACTCCAAAATACCCTTAGGCTCTTCAATTATGTCTCTTTGAACCTTGCTAAATCCTCTAATAAGTAGATCCTGTAAAGAAAACAGCCTGTGCTATTCCATTTAGTCTGGCCCTCAGGTCCTCTCATTACCCTTGCTGGGATTCAGCACTTTACTGGTTATGGCAGCAACCTTTGCTCCATCTTGTTATATCACTGCTTCATATTTCTCCCTTCATACCCTGTGTTGCTGTCTGTAAAATATTGTTCTTTGTTATATTTGTCTCATGTCTTGATATGGTAGTTGTTAGTTTCATTGATATTTTTGATTCTGTATAGTTTACCCTTGCATTAGTTTTGTACTATGTTATGCTGTCTATTATGTATTTGATGTTGTTGTTATGCTTGTGTCAGGACATCCTTGCAGATGAGCTTGCTCAATGGAGCTTTCCTGAGGAAATAAACTTGAACTTGAAGTTTGTTCACATTCTGCAGTTCTTTTGTTTCAGCTCCTGCTCCTTTTATGTCAACCCTTACGTCAACCCACAAGGGCTGCTTTATTCTTGTCCTGGTCCTGGTGCCTACCACAGGGCCAGGATGACTTTAGTTTTCATGGTACGGGTCTGCTACAAAGTCTCGATAGGCAAGGTCCCAATGCGAGCATCCCAACACCAAAATGTTGACATGCAAAATCCTTACTAGATGAAAATTCCATCCATGCAATATTCGGTAGTGCCCCAGCACCACCATTAAATATATAAATATATTATAAATATATATAAACATCTCAGGTTGCCATACTGTGGGGAATGTGGCCATTGGGAGGTCCGCCATACTGCCTGGATCTTGCATGTCAAGATTTTGGTGTTGGAACGTTGTTCATCGTGATCTTGCCTGTCTGGATTTTGTAGGGCTCCCTGTGGTACATAGCCTATAAAGGTAAGCCCCATTTTGGGGAGCAGCTTACATTAACAAATCTGGATGAGTCTATTCTAGTCCTGGTAGAAGAACTGGTATCTTTGGAAGAAGAAGAAGGGCTGACCACTGTGCTTCTGGGTTGCCCAGGGTAGTTTCAGCACCAGAAACACTAGACAATTGGCTGGGAAAGCTGCTTGCATTGAGACTGTAACTAGTGAACTTCTGTGGAACTAAAGAAGCATGATTTGTTTGGCCATATTATCATATGCTCAGCCTTAGTCCTCCTCTCAGGTGTAGCTCCTCCCCACCACTATGATTTACTGCCTTAGTCCTGACTCCTTCATCACCACCACTGCATGGAGACCTGGTACTTGATGAAACTGGCATGGCAGAACCTTTCATTGCTCCTTTCATTCCCGCATCCTTTTCTCCTCCATTTCTTTTCCTCATGATTTCTACACAATATGATGATAAACGCCTACATATGAACATCGCCCACTCTGATACACCCTCCTCCTCATCCTTGCTGAGAGACCTGGGGGCAGGGACTTTAAAGCCTATATCCAGATGCAGCTTTATATTGTTCTATTGTGTACAGATTTGGTCATAAGAGCAAATGGCCCGATGTCCAATTTTGAAAGCTACAATTGGAAATAGTTAAGTCCATTTTTAAAACACTGAGGGCCAGATATTCAAAACTTTGCCCAGGGCTAAATTAGCACTGCCAGTGGACAAACTTAGCCCGGGCACAGAGCAAGCTATATTGAAATGGAAATAGCCCGTGCTAATCCTGCTGAATATTGCAGGCTAAGGAAGCCGGGCAAATTGGTCTGGGAGTGCAGGGCAAAATAGCCCGGGAATAAGACAGCACTGAATAAAGCAACCAGGAAGTGCAACCCACAACAACAACACAGTGCACAGCAACATGAGGGCAGGTACAGAAGAAATACATGGCCAATGTGTGTGCCAGTAAATGCATGGATTTCAGTACAGCTGCAGAAAGCAGCAGATGTGAAAGAACAGTGTTCAAAACTGTATATTATACCCATACATTAGCGCCGCGACTAACACATTAGTGCGGCATTAGCGTGAGCTAAGCAAGTTAGCCCAGGCAAACACGTTTGCCCGGAGTTAAAATGTGCCATATTCAAAAGTGCTATGCAAATGAGCCTACTTAGGCAGTCTCTGGGCAAACAACCAGATTAGCATCTCATTATACCCTGATTTGCATGCAGTTTGCCCCCAATTACTGTAGGGTCCCACAGAGCCACCTGTAGGTCAGTCTGGAAGTACAGGGCTGACCAGGTCCAACCGCAGCTCCACCTGTAGGTCAGTCTGGCAGTGCACGATGATAGCTGCAGGCTACATGTAAACAGTACAGCATAGCATAGCATATTGTACCCCAGGGGACAAGACAGCATAGGCACAGGTGGTGGGGGTGCTGCATGCAACTGTCACACTGTAGGGCATGTTACAGTGCACAGCAGACACTACAGTAGCAAGGGGCCAGTAGTGTGAGGGACACAGCACTGCCTATGGTGTGTGGGGCAGTGATGCTGACTGCACTGTACACAGTGACAGGCCCAACCTGCAGGTGTTTACTGACAGTGGACATTACTGTTACATTGTTGTGTGACCCACAGATGCTGTACCTGTGGCATGGGATGCTCACAGTGACATGTACATTTTGGCTTGTGTGCTGTGGCAGTTGTACAGCTGTGTGGTATGTGGCCGGGGGGATATATTATCCGAAGGCACACTAGTGTTGGGGGTATTCCCATACTGGCCCATGTGCACTGCATGATGTGTCCCAGCCTTGTGGCCACACCTGGTCTGTGGCACAGCCTCACCACCCATACACGCTCCCTCAACATCCTCCATGCCCACAGTGCTGCATGTGTGTGCTGGCATCTGTTTGTGTCCACAGATGTGTGGTCCGCAGGTGTGTGCTGTATGGCCACTCTGCCATGCTGTCCACTGGTGGCAGGGTCACCACTACTGCCTGGCATGGCTGGGACTGGTGGCAGATGATGGCATCATTGTGATGCCATTGGTTAGCAGCATGCTTCCTCTATGTTTGGCTTTATCTATGTGTCATACATATTTGTTCAAGGTCGCACAAAACCCACGCTAAACCGGCGCAAACACCGCGCCGAAAGCCAAAGTGTCGGCGCCAAAGCTGATTGCCAGGGTTAAGACAAGCTTTTCCTGGGCGGTAATTTGCACCGGCGCTAAGTGTCCACCTTAAGTCGCGCAAGAAACCACTTAGGCCGGCGCTAGTCACTGAATATAGCATTGCGCCTGTATTCATGTCAGTTTGCCTTGCATACATTATAATCTTGCCGGCGCTAATGCAGTTTGCCGATACTATTTATTGCACGAATATGGCAGACCACGCTAATCCTGCTCTAAACCTGCGCAAATGATTTTTGCCCAGCGCAAAGTTTTGAATATCTGGCCCTGACTTGGTTATGTCCAATTTTCAAAGCTCAGTTATAGTTTTGCCTGGACACAACTGTCATCTCTTATACAAAATTGCTAAGTTGGTAAAATTGCATCAAATGCTGCAGATATGCCCAACCCTTGAAAATAGCTGCAATAAGATAGAGCATGGTCTAGACATACCAGGGCAGTTCCTAGCATCAACATAGCTAGACGCTGCATTCATTATATGACTTCTGAAAATCCTGCCCCTAACATCTTGCCACAGCAATCTTGTTCACTTAATTTTCACCACAGGAAAAACATGTAAAAAATTAAATATGGATGTCTGCACTCTACAGCACCAGATGTCAGTCAAAACAAATGTTTGTCAAAAGAAATCCTTCAGAACATCCCTTGCACTCTTTCCAATCTATTAAAATCACTCAGCCTTGTTCCTGCATCAGGGTGCAAACATTTTGCACTCAGGTGCTGCAAATATGAAACAGGAACTGAACCATAATTTCTTTAAATTAACAAACAGGTTTCTTAGCTCCAAACTGCTCCAAATTGTTGAGGACACAGTTGCCCCAGCACTTCAACTACACCAGGTCTTCCTCAGGTGGGGTGTTCCCATACCTGTCAAACCAAGATTTTATCCTCTGGTTCTTAAAGATACAGTGGTCATGAAGTAAAGAATTAAATGCATACATACAGATGAAGCACAATATTTTAGTTATTTAAACATTTATCCTATTTTTTAATAGAAAAACAACTTCATAGAACAAAAAATATCAATAAGTGTCATATAGTGCAGCAATGAAGTGTATTCCATGGGGGTAGGTATGGGAAAAGCAAAGCAAGTAACACAAAATGTAGAGCTTTACAAGGGCTGTGCATTTCAAACAACTAGGGTCCTAGAAAAGTTAATATTACATTTTATTTGAATTATTTCATATATTGCACTATATAAGTTTCAAAAACCTTGTTAATGCTCAATTAGAGTCAAAGTGACAAAGTTGGAAAATGGCATCTTAGGGTTTCCAACTCTAATATCGCCCCCACACACACACCACACACACACACAGAGACACAGCAGGCAGGAGAGCAGGTGTGGGCTGTTTCTTAGGCTTCTCAAGCCTAACACTCACCAATTCCATTTGTAAATAAGGTCAGATAAGTAGACTTTATGAGAATGGGGTGAGCATTAGGCTTGAAGTCTGAGCACATTCCACACCTGTTCTCCTGCCTGCTTGAAACCCTAACACCACATTTCCCAGCTTTTGTCTCTTTGACTTGACTGGAGCATTAACAAAATTTTTGTAACTTATTTTCTTACTTTTTAAAATAGTATAATCATATCCTTGTTTTATTTGTGGAGCACAGGATCCTTCGGACCCTGCACTCCCAGGCATGCATAATTTTGTTAGCTTTTATTTTTCTGACATTTGTCACTTCCCTGGTATTCACTGCCCCCATTGTGCATGTGTGCCTAGTCCTCATTACTGTTAATAGCCCCTGGTGTATAGTGGCCCATCCCAGTCTAATTTCAGTAAATATTTTATATTAATTTTTCATTGGTGTTTATTAGTACCTCCACCCTCCAGTTGTACCCCAGTACCCATTAATTTCTACTTAATGGACCTAGGCCAGATATTCAAAACTTTGCCCCGGGCTAAATTAGCACTGCCCGCAGGCAAACTTAGCCAGAGCACAAAGCAAGCTATATTCGAAGCAATAGCCCAGTGCTAATCCTGCTGAATATAGCAGTCTAAGGAAGCGCAAACTGGTCTGGGTGTGCAGGGCAAAATAGCCCGGAAATAAGACAGCACTGAATTTAGAAACAGGGAAGTGCAAACTGCAACTGCAGCTCATCAGACTCTGTAGCAAGCCAGTGTTGCAGGTGGAGAACATTGTGTGTGATTGCACAGAGACATTTCACAGCTGCTGCTAATACACCTCTCAACCCCTGCCTCATCAATCAGGGACAAGGCTTAAAACATCAGGGACAAAGGTTTAAAATCAGGGACACATCCTAAATAGTGGTGATATCCACTCAGGAAGCTGGTAGGATAAGTGGTGTAGTGTAGAATGCATTTACTAAGGAAGAACACGTCAGTAACATTAATGTTTGACAGTATATTATGCTTACAACCCCACTCTTACCTCTCAACCTTTGTCACTGAAATGAGGACATGGACATTTGTGGACGCTCAAAATGAGGGACAATGAGGGACACATCCTCAAACATGGAGATACAAGTTCAGAACACTGTGAAAACCATAGTGTTCACTTGTACAAGGTTTATTTTGGATTTAGTATTTCAGAATATTAAGAGTTTCTGCTGAAAAATCTGAATATACAGCACATTCTCTCTGTGGGCAGCACCTCTTCCATGAGGGACGGATGAGGGACAGAGCAATTTTAAGGAGCAAAATGAGGGACACTTGAGAGGTATTCCCCACTGTTAGACCACAGAAACACAATGTTTAGTAGGGACAGAGTAAGAGTTTGAGGTAAAATCAGGATGTCCCTGAAAATCAGGGACAGTTGAGAGGTATGACTGCAAACAATAATATAAGCCACACACTGCAAAACTGTGCTATGCTGAAGTGAGGCTTGCCTAGGGCTAACCTGATTGCACAGTGCTAACACATTAGCCCGTGCAAACTGGTTAGCCAGGGCAAACTGGAGCTATATTCAAAGCTCCCATGCAAATTAGCCTACTTAGTAATCTGTGGGCAAACAGGTATATTTGCATATCATTAGGTGCTGCTTAGCATACATTACCATACAGTTTGCCGGTGCTACTGCATGGAGCACAAAGCTCCCCTTTGGTCGGAATGGAAGTACAGGCTGGATGCTGCAGGCCAAGGCATGCCCACAGCATCCCCGGTTGGTCAGAATGGATGTACAAGCTGACAGCAGCAGGAACTGTGCGCTAGCAGGTACCAGCAGTGCATACAACATATATGTAGCACTGCAAGCAGTGCATAATGAGATATATAGATCCGTAGTGATCTATAACTATAGATTAATACAGAGACACATGCATATACATATATATCTATATATATATATAGATATATATATATATATATACACACACTACCAGTGGCCACACATGCCCTGGATGATGCCCCACTCCACACAACAGAGGCAGCCCACAGCAGGTGTGGTTGGAAACACATGTATGCATGGGGCAGGCATAAGGCAAACCTGCTGGGGATGGGGGTGGGTTGTCAGCTGTAGGGTCACTGGGCTGTGCAGCGCAGCCATCCAACATATAGGGACCTGGGCAGACAGGCTGGGCCAGGCAGCCCTTCACAGCTGTCTGGTCCCTGTTTCCAGCTGTGTTGTTACCACTCCTGGTAGTCTAGTGTTCGCCCCCCAGCATGACTCCCAATCTCCGTATGAGGCAACATCATTAATTCCCTGGTAGTCTAATGTCCCTCCTCAAGCACCGCTCCCGACCTCCCTAAGTGAGGTAACATCATTATTCTCTGGTGGTCTAGTGTCCCCACCCAAGCACTGCTCCCGACCTCCCATGAGGTAACATTTTTCCCTAGTAGTCTAGTGTTCCCCCACCCTCCGTATGCTTCTACTCTGCATGAGGTATATATTCCCCTGAGTATAGGCAGTTACTTTCCGACCTCAGGGGTAATATCATTGATTTCCTGAGCCCAGGCCCCTCAGCCATCTTCGACAGAATATTCTTCGATGACCTTCATCTCTTGTCTGATCTTTGACTCGTAGTGTCGAGTCAAGCTCAGTTTCTCCTCCTCATAGCCGCCCACTGAGGCATGAATGAGCCGACCAGACTCAGTCGGGCGGCCGGGCCGTGGAGGTGAGAGGAGGGCTGGAGCCGTTGCTGGCCCGGTTCATGCGGGGTCGATTCGGATGGTGGTGGGGTCACTGCTGGGTGGGGGACCACTAGACTACCAGGACAGGACATCAGGTTATTTGTACGGAGATCGGGAGTCAAGCTGGGGGACCACTAGACTACCAGGGAATCAATGATATTACCTCATATGGAGGTCGGAGCGGTGCTTGGGGGGACACTAGACTACCTAGGAATTCTATGATATTACCTCATACAGAGGTCGGGAGCAGTGCTTGGGGGGACACGACTACCAGGGAATTCATGATATTACTCTCATACAGAGGTCGGGAGCGGTACTTGAGGACACTAGACTCACTCAGGAATTCATGATATTAATTACACGGAGGTCGGGAGTCATGCTGGGGGACCACTAGACTACCAGGGAATGTATGTATTGTAATTTTACACAGCAGTCGGGAGTAGAGCCGGGGGCAGCACCGCTGCATTACCGCCAGCCTTTTTGGGCGGTAGTTACGCACGCACAGGTTGGCTATGACCTGTAGCGCTGCGCTATATCTTTGAATATGCCATAGCGCAGGCATTCAGGTCCCTCCCTCAGTCCCTCCCCTGCATACATTATGATTTAGCTGGTGCTAACACCTAGGCCGACGCTAAATGTTCTTTTGAATATTGCTGTCGGGGCAAATCCGTGCTGATCCAGCGCAACCGGATTTCGCTCGTGCTACCCTTTTCAATATCTGGCCCTTAGTGTCTAGTGGCACCCCCACCCTCCCAGTTGTATATATATTATTTAATATATTCATTGGTGTTCAGTGGTCTCCCCAATCCTCCCATGTTAATAGTCTATATCCCTGGTGTATAGTGGCATCCCCACCCTCCAATCCCCATATTTATAATATTGTAAATCCCCATTGGTGGTTAGTGGCACCCGCCACCCTCCCATATCCCTGTATTGTACAACCCTAGTGTCTAGTGGCATCCCCCACCTTCTGATCCCATTATTTTAATAAGATATTACCCCATTGGTGGTTAGTGGCACCCCCCATCCTCTCATGTCTCAATCAACCTGTAAATAAAAAAACTGTTTCTCAATGTTGTGTTTTTAACAGACTTTAAAAAAATCAGTCTACCGCTATTCATACCCACACCACCTACTTGACCTCCCACACTGCACCCACCTCCCACAGCCTTCACTGACCTCACACTTTCATTGCCTGAACTGCCAACACAGTGATCATCCACTTCAATCAGACATGTTCTGCTGTTGGAACTGGCACCATTGTCTATCAAGTAAGGTAACTGTCATTGAAAAATACTTTCAACCACAGTTACCTTACTTGCAGGCAGGAGTCAACGTTATAGCAGCAAGACATGTCTTAGATCGAGAGTAGATTTTCTACAGTTGGCAGTTCAGGTGAGTGAGGGCATGTGGGGGTCAAGGAGGTGGGAGGTGACTGTACAGTGGAGGTGGGTGGGTGAGTGCAATTGTTATTGGACTTTTCTTTTCAGGTAAAAACAACAAGGAAACATTTTCTAATTTGCAGGTTGACAAGTATATGGAAGTGTGGTACCACCAATAGCCACAAAAATTATTACAGAATCAGGGCTCATAGGGTGGGGATACCAGTAGACACCAGGGATCAGGGATATACTTTCACCCTGCTAATTCTTTATTTAGTTAGAGGGTGGGGGTATCATTCTACAGGAAAATTATGTTTTGAAAATCTATAAAAATGTACATTTGCATACGGGTAATTAGATAGTGGGAGGGCACTGACACCAATGAAATCCTGTATATCAGGGACTACAAAGCCACAAAATCCTTTTGTGACAGGAATCCTTTCCCACAAATGATTTACCGTGTTTTCGAACAGGAATCCTTTTTGAATGCTTTCGTAGTTGAGGAAAAGGATCCTGTGTCACAAAAGGATTTCGACTTAGTTTTTTTTTTCAGTCCTTTTTCATGAGAAGATTCCTTTTCACCAACTTTTCATGGTCGTGGAAAAGGATCCTGTCTTGTGTAAAAAGGATTTCATACTTTGAATGCTTTTTAGTGAGCCACTTTCCTTTTTCATGAGAACCAAAAGGATTTATGAAAAGAACATTAAAAAGGATTTAAATATTGAAAAAAAAAACACTGCAGAGTTGCTTTTCCACCAGCTAACTTCACAGTCCACCTAAGGGAGTCCCAATGAGCAAGACACATGTGTTGACGTTTCTGTAACTTCATTTTGTGGGTTTTCAAGTGTTTTGCGTGGAAACAAGGAAAACAAGATGGCAGCTCGTGAAAAAGGAATTTTTCTTGTGAAAAGGATTGGACTCTCATGAAAAGAATCCTTTTTAGTGAGACCAAATTCCTTTTCATTCCAGGAAGCTATCCTGGAGAGTGAAATTCTAATTGAAAATAATGGGACCTGGAGGTCACGTGATGAGCTGATTCGGAAGAGGCGTCTCCTGTGCGTCTCCGAGGGCCCCACAGCACAAAATTTAAGATTATTTACTCCGAGACTGGCTATAAATAATTTAAAATAGCCATTAAGAGCCAGCGAGACAGCGTGGGTGCATTTCCTTCCAATCGTTATAGGGCCACGAGGTTTTGAAGAGCTGCGAGATAACAAATATGAGGCGCATTGGCAAGCTTAGGCCACGTCTTTTGCCTGAAGATGGAAGTCGAACTTGCAGAACCCCTGGTGGGGTGAGCTCCAGCCACTAAGAGGCCTAAATCCCAGTCGCCTACCATACCCGAGCAGGATGAGGAACCAGGGAAGGAAGGGGCTCCGGCTCAGCAGAGGACATTGGAAATTAAAGCATTGCTGTAAGGACTGGTGATCGATTTTGCCAAGGTAAAGCGGCATTACATTCCCTGGCACAAAGAATGGGCGATGCTGAGGCCCGGATCGCCTCTGGGAGAAGAAGGTTTCGTGCTTGATCAGGAGGTGGGGACGATTCGAAAAAGCTTAAGAAACTAGAGGAGAGGGTGGAGGACCAGGAATCAAGAAACCGAGAAACAACTTGATCTTGGCGGGCTAACAGAGCGCTGAAGGCTCTGATTGTGTCTCTTTCTGCAGGAGCTCCTGTTGAAGTTGTTGGGCCCTACACCATTCGGGAAGGTTACAACCTGAAAGAGCTCATCGCACCGCGGAGATGTTATCGCCGGGGCAAGGCCCCTGAGGATAATTTATGCATTTTCTTAATTATAAAGAAAAGTCCCATGTGCCGCTTACTGCCAGACAAAAGAAGTCTCTGCAATGGAATGGTGCTTCCCTATGGTTCTTTCAAGATCAAACGTCAGCAATTCGGGAAAAGCAAAAGGAGTATGCTGACATAAAGAAAAAGCTTTATCTTGCAGGAATAAAATTCGACTACAGTTTTCTGCAACCCTGGTGGCAGTGCGTCTCCAGGCTGGAGAAGAGGTTCCCTCTGGCCGAAGAGCGCGTGGAGGGGCTACGGGCTGAGCTCCCAGACTTATTCAAACCCCAACATGACTGCTTTCTGACAAAAGAAGGCTGGGCCTATCCGAGGGCGTGATGGAAGAAAAGCAAGGGATTTAATCTTTTATGGCCTGTTGGCTCTATTGTTCTCGGTTAAATTTGGAGGTTCAAGGGATTAACTTAGGATTGGGTTTATAGGATCATTGATGGGCCACGAGGGACAAACCACAGATTTCAGCACATTAAGTAGTAGTCATGGGGAAGGAGATCACCAAACCCACTATTTGTGCTATTAGACCGAAGAATATCCTCGTGACCCTGGATCATTGGAGGGAGTAGGTAGAGGGGGTGTGAGAAATGTTATTACAATAAGGGTTAAACAGTCAGTGATATACCTGCTAGTGGGCACTGTTATATATAAAGCGGGCCTCATGTCAGTTTTGGGGAAGGACGGAGAGGGAAGGGCCAAAGGACTTAGATCCAAGTAACACTAGTAAATGGAGGATATCACCCGGATGCAAGGAATTTAAAGTGGAGCAGTGCAGGTTCGATATATAATTTATCAAAGAGAGCTTTGAGAGGGTTCCCCTTTCTTTTTGTTTATTTTTTTCTCTTATGGAAGACAAAGGGGTGAGCGACTGAAGGAAGAGGGGCCTCACGTTCAGGACTTTATGGGAGCTATGGGCCAGATCCCGGGGCTCAGTGTCAGAGACTGGGGCTGGGGGGCATGGGAACGGGTCATCCATGACTCAACATCAGGTAGGTGGTCGATCTAAGGATCGGGGACAAAAGGGGAGGGGGGAGAGGGTGGAAAGAGAGAGAGTCCAAGTATGGGAACAACAAGAATGCAGACCCTAAAGAGGCACAATATCTGGGCTTATTTGAAAAATTCTGATGTTTAATGATGGCATGTTTTAAAATAATCTCTTGGAATGTAAAAAGGCTCAGGGTCGACGTAAAGAATGGTCATTCTATGATATATTGAACAATGAGGGTACACATTGCAGTGTTACAAGAGACACATCTATTGACTGAAGAGCTGGGTGGTCTCAGGAAGCGTTGGGTGGGACAAGTATACAGGAGTGGGAAAGGACAGGGCCTCCGGGGTGGCGATCCTAATAAAGAAATCCTGCCCATATGAAGTGGCGCAAGTGCTAACAAGGCAAGATAGTAGGGGATTTATTTGTCGTGCACTTTGCTTGGTAAAGCAGTCTCGTTGCATCCATATATGGGCCAACTCCTCTGATCCTAAATTTTTCACTCAATAGAAAGGGATATAGCTAATCTTCCTTCACACTCACTTATCCTAGCGGGTGACTGGAACACCTATCTTGATAACCAGGAGGACAGGATACCTCCATATAGCGGGCTGAAGACCAAGGCCCAGTTAGCCCTGGCTAGGTTTTAGAGGCAGCAGCACTGGTTGACCCAATTAAGAATCTTTCAAATAGGGCAGCGACATGACATTTTATTCGGCAGCTCACAAGAGTCACTCTCAATTGACTTTTTTGGTTAATAGAGAGGCACTTGTAGAGATTAGAGAAGTGCTGACAGAGGGTAGAACCCTCTCAGATCACTCTCTTATACAGATGCAGTGGGAACCAAGACCCACACTGCCTCGACCTTACAGATGGAGGCTTCATGACTCGCTCTTGACAGAGGCCACGAGAAGGATGAATTAGAGGTGGCCTTACAGGAGATCATTAGATTCCAGCTCCCACATTGTGGGATAAAAGATTAGCTTGGCTCACCTGTAAGTTTTATATGCGGGGCAGCTAGGGCTCTAGCAGCAAGGGATAAGAGGCTCAGAAGGGCCAAAGAGGAATTCTTGATCGGGTGATTAATTCTTTTTCACAGCTAGAGGGATCCTCAGGGGAAATAGATGGAACTCAAAAGCTTGAGAAGGAATTGTCAGATATTGTTTATGGAAAACAGAGTTCTGGCTGAATAAGATTAACGCCAAATTCCTATTGCTGGGTGACGCCCCGGACGTCTCTTGGTGGCTAAAATTAAAGAGTGGGAGGCAAGTGGGACATCATATCTGTTCAGTATGAAGGAAGCTTGTTACAGACCCACAAGAAATGGCTGAGGCTTTTGCATCATACTTCACAGAAATTTACCAAGCTAAAGACTTGGTGGGGAGAAGGAGGCCAAGTGTTATCTAGAAGGAATCCAGTTACTAATCCGGATCCTGCCCAAGTCAAGGAATTAGAAGCCCCAATAAGAGCATCTGAAATTATTGAAGTGGTGCAGTCTCTTCCTTTGGGTAAATCACCAGGGCCTGATGGCCTTATTGCTAAATTTTATCAGACCCATATTCAGACTATACTCCTATACTCCATGAGTTTTTTCTCACTATAATGAGGGAGGAATTTACCATTCTCCACTCTACCAGGCGATGTTACCTTAATACCTAAGCCAGACAAGCCTAGGATGCATTAGGTAGCTATAGGCCTATAGCGTTAATAAACCAAGATATTAAGATTCTCACCAGAATCTCAGCAAATAGGATTTTGATTATTGCCCCCAGTTTAATCAGTCAGGAACAAGTAGGATTTATGCCGAGGAGAGGGCTAAAGACGCCTCAGGAAAATCCATCATATCCTAAATTCTGCCCCCGATCTCAGCTACCTTTAGCCCTGATTTCCTAGATGCTGAAAAGCATTTGATCGGGTCTCACATCCCTTTCTCTTTGCTACAATGGAGAAAATGGGATTCCCGGGGTCTCTTAGAGGTATCAAGAATTTATATGCCCCCAGCAGCTAGAATATTATGTAATGGTTATATCTCGCGGGAATTCCAACTAAATAATGGGACTCACAAGGGTATCCTCTTCACCGATACTGTTCAACATCTATCTAGAACCCTTCTGAGATCTATCAATAGGGATGTAAAGTCCAGGGATCAGGATTGGGGAATGGAGCTAAAACTCTCAGTCTTCGCAGATGACGTACTCTTCATTTACAAGACCCAGTATCCAGCTTTGAGAGAGTAAGAGAATTAATAGGCCGCTTCTCTAAGGTCTCTAACTAAAGTTGAATCTTACAAAGACACAAATCCTACCCATGACACCACATGTATTTAGGGCAGATTTTCATCCCTGGGAGTGCAATGGAGTACCGACAAAATGAAGTATCTGGGCATCTGGATTACAGCAAATCTGGAGTCGGAGGCCGATGCTAATCTGGGGGATCATATCTGCAGTTAAGGGGATATTCTAAGATGGAACAAGCTACTTTGAACTTTACGCACGCTTGGGGCCTCATTAAGATGAATGTTTTACCGAGACTGCTATATCCGGTACATTTAGCCCCATATAGTATCCCTACTCAAATGGTTTAGTATAATCAGGAGGCTAATTTCAGGATTTCTGTGGAATAACAAACCATCTAGGATAAAGCTAATGTCTTGCGCCTTCCCTATGGGGAGGGGCATCAGGTTACCTGACCTCCATGCTTACATGTGGCAGGCCAGTTAGGCCTTATGGCTCAATGGGGAAGAAACGATGAGGGGAAAATTACATACCAGGCGGTTCTGAATCGAGAAGAAATTGCTAACGAGCTCTGGCCTCACCCCTGAATCGATGCTATATGCTAAACTTAGAAAAGGTTTTTAGGATGGGGTATGAGAACCAATCAGAAAAACCATGGAGGCCTGGTGGTCCTTCCTCACTCCGGTACAAAAGTGGTATCAAATGAAGTCCAGAGACCAGCCCATACTGGGTAATCCTAATTTGTTATAGGGGTCGGGTAATTGGACATCGGTGGTCTAATCATTTGCGTGGCCTAAGATTGAGGGACGGATGCAGGGAGACAAAATAGTCCTTCCATTACAATGTGAGGATTGTCCTTTTCCAAAGGATACAACTTAAACAAATGTTAACAGGGTTTCGAAGGGGATGGGGACCCCATAGATAACTTTTTCTCGTGGGGTAGTTTAGGGAAGCCATCCAGAAAGCCAACCCACTTTCACAAGTTTATAAAATTCTCTTGGACTTTCTGGGTCCGAATACACCTTACGAATCCCTTACTGGGACAATGTGATGGCCCCCAGAAATCTTAGGTAGGAAAGTATTTGGAAGAGCACTAAATACAATGTGATACCCAAGTATAGAAATATGCAAATCTTTGTCGTTTTCAACATATACTATACCCTGTAAAGCTATATGGCAGAGAGTTGAGACAGACAGACCTGTGTTTCAGGTGCGAGAAGGACGGGTGACCTGTTGCATGTAATGTGGGGATGTAGCAAAATCTCACGCTTATGGAGGGAGATTAAATGGGGCATGGATCCAATGCTGGACTATACAGATTTTATAACGCCAGAAATATGTGTTTTTGGTGACTTTTCTCAAATTGTAGGGATCGCACTCCAAATACCACCTTTCTTTAATGGTGTCGGTGTTATAGGCTCTAGTAAAGCATTGGAAGGACGATCAGGCCTTTGCCTATGAACAATGGGTGAGAGAGCTTTTGGGGGTACTGGCCAAGATAAAGAGACATCTATTTTCTGAGGGAGACAAGAGCTATAGCTAAAAGATGGGCAATATTAGATGCATCTACTCCCAGCAAGTTATTTAATACTGAACACAGGTCTGTCTGTCAGACAGTGATTAGCATAGGAAAACATGCTGGAGTGTTTAATGCTTATATTCCTTTGTGCCTACCTGTACTTTGCTTTTCCTTTACTATCCCCAATATTCTTGGTAATATTTGGACTTTAATAATTTCTTGGATGGTCAAATTTGGGTCATATTGGGTCCATTACTAAGACAAAACAGGATTGGCTATGGTCTGCAGGGCTTAAGGGGTTGACTCTCTCTCTCTCTCTCCAGGGGACACATTAGGAAACCGTCCCGCAAGAGTCAGGCTCTTTGGGGGCTGCAGGATAAAATATCCTTGTAAGTGGATATACAATGGAAGATTTGGTCATTGAAGGGAAGGGTGTATTCTAACATCGGTCAGCATACTATATCAAGGCACTATTGACTTTGGAACTTGACCATAATGTGGGGCGGTTCTCTAGTGTGCTTGTACATAAGGAATGTACATAGTTTGCACAGCCAGTTTTGGTTGTGTTCCTGGCTTTGCCAGGTATGTGTTTGTTTGTCTGTCTGTTCTACTGAAAATGAATAAAGGTGTTTAAAAAAAAAAAAGAAAATAATGGGACCTTAAAATTGAATAACTTTGAACGGATTAATATTTTTCACCAAACAAGCTCAAAACAGTTATGTGACCCAAGTTCTTTCTACCATAGATATGTCACACCAAAATTCAAAACTGTCTCAGCACAAGGCAATGAGAAAAATTGCAAAATGGGCAAATTCTAAAGTTTTTGCACTATCTGGATCTCTGAATCCACATATCCGATCAGAATGAAACTTGGTGCATCAATAGACTACCCCATGAGACAGTGCATGCCAAATTTTGTGGAAATCCATTGAACAGTTGCAAAGTTATCAAAGTGCAAAATTTGAGGTTTAACATTAAAGTACCTGCACCTACTCAACCCTAACAGTAAGGGTCCGATTGAGCCCTATAATAAGAGGTTCCATATCAATTTAGTAGGAACAATGTACACCAGCTATTAATAAATACATTTGCTCTGCTCTGGAAATTTACACATATGAAAACAAAGTGAACATACATTCAAGACATAGACACAGGTGGAACTGGACACTTTTAATGATCTAGTTGTTGTTTTTTTTTCTTTCTATGGTCCTAGTCTCGGGTCAGTTGCCTGTATCTGCACTCTTGCTAATTATCCTGAGACCCACTATGCCTAATCTGAAATCTCTTCTGAATTCTCTACGATGTTCCTTCATTTCATCTATGTCTGCATTCCCTTCTCATATTTCTAAGCCTTCTCTTAAATTGTTTTCTGCCATTTTCTAAGACTAAACTCTGCAGTCACTTATAGTTTCTTTCCAAATGCTGCCACCTGGGTATTATTCCTAAAGGTTTCGTTTGAAATTCCATCCTTGTTCATTTGGATCTGAGACACATGTTTCCTCTACTAATAAACTTTTGAAAACTTTCTCTAGGAAACATCACGCACACCATTCTTCCATTAAAACACAGCTGATCTCTGTGGACAAAACCATTCAAAGGCAAAAGGATTTCCTACAGTGAACGGCTCCACATAACCTTCCTTTTATTAAGCACTGCATCCAAAACCTTAACTCCACTCTCTTTCAGTTTCTCAAGGACACCAAATCTGCAAAACTCCAGTCTCTCACCCAGCAGATCAACAACCAACATGAGCCCTCGAGTCAGACACAACCTAACAATTTGGTATTTTGTATTCCTCCAGACCTTCCCTGACACAAGATGAGCAATCACTCCTTAGCAAAGGTCTCTTTGTGCCCACACCCAGATATCTTGATGCACCCCAGGTTCAAGTAGATCTGCAGTGCTTTTATCATAGAGCACGCCTTGCAGCTCATTTTTCTAATGTGACTCCTCTTCCCACAGATGATGACAGTATCACCAGAACAATCAATGTTATCAATCCCCAGCGCAGTGCATGGACACCCTCCAGGACATTTTGTTGCTGTTGATTATTTTGTTAACCAATGCATGGAAAACACCACTAACTTTAATCTTCATTGCAGGCACAACCATTCCAACCTGACACCTGGTGAGCTTGCAGCCCTCAAATCTCTACAATGTAGGAATGACATTGTTATTAAACCAGCTGAAAAGGGAGGTGCTGTTGTGGTCTGGCAAAGGAGTTATACATCACTGAAGCCACACAGCAACTCTCTGACACCAGGTTTTATTCTTC
The DNA here is from genome assembly GCA_016271365.2 of Neoceratodus forsteri. NCBI lineage: Eukaryota > Metazoa > Chordata > Ceratodontiformes > Ceratodontidae > Neoceratodus > Neoceratodus forsteri. The sequence continues at coordinate 1,540,341,740 of CM057450.1, forward strand.
TCTTCCACAGGACCCCGCTGCTGACTATCAGACTGAGGTCACCACCACCATCACCTCTGCTATTGGAAAAACAAAGAGCTCCCAGCTTCTGCTAAGAGACTCATAGTTCAGCATCCCCAGACATCCAGATTTTATCTCCTTCCCAAAATCCACAAAACAGGTAACCGGGTCATCCCATAGTGTCTGTCTGCTCCTGCCCCACATCCCACATCTCCGCATTTTGGACAGCCTCATGAGACCCCTTGTTGAGTCCCTGCCCTCCTATGTTAAAGACACTAACCATGCTCTCCAGTTATTTGACAGGTTCAGATTCAGTGACTCTTACAGCTCATCTTCACCATGGACATCAAATCTCTTTACACAGTGATCCCACATGATGATGGTCAGACAGCTTGCAGCATTTCTTGAATAAGCGGGAAGTCCAGCAGCCACCCACACACACACACCAACTTGTCTGGCAGAACTGGTTCTTACACTCAATGCTTTTTCTTTTAATGACAGTTTTTTCAGCAGGTCAGTGGAGTTGCCATGGGTACCAAGATGGGTCCCAGCTTTGCTAATCTGTTTGTGGGTTGGGTGGCGGAACGTTTTTCTCTCATTCACAGGTACTGTGCCTGAACTCTAAAATGCTACATTGATGACTGTGTGGGGTCACCTCCTGCTCCAGGAGACCCTCCAAGTCTTCCTCAACAAGTTTACCACAGCCCATCCTTCCCTTCAATACACTGTTGAAGTATCCTCCTCTACACTGCCTTTCTGGATATCCAGCTGTCAGTCCAGAACACTGGTCTGAAGACATCAGTCTATTACAAACCCACTGACTCTCACAGTTTCCTCCTCCACAGTTCCTTCCATCCTAAACATGTCAAGAATGGCCTGCCTTATTTACAGTTTCTTAGACTTCTAGGTTATGCAGTGAAGAGGATGATTTTGCTGAGCAGACCCAAATAATGCATAGTTTTTTTATCAACAGGATACCCTAAAAGCACAGTGGACAGAGCACTCTCCTGGGTCAGTAACATGCCCCATAACCTTGACCCCGTGAGGAAGGATACTGTCACACAAGAACAATGGCGAATTCCACTAGTTCTTCCTTTCCATCAGAGCACACCTTCTCTTCACAGGATCATCATTAGTAACTTTTCCATTTTGCAAACTGACCTTAACATTGGTGCTTCCTTTACAGAACCACCTATTGCCTCCTACCGCTGGCCACCTAACCTCATGGAATCTCCTGGTTAAAAGCAGCCTACCTACTCCTAACAGTTCCTCCCTTCCAGGTACCAAACTGCAACAGGACTCGCTGCTATAGCTGCAAATTTATTTCCAGTGTGACTGAGATTCGGGGCCTACAGGTGTTTTCACATCACCATGGAGTTCTCATGCACCTCCACTAATGAGGTGTATTGAATTCTTGCAGGAAGTGTACAGCTATTTACATCAGAGAAACTGATAGGCGTCTTTGCTGACCGTTTCAGGAACATTACAGAGCAGTCAGGAATGGTGAAACTACTAAACCCATTGTATCCACTTTATCTCCAGGGACCACAATGTCAATGACCTTTCTGTTTGTGTCCTTCAGCAAGGCTTCTGGGATCCTGACCATAGAAAAACATGGAAGCCACGCTGATCATCCGCCTTTGGCTCCCAGCAGCCCTCTGGTTTAAATGATAGACTTATTTTCCACTAACATCTTTCAGCCATCCCTTTTTTCTCTAAAGTCTATTTGTTTTGTACTCATTTAATTTATTTTCATTTTCACTATAAGTCTCCATTTCTGTTTCCTTCCCACACATTAGTCACCTTTCAGCCTTCTTACTAGGCCCTGTTAATTAGTCCCACTAGGAACTTCCCAGCTCTTTCACTCCCATTATGCTTTATCTTTCCATCATCACCTTTTTGTTTCACAGATAATCTCTTAATCTTACCATTTATCACTTCTTCTCCTGAGCCTCCCTTTCTTCTTTCTCCACATACATACTCTCTCATTTTACCTCTCCACTAACTTCTGTTTTTTTTTTTCTTTTAGATATTTCCTGAAGAAGACCTAAGGTCGAAACGTAGATTTTAACTCTATTTTCTATTTTCAGCGTGCATTTAATATAACCATTTTGTTTTGCTTTTAGACCACATGCTGACACAGTGCCTTGTTTTTGTTTTGCCCTGAGACATGTTGCCTTTGAAGGTTTTCTTGCTGCAGGGTGCAAAAAAAGATTGATTTATGTGCCCTCTATACCACTACCACTCAGTAAGGTAATATTTGTCAAATGTATTGCTCAAAAACCCTGTACCTTTCCCAGTCTGTTAAATTCACTCTGCACTGCTTCTGCTGTAGAGCTTGCAGCTATCAGTGCAGACTCATGCTGTGCACTCCCACCTCTTTTTTGCAGAATTATTGCATTAGCATGCCTGACCAAAACTACAGTTAAATACTATGAATTAGTTAACTGGAATGTGGATAATGCATGATTCTCTGAGAATATATATATATTTTTAGCTATTTGGTTCCTTCTCCATCACAATGTTGCCCCATCATCTCAAGACAACCCCATTATGGCCCCTTCTTTTCCGTGCTTAGCTCTCCCTCCAGGTACCATGGAGTTATCTCATTCAGCTGCTTCTTTCTTGGCCTGTCAAGTGTGAGAATGTAGCGTGACAGTCAGCTGGGCAGGGCCCAAGAACACTGGGCTCTGTCTTGCTCACTGCAGGATTTTTCCTGCTTGGTTCCTCCCCTGTGGGACACTGCCCCTGTGGGCTCCAATGTGTGCATGCAATGCTCGGCCTGTGCCATTCACTGTGGCCAGGCAGCATCCCTCCCTACATCACCCAGTCCCCTGCACTACTACTTGTGGTCACCTAAGTGGCCGCTGTAGCAGGGAACACATCCTCACTCTCTTGGAGGAGAAGGGCATCCACTGAGATGCTCAGTCCTCCCATGGAATTCGCTGATGACCCAGGCTCATTCTTGAAACTGGGACACCAGCACTGTGAGCAGTAGTGATATATATGCACTGACAGATCTCCCATCCAGTAGTTTATAATGTTTTCTGATAAAACATCATTCTTTGACAAAGAAGGAGCTCCTTCACTAGCCAGATCCTTTACCTGCGAAAGAGAGCAGTAACTGGCACTGAGATGTACTAGCACAGGAAGTCCTTAATCTGACTGGTTGGTGCAGGTCATCTAGCTTGTCAACAACATGGAAATGATCAATGTGTACTCCTGTACCAAGTGCTGCATCATGATGATGAAATGCCATAGTGCAAAGGGAAACAGAGTTCCTTTGCAGCATGTTGCAAGTGTCCAAAACATCAGATTTTTGGCAAATTCACCAAATGAAATTCAGAATTGGCTCATCCGTAGCAGGACATGAGCTGCAAAATGAGTGGGTGAAGTTACTTCCTATTGGTTGCTATTGCTGTTATTAATATACTGCAGTGATACTGTTGGATGGGCCAGGAAATCTGCTTGAGGGATGCATGAGTGAATGGCAAACCTCTCGAGTACATGGCAATGAAGTGTTCATATAGGCACTAATCTAGAAGTCTCTCAGACTCTAAGCCAAACATTTCTGATATTGCTGTGTGTATAGCTAATGCACACCTGGAATTCACTGCTATACTCTCTGATCTGTAATGTGTCTTGTTCCAGGCATTCCTTGCTGCTATCACTATTACCACTGTTGACATTCAGTGCCTTGCTCCTGTCAGTTTGCTGCTCCACTGTCACCTCTGCCATTGTGCCATGTTTCCTAGTTTAACTTTCATTCTACCCCTACTGATTATCATTGTTGTTCCTCACTCCAGCATTTGTATATTTTAGGCTCCTAAGTCACTTTTTTGTCCCACACTGTCACTCATTCCATTATGGGATATTCAGCATAATGTTGTTTGCAACAAGAAATAAACTGCTGTTTTCCTACTTTCACTTTCTCCTAGCTGTCAGTGTTATCCCTCACTGCAGCTAAATGTTTATTTGGACTTACATCATAAATTTTGTAACCTACTCATATTTTCTTTTTCGACAAAGGCGTTGAATAAAAATAAACATTGGACATGAACATTTTACTGAGTACCTGGTCTGCCTCTGTGAATTATTTTGTGCCTCAATAAAGGAATTATTGCACACTATAGATCTGGACATGAAGTGCCTTCTTTATGTTGTGCGTGGATCCAGTTCACCAGCAGGGTAAGTTATTGTGGCACATCCACATCCATGACTTGTTTTGTTACCCATAAACAGCTGTTTGTTGGAACTGGTAGTAGATATTTGTCTGAAAGACACTGTTGTGCAGTAGGAAGGGGTAATCAAATGGGCTGCCTAAATTCCTTTACAGTACTGTATTTTATATGGAGGCAGTATAGTGTAGTAGTTAAGAGCATGAGCAGCAAACCTGGGGAAGTAGTGTGAATTCCAGCCGCCACTTGCGTGCTGTGTGACTACAAACAAGTCTTAATTCCCCTATGCTCCCAAGGATGCACCTGTAAATAAGCCTCAGGTTAGTGTTTCTTTCCTGGCAAAATTGTAAAATAAATAAATAAAATAAATAAATAAGCAGTTCTCCCAATATTGCTAAGGGTTGCAGATTCGAAGGTTGTAGCTTCTATGAGGCAGGAAGGGTACTGAGTGGCTCTAACTTGGTACTAGTATGCGTAGGATTAGGAGAAGAGAAACAGAGCTGTACGGGGAGGATTCTGTTCTCTAATCTACTGAAACTGGCTGAATTCCTCTCACTCAGCCTGTATGTTCTTCCTCTCCCAAAGTTTTGGCTCTCAATCAAAGATCTGGTGTGCTACATAATTTCCAGTGTTTTGAGCAAACATAGTATTTCCTATGTATGGAGCCAACTTTATTTCACACAGTCACCCCCCCCACACACACACACACACACACTGTGCTTTGCTCCAATTCCCAAAATCTTACTTCACTTATAAAAATAATGGAACAACCCAATATTTCCATCCATTTCTTTCTTTATTACTTTATTTTAATATACTTGCTAAACTTACATGTGTCTTTTTTCTTTTGTAGGCTTGAAGTGTTACTTTATCAGCTAATCAATTGCAGCACCAAGTAATAGCTCATCCCACCAGGCATGCTTGAGAAGCTGCAGACACCACACTCAGAGCCAAGAAGCAGTGCTTCTGCCTGGTGCACCAAGGAGCTGTGCATCCACTAGCAACCCTAGGAGCACTGCACCACACAAGCAGAACAGTGCAGCAATGCTCCCCACATCAGCCTGCTTTAGGAACATGTGTATTCCTTTGTTTTCAGTCTTAGAAAGTCCATTCTTGCTCAGATAAGCAACAGCAAGACTAAGAAGTAGCACACCCCACTGACAATACCAAGGAATGCTACATCCCCACTGGCTGCAGAAAGGAGCAGAGCACCCCACCAGTATCGCCCAGCAAGGAACAGAGAACCCTAACAGCAGCACCAACTAAGGAGCAGAGCATCCCTCGAGCAGCATCAAGGAGCAGAGCACCTCACAGGCAGCATCAAGGAGCAGCACATCCTCCTGGCAGCCACTGATAGTGCCAGCAGCAGAGCAGTACTAGCTAGTGTTGCACCTCACTGGCAGCACTAAGAACAAGGACTGATGCCCTTCACTGCATAACTAATACTTGTTTCTTTCTTTAGCAGGCTTGAAGTGTCTCTTCCCTTGTCAGATAAGTGCAGCACCAAGGAACAACACACACCACTGGCTACACCAAGGAACAGTGTACAACATCAGTAGCACCAACAAACAGCACATCAGGGCAGGGTTAGTACAGGCAAGAACACAAGGAAGGGGAGAACCGGGAAAGAGGAGGAACAGAGGGGTTTGGGAGGGGTGGGCAGCTGCAGTGATAACCAATGAATGTTTTATTTGAGGTATATTAGTGACCATGTTGCCTGACAATTGTGCGCCCGACCACCATGGTGCCCAAAGCACCAGAGAACATCTAGGCTGTTTACTGAGGGGCTTTGCCCCAACCTCCCACCACAGGATTTGGCTCCAGCACACCCAGAAATATTAAATAATCACCTCTGGGGGTTACGGGAGGAGGGCAACACTGGTGTGGCGCGATTGAGTGTATTAGCCTCCGATAACCAGTTCAGCATCGTGAGTGTCTAACTGGTTGTGGTGCACCCATGGCCATCGTCATATTGCTGTCACTGTATTGATGGCACACTCCCCACTGAAAGCACCAAGGAACAGTGCACAGCACCAGTAGCACAAAGAACAAAACACCCTACCCCACTGACAGCACCAAGAAACAGTGCACAGCACCAGTTGCATGAAGGAACAACACACCTCACTGACAGCAGCAAAGAATGGTGCACAACACCAGTAGCACTAATGAACAGCCTGCCATACTGACAGCATGAAGGAACAGTGCACAACACCAGTAGCACTAAGGAACAGCACACCATACTGACTGACCATTTAACAGTGCTTCCCGCCAGTACCACCAAAGTGCAGAACACCCACAATCAGTATCAGATAGCAGTGCACAGCCATCTGCTGCAGAAAGATCCCACACCACACTGACAGAACTAGGAGTGATGCTATACACCACTAACAGAAATGGGAGGACCCATCCATCTGCTTAACTACCATTATTTTTTAGATGCTTGGAGTATCCTTTTAGTTTATCAGATGAACAGCAGCACCACAAAGCAGTGCAATCCAATGGCAGCACCATGAAGACACACATTGCACCAAGAGCACCAGGAAGTTGCACATCCTACCAATAGTGCGAAGAAGTAGCACGCCTCACCAGCAGACTTGAGGAGCAACACTAGCCACCAGCAGCACAAAGGAGCACTGCACTTCATAAGCAGCATGAAGGAATGCTCCCTCCACAGCAACCAGATGTAGTGCACCCAAGATGTATTCCGTCCTAATTCACAATGGGCTGTATTCACAGAGGTGTGGATTGCCTATGCATGGTGTACCTGAGGCACATAGGCAACCCTAAGTTGGAATGACGTGCTATTTGTGATGGTCGGTGCTCTGTGGTTCACCCTTAAGATGTCAGGCGGTTGTTGAGTCAAGTTATGTGGTTGGCAGTCTCATAGACTGCCCTTATCACATAAAACCTAGCTATTCCTGCTTTATATGTGCATTTCACATGTATAACCCACACCTTTGTGAAGCGGCCTCATTGTGAATGTGAAAGGATTAAATTGCAGAAATACAGTTATGAGTAAGTCATAGTATATTTTGCATAAGTCACTGTTCTGAAGTGAACTTTTGAAGAACGTCAACACTATCTGATATTTACCTTTAAAGGATGGTCAGCCATAATTTTTGTATTAGAAGTATTTTACTTTTTGCCAGTTAGATTTTCTACCTGGCAATACCATGTACACCGCTTAGAACAGAAGTTATCTTACAGTACCTTATCAGCATTGTGACCTTACTGATATCCCAGCTGACGAGGAGGAATCATTCAGGTTCTGATAAACTGGTCACTAGTGAGTGATATCCCAATGACGGGGTCATGATGCCGAAAGATAACAAGCAGTATACTATAGTGCTTCATACCATGTGTCAGCCTCCAGGAGAGAGTTGTTCTATGCATCATGTTACGATCCATCAGGTAAAAACAATTAGCAAAACAAAGACACATAAATTAAAACAAACGTAACTACAGACTAGTCTTAAAAACGTTTTTAAATATTGATGTTGTATTGTTTTAAAGTGAATTCATTACAAAGTGTTATGGTTAAAGGAAGGTCAAAACTTGAAGGTACAGAAACAATTATGTGCAGTATTCATATGCATTACAGGAGGTATTTCAGAACAGTTATCCATGGGGATATTTTATATGAACTGCTTTTCTGTGGTGCTACTAGGTCTTTAATTGACCAGCTACTGGTGTTTGGAGACAGAGTAAATTAATAAAAACTAAAGGGCATTTCAGGTGAATTGCAGGGGTCATTTCATGCCGTTACATGACCAGCATTTCAGTCTTTAGTTTGAAGGCCACTATGCATTTTGATCATTTTGAAGGGTATTCATGGATAAACTGAGGACAATTTGAATAAATAAATAATGGTGTTTGAGGTGCAATCTGAGGAAAACTGAAGTCAATTTAGGAATATTTAAATATTTCAGAAAACAAGTAAATAACTGGTGCAAGTTTAAAAAATGCAAGAGTGTATGAAATAAATTTTGAATCCTTTTAGGTGTGGAATGTGCCCTGCCCCTATTCGTTTCCAAATTGCTGATTTTTTTTCTTTCACACTGTCAACCCTTCTATTTTGTGTCCCCTATCAGCTTACCTTGTATTACCTCTCCAGGTTTCAGTGTCAGCTATGCATTATGTATTATCCACTACAGTGGGGCAAAGGGTAACATTGTGCCAAAGTCGGACATGCTAGAAAAATCAGAACACTTGAGAAGTATCATTTTGGGTAATTACTCCTCCTGTCTCCCAATCATGATATAACTTTTTCCCACTCCAACTCTGACTTTTAGTTTAGCACTCCCACCACAACTCTGATTAAGTGTCCCTCTCCTGCTACTTCCTGTCCATTGCGGTTCTTTTGGCACCAGCTGTAATAGTTCCTCATGACAGTCTACTGCTTCTGAAATCAGTAGTGTTTCTGGTCCTGCACTTATCCTGTCCAAGCCAAGGCATTGCAGTAATTATTTTAAATAAAAAAGTAGTTTAAGGAATTAAAAGTGTGTTACTGCATACAGTATGCTATGTGCTTTATTAAATGTTGCTTATGAAAGCTGAACAGTGGTTTTCTGTGCTATTGTAATGTGCCAGTGTGAATGTAGCATTGGTCTGTATGCATGTCTGAGGTGCGTTGTCTCAGTCTGACACTCCTGTGTCACTCTGAATAACATTGTATCAGGTCAAGGCTGTGTTTATGTACAAGGATCTCTGCATCTGTCTGAGGTTTCTTGTGTCCATATAGTATGTATCAGTATGGGGTCCACGTGTGTCTGTCTGGGATCTGTGTGTTGTCATTATGAGTCTTTATGTGTGCATATCCCATGACCAGTGCTTGTCTAAGGATCTGTGTGTCTCTGTGTTGTGTTAGTATATGTGTGAGCAATATGTTTTGTCTGAGGTTTCACGTCGTCTGTCCAGCTGTCCATAGAATACAGAAACATAGACAATGATGGCAAAAAGACCAATGGTCAATCCAGTCTGCCCAAGCTCCCTATCTAACCCTGGGACCTATTGTCCATGCAAGGTGATGTATATGTCTGGCCAATGTTCTGTGTATACAGTACATCAGGCAGATTCTCTAAGTGCATGTCTGTCCTGTGGCCCATGTATGTCTCTTGAAGGGACAGTGGGTATATAACTGCTGATGTCCATGTGTGTATCGAATGGTCTTTATTTGTCTGAGCATCTGTGTTTGTCCCTCTGATGTTCTATATGACAGTACATAAATGTCTGCCCTGTGGATTACATGTACCTGTTGGAGAATAAATGAATGTCTGATAGGGGTCCTTATGTGTCTGTTCCAGGATTTGTGGGTTTTTTCCTGTATTCTGTGTGTGTCAATGCATTGATCTCTGTGAATCTGTTCTAGAACATGTGTTAATCTGTCCTAGACTCTGAGATGCTAAAGCTTATGTACTATTACTAGCTCAATTGAGCCAGTAGCGAGTAGCCAGTTAGGGGGTAATATGCATTTTTGCCAGGGCAGACCAGCCAGTACAGTAAGTCTTCTTGGAGGGAGGACGATTCAGAGGAAACGTGAGGAAGAATTTCTTCACAGAACGGTGGTGGACAAGTGGAACACCCTGCCAGAGGAAGTGGTGGGGGCTGAAACAATCAAGGATTTAAGAATGTATGGGATAGACATAAAGGAATTCTGGAAGTCAGGAATAAGGAGCAACAGACTTCAGGAAAACATAAACTGAACATACAAGCTCAAATGGGCAGACTGGGTGGGCCATAGGCCCTTATCTGCCGACACTGTCTATGTATCTATGTAACTTACGATCTGTAGCTGGATAGACCAAGTAGGAGGGTCTAGCTTCCAAAACATTAACTTTTGTCAGTCTTTTCTAGTCACTGTCAATAATTTGTGGTACTGTACTTGAGGGAGTAGCTCAGCATGGCAAGGTAGGTAGAGCAGTACGGCAGCAAGCTCAGTAAGCCCTAGCCTTATTGTGATTTGGGATGAAGGTTTGGGGTATTTTGAGGGCTTACTTTTGAGTTTATGCTGTATTAATAAAATACCGCTTTCCATCCTGAACTTAAAAAGCATTTTAAAGTGTAATATATTTTTCATTTGTGCATGACTGAAGGCAGGGTGTGTGGAGTGTGGAGCTTAACCATTGGTAATGGGTTGGAGCTGGAATGCTGTGCTAGTATGTTTGTAGAACTGGCAAAAGAAAATGGGCCACTCTGAGAATAAGCAGTGCTAAGTTGCAATACATAAATATCAAAGGAAAACATGTAGCTAGGCTCATGCATGAGTAGTTTGGTGCCACAAGCAGAGTTCAGAGAAATGAGAATGTGCAAAACATTTGTGGTACAGAGCAATAACGGGTGGACCCACAGTACTAATAGTACCAGCATTTTGCAGAAGTATTGGTTGCCTGTGTATGGTGTGTGTGTGTGTGGGGGGATATATCCAAAACTTGTAGTGGGTAGTGTGGGGTAAACCTGTGTGTCTAGAGCTTGGGAAGGCAACAGTATAAGTGGGCCGGTGCTTTTAGGGGTGAAATTTGTTTCTGGCATGGGAGAGGGTTAAACCTGTGTGTACAGTGTGGGAACATCCTAAAAGTATGTCTGAAGCTTAGGGAAGGTTGAACCTGTGCATCCAGTGCTGGGGAGGGCTATAAGTGGGTTTGATGTCTAGTGTTGGGGAGTTGAACCATTGTGTGGAGAAACACAGAGATTGGGCCTTCTGAATAAGTGCCTGATAAGCTTTTTCTGGGGCTCCTGGCCACTGCTGTAACTTTTGGAGCATAGCTCTAAAACCCAATCTGCTCTCTTCTCTTCTATTACATCCCAGAACCTTTCTGGTATGTAAGGACACTCCAAAGTGGGGTACTCCATATGAATGCACCTCCTCATCCACCTCTCAGACGGTGACCACTCTGGCAGTTCTCTCACACTAGTGCACCGAGCAGTCCATGGCTCCAACCACACCTGGGTCTGGTACATGATACTTGCAGGGTCACACCTCAGTAGGCCATGAATCCTTTCCCACAGGGATTGCTTTTACACCACCAGGTGCGGAATGTTATCAGGCAGTGACATGGCAGGCCAATGGTAAGGCTGAGGAATTATTCTTTGGATCTCATGGTCAGCAAACTGATATCTTTTCAACAGTTCTCCCAGGGTAATAGAGCAGTCCATTTCAAGCCATCTCATCATCAGGTTCTTCCTTGACAACAGACTGTGGGTATATGGTGGAGGAGCCTCAGATTTAATGATATCATTGAATCACTGTCACAAGGCAGGGATCCCATGGGTGACCCCAGGGCCCTGGGGGTCCCAACTGACATGTGCAGACCCTTGCCTCTCCCTCTGCCATGGGGATAGTCAACAGTCAGTTGGGTGGAGCTGGGCAGATGGCTATGCTCCCCTCGCCACCCTCAGAGGCGCCTTCACAACTTCTATCTTTATATCTGGTGACTCCTGCTTTGGCTCCACTGCAGGCAGTTCCAACTTTGCCTCTGCTCCCAGATCCAGGCTCCCTGGGAGAGTTAGGAGGCTGTGCCCACTGATGCACTGATGGGGTAGTGCCATGGGTAACAAAATGGCATGCCTTCAAACAGTCCCCCACTATAGCACTGGAACAGACAGAACAAAACAGCAGCTTTACTACTCCTCTCCATGGCAGCTGCACGGACAAATTTTTACACAGCCTTTCCCATCCCACAGAATTCAAAAGCCACGTCAACAGGGGGTTAGAAGAGTAGCATGGGGCTCCTCCTCCAATGAGTATCCGTTGGCTATTTTCTACAGTTTACTGTTTTCATTTTACTTAACACTCTTCACACACATCACTCTCCTTTCTCCACACTTAACAAAATGATGCCTCCAACTCTTCTCTCTTCCAGCTTACCTCTCAGAGCAGACCAATCACAGTAGTCCTTCTGCCTCACCTGACCCATCCTTAGATGCAGGAGGTGCCAGAGGTGACAGATCACAAGAGCTTGTGCCACACCACCACAGCCCACCAAATTGTGCCATCATTAAGCAGGCCTCACTGCTGTGGTTGGACCCTTCCCAACTCCATCTCCTCCACAATCAGCGTGCCATAGTTTTTCCTTTTCAGAATAAGATGCAAAGAAATCCTGGATGATCCCCACATCTGTAGCCCACCCTGGTCCTCCATTTCTTTCTAGAGGTCCTGATGTTATAGCGAGGGTGGGCACATATCTGAAACCTTCCTGGCACTCTTGGCATATTTGAGGTAATAATAAGGCCATACCTAGCAGATGTCTTCACACACACAGGCCTTCTCTTACCCATGTGGCAGTTCTCAAAGCCAAACAGCATCCGGCTGATCTCAAACCAGGGAAGAGGTCTAGTACTTTACTCAAAAGCAAGAATAAAGGTTGTGCAGATAGGTTAATTCATTGCATTGACCACACAACACAGGCAGAATCTCAGGAACCATAAACTTTTATTTTGATGGGAAATGATTGCATCCAAAAATGCTAAATTAAATAGGATCAGCTTCTGGGGCTGTGGAATGAACAAAAAGCACAAGCAGCATTCAGAAAGCATGAAGAAACAGCCACAGCCACCACAGATTTTCTTTAAGGCATAGAACATAGACCACTCTGGCTCCACACTGAACTTTCCCTTGGCAGAGATTTTATCTACCTTTGAGCTTGCTTTTCCTTCCAATGTACCTTTGCTTCTTCTATCGGGGTAGCCTTACTCCTCTCATGCCAGCCGAGTCAAAACAGAACTCAGACGATTGCAGCCTAAAGCCTCCACGGCTGCCTCCAAAACAGTTACCTGCTCATTCACTGAGCCAAACAGTGCCACACTCCTCTTTTCCTTCGAGCCCACCTAGAACTGAACCAGAGACTGAAGCAACGCTCCCTCCTTCCAATATACTAGTTCCATGAGGGGGTGGTGCACTTACAAATATAACAACATAAAAAAATGACAAGCCATGTTGACACCAGCCAAATCTTTATTTATTTATTCATTTGAAATTTCTTCAACTGGCATAACCAATGAGATACAGTATCTTATTTTCATGGGGTCATGGGGTCACTAGGAAGGTAAACTACCACAAAATTGCTTAGATCCAGTATTAATTACCCCACCACCCCAGTTCCAGTGATGTGGAGCAAAGGAGATTACCTGGTCATTACAGCATATTCTCCACTCCAGAGTGTGAGGATTTTGCATTGCTTCATGCCTAACCCATGGGGTAGTTTTCCTGTGGGACTTTCTAAATTGGAATTCCATAGAGACCCAGAGGAAAACATTCCCCACAGGGTGGGCATTTGAGTAGTTGGTTCCAAACATTTTGAATCCCCACTATTCCCCAAATGGGAGTAGTGGTGGTTTATTTTGGCTGCTGCATTAATAGCTTTTAAAGTTTTTCAGTTGGTGGAGTTCCTCCTTTGAACTAGGGCTGCAAGTTCAGTTCTATGGAAGAAACGGAATACCTTACCAATTGTGTGTTCCATTCTTGTGGACACTGACACACTTTAAAAAAAATACTGAACTTTTAGTTTACTTGTCTTTTATTTTTTTGTCCACGTGGTAGTGGACCAAATGAATGGGTGAACAGGCTAACCACAGTGCATACAATAAACAGTTAACACAAACTTGCCAGACAGTCAGTCACAAGGTACAAGTCTCATTTTGGTGTCAGCTCATCACTTGAGTGTAGTGAAACACCTCAGTCATGCTCTCCACAGTGGGAAGAAATATAACCTAGCTAGGTATTTATGATTTAAACTACTTGCACTAGGGAAAATCTTCTACCAAAACGTGTGAAAAAAATAACTAAAAGTAAAGGCAGCAAAGAAAAAGAAATTAAAAGGCAGCAGAAAGGGTCACACTTTGAGGGGACTAGGAGGAGGAAAAAGTGTTGTTTGTGACCATCAACCTGAGCTGTGCACTGCCATGTCCATAGCAGGCCTCTAAGACCAGGGTGTGTATTTGGACCCAGAAGGAAAGGATGTGCTTCTGCTTGGGCAGAGGGCAGCAGGGAAGGTGGTCACCTGTCAGTGCCCAACTGTACACAAACAATACTTTCACTTTTTCCCATGACCCAATTGAAGTGTTTTTTTATGTGTAGCTAAGGTTTAAATGAGGTGTACAACTTAGTGCAGCTTGAGGTGTGCACGTCAGCTGCACTACTGACAGAGAGGTGTACATGAGGTTCAACAGCAATGCTCTTACAGTGTGATATTGATGTGTTTGTGCATCTAAAATACAATTAAGTACACCTCAGAGAGGTGTACACTTTGATGTGAGGTGCCGTCAGGAGGTGTAGTTGATGTGTTTCTATAAATTCTAATTAGGTACATATCAGAGAAGTGTACACCTCGACCTGAAGTGTAGTTAAGAGGTGTAGTGGAAGTGCCTATTCGAGATGACAAGTGTACAGTAGCTATAAAACATATTATAAATTACAGGGCAGAGATCTTTGTCCAAATAAAGACAAATACTGTTTACTTAATTAATTAATTCATTTAAAGCTAAGCTTTATAAGAATTAACAAAGGAGAAGTTCCTACCTCTTCACCATCTCCAGAGTCATTACAGGAATAGACAAAACACCTAGGAATTCCTACCGTAAACACATTACAGAAATATGCAAACTCCTAGGAATGCATCCATTAAATAGATGGAGCAGTGTCTACAGGAACAGGATTCAAAGACATTTCTTTTATACTTTAATCACTGGAAATAGTGAACCTTACAAAAGTACAGGAAAGTACACTAGAGTTACAGGCCCTTATCCCTACCACCATTAAGTAAGCGGAAAGACACACATAATAAGACCTGCACACCTTAGTAAGATCTTGCCACTTTCTGCAACATGAGCAAACTCTTACTATAGATAAGAAATTGTCTTACTCTGAAAAAGAGTGGTTATTTTGCAAGCACTGCCCAGATAAACTTGCTTCCTGATATCAAGTAGCCCCTAACCAGGAAGCACTGCAAAGAGTTCAGAGGTCAAAACCACCAAAGGTGTCCTTAAAGGGCTAAAAAGATTTACTGAGTAACACAGGGCAGCCGTCAAGGTGTGGCTGAGGTAGTATATATAACTAAAAAGTTAAGTATGTGAGGTGCAGTTAAAGGTGAACACTGCAGAATGTTAAGTTTTGAAGGTTTAGTTGAGGTGCACACTGCTAAATGTAAAATCGTAAGATGCAGTTGAGGTGTACATCAGTAAAAGTACAGATTTTTAAGGTGCAGGTGAGGTGTACAGTATTTTGGATGTGTGCATAAGGTGCAGTTGAGCTGCACATAGTGTGTAAACCACAGACAAAATATAACTACACAGTCACCCGTTACAATCGGCCCACCAAATGAATGCAAAATAAAGGGACTTGCCTGAATGCAGGGTGCCAAGGGGTAGTCCTGGGAGAGGTTGTCTGCCACAACTGTAAAGAAAAGAAATGGTTTGGGGACTTAGCTAAACCCCTTTGCCCTAATGGTGGCCAAGTGACCAGTATTTTATTTAGTAGCCAAGTGGCTAGTGAAGGCTAGTGAGTGGCTATTGCCCTTTGTTATGTGAACTGGGGAGGAGACAGAAACAAGCAAAAAGAGGATGTAAGCAGACAACAGCAAAAGCCCAGAGGGCATAAATATATAAAACAATAACTAAAATACATCTATAAAAATAAAATGGTCACCTGGGGGGCAGGCAGTCCTCATAGCAAGCTACAAGCAGGCCATGTTGTGCAAGGTCTGTTGGCTGGATCTGATGTCACTAGGATGATGTCAGCAGGAGGTGGGACCAGCTAGATAAAACAAAAGATAAAAAGAAAGAAGGGAGTGGTGTTTGGGGTAGGGCACCACAGCAGTGGAAAGATCTTGCTCAAAGAGTTCCTAACTTGAAGCAGGCTCAAAGCTCTCTTCTGATTGGCTGCCAGTGACCTCAGTTCCAAATGCTTCAGTCGGGTACAAGAAGGGTGAACTGGGGTGCTGAAGGAGTGCGCTCAACCTTTTGTTCTCTCTCTCCCTTTCTCTCAGCTGGAAGAGTGCAGTGCAGTGGTGGGCTCAGCCACCTGAACTATAAGAGTAAAGAAAGATAAAAGGAATCTAAGTTTTAAAAGTGAAAGGTTAGTTATCTAAGGGGCTATCAGCCAGTTAGAGTAATTGAGTTCCAGAAGTTTTGGGCCCTGATAGACCAAGCAAAGAAGTAGGGTCAGTAGCCAAATTTGCAAGATAACAGTGAAGACCTGCAAAGAGTGTGTTATTTTCTAATTAAAGTTTGTAGGGAGGGTTCTTCTGTTTGACAGATGACTGAAGAGGACCAGAGGTGCAACCGAGCAAAACCAGAACCTGGGAGGACCAAAGGAGCAGCTGGACATCAGCAGATGATGCCTCATCAATCCCTGGCCAGGGCAGCACAACAAAGGTTTCATCATCTAATGGATGATACCCATTTGGATTTGAGGTATGAGAGACTGTGACTTTTAAAAGAGACTTGAAATGATTTTAGGATATTATACTGTTTAGCTTGGGGTGGGGTGAAAATGTGTGTTGCAACAAATTCTAGATTTTATGTCAAGGAAAAATACTGATATTCATTTTGTGCACTGTTATTTTACTGTTTAGGCTGTGCATCTGATTCTCTAGTTACTGGCAGAAGTCATTGCGAAGTAAAAAATAATATTTATTCACAGACTGCTAAATAAATTGACTCTAAAGAGATTTTCTGCCTCTGTGACAATTCATATAGCACTGTTGTTACAGTAAGAGACTCATACCCCAAATTAATATCTGCCAACAATGTAACTAACCTTCCTTGCAGCTAGCTGGATTCCATCTCCCAAGTAGGTGAAAGCAGCATGCAGGCAGGTGTTATAAAGTGCACTTCAGTTCAGTCAGGGTGTTTACTAGAAGAATACCACAGTTGGCTCCCCTTATAGTGGATAACTCTGTGGTTCTTTGTTTTGACAGCTATAATTGGTGACTGTTTTATCTGCAAGCTGGAAAAGAAACTATTAAAGAAGAGATTTTAGCTTATTTTAGGTTATTTTGCACTTTATTTATAACTTACTTTTGTAATTTAGAAAAGTTACACTGTAACTGCAAAAAGAACTAAAACTGAAAAAGAACTTCATACAATAACGTATATAATCTAGTAGTCCATCATTCAGTTTCATACTGTTTGCAGAAATTGTCACTACGGAGTGCTTCAGTTTGGATGCTGTAAACTGCTGCCACATCACTTTGGTCTTTGTGATTACACTCCAGCCTAACTTCAGGTCTGCTCATTGCTCCATAGCCCTTCAGAGTGTAAGTAGGGCTGCCTGCACATCAACTGATGTGACTTCAGGGATACTTCAGCTGGCCAGTGCAGTAAGGAAATAACTTGATAAAACTGCGGTCAGCAAGAGACAGACACACCAAGCTTTAATTCAAAATGGTGTACAGTTTATTATCTCACAAAGGCAGAAATTCATAATGACAGACACATTAAGTGCCCTGGTACTTTGAACTAACTGATCTTCATCAGAGGGCACCCAGACGAAGTCTGGTTTAGATAAACACCAGGGCACCTAGACAGTGTGTCTGTCACTTTAAATATCTGCCTTTTGTGGGATAATAAACCGTGCACCCATTTTGCATCAAAGCTTGGTGTGTCAGTTCCACAAAGTCACTTCAATAAGAAATTTGTTGAATGGCATTACAGCGGCGCACAATGTTGACAGTCAGCATTGTACCATTGGCACGGGTCATAATGTCATGGAAAAATGTGCAAGGATACACCATGCACAGACAACCGCGTGTGGCAACACAGTGGTGGTGCATAATCCTGACCACACAAAATCACTGCACACACAATTAATTCTTTAATTTTTGTGGGGGTTCCGCTACTAACACTGACACAGCATCCAGCTACTGTAATCACTTCCAGCAGTAGTGGTGAAACTCCTCCTCCTGGTGACACCTACAACAACTGTCACATTGTCTTTGAGCAATACAGTTAGGTTTTCCACTGAGCACACAGAGTCTGTATCAGTTAAATAAACACTGCCACCATGCCCACTGTAAATGGAGCAGTGCTGAAAAGCATCACCCTATAACATCATTTAAAAACATCACCACAATAATATCATGGTTAAGAATGTGTGGAGTCTCTACAGTGATAGGGGTATTACATCACTATGGAATTACACCTAGCCCTGTCGCTGTATATGTAGGTGGGGAAGGGATAGAGAGCAGGAGGTGTGGTGCCTGGATGAGTTGCTTCCATGGTGGAGTGGCTAAGGCACTTGCTTCTGGAGTGTAGGATATCTGGGGACCAGGGTTTGGTTCCCCATCTTCTAAAACTGAAGTTATGTTTTTGTTTTTAATTTTTATTTTTAAGCAAAGACATTTTCCTCCCTGAGTTTTTCCCCATCCCCAAGGTCCACTCCCTCAGATTTGATTATATTAGCACTTTATTTCAGCTCCTGCTTGGGTGAGGAGTCATTTTGTGAGCAGAGATCCATTTGACTACTTTGACTATTAGTTATACACAGCAATATATATTTGCTCTTTTGTGTTACTCAGGGCCATTGCCTAGCTACCCAACAGAGAATCCTGGGAGATGTAGTCCTGAACTGAACAATGGGGACTACAGTCCGTTGTACTGTCAGCAAATACAAGCACCTTATTTATATTTTGCAGTACTTTGCACATTGGGACATGTATCCCTTTGAAAAGCATTGTTTGCTGTGCTATTTTTATTCTGATTTTAAGATGTGCTTGTGTGCTGGGTGCAGGTGGGTGGTCATGTGACCCGCTCACTTCCTGTTCAGCAAACACCACAAATACCCATCGCTTAGCGAGCAGGTGAGCGTGGTGACACACTCGAGACACATGCATTTGCCCGCTTCCAGCGGGACTGGAGAATAGAAGGTCACGTACTCTGAAAGTAAGTTTTAACTAAATTAAATCACCAGTAGTGTTGTACTACCAAGTAAAACAGCATAAAACTGTTTGGTTAACATCTATTGTTTCTTATTACTTCTGTATCACCTGGGCAATTCTGATAGTCGGTGTTGTACTCCTAGTAACTAGCCTATCATTCCAGTAACTCTAGGTTGTGACCTTACCACAGTACCTAACAACATTTAAAACTCCCAGGTCTTTGACACAGTGCTGTGCTGTTTTTGCCAGACTACCCCTGTATTAAACTTAGTCCTATTATCTAGCCACTATAAATCCAGTTAGTTAAAAAAACACACAAAATATTTTCATTTACCATAACATTTTGCTTGGTATAGCCCTGCTTTCTATCCCTTACCCAATCTTCTTTATTTAGATCTACTTGGTTCTAGTTGGGTAATTAAATACCGTTATCCCTATATTTAACTGACTTACTTATCCTTGCACAAATGGCTGACACTATTATGACTATGGACAGCTATGTTGGCATTAAATGCATTGTTTGCTTAATGTATAAAATTATTTCTAATGAAATCATAAAGGGTGAATTTACTTGTGATAAGTGTCTTTCTAACAAATCATGCTTCAAGAGTTTGAACAATTATGTTCTAGACTAGATAAATTAGAATGCTATGAGGCTACAATGGAAACAAAACTAAACAGTCAGCCACTACTGACTAATGAAAGGGGGATCTTGAAATAAACAACATCAGATTAAGTAAAAGAAAATGTATGGAAACAATTGATTCCACTGAAACATTTCATTCCAATGAAGATGACTGGACTATAGTCAAACCTCAAATAAGGAAAAAAGAGGGCACATGTAGCTCTCTTGCTGAGTCCACCAGATTACTTATTTTATCTAACCAATACTCAGTGTTACAAAACCAAATGCAAGACGACAATATGGAAACCAATGTTAATATACCACCCCGAGATTTTAGTTAACATCTCAGGTAAATAAAATCATCAACCATCTGAATCCGAGGCTACTACTGATAACCCAACATACAACAGTACAAAAAGACAAACAATAGTGCTGGGTGACTCTATCCTTAAATATTGTGATAGGCAGATTTGTAATCCTGACAAAGAGAATAGAACATGCAGTAGTTATAGGGGAATCAAAATCAATGACATCACCAATCAAGTTGATCTTGTACAAAAAATGCTGGGCCAAAACCCATAGTAGCAATAATCCACACAGGGACCAGCAATATATGTGGATCCACAATTCAGGAAATACAAGAGAATTATATGAAGCTAAATAAAAAGGGGAATATAAAGCATATTATTCTGAAATACTATCAATCCACAGAGCTAGATACTTCAACAATAAAAAAGTTAAAACCATTAACAAGTGGTTACAAAAGTGGACACTAGAGAGTGAAATCAAATGTCTTACACATTGGGAAACCTTTGAATCCAACTACGGACTATATTGTTGGGATGCACTACACTTAAATAAACAAGTAAGTTCACTAATGGGGAAAAGATTGAAAGCCATATCTCTACTACTTTAAACTAATAAAAAGGGGTCAAGGAGAAAATCTATCCACTTCTACCACTCAAAACACCCTTAGGAATTCAGATTGTTATTAGAAATATAGTAGCCTCAACATAATAAAAAATCAGAACTTGAAATTTTAATAGCAAGGATAAGCTAGATTTTAATGTTATTATTGAGACCTGGTGGGACTATGCAAATTCATGGTCCAGACAAATCCATGGGTACAAACTGTTTTATAAAAACAGAGATGATAAAAGGGTGCAGGTATGTGTTTTATATTAAACAAAACTATGAGGTAATTGAGATTACTATGGATAAGAACCCTTCTACACAAATCGAGTCCGTCTGGATACAGTTACAGCTCCCAAACAAACACAACATAAAAAGTAAGGAACTTTATAGACCACCCTCTAGCAGCACAGAGTCCACATCACAAATACTTAAGGAAATAAATTTAGCTATACAAACAGCTGATACAATAATACTGGTGACTTCAACTTCCCAGGATTGAGTCAGAAACCCTACCAGCAATTCCATTCAAGAAGCAATTTTCTTGGATTCACTATCTGCTACAGGCCTAGACCTAGGTTGTTAAATCCCAGAGGGACAAAATACTTGATTTGGTTATTAAAACATTGACCAAGGTATTTCTGAAGTTCTAGGTTTAGAACCTTTGGGCAGCAGTGATCACTGTATGTCAACTCTTAGTTATACAACAGAGCATGATGCTAGTAGTATGAAAACATGTAAAAACTACTGCAAGGCAGAACATCTAAGAGTTCAAAATTTGTTGAACTCTATAGAATGGTAAACACATTCTGCAAGACACAACTTTGGACGATTGTTGGAATAGCATTTGTAGAATACTTAAAGCAGCAGATGATTGGTATGTTCCAAGTAAACTGTTATGTAATAATAGAGGACAGATTCCCCAGTAGATGACAAACAAGATAAGTAGCCAAATCAAAAAAAAAAAGGAAAGAACTTTTCATAAATAACAAATACAAACTTGAGGTATCATTGAATCTATTTAAACTAGAACAAAAAAAATACCACAAAGATGATTAGGACTGAAAGAGGAAATTTGGAATTCTGATATACTATGTCTAATGGGAACCAAAACATTCTTTTCATACATCATGAACATAAAGAAAAGTAATAACACCATGGGTCCACTGGTAGTTAATGATCTAACAGTAAACAATCCACTGGATATAGCTGAGGCCTTTAATACATATTTTGCAAATGTATTCAATACCAAAGATGATTTTCCTTACCCCTGAACAAAGATAAAAACACGATAATAGGCTTTATAACCGAGGAGGTATTCGATGTTATCAAATCCCTACAACCTAATTCAGCAGATGGTTCAGATAGTCTTCAGCCATGTTTTCTTAAAATCTTGCCCTTAGTTTATGTAGGCCATTTGGATTCTATTTAGAAGCTCGCCTGTTAGCGCCAACAGTGGGTTCCACTTGCGATGCGGCGGACCGGGTTCGGGAATGGACCGGGTCCGCCGGAGGGCCGGGCGGGGAGAAGGATGAAAAATCCCATGGACTGCTCACCTTTCTGGGGAGGGTAGGGGAAGCACTCGGAGCACTGAGGACTCCTGGCAGAGCCGGGAGATCTCACACTGCTGATCTTAATCTATCTGGAAGGGGTGGGCGCTGGCGTCATTACACGTCCCGCCTCCATGAGGAAAAGACAGAAAAGCATAGGCGGGCGAGGGCCACTGTCTGAATGAAGCCCTCCCGGAAGTCCTCGCTGACACCCACTATCGCTGCAGGTCCCCAACCAGATACTAGTTCCGTGATCACGGAAGATGTGACCACGCCCCTGCCCTCTGGGGATAAGCCGGGGTGACTGAGGGACCCTGGCAGCCATAGATAGTGGCAGAGGCTTCAGGGGCCGTGACCAGGGTGGACAAAAGTGACAGGGTCCTGCCGGAAAAAAAAAAAGGATTCTATTTAATAAATCCCTTACAGTAGGAATGGTACCAAATAACTGGAGAGAGGCAGTAGTGATATCAATTTATAAAAGGGACATAGATCATCGCAAAAAGCTATAGACCAATAAGCCTCACAATTGTTCCCATGATACTCATGGAGAAACTAATCAAAGCCAAGATTAAAAAGAAATCTTGTATACTGGGCTTGTCAGACAATACACAACATGGGTTTAAAAGAGAAAATCATACACTACAAATGTTACAGCTTTTTATAAATCTGTAAGTTCAAGTCTAGATGCAGAAAGACCAGTAGATGTTATTTACGTGGACTTTAAAAGGTTTTTGATACTATGCCACATATATAATTACTGCACAAACTAACAAACATGGAGTATAGTTCTCATCTAGTGAAATAGGCTGACTCATGGTTACAGCACAGAAAACAAAGGTTAAGAATCTCTGGGCTGCTATCATACATTGGGGGCTATGAGCAGGGTCCCCAGGGTTTGATCCAGGCCGCTTCCTTTTAATTGCTTTATTTATGATTTCCACTTTAGTGTTGTTAATAAAGTATCTAAGTTTGCTGATGACGCAAAATTCTCCAGTGAAGTTAACACTGAGACTAAACACTTGTTGCTTATGGATGACCTAAAGAAGACTGAACACTGTGTTATAATCAACAAGATGGAATTAAACTTGGAAAAGTGCTCAGTGCTCCACAACCTAGGACAAAATAGCCCTAAAAGATAATATATACTCATGCAGGCCAAATTGTCAGCTGTTGACAATGAAAGGATTTACAGAAGGAGTTTTGATTAATTTCTCTATGTACATGCATGTTCACATAAGGAGGAAATCCACTCAGATAGCCAATAAGTTTATTAATATAATTAGAACAATCTTTATTACAAGGGATGAAAAGAATATCATGAACCTTTTAAGGTATATGTAGACCACATATTGATTACACTTCACCATTCTGGGCACCTTATAAAAAGTAGACGTGGGTAAAGTGGCCAAAATTCACTCCACGAAACAATTCACAGAGTAATGCAGAATCTGTGAAGTACTCCAACTAAACGGAGTACTTTGCGCTATAATGAGGACCGTAAAGTCCATTGATAACAATGGCTTTGTGTTACTCCACCTTCCACAACCACATCTGCACCAATTTTAATGTGAAATACATAGAAATCAACGCATTTTGCATCACTGCTTTGTTATTGAGCACCAAGGTGAATTTTACAGTGATTCATGGGATTGCAGGTCACATGGGCTCTAGATTGTTCTGCACAGCCTCAGTTCTGAGTAGAGTGTGTAGTGGTAGCTGGAGATAGTTTGCTGTCAGAGATCTGCGATTCAAACCCTGTAAAAGTTGTTAAAAACCCTTTTGAGCCTTTTTATTTGCTCAAAATTTAGTACATCGATTGTAGGAAACCCTCATATGTTCATATCATCGAGTGGTTATTGTTTGCGTGTGGATTTTGAATGTTAATTTAGAACATTCAGTCTGTGTACTGACAGACACTGAACTGTGCTTTGGGGCATATCTGTGGTGGAGGTAGATTAACTGGGAGAAAAGACAGTCTCTGTTTTGATTATATTTTTCTTGTATAACTGTGTTATGTACACACAGTAATATTTTAAGTAATTCTTGACATTTTTTGCTGATTGTTGTGGTGCAATAGAGCATAATTTCAGTTTGTTTAAAAGATTTGGTTATATTAATGAAGTTTTCAATTTGCTACAGATTACTTGTAGTGTGTGTGAGTGTGTGTGCGACACGTGCCATCAAATCAGTCACATTTTATTGTGCCCAGAGTAATTGCAGCAATGTGAACCTGCTATCCACCGCACCTGCATGATTTTGTACTGCTTTGTGGTATCTTGCTTTTGGACTGTTACTGCAGTGAACTGCACCCCCCAACTGGTAAAAGGTATTATTTCCAGACTAGATTGTGACTTTTGAGGACTGGTTAAGGTGTTGTTGTGACTTCGTCTGCATCTCTTCTTGATTGTGCAGTGCAGCCTTACTCTGTCTGTGCTTTTGCATCTGTTTATTGCCCAATTTCCATCTGCAAGCCGCAGTTGGTTTTTATTTTTTTGGCTTCACATCCACAGGCCCAGACTGAAAGTTCAGAAATCTAAATTTGTTTAGAATTTTCTTGGTGATCCCCAAAATGCCTGCAAAGAACGTGCAAGCAAAGCTGTTTCTGGTCATGGCACTGCTGCCAGTGGCAAGACTGTCCATGGGCATGGTAGTATGCAGAAGTACATAGCTGATGTTAGTAAAGGGATGTCTTCATCAATGTTTTTACAATACAATCTGTATCTTCACTCATAGTTGAAGGAGATAATGTCCCAGCCGGTGGTGTAAGTGCAGTTTCTGCTGGCATGAGTATTGCTACCTCAAGTTCAACTTCTGATCAGTTAAATGTTTCAAAAATATAGTTCAGACTAAAACTGTGACTGACAGTGTAGATGATGTCATACTGCCCATTAACATCCCCATGGTAGTTGAACATGATTCTGATCCTGGTGATGATAACTCACAATGTACATTTCTTCCAGCGCTATTGAGGTCATGCCTTTGCCATCCAATGATTCAAAGTGTGGCACAAAAATATTGGGTGATGATGATGATGATGATGATGTGGTTGGAACATGTTCTCACATGATAGCATCCAAACTGAAAATGTGGATGCAGATGATATAGATGAATATGATGATGATGTCAGTGATCCCTGTTGGGAACCGGAGAAACAGAAAGTCAAGGTGGCTGTGTCTGGATCTGTTGAGTTAAATCCCTCTCAAAAGTTGTAATTTGCGGCTCCTGTTGATGATAATGTAATAATCATAGGTAGTCGTGGTCAGTTGGAGTCCAAGTGTGTCCAGCCTGAAAAATCATGTAGCACACCCCCATTTCAGGGGTTAAAAACAGATTCCGATAAGCAGCATCAGGGACATGTTAAAAGTAGGGGATCACAATCCCTTGTTTGGGATTTTTGTCCAAGATGCAAATGATGAGTCAGTTGCAATCTGCCAGCTTTGCCATGCATGTGTGAGTTGACATAAAGAGGCCATCTGGGCATGGGGGCAGCATACACATCTTAAGAACAGGCACGTGGCACTGTAGACAGCCTGACACCAGATGGCATCTAATGCCATAGTGGGGCATTCACCCTTGTCATCAACCTTACTGAGCATGTTATCCCCTTCCATGAGTGTAAGACCAAGTAGCAATGTCTGCAGTAGTGATGAAATAACACCAGAGGATCACTACAGGCATGCTGAGGGGAGGATTATTATTTAGAAATCTTGCCAAGTGGTGGTGAGAGTAGCGGTGGTGGTGATGGTCAATGCAGTATGTCTAGTGCAAGTGGTACATCAATTCCTGTACATAAAATGGGAAAATAACTTCATTTGTGGACTTGTCACCTGTGCACACACATTCACACCCCCACCCCAAGCCATTGCAGAGCAAGAGCCATTTGCCACACCGCATGCAAAACATGTAAGTCAGCCCATGTTGGAGAATGTTTTTGCCCGTAACCTCCTACCTGCCTGTCTGAAGCATGTGACCTATACTGTGTAAGCCATGTGATGTGTTGGGCTGCCTATGAATTCTCACTCTGCCTTAAAGCGGAATAAGGCAGAGTGCACAATGAAAAGTCATAATTACAATGCAAAGTGGTGAAGTGAGGGTTTAAAATGGGCACTTTTGTAGTGGAATACTAACGTGAAGTGGCCACTTCACATCCACTTCGCAGGAGGAATTTTACTCGCTGCATCTCTAATAAAAAGCAGGATATAAATTTACTGGAGACTGTGCAGAGAAGGACAACAAAATTGATTTCTGGCCTAAATAACAGGTCCTATGATTGGAAAATAACCAAACTGAATCTAATGACTACTGAGAAAAGGTGAACAAGAGGGACATATCTTAAATTTTTAAACTAATAACTGACAGGGAATTATCCACCATATGTATTCTTGTATATATGTATTATTCAAAATCCTCGGTAATCCCGAACAAATGAAATTATGTGGCATTAAATTTTCCACTAGAAAAATAGTGGCCAGACTTCATAATAAACAATTAGAAATAGCAAGGGCTAATAGTAATACAAGAATTAATTACTTCAGGTTAGAACACCTAGACTGTGGAATAAGCTACCACAAGAGATAGTTGACTCAACAAACATTACAATTTTTAAAACAAATTAGATAAATGGATGTCTGAGCAAAGACTGAGTTAATGTTCCATGTATATGGAGGACAATCTTGATGGGCAACCAGCCTTCTTTTGTCCGGAAATACCAAAGTACCAAAGTATCCTACCTCGACTAAGGAAACTAAGATGTTATAATTGGTAAGTTGAGATTCCCAAAGCTAACACAGTAAGAAGGAATAACTACTTTACCATTAGGAGTGCCAAATTGTGGAATCAACTACCTCAACATCTAGTTAACATCCCAGACTTTCAACAATTTAAAGAGAGTAGGAAAAATATATGGGATACTAAATTGCCACTCAGTGTGGGAAACAGACTCGATGGACTTATGCCTCCTTCTGTATACAAATACTAAGACACTAAAATATTGATTCCAGAGGTGTGGAGGAAAGCCCCCACGTGTGAGGCAGAGACTCCCACAAAACAAAGAACTCCTACTGCTTTTTTTGTTAGGTTTGTGGTGTGTTTGAGGTGTGTAGATCAGTGCTTTCATTGACATTGTCATTTGGTTTAGATGTTCTGATTGGAGCGCTGTGTGCTACAATGTTTTAGTCAGTGATGTAATTGCCTGGAACCGTGCTGAAATAAGTGATCTGATTGGCTGCACACAGCTCTTAGTCTGTCCTCTAGTTAGTTTGTCAGTAGTAGCTTTGGCTACTGTACCAACAGGCCGGGTCTGTTCAAACTTAGTTCAATTAATGCAAAATATATATATATATATATATATATATATAATAGGGCAAAACAAATCCATCCTTAGATGGAAAATACTGTATAAGAGCAATTTAATGCCCTACATTAAATGTCTTTTCATTTTGTTTTCAGTTTTTTTATGCATAACTTGTTTTGGGAGGAGTATTATTACATCATTTCAAAATCAATGGGATTGGTGAGAATATAGTGACTGGCATGGAGATAAAGCAGAGAAAAGGGGTTGTGCTCTGAGGTCAGCAATGACTAATAACTATAACTGTAGCTGATATTGGGCTGTGGCATCTTTATGGGTTTTGCAGAATCTGTCAGAACTCTGCTAATAGTAATCGACAACATATGCATGCCAACAACACCTGCCACATGTAAGCTACAGTAATTAACTAATTCTATCTGATGCCACCATTTTAGGTCAGGTTAGGCAATGGATGGTTCTGACTCCATATGGTGCTAATGGGTCTAATGATATCGACTGATGACATTAGGACTTTCCCCCTATATCGCCTGCTTTACATCATTCTAATTACTGGGAGATTAAGTGGTTTAACGGACTTCTCAAAGTCAAATCAAATTTGTTGGCTCCAGCTCAAAGCCAGATCATTGTATCCACTGGCACACTTCTCTCACCCTTAGTCTTGGCCCCAATGCATTGCAGTTGAATGGCTGCAAAACAATTCCTCATTTTGATCAAACTAGAAAATGCATACCAGCTCTAATAAAACATTGGCTGCTGCAGAATCTTTAGTTTTCACTTCTGCTTAATCACTGCTAGTGGGTGGCAAAATCTGAAGAAGGTTCTGTCCCTTATTGAGTAAGAACAGCACACAGGAGTTATGATTGGTAATGATTTTAAATAAAATGTGAAGTAATTTTGCTAGATGTACTGTAACAGACTGGGGAGGGACTTCCAAAGCCAATGTCTAGATGTTATGTTTTATTGCATACACATTTGAACAAAAGAGAAAATTGTCCCGATATTTAATTTTCAAAACTGGAACATGACTAAGTCCAATGTTCAAAACTCTGACTAAGTTTTATGTCCAGTTTGCAAAGTTCAGTTATAAATAAATGTACTTGTGCACAAATGTCAGACTAAGTGTTCCTTACAAGTGTTCAGTACATCTATGTCTAACCATTTTGTATCCCAATCTGGATGTAAAGTACCATAAAACAACTTGAAATGCTGCAGATAAATCCAACATCTGAAAATAGCTTCAAGAAGATAGAATGTGATTCAGACATACCAGGACATTTGTTGAAACTGACATAACTAGGAATTGTGTCCATTTTATGATCTTTGAAAATCTTTCCCCAAATCTGTAGAATTTATCACAGTGGGGCACACAGAATACCTTTGGTACCTTTCAAGTAGGAAGATGACAGAAATAGGTATGTCAAAGTCACAACCACTAGAGATTACGATGGGTGTCCCTCAGGGTTCCACTCTAGGTTTGCTCTGGTTTTCAATTTTTGTAAATCACATACCAGAAGTTTGTACTGATATGTCTACTATCATGCATGTGGATAACACAGTTTTGTACTATGCTGGTAAAATAGGGGCAGACCAAGAGGAATGATGCAGGGGCACCTACAACAAGCTTCAAACATGGTTTTCAGGTAACAAAATTCTATTCAATGAGGGAAAAAGGCTTTGGTTTTGGGATAAGGCTAAAGGTGGATACAAATAGATGTGACCTGAGAGTTCTTGGATCTGACAGCCTACCTTCTGAGATAGTTAAAAATTCCGATTACTGGGGTATAATAGTTGACCAGATGCTTTAATTTCAAGGTCATATTAATCATTTTCAAATATGATACAGTTATAAGGAAAACTATGCTTTCCTTACAGAACCCAATTGAGTTTGACAACAGAAGTTAGGAAGGTAATAGCCAACCAGGTACTGTTCCCACCTTACATTATAATTCAGTTCTACTTTATAACATATCAACTAGTGTTTTTCCAAATACAACACAACTTTCAACAATATGCCATACACAGTTTTGTCAAACAAATGCCAAAACAAATTAATCACTGTAATTTTCAACTTGAAGTCTTGTCCCCATTGCAGAGAATCTATAAAAAACAATGCATTTTGTACAAGAGGTGTTGACATCAGATATACCTAAATTGCTTAGTAATAATTTATGTCCCTCTGTAAACTTCAAAACCCCTGCATACATCCTCTATGAAACAGTATGTGGAATTACATGCAAAAACCAGAGTTGCTACGTGTTCCTTTTCCAGTTATGGACCAAGGGTGTTAAATCAGGGTATATAGCAGGGATTAGATCCACTTATAAAATGTGCTGGAAGAAGAAGAAGAAGCAGAGGAAGAGAAGGAGGAGGAAGAGAAGAAATAATTTATATAATGCTTTTCATATGCATTGTATCTCAGAGTGCTTAACAAGCAATGTTGGACTGGTAGTGAACTGACTGAACATGTAGTGGCAGCCATTTTGCACATCAGTACCCACACAACCTTGGGCCATAGCATGAATGAGTTTTATGAGAAGGAGAATGTTGACCAGGACACCAGGGAATGTCCCTGACTCTTTTGCAAAAAGTGCCTCGGGTTCTTTTACTTCCACTTGGGCAGCACCAAGATGGGTAGAAGGGACTTTGGTTTAACATCTCATCTGAAGGACAGCAAGACAGTACAGCACCCCTAATACTGCACTCAGATGCCAGCATTTAGATATGAGCCCAGTCCCAGTGTGGGACTAGAACCCTAACCTTCTGGCCCAGACGTGGATGTGCTACTGGGCTATGCTGAAGCCTTTTAAAATGAGACTGGGTCACAGTCTGTGGAAAAATTGTCTTGTGATTGTAATGGTGCATGAGTATAGATTCTTGCTGTAAATGGTTGTGCTCAACAGTACAAAGTTTTCTAGGTGCTTACAAAACAGTAGTATGAGATATTATGTTTTGTAAATCATATGTGCTTCGATTATATTTGTTCTTCCTATTGTTGTACCTGAATCCTCCAGGCATGGTTGAAAATAGGTCACTTAATGTAGTCCAGAAAGTTAGAGTTTATTCCACAGTGCAAATCAAACAGGCCAACAACCCCTTTCCTGACTTAGTTGCTTGCCTTCAAAGCCAGCACCTTATGATGTCGTGGCACTCGATTCCTTTGTTTTTAATTGATTCTGTCCACCTTCCTGGTTAAATGGAAATAAATAAAAAAATCAATACTAAATAGTAATTTATATGAAAAATACAGTAGAACTGCTAATAAGGAAGGGACTGTACTAAACAGGCAAATGTTAGGGGCTGGATTCATGAAGGGCTGCAGATGCCACAAGCTCTGGGTGCACCAAACATATGTTGCACAGGTCCTGTGGCATTCTCCCATCTTTGATGGTCCAGCTGTGGCAATATTAGGTACCTCTTTATGGGGCTTAAAGCCAAATATTTGGTGCAAACTATTGTAAAATGGGAAAAGTATCATAAATGCACCTGATCTTCCTGAATCAGGCACAGTATGCAGCAAAGATGTTGGTGCAGCTGTGCTAACAAATGGGTTTGATGTAGGGCTTGATGCAAGCCCTTCATCACCCTTGCGAATCCAGCCTTAGGAGTCAAAGCAACAATGATATACACATGACCCAGCAACATACAATAGTTCTTCTAGGATTCCTCTCCCACTCCACCCTGCTCCCAACCTGCCTGGGCCCTGACATATGCCTCGATGTGTGGGTGAGTGACAGAGAGAGAGAGAGAGAGAGAGAGAGAGAGAGAGGGAGAGAAAGAGAAAGAAAGGTAATACTGCAGAGCTAGATTAGGACTCAGCTCAGAAGTTGCCTTGGCAGTTGTGTTGAGTTTAACTAAGGATTATTTTTGAAATTCATGGGACAAAGATTCCTATGATAGATTAAGCTGAAAAGATATATATATATATATATATATATATATATATATATACATATATTTAGAGAGAGAGAGAGAAGATTGTTTTGGGTATTATTAAAGCTGGCAATGGTTATGCTTTTGCTAGCACTGGCAGAGAAAAGGACAAACATAACTTTGCACAAAAGTAAACAAATCCACAAGCCCAAAAATTGGATAGCCACTAGTTGCCATCCAGTTCACCATCCCAAACCAAAATAGGACAAATAAATGGCCACAGCAGTTACAAAGAAGTCCAATAATCCTCTTCTCCCCTTCACCCTTTTTCACAGGAAGAAGGATGGCAGATAGATCTTCAAACTGAGCAGCAACTGGTAATCGAAGGCAACAAAGTGACATAATGAAAACACTATCTCTTGAAAGCACAGCAGCTCAGTGGATCATACATGCAGGATCCATCCTTGAGGAACAAGATGTCAAATGGTCCCGGTCTTTTCCCACCAGAAGGGCCAAGAATTCTCTAAATGAGGGCAGTTGCAACATGTGCTAAGTACAGCCTTCTCTCACCAGGCTAGATCAGCCTATCCACAAAATGAACTGGAAATCAAGTTAGTCTATTTATGTCATGAGTGTCTCAGCAATGGCTGCAGAACTGAGGAGGACACAATCATCCAGCTGGCTGCCTGTTCAGCAGCAGCACGGCTTAGAATCAAAGATCAGAAAAGACATGGTCAAGGATATAGAGGAAAAGAGTCTTAAGAGGGAGTCCAGTCAAAAGTGCTACATTGCAGAATTAGAATAAGCATACCCCAATAAATCTCATACCAAATATTAGGTTTCTACGTTATTTCATTTAAAAGTTTTTAAACCCATCCACACAGTGCAAGACAAATCTACCAGTGCTGTTTCTCACTCATAGCAAATGCTTTTCAAGGATTTCCACATTCTCAAATTCTGTGTCAACACCACAATTCGATATTGTGCATCACTGCCACATTCCAAAATTGTGCATCACCTTAAAATTCCCAAACTGTGTCACCACCACATTCTGAAAGTGTGCATTACTGCCACATTCCAAAACTGTACATTACTGCTACATTCTGAAACAGTGCACCACCACCACATTTGAAACTGTACATCACCACCACATTTCTAAACTGTTCATCCCTGCCACATTCAATAGTGTTATCACTGCCACATTCTGAAACTGTGCATATTCTTCCATATTCTGGAACTGAGGGTCAATGCCACATTTCAAAATTGTGCATTACTGCCATGTTCCAAAGTGTGTGTTGCTGCTACATTTCAAAACTAGCTGCAAAGGTGGCTAAGTTGGAAGCAGAAATATTTTCAGAAATTTCCATGATTATTAAATTGCCAGACTTTGAGCCCTATAACATCTTCACCCTTCATCCACATGTTTTAACATGTAGCTCGTGTTTAGGGCCCATACCAGACAATACGCATCCTAAATATTGGACCTCTAGCTTCAAGACAGACCGAGTTATAGCCAATTAAAGAATTTCAGAAAATTCCAAAAATGTTCATGAAAATTCCCTGAAGTTCAGAATTTGCTAATTTCACCCAGCTGTAGTCATCACCGCATTCCAAGATTGTGTGGCACCACCACACCCAAAACTGCATCACCTCCACATTCTTAAAAACTATGTGTCATTGACACATTCTGAAACTGTGTGTCACTGCCACATTCCAAAACTGTGCATCACCTCCACATTGTGAAACTATGCACCACCGTTACATTCTAAAACTGTATGTCACTGCCACATTCCAAAATTGTGTATAAATACCACATTCTGAAACTGTATGTCACTGCCACATTCTGAAATTGCGACATCACCGCCACATTCAGAGCGACATCACGTGCCATTGTGCGTCACCACCTCTTTCAGAAATTGTGCATCACTTCCACATTCTGTAACTGTGTGTCACTGCCAGATTCCAAAATTGTATGTCACTGCCACATTCAGAAACTACATTACCACCACATGTTAAAACTGTGCATCACTGCCACATTCTGAAACTGTGCATCACTAACACATTCCAAAATTGCATCACCGCCACATTCTGAATCTGTGCCTCACTACCACATTCCAAAAGTATGTCACCACCACATTCTGAAATTGTGTGTCACCCCACATTCCACAATTGTGTGTCACCACCACATTCCAAACTGAGCATCACTGGCACATTCTGAAATTGTGCATCACTGCCACATTCCAAAATTGTGCATCACTGGCACATTCTGAAATTGTGCATCACTGCCACATTTCAAAATTGTGCATCACTGGCACATTCTGAAAATCGTGCATCACTGCTACATTCCAAAATTGTGTGTCACTGCCACATTTCAAAAATTATATAAACTTCCACATTGCAAAACTGCCTGTCATTGTTGCATTCTGAAAATGTGCATCTCCACCCCCAAAATTGCACATCCTCACCATATTGTGAAATGAGTGTCACTACCACATTTGATATTGCATGTCCAAATCACATTCTAAAATTATGCATTCCTGCCTCATTTTGAAATGGAGTCTGAGATGCTGAGGTTTTGCTATGCACTATCTGTGCTTGTGGAGTAAGCCAGAAGCAGGAGACAATGCTTGATACTATTTTATTACAGGTGTAGGCCTGCTTTTCAGTAAAGAACCAGGGGTTTCCTTGAGACAGCACTCAAGGGTGGAGCTGTAACATAACAGAGAAGCCATTTGGAGTGGATGAAAAAACACTGTGGAAGCAGATTGCTGTGACTCTTATACAAAGATTTGCCTTTCTGCACATCTTCTACCTAGAACTAAAAGGAATGTTTATGCTATTCATTACTCTGCACTGTTGCATTTGTTGCTGTTTTTATCTGTTTTATGTGTCTTTATTTGTTTGCATATTTCTTATATGGCAGAGTGTTTAGTTAGCTCTCTAAGCACCAAAATGACTTATCTATTAGAAACACCTTTTATTCTCAAAAATAGAGGCAACAACTAAAGCTGTATGTATGAGGTCAGCATTAACACAAGGTGTAATAAATAAGAGGTCTTTAAAGCTTCTTTCAAAGAACAAGCCTCTTTATTAAATACACACAGATATAACATGAAATAGTAAAAGTGGCTAAAATGACCTGGACAAGACAATCTCACCCATTTGTGTTGTTAGATCCTGCTGGACATCCTGTTTGTGCAACAAAGTTACTCGCTGCTTGTTTAGAATCCACAGTGTTTTTCCAGTGGTGCTACAGCTCATGTATGCATGCTCAGTTGAAATGCCGACTACAAAGCATTGCAACCAAGTGAAAAAGCACACACAAAAGGAAAATAAAACAACATGTGTCTCAGCACACGAAATGGTGGACCTATTTCCTGGTAGAGTGCTTATGTAC
This sequence comes from Neoceratodus forsteri, assembly GCA_016271365.2. Taxonomy (NCBI): domain Eukaryota; kingdom Metazoa; phylum Chordata; order Ceratodontiformes; family Ceratodontidae; genus Neoceratodus; species Neoceratodus forsteri. Next base: position 1,540,376,453 of record CM057450.1, read on the forward strand.
CCTTACAGAAACAATCATATGAAATGTTTTCATTCTGCACACATAAAACTACCCAAGTGATATCGTGCTGCAAGTATGGTTTAAATGTTAAATTGAACCAATTGCATGCATATGCAATGCATGCAGCAAGCAAGTGTAGAAATCATGATTTTATGTTAAACTGAAAAGACTGCATGCATGTGCCATGTGTGAAAAAAGCAACTGGTCACTGATAACTGCACACATAAAAGTTAAGTGATTTGCTCAGGATGACATCACACACAAGTAGGAGTTGATGAGATTAAACCCAGGTCTTCATGCCTCTGAATCTCCTGTCTTGCAGTTCAGTGCCTTTAACCACTAAGCCATACTGTCTGCACACTATGGCTCACTTGTAATTCAATACATACTGTATCTGAATACATCTGCACCCATGCAGCATGCTTGTAGCCACAAAATCACTTAATTACTTCTGTCTGACCTGTACTCTTACTATTTTCTCTCCATAGTTTTGAGTGCTCCCATGCAGACAGACTTTGAGTCTGCAAACATTAAAGTAGCAATAACTCGACACACATACACCCATTGGCCAGTCCACCCCATACACACACACTGTAGCAGGTACAGCCATGCTGCTACAGACAACCCACAAGTATAGATATAAGTAAAAGTCTCTTACTTGAGTACTAGGGAGCCAGAGGCAGGGTCTTTAAGCGATGATGTCCATGGGTCAGAGTGCTGGGCGTACCCCTTGAAATAAATGGAGTTATTTTCTATTACTATTTTATACATTATGATGGTGGTTGGACAATAATGAAGCCACTGTTCTATTAACAAGGCCCTTGTTAGTTGAGCTGTGGCCTTCATTAACTCCAACACTCCATCAATAATGTATAAAATAGTAATAAAGAATACCCTATTTATTTCAATGGTGTACACCCCTGCAGTCTCTTTGCCCTTTGTCATAATGTGCCTGAGCATGGGATGTGGAGGTCAGTTTCACTGGGGGGCATAAGCCTGACTATAGTGGGGTTCCAATAGTCTGTGCATACCATACCGCTTAACTGTCCGTAAATGCAAGAAACAGCTCTAGAATGTCTGTAGCATCTCTAAAAGGTACACCTTATTTGGTTTGACTGAAAGGTGATATGCAAATCAGGAAAAATCAAATGTATAAGATTCATCTGTATATACCCCAGAGCAGTGCATCAGATTTGGGCTTAAACCAACCCAGTTACTAATCAATTTCTTTCCTGACTGAAGTTCTGCCCCACCCCAAAAGAACTTTGCCCCAATTTTTCTCCCCAACTCCATTCCATTCAATACCCATCCCTATGGGTCATGAAGCCACCCAAAGGTGAAGAAAAGTGAAAAACACATGAGTATTTCAATCTCCTCCTTCCCCAATCCCCATGTAAAAAAAACTGTACTTTTACTTACCCAACCATATGACCAGAACCTGTAGCTTGGCATAGTATGCCACCAACCCAGTTTAAGTTTGTTCCTCTCTCTCTCCTTTCACCAGAAGCTGGATGCTAGAAGACCATCACAGGTCCCCAACATGGTCTGTGACCAAGTCACCTTGCCATCTGAACCCACCCAACCTGGGTTGCTTGCTTCTTGCTTGGTTGCTGCTGTGGCTGCTGCTGCACTGCACTGATCAATGCCAATGAAGGCCACCCACACTGCTGTCACCACTGCTGCTAGGCCTAGCTTGCTGCCATGAGGGTCTGTGCTGTTTTTTTTTTTTTTGCAAGGCGAGCCTAGTAGAGTAAGTAGATAGCCTAGTCTTAAATTACCTTCTAGCCCACATTCTGCCCTTCAGTCACCAGGGAGACAGAGACTCACTAAGAGTAGAACAACAAAAATATGCTGCCACAACACTGTTATTGAGTATTCAGTGCTCATGGACTCCTCCAAGCTGTAGTGTGCAGTCTGTCTACTATGTGGTGGGAAAGACAGTGTCACACTTGCAAGGCTCATGCACTCTTTCTTGGCTGGAGCTCATTCACATCACATGTGATTATGCTGCTGCTAATAAGTGGAGAGTGTAGACAACACAATACAGACACAGTCGTAGTGTGAAAAGTGCCTGCAGTGTGGGCACACACAGGCCAAGTGGACTCTTATTGTGCAAAGATTAAATCCAAATTGAAAGCAATTATTGCCACACCATAAGAACAACCTAGCCATAAATCACGGGGTGGGGGGACCAGCTACTCTCCTCTGTCCTACCTAACTGGCACCTCTGCTTGATGGTAGAAATTCATTATTGGATGTTAATGCAATGATTTCCACTGTGTTCTGAGGTACTGTATCTCCATGTTTCATAATATGTGCTGATCATCATGTGGGTTAGTGTCCCTCATTGTCCCTCATTTTGAGTGTCAATGTCCCTCATTTCTGTGACAAAATGCAAGGTATGGTGCATACTTACAAGACCCTACTCAGCTCAAAGAGTGCTGAGCATGGTCATAGTGTGTATGCTCAATACACAATGACAAATGGAAAATAAGTGAGATGAAACAGTCATGGAGAAACACATTTGTAGCACTAAATATGAATAAGGGATTTGTATGGTCCAAAACAAAAGGGCAGGTTTCACAACACAGATGCCCCTCTTGTACAGGGATGTTGACTTCCTATATCCTAGGCATTTAGTGCAGTAAGCAAACAATACTTTACAAATTAATGGCAATTAAATGACAAAGTCAAAAGCCATTAAACAACATCAAAAGGATCAAATTATTGAGTTCACCTAATTTTATGGAATTCAAATAAAAATGCATTTAATGACTCTAATTGCTAGCAGTAGTGTAAGAAATAGAAGCTGATGTGTTTTTAGATGAGATTTGTACCAGCTTAGCTGCTGACACATGGCAAGAGTGCAGCATGTGAACCTGATGTGATGTTTAAATTATGTTCACACCAGCTTAACTACTGCACTCATGTCAAGCGTGCAAGCAAACCTGATGTAATTTTAGATGTTCACACCAGCTTACTCGTTTAGAGTGTTGTCAGATTTGAAAATATTTCAATATTTTTTAATTATCTTCCCTATTCTTTGTGCAATTGGATTATACTATCTAACAAATGACATCACATTCTCAGTGTTCACTCTGTTTCTTGACTGTAAAATGTATTTTTATTGAGGGCTTCAGCCTCTGAGAGAGACCCCAAAAGTAGTTCAGGTTCATTGCCACATTCTAAAAGACATTCTGTTAAGTTTTTGTTTTTTGCTTCTTTAAACTGTGTTTCAGATGAGCAAATCCTCCATGCCCTGATGGACTCTTCCTTTGGAATGTTTGTGTGACTGAGTCGGGTGACAGCTATTTCTTTTCAACAAAGTGTTCCATGACAGTGGTTTCTGATACAGTCTAGTTTCTAGACTTTTGCCTTTCTTATTTATCATAATGTCTAAAAATGGTAGGGACACCTGGCCGTGTTCATATATGAATTTTAAATTCTCAATGGTGTGATTTATGTATTCCATAAAAGATTGGGCTCTCCTCTGCAGACCATATTAAGAGACAATCATCAATGTATCTCTTCCACAGTTTTACTTTGTGGAAAAAATTATTTTTGTACAGTCATAAATACATAAAATAAATTTTCCCACTCTCTCATATAGGTGATGGCAAAGTTTGGGGCAAAAGTTGCCCCATCATGAGTTCCTGTCCTTTGTACATAAAATGCCCCAATGAAACAAAAATAGTTTGTTTCCAAGATGAACCTTGTCAGCTCAGTAATATATTCTGATGGAGGTTTTGTTTTGTCATGTGATTGTAAACTCTTAGAGATTGCTTCTAAATCCCCCTCATGGGGTATGTTTGAATAAAGACTTTCCACATCAATGGACACTGGCTGGTCTGTTTTACAACGTGTATGTCCTTCAAAATTTTAATGTTTCATTGGTGTCTTTTAAATATGATTTCTATAAGGAACTGGTGTTTGAATAAGGAAATCTACATATATTGCCATATTCTCTGTCAAGGAACCAATAGCAGAAACTATCGGTCTTCCAGGCACAGATCTAGTTTGTTTATGAACTTTTGATAAAAGATATAGAACTGGTTTTCTAGGGTTTGTTACTTGTAAAAAGCAGCTTCTTTTTTGTTTTTATAACCCATTTGTTCTCCACTTTCTATTCAGCAATTTGCTCTGATTTTGATTTCTTCAGTTGCATCATTTCGAACATTTCAAAAGATGACATTTTCTAGTTGTCAATTGGCTTCAGTGATATATTCATTATAACCCAATACTACAACAGCCCCACCCTTGTCACTTTGTTTTATTTCTACTTCTGGCATTTCTGGCATTTCATTCAATGCCTGCCTTTCTTTAGTAGTAATATTTTGAGCCTGTCTATATATTTTTTCCTTCATTAATAGCATGACATCCTTAGAAACTAAATTACAGTATGTGTTGATAGCATGATTAATCTGTGGTGGGGTAAAATTTTATGCTGGTTTAAAATCTGTCTTTTCTATTAGGATCTTGTGTAGTTACAGTATCAGGGTACTGAGAAAAAGTCTTTGAGGTGCAGTTTTCTAAAGAAATTGAACAAATCTATTTGTACTTGAAGTCATTGACTTTATTTGTGGGATGAAACTAAGGTCTTTCCGTAGCACATCTATTTGGGTTTCTGTCAAAATCACATCTGAGAGGTAGATGACCTCCAATTCATGTTGCGTGTTCTCGGTGACCTCCTCCACCTCCCAGTTCTGCCTTTCTCTGTTTCCTCTCATCATTCTCCCTCTTCCCTTGCCCTTCTTGTTCTTCTCCTGTCCTTTGTTCTGAAATATTGGTTTCTTCATTGTGTCCTAAAAACACATATTTTCTTGTCCTGGTCTATTATATTCTTTAAAATCACTGTCTGGGCCTGATGAAACATTCCTACCATCTTCATGGAATTCAGCAGTCTGCCTATTAGTATTATATGTTCATTTTCTGGCTCCTGCCATGTATAGACTGTGCTAGCTTTATAGTCACCTTCATTTTTCTGGTACTTTTTGCTTATATTCTATTAGCACAGTTTGAAATTTTAAAATAGCATTTTCTGTTCTGATTTTAAATTGGCAAACTCTGCTGTATATTTATCTTTAAGTATTGGTTCTAAAATCTCTGCTTCACTTGCAGCTTTTTCAGCTTCTTTGTTCACTTTTTGTTGGTTAGCAATATTAAATCATAGCTGCATTTATTATGAATCTTTTCCCAGTTCTGTAAATATTCTACATTGTACATTCTGAGCGATGGGCGCCTGTATGTCCATGCACTGTAGGATCCGTTTGTCCCTCCAGTACTGGGACAAAGAAGCAGCATGTAGATTAAATCTAATGTTCTTTTTCTTAATGTTTTCATAACCTCTAAAATCCACAAAATCTGTTTCAGGTTGTAACCCTGTACCGGATAAAAGAGCTTGAACCTTTTCTGATTGTTCCCTTGTGTTCACTGATCCTTTGTTTTAATGTCCTTTTGTTTTCCTACATTACAGCCAAGAAATAGAGTGAACACTGAGATTGTGATGTCATTTGTTGCACAGTATAATCCAATTGCACCAAGAATAGGGAAGATAATTAAAAAACATTGGAATGTTTTGAAATCTGACAACACTCTAAATGAAATATCTTCACAAGCCCTACGATTACTTACAAGCGAGGAAACTATTTGAAAGACACCCTTGTTAATGCCTACATACCAGTCTGTAAAGAAAAATCCACAGACATGGCTGCCCTTACCTCCAAAAGGCAGCTATAGATGTGGACATTGTGTCTATTGCTCCAACACTAGTAACACAGAACATTTAATCACCCCAGGTCTGAAAAGAAATATGAAATAAATTATTTTATTAATTGCTGTACAACAGGGGTGATTTATATGTTGACATGCCCCTATGGCATGTCTTATGTGGGACAAACAAAAGGGCATTAAAACAAAGGATCGGGTGAACACAAGGGAGCAATCAGAAACTTGAATATGGACTATGCCATGGCCAGACACTACTCAGAGGCCAGACATGGATCCCCAGCTTTGCTTAAATGTGTTGGTTTGGAAAAGTAGAACTAGGCAGTAGAGGTGGGGATTTGGGATTGAGACTTTTACAAAGGGAGGCATACTGGATTTTCTACCTAGGCAGCCTGACCCCTTTAGGTTTAAAATGAAGATATAACTCTTCATAGTTATATCAAGCAACACTAGTGAGTGAGACTGGCTTGTCCAACTCTTTTAGTCACTTTATAATTTCATGTTATGTCTGTGTGTATTGAATAAAGGAGGTTTGTTTTTGAAAGAAGATTCAAAGACTCCTTATTTATTACACCTTGTGTTAAGTGTTGACCTCATAGATACAGCTTCAGTTGTTGCTGCCTCTATTTTTGATTGTCTAATAGCTTTGAGGTAACTGTACACTCCCTGTTCTTTACCAGTAAGCCCCCAACTTCCATGAGAAGTAATTTTTTTGCACCTTTTTATTCTATAAATTATCCACTGTATATTGCTAGCAGAGTGGTTTTATTCTATTTTAAACATTTTATTTTTGGGGGCAGAGTATTATTAAATACAAATCTTGTTAGGCATTTGATTTGATTTCTGTGCCATATTGTGGACATGACCCTTCCAGATACAAACACCAAGTGTGGTATTGGCTCAGGCTCCTCTGAGTTAGCTTCGAGAAGTGAATGTCACGCATAAGAGGACTTCTGTTTCCTTATTTAAAATGTTCTTTTTCCCTTCTTTTTAAGACTGTGGTCTATTACCTCAAGACCTGAGCCTTTTTCAATTTGATTTCAAGCTCTGAAGAAATGGGAAATGGGAAAACGGAAAGCCCAGTATAGCGTAGTGGCAAAAATAAGTGCTAAGCAGCAAAACTATGGAGCTAAAGCAGCTTCTCCACTTTGATCATTTTGGCCTACGCTTGTGTTTTTTCATATCTTTGCTGCAAATTTTGTAAAACCCATGCTGAGGAAACTTTTATTTGTCTGGTGACTGGAAACCAAAATAGCAATCCTGGTTATTTCCAAGCACTCAATATTAGTTATTTTTGGCTTATTAGCAAGTAAGTCTTTTAATCCTATAGCACCTTTGTACTTTTTACTTCAAGGACTTTAATGTTTTTTAGGGAGCTAATTCTATATTAAATTATATGAAATCTGTCTGATAGTAATTTGTAGTAATTTATTTCTATATTCACTTTTACATGTGGTATCCAAGTCACTGATATTGTTAGCAACTTTTAGCTGTACCCCAGATGCTAGTGTGCATACTGTAGTCTGTGGCATAATTTGTAGATTTCAGTTGAGCTCACCACTTATATATATACATGTATTACACATATATTATAATCTATATGCTACATTGCAGTGTTAATGTTGTGCTAATCTATTACACTGTTATAATTTAGAACTAGATAAATATTCTGTATTCATATGTGTCCTTAGCCCTGGCCCTGTTCTGTACTAAAGTTCTTTGCCTTCTTGCTTAGTTGACGATCTACGATACAAACATACAGGCTATGGAGCAAAAGAATAAGCGGAAGGACAAGTTCTTCAATCCTTTTGGTGTGAGGAGATGGAAAAGGCAGAATAAGCAGCAGCCATATGAAGGTGCTAGAAGAATAGGAGTCATTAAGGACATAGAGAATACTGGGGATGCCGGAATACATTTTTTTGCTAGCTGACCTTCTCAATTATTAAGAACTGCCTGTCAGATCTGTTAGAAGCCACCAAACCTCTTGATCAGTAGAATCTGACTGTGACCTTGGCATGCGATGCATCTTATTGTGCCGTATTGAATGAACACCAAAACTTGTCATTGAAACTTGTCACTGTGAGTTAAGACTGCTCTAAATAAGAGTATAAATTCACTTTCTTCTTGCTCTCTGATGTTCTCAGAACTTGCTGCTTGTATCCTGAAATGAATTATACTGCACTTACACTGTAATTTAAGCTCTTTTAACAAACAGGTCCTTTTTCTAGATTCTGTAATACATCTATTATATTATCCCTATAATGTTTGACTTCAGCAACTGAGTAGACTGTCTAAGTGTGTACTAGTGTGCACTAGCATAATGGTCAATACTAGACTACAGAGGAAAAATATGGAAAGCTGTTCACCATTGCATGCGGAGTTGGATCTGGGGAAAAAATAAAAATATAGACAAAATATACAATCACTAAAACAAGTGAAAACCAAACAAACTAAGATCACAGATCACATGTTGCATAGTGTGCATACTATGATAGAGGGTGAACAAACCTCAACTCCAGTTTTCCTGTCTAATAAAGTAGCCTAACTATAAATATGTTTATTACTGGGAATGCTAGCATAGAGAACTCACCAAAGCCTGTATATACTAGTGATGAGCAGTTATCATTGCTTTTAGCAAGTCACTGGAGGAACCTGGATGTGAGAACTACATTTCCAGGATAAAGTTGACTATAAAGCTTCCCGAGATATTAGCATGCAATACTAATTACTAGCTATCAGAGGTAATGATGTTGTAATTTTACCAGGCTCTGAGTTCAGGGTAGTTAATACAGCACTCCATAGAACTATCCAAGGCATGAAAGAGCTTGCATCAAGATATGAAAAATCTTTAATGATACTAAAAAGGTCATGCATAGACTGAGAAAGTGGAAGGGTTTGGCCTTGAAATTGTAGGCAAGTGGAGGATATGACCCAGTATGTTCCAATTTGCCAAAGTAGGCAACTAGTGGCACATATGAGCCACCAGTGTACAATAAACTTAATATTCATGGAGCAGCTGATAGTGTTAAAAATGAGAATTAAGAAACACAAGATAGGACCTAGCAGTGAATCTTGCCAAGTTATTGACTATTGAAAATAAACTAGAGATAATATCACCTACTCCACCTTCAGACTCGGTAATTATTGATGAAATTGAACAATATATATTCCCCTGAGACAAGATTTTACAACCATTGAGATTCCAGAGTCAGTTTTAAACACCCCAGGATAAAAATTAAACAAGAGAAAGGGTAAGCAAAGAAAAATAATCCCAGACAGTGAACTGACAGGGAAAACCAAGTGGAAAAATAAAACAAACTCTAAACAAGGCAAAGAAAAAAGAACAAGATAACAAAAGGGTACAGTGGGTAACAACTGAGGCAATTACTAATAACAGTACCCCTGTACTCCTCTAAAGTCTGTATGCCTGTAACTGGGGTCTTAGGGCAACATTTAGCTGCTTTGGAAGAAGAAATTACTGCTTTTAGGATTGCTGTCCTAATTTAAACCCACCTAATATAGCTATCAGTGAGCAATCCAGAAATAGCATAAGGAGAGAACTAATAAATACTGTCCAATTTGTAAATGCAGTCATACAGCTCATATGTGTTTGGCTGATGATCAAGTAAACAACTTGGAAAGTAAGTATCCATCATTAAGATTTATATACGTAGAAATAGTGGCCATTATTAACTATTAGTGATTTGGTTGACCACAAGATAAATATTTATTTGTATGATCTTGATGTTAAATCAGAAGATATAGTCTCCATAGAAAAAGTCCCAAGGAAGGAGGCATTAATGTTCTAATAATACAATTTTCTAATAATACAATTAAATTTGCCAAAGTGACCAACTTCATCTGGTATAATAACTTATTGGAAAATGAGGCATCTCTGTAGAGTTTTTAAATAGATCAGATTTTAATATAAGAGAGCCAACCACTAGAGGTGAAACCACTGCAGTGTTGATTATGTATGATATGCAATCATTGCCCAGAGAAAATAATTGGAGTTAAAAGGTTCAATTTGTAATCTTTTAAGTAATGTGCTAACGGGTTCACTTGGGTTATCAGGGGTTTTAAAAGGTGGCAAAAGTACAAGACTCTCCCAGGTGGACATATTGTTGCGAATGATGAATTGGCCAAGCAAATTCTAGAAAAACTGGTCAATTAGATATGCTGAGCCTGCACATAGTAGACCCAATGAAAATGTTCTGAAACAGCACTGTATCTGATTTAGATCTGTTAAGAGGGATGTCCAAATTTTGTAAGAAGACAATTCCCTGAAGAGAACAACTGGATTCATGATTCAACAACATAAAAGGTCTAACTAAGGAAGTAAAACAGAATCCAACACAGACACTGGGAGGGAACTTTATAATTTCCTGGAATATAACTGGTATTGTTAGCAAATTTTGTGACAATTGGCTAGATTATATCCAAAAAGCTGACATGATTTGCTGTCAGGAAATGTGGCACAGAGAATATGATACCATTAAGATAAATGGTTATTATCTAGTGCATGCACCAACTATCAGAGAAAAGAAATTTGAAAGACCGTCAGGGTCTTATAACTTTTGTGGGTTAGGCATATTTTTAAAATATTCAACCTTGCATGTGGAGAAAACTTTCTTGCTATGCTATTTGAATATAGAAGTTCTGCTTTGATAGTATTTAATGTTTATATACCACCTAAAGGATCAATATATTACAACAAAGAAATATGGGAGCAAACAGATAAGGCCCTAACAAGTATTACCCTGAGGTTTCCAGCTATTGATATTTTTCTGGCTGGTGATCTAAATGCCAGGATATGTGAATTTGATGGCCTTTTGAATAATATCTTTTCGATTAATTGCAGCTTGATGTGTGTAAGAACAGCTATGGATTTGAAAACCAGTAAAGTAGGAATTAAACTAATTCAGTTACTGAGCAACACAACCTTTATCCACTGAATGGTAGAGTAAAGGGAGATACTTTGGGAACTTGTACATATATCAAAGCTAATGGTTTTAGCCCTTTACGGGGCAAACCAAGTTGTCCTGGTGGACCCTGTAATTCCCTGTGGATGGTTGTGCTCAGAAAGGGGAGGAGAGAAGGGCCAGGAAACATGACAGGGGAAGGACAGGAAGGGGAGCTCAAAAGAAAGACAGGAATAGGGAAAATGAAAGGGAGGGTTCTGTGCAGGGTACATAATCCTCTGCACTGCAGCAGCTCAGCCTTTTGCTGGAGTCTTTTTTTTAGTTTTTGTTGACCGGTAAGTGCACTAGAGAAATCCTGCCTATTTTCTGGCATGACCCGGGGAGGGGGATACAGATGAATGCCAACTGACCTTGAACCAGATTAAGCTGTTGGTGGTATTTTTAGTGAATGAGGGAATTTGGCCAGGACACTGGGGAAATTCCCTACTCTTTCCTTCGATAAGTGCCATGGGATCTTTAACATCTACCTGAACTACCACCAATCCAGGCAGATGGGACCTCTGTTTAACGTATCATCGGAAAGATGGATGCTGCCCACCCACCCGCAAAGGAAAGCAGTAAAAGGAATAAAAAGGATGTGGCCTGCCAAAGGTGGATGGCAGTAGGGTCTGGTACAGACAAGGTTGGACTGCCAGAGGTGGAAGGAGGATGGAAAGGGGAAAGGGGGAAGGGGAATGACAAGGGAATACGAGGAGAAGAAGAAAACAGAAGGAGAGAAGAGCGGTCTCGGTTCTCACTGTTACCTACAGGAAAGAGAGAAGACGATGGCTCTCAGGTTTTCACCTGGGAGGCCAGAAGAAGTGAACAAGAAGGACGGGGACCAGATATTGATATGTTAATACAATATGAACAAAGAATTGTAAAATAAATAAAAAGAAAAATTGGTAATGGTACATGAAAAGAAAGAAAATTAATAAATGAATTGCCAATCTGAGCACAACAACAACTCCGTTGTCTGTCTTTGTGGGAAAAGGAAATCTGGGACAATAGAGCCTCAGTAATAGACTGGACATTCTGGTCTGGTGATCTAATTTGTTGAAATTACTTAGAAATTGCAGATTGTTGTGAAAGTGACCACTTACCAATTCTGATTTGGAGGAATCTTTCCTGAACCAGACTTAGCCCCTGAGAAGTTTAAAGGAGACTGTCAAGTTGAAGTAAGATATAACAAAGGCTAAGGTGGAGCATGGAACTAGAACTCTAAGTAATGGCACCAGTAGAACAGAATGCACCTGAGCTACTTAAAACAGATTTTAAAATACCCCCAAGAGATTTGGACTAATTTTAATGATACATTTGATATAATTAAAACTATTTTATGTAAGGAGGTAATAGTTAGAAATGATACTAGAAAACCTGGAACATGGTTTGATGTGGACTGTCAAAACAAAAAGCAAATATATTAACCAAAATAAGAAAAGTAAGGCATAGTAAGAAAACAGAACTTTATTAGTTAAATCAGCAAAGGAAAAATTACTAGCGGTTCCTTAAGAGTAAGAAAGAACAATTCTACCATAATAAATGGCAAGAAATGCTACAAACTATGCAAAAGGGACACAAAATGATGGCACCTAGTGGCTAAAGGCTCCAGTCAATCAAAAATACTTTTGACTCTTTTATTCTAGAACAATAACCCTGGTAATACTTTTATTATTACTACACGGGGGTCTACATGGCTATTAAAACACAAAACTCTCAACCTTCCCTTGCTCCAGGATCATAGACAGTCCCACTGAGTGAGGCTCATGGCCAAGTTCTAGTCTCATTCCTGCCAACATATCTTGCCACAGCCCCTAACAGCCCATGCCCTCCAGTGTACACCAGAAATTTTGATATTCAACTCCTGGCCATGCTGCATATGTCCTCCCAGCTTGGCAAGCAACCTTCAGACATTGCATGCCCAAATTGTGGAACACCTCTCCACGGACATAAGGCATATGCCTCAAAACTGCACCTAAACTCCTTCATCAATGTGCATTTCCTCCACTTGTGCCTGTGGTTAAGTAGGTTCTATTTCCACACTATGACCTAGTTCAATTTTTGTTAGATTTTTTCACCTATCCTCACATTACCTTGCCACTGTACTACATGTGTTGTATTTGTACCTACTTAATTGCTCTGCCATGTTTACCAATGTCCTCTGTTATATTCATTGTCAGCACTAATTGTATTCTGTATTTATGACATGTATTCTCCACTGTCCACATTCCCAGGACGCACCTGAATTGAGCAGTACTCTGCTCAGTGTGCCTTCCGTAAAACTTTTAATAAATAAATAAATCAATAAAAGAATAAAGACACAGGCCCTGCTCTTGCGCCAGTGGAGAGTCTTTTTACTAACTCAGGGGTATGGATAGATTTATTCACCTTAATATTCAATAAATTAATTAATGCTCAATTTAGTCCTCCATCCTGAAGGCAGCTATTATAGTTCCCATACACAAGAAGGGTAGTGTTAAAGACCTTGCTATGTATGGACCTATAAGTCTCCTAGATGTGAGCATGTAAATATTTTCCAAAATAATTCTAGATAAATTGTCAACAGAACTAGATAGGCTAGGATGTCTTAATAAATTCCAGGCTGGATTCAGAGCTGGCTGTAACACAATGGACAACTGTTACATATTTTCACACCTTCTTGAAAAATACACTCTTCTTCAAAATGAAAGTTGTATGTATTGTTTGTGGACTTCAAATTTGCACTCAATAGTGTAAATAGACCTATACTCTGGAAGCTTCTTGACCAAAAAGGAATAAATAAACACTTAATTGTTATTATAAGTAGGTTATATGAAGGAACCTGGGCAAAAAATTAGAATAGGGGCTGCTGGCGATTATCCCAACCAACAAAAATAAGTAAAGGAGTAAGACAGGGTGTGTTTTAGCCCCCACCCTTTTAATCTATGTTAACAGACTCCTTGACAGTATAGAGAAATTAGAATCAGACTCTTTGAAAATTATGGACTGGAACTGTCCTTTGATGGATTTGCAGATGATATAGCCCTGTTTCTCTATCCAGGCAGGGCTTACAAAAGAAGATTGATTTGTTAGCCCAGAAAACCAATGAGCTAAAACTTCAGATTAACATTTCAAAACCTTAATTTTGTACTTTTGGTCCAGGCACCTACTCTGGGAGATGAAATATAGGTACAGAGAAACAGCTTGTAGTCAATAGTTATGTTTATCTCGGTCTTTGTTTCTCAACAAAATGGGTGGAAAAGGCAAGTGGAAAAGTCATGATTACTGCCAAAAAAAAAAAATAGCAGCAGCCTGGGAAAATATAATCATTCCTTTGGTAGAATGACTATGAAACCATTGCTAGAAGCAATAAAGGTAAAATATCTGACTCAAGTCTTACGGTACTGAAGTATGGAACACTAAAATCAGACAGCAGCTTATGATACCCATACATAAACTTATAAAGAAAACAATCACAGTGCTGGGCTCATTCTTCTGCTTACATACGTGCAGAGCTAGGACTTGAAAATATAAATACTGTAATTGACACAAAAGCTAATTTTTGGCTCAGTCTCACAAGATTACCTTTGGATAGAACCACTAAAATATGCCCATGAGAAAAAATTAAATGGAAAGCTATAACCTGTTTTAGATCCCCATGGCTGATAAATATACAGTATATTCCATACTTGAGAAGTATAACTTGAATTCCTTAAAAGAATATACTGAATCAAATATTGTTGTAAGTCTACAATACAAAAATATATACCAAAAAGATTAGGAAATATTGAATGGAAATGGAGAAAGAACTGATTAGCAGTTCTAAATTTTTACTTGTTCTCAAAAATAATGAAAACAATGCTAAGATGCAATACTATTTTGAAATTTTAACAGACCCTACACTAAGAGCCAATTTTACTAAGTATAAATTTGAAATATTTGAAAGTAATGTTCTGAAGAAGAGGTATTCAAAGATAAAGGACATTTCAGAAGAAAGTGACTTTGCAGTGGGCAGTAGGGAAGATCTCCTTCATGTACTATGGGTCTGTGAATGGTATACTAGTAGTAGTAGTAAGTAGTAAAAACTTTTATTCATTCCAAGCAATGAATTGGCTACTCAGCTGAGTCGAGACTCATTTTCGTGAGATCCATCATTAAGATATTCCAAACAATACTTTAATTCACAAATATAAAAATAAATAAATACAGAATTCACATAATCCAAATACAAATTCACAACCATTCATACAATGATATTATATACATACATGCAAATCTTACAAGAAAGTATACTAATGCTCAAATCAATTTATTTAAAAGGACACTGTCAACCTGTTTTGCATCATATTATTTCTAGTTTAAAACCCACATTTTATAATTGCTTACCTACTCTAAAATTCATTAATGTTGCTGTTTGTTTTGTCTGTCTCCTTGTTTAACAGAACTGAAATGTATGCTAATGTATATTTATAAACAACCTTGTTTTGTTTACAATCCTGAATCTATTCTTCTTGAATACTTTTGAACATCAGAAACACCCCAAACAGTGCATTCACTCATGAAGCAGTAGTCACCTAAACTCCTACTGCATCATGAGTGGCTAGACTGTGTTGGGTGTTTCTAAGTCCAAGAAAGATGCAGTGGAATTGATCAAGGAATGTAAACAAATCTGTGTTTGTAGTAACACCAGTAAGATAGGCAGTCTGTTTTTCACTTTTAAAAGAATCAGAATTAAACTACTAGATACATCAGCAGTCTTTACAGAATGTTAGCAATCATAAAATGTGTTTTTAAACAAGGGACACTTTGAGTCCTCAGGGGTTGACAGTGTCCCTTAAAACATTATTTAGGGTAAATACAGTGGAACGGTTTATATGGATATTCATTCTCTTACGAGAATTCTATTTTACACAGAAGATATCTGCACTAACAGATCTTTAGCAATCTTCCTCACTAATATTTCAAAAATAAGGAAAAGAAAGTGTGCAATAGTTAGGAATTAGTTTTCCTGCTTGGGGGATTATGAAGGTTATACACTTTGATGCTGGAATGTATTTTATCTGTGCCTTATTACTGTAAACTTTCTATATGTGGATGTATATTAATTGAATATAATGTAAACAAAAAAATGTGCATTTTGTAATGGCTTATGTCAAACAAATAAACTTCTTCTACTATATCTCACTTTGAAATTGCATGTGACTACACATTCTGAAACTCACGACCCCCACATTCTAAAATTCTATGCCCACACCACATTGTGAAATTGTATGTTGCCACTACAATCTGAAATCAAACACCCCAACCACATTTTGAAATTGTACGTACACACCACATCAGATTTATGCATCCATGACACATTATGAAATTACATATCCCTGCCACTTTCCGCAAATATGCCCCCTCATTTCAAATTGTGTGTCTCTGCCAGTCTAAAAATATGACACCACCATATTATGAGTTTTAGCATCCCTGCCACATTCTAAAATTATATGTCCCTGCTACTTTCTGAGATTGTGTCATTGCTGCATCTAATAATTGCAACCTGGTGACATTTCTAAATCTTATACCTGCAGTATTCTAAATATTGCAGACAACTTTGTCATTCTAAAGCTATGTTTTCCACTGCATTCCAACCCCTGTAACATCCTGAAGTACTGTACCTTGCATCTGCACATAGTGGAATGCATGCACTGACCCACCAGTGTCAGGTTTTTTTTTCAGATGTTTACTATTTTATGTAACGTGGGAGAAATAAGTGATTTAAGGTAGCCTGCAGGGAGGACTAGGCTGCAAGTTTAGGTTATGACATCATCAGTACTATAGCTCTTCACTGAAACTGGCTTTTATGAACAGGCAGTGAATTTATGGTTACAAAATTACTTGTAACTTTTAAACAAAGTAACTTAGAGATCTCATTTTGGCATGAGGCTGATTGAGGTATGCTGATCCAGATTCTGAATTTATTGATGCCAGACATTTCAGTCAGACTCCTCTTTGCTGCAATAAGCACAGTCTTCTAGTAAGCCCACAGAGTGGCAAACCACTGTGGATTACATGAAGCCAGAGTGGGGCAGCAGAGAGGAAGTAGCAGCCAAACATTACACTTCCAAAGTTCCCTATTGGCTAAAGCTGTAAATTGATAACTCTCAGAGAAAGCCCTGCAGCGGTCAGCAGACACACTGTTGCAGCTGTACTGTACTTACTATACTGTGCCAGCTGAAATTGCAGCCAGAAACCATGGACTCAAAAAAGGCAATGGGGAGGTAGAAACCCAAAAGTTTGTACTCCCCAAAAGATTTTCCACTATACCAAATAGCTGAGAGTGGTACCTCTTACCTGACTCTAGCAGCCCTGCAACAGAACTCCACTTGGAACCCTGGAGTAGGGATTTTCCTCCACGCCTACCTTCCTCAAGTCGACAACCTATACAGCACTCTCAAAGAAACACTCTTCAGCAATCTGAGCCATGCCAGCCACATAATATTAATGAGCAGATGACTTTACAAACTAGCAGCAACTAGTGACAGACTAGAGGTGATGGATACTGTTACTTGATACTGAAGACAAAATGGAAAATCTAATGAATCACAGGTACAGCAGTACAAGCAAATGCTGACAAATGATGGCCCTGCTACAAAATAAAACAATCTTACTACAGTTGCAGCAGTTGACATGGTCAGATATTTCTGAAACTTCTATGACATATTTTGAGAAATTCCTAGCCTACCTGCAGTACCACTACAGGGCCACGAGAGAGCTCTTCAGAAATACCTGAAATATCTGGAAATATTTGACCAGGTCTTTGAAGCAACTGTAGCTAATCAAAACCCTAGCTAACAGAAGCTCTTACTGCTTTATCAATAATGCAATGCCCAAAGCAAAGCTTTAAAAGGAAGATCCCCAGCACTGAAAAATATAAAGCAGCCAGGATGTTGCTGCAGCCAGTTTGACAGCAACAGGAAGTCTAAATAAAAAAAAAACAGTTCTGCAGGAATATTTTTCACAATTCATCACATTATTCCAGAATACATGTCATATATCCACAGGTCTTGTCACAATTTCAATAATTGTCCCCTTTATGCAATTTTGCCAAACAGAATTTTATACTTTACAAGAATTTTACTGGCAGAATTTAATTGTCATCCTGCTCCAGTAATAAGATCAAGATCTTTTATGAAATATGAAAAAACTGTTGCTGTGCACAAAACATAATTATCAGTTTTGAAATGAAGCTTATGTTGTAAAATGAAGGCATACTTGTTTCAGATCTTCTGTTTGTGAGTTTAAGTGCTTTACAGGGAGCAGAAGTGGATCCAGGATTTTGCAATTGGGGATGCTGAGGTGGTGTATACTTGATATGCAATTTTTAAATTTTTTTAATCCTTTCTGTTGTCTTCTAATATGTTTTTATTGCATTTTTACAAAAATATACAAATGTAATCTATAGTTCTGAATGTATATTTTCTTACAGTCAATAAACCAAATTTCCTTAACAAAGTGAAATGCAGCAGCACCAGGCAACCATGTTACAATGTGGGTGCAGCCATCAGCATCCACCACTGACAGGGAGTAACTATGGAGGACAGTGACAAGCTGTTTCCTTGAAGGATAGATGTTTTTCAACACATGGCCAGTTTGGTCAAAACCAGTAAATAAGCAGTCCTTTGAATATTAGAGGAAGTGCTAGCAGTCTTGTTATATTTCTGTTGGGGCTTCCACTGCTGGTATTATCATCAATAAGAGTTACCCTTGACTGTAGTAAGTTATCTCTGTCAATTTCTTATCTATTCCCCAAAATGTCTCATTAATATGATGACATTTGGGTATGTCATTTTCAGTGCTAAAGATCCAAAGGCTTCTTTTTTTTACCCTGCTGATTGCCCATTTATAAACCAAACATGATGCCACTAGCTTATTAAAAGCAATAATTGTTTTTATTTTTTTTTATTTTGGTGCCAGGCAGATACTGCTGCTCAGAATTCTTTTCATGGTTTTTACAAGTTTTATCTTGGGCCTTTTGTTATTTCCTTCCTCCACCCCAAAATCCTTCTCCTTCACAACAGAAACATCTTCTTCATCCATTCTTCCTCATTTGAAATTTAAATCCCTTTGCCTTATGCTCCACTACTACTACTTATATTTACTAATCCTGGCTACTTTATCATTGTTCAGATCAGGTTCAGATGAATCTGATGTTGTCAGTAAGAAACTAGTAGCATAGTATGCAATTGATCCATACCTGGAAGTGCCTTTACAAGTGGTATCCACCAATGTATTGGTTTTAGCTAGAGAACTTTTTTTTTTTTTTACTTAAAGGGCACTGTCAGCCTTGTCCCTCATTTTATTGCCACACAACAACAGTGTGCCTCTGTGGACACAGTGATCACATATGGTCCACAGAATACCCCTATACTATCATAATCAAAATTCTTACCAATTTTTGTGGTTTCACCATATTTTACTTCCCTTGGGTTCCCCATAAGTACATTGTGCAAGAAGCATAAGAAGATGAGGAGCATGTATCAGACACTGTGCCCAGCACAAACATCAATTTTGATCAGTAATGAAAGGTAAACACAAGCATGTATTTTCAAATGCTATACTAGAGTTACCATTTTTTAAAATGAACGAGCACTAGGGAAAGATGACAAATGCATTTGAAGAGTCACGAAGTCTAGCTCATGCATGAAGCGGATGCTACTGCACATGCATGGGATTTGTGCATCGTCCCACTTTCCTGCATGCGTGAGATTTCGGCAACTCTTTCAAATGCATTTGTCATCTTTCCCAGCAATCGGTTTCAGTTAAAACAGTAACTCTAGTACAGCATTTGAAACACATGCTGCGCTTAACTTTTCATTATGGCTATGTGTAAATTGACACTTGTGCGTGCACAGTGTCAGATGCACGCTCATCTTGCTTATGCTTCCGTGCACAATGTACTTATGGGGAACCAGAGGGAAAGTAAAATATTGTGAAACTACAAAATTGGTAAGAATTTCGATTATGTTATATATAGGGTGTTCTGTGGTGAAACACTCAGAGTGTTTTGCCACTGACTGCCTTTTTACTGGAATAAAAATTACACTAGCCTCTTTGCCTGAAAAGTGCTTTTACAGCTATTGTTTTGCCCTTTTTGTTTGTTTCAGTGTGGCCCATTTTTGTAAAAGGGTTCTCTTAAAACTCATTACCTCCATATGAAGTCCGAACTATCCATTGTTTACCTGACACAAAATGGCCACCCAGGAGGTAATAAGTTAAAGTTTTTCACCCTATTGCCTCTCTGCCCATCTGTTCAATCACACTCTTTCTCTCTTTCTCTTTCTTTTCTTTTCTTTCTTTCTCTTTCCTCTTCTCTGAAACTTAGTCACAGTGAATTGCAGCAACAGAAAGTGATCTCTGAATTCTGTAGCCTGGATTTTTTTGTTACTACTGTAGAGCCCACTTAAGTGCATAACAGATAAGTGCACATTCTGGATAAATACACAGTTTCTATTTGCCAATTGTTTTCCTCGCTCTGCAATGTGAAATATTCTGGTTACATGCACATTGGTTAAGTGCACATTCCTGGTAAGTGAACATTTTCACCACTCAATGATGCATCAATTAACATGTAATTGGCACCTGTTAAGTGCACCGCCTGTTTTAAGCAGGTGAAAACAATATTTAATGAGCATCCTGCCTGTAATGCCTTTTTAACATAGTGAATCGAGTGAAAAATAAAGAAATTCACTAACAAAATTATTTTAATTACATGGGTGTATTTTATTTGATATTATACTTGTTTAGATGCTTCTCTAAGTGCAAAATTATGAAAATAAAAATGCATCTCAGGCTCAATCTTCCCATTGAAAATATCTAGGTCTGATAAGTACACAGCCCACCAGTTGCACATTTTCTTTTCTGTACAAATAGGTGTGCATTTAAGAGGGCTACACTGTAATGCACTCAAGTGAAGTAAAGTCCCATTTTGTAAACAGGTCCTTAAAGTTTTCTCCTTTTGCCTGCAACCTATCTGTTTGTTTCTCTCTCTGTCCCTCTCTCTCTCTCTCTCTCTCTCTCCCTCTCCTTCTCAGTTACATGAGCTCTCTCCCAGACTGTCCAGGATGCATGCTGAAGCAAGGTGTCTATCTATCTATCTATTGTAAAACTGCTCTTTGAACCAATTGTTTTGCATATGTTTTATTATTGCAATTCTAGTCAATGTTACTGTTTTTGAAAATGTTCTTTTTGTACTGTTTTATATTTTAACTGTGGTAATTTATGCAAATAGAACTTGTTGCCCATGGACCAGCCTGTAGAATCAATCAAATGAATTATACCCAAGAACTGGGCCATGTGATACTGCATTGGTCTCTTGATGAAGACTGGCTGTCAAGTCTTGTGATCCAGCCCTTCAGGACATGGACAAATCCTTCCAAGAGAAGTTTGTTCATACATAGCCAGGCACTGATGGTAGTCACATTGCCATGTGACCTGGACCCTCACCACCACCTGCCCATCCATTTGCATGGAAGATGAAACAGGGCAAGGCAACTTCCCACCAGCTGGCATGTACATAAGGAAACAGAAAAAATGTAAGGACGGCAGCCAGCAGTCTTCTCTCCCATGCAGCAGTAGTGCTTCCCCACAGATTCAGAACGTACAGTAGGTGTATCCAGAATCCAAGGAGGGGTCTTATTTGTGGTAAAACAATCCTTCTCACCTAGTAATTACCTTATTCATAAACTACATGGCTTTTTACCAGGCAGGACCAGAGGTAAGAGAACAGTTGCCAGCATTTATGTATGAAACATAACACTGTATGTTTTCAAGGACATTTAGCATTCTGAAGTATAATCATGTTACATGTTCAAAAGTATCACAATCTTAAACAAGTTGTAGTCACCAATTTAATTTTTGTAACAATACAATTTCCTCTGCCAGATTTTTTAACCTGTTCATCAAGCATTTCTCTTGGGGAAAAATTCCAAATGAACACCTGCAAGCCTCCGAGTCAGGACACTTTTTAAGACAGAGCTGATTCAAGGAATACAGGCCACTTTTCTAACTACAAATGGCATTTTTGTGGCAATGCAGAAGCATAGGCCCTCTGGTATTAATATTTAGTGATGCTGTGCTCAGTTTTGTATCAGTAACATTTGAAGACCCAGGATGGAAACTTCAGTGGTGCACATACTCTAGGTAGTCTATGCTGTTTTAAAAATAATGCTTCTGGTGCTGAGTGAGGTTATTACTGAAAAGAAAAATACTGAAAGACAACTTGACTTGGAGGACCTGTTTGATTTTGACTAAATATTTTTCTTGGAGCAAGTGAAAAGAAGGATTACCTCACTTTTCATGACCTCACTTGCTATTATCAGATCCCTTCAGCCTCATTTGAACCCTAGGGGCCACCACAATAATAGAGCCATCTTTCTTGATGGATGGGCTAGTGAAATGTAGCAGCTGTAACAGAACCTGTACCTAAATGAGTAATTTTTTCTTGCAGTTTCTCTTTCTCTTCTCTCTTTCCTTCTCTCTTTTCTCTCTTCTCTCTCTCTCTCTCTCTCTTAAGTTAAAATGTCCTCAGTCCCTCAACCACTCTACCCTCATTTTATGATTTTTGCTGTCTCTGATACACCATTATTGTATTTTGGATCCCAAAATGCAGCATTTAGTATCCTACAAGAAACACCTATCTTCTGTTAGTCAGATGTATATATTTATTTTAGTTAAAAAATTAATAGAGGTAACATTAATGACTATGTTTAGGACACATTGTGTGGCATAGTTTGAACACAGAACAGAGCCCTGTAAGAATAAGACATACTGTACATTCAGATCTTACCATAGACATTGACTCAGTGTGTGACCTATGCAAATCTTCAGCTTGTTACTTGTGCCCTCTCAGCTGAAACACTGGGAAGAAGTAGGCTGCCTCTTAAATAAGATGCTGCATTTCAATTGGCTAGCCTAGATAAATAAACTATATATACAAGAAGACATACAGTATTAGGAAAACCAAAATACTTAAAATCTTTCATTATACAAGTACAAAAACCTTCCATTTTACTATCTGCATAGAGGCAATGTATAAAAGCTCTTCCCAAAATGTGACCTGCTATACCATGACAAAGCTTACCATCCACCACTGGTCTGCTGGGATAGCCTCCTCAGGATGATTTAGCCAGTGTTTGACTATACAAATATGGTTTTACAGTATTGCTTTTATCACCTAGCAAGGCCATACCCCTCTTTTGCTCCTTCAGTCATTTTGCCCTTAATGCAGCTCCTCTCACCTATCACACCTCTTTCATGCTAATCTTCTCTTCTGCTCACCAAGAGACCCACTGCATCTCACATGGCTTTTCCTTTCTGGTTAAATTCTGGCTGCCTCTCTTCCCCATATCTCTCCTCTTTCTTTAGTCCCTCCATTGGATCCTCTTACTTCATCAAATCCTCTGATGCTTGTTTCAGAGTCTCTAGCATGCTGCTCAAATGTGGGTAGGTCACATAACTGACAGCATACAACTGGACACTACCAGTCTGAGCAACTTAAGTCCCCTTTACCCTTGGTGTCTACTGGGCTGCACTGGTGACAGAGGCAGAGAAATAAGCCTGTTTGTGGGCCTCAAGAAAGAAAATGCTGTGGTACTAGGTTATTTGTTTGTTTGTTTTTTGGCCATTGCTGGGTGATTGTACTGCTTGGTAGGGTAGGTAAGAGTGCAAGGATAGTGGAGAGGCTGAGGGGTCAAAAGGGTGCTAGGGTACATCATTGTTGTAGGGGTGGTCTTATGACTGATAACCTTCTGTAGGATGCTACCAATCTTATATCTAAACCACAGTTGTGAACCCTTATGTGAATGACCCTGAAAGTGGGGACTACGCGATCTACTGTAGGTATATCCAGTGTGAAATTAAGCCACTGGTTTGCAATGAGCAAGCTTTTACTGTATTTGTGAAGTACTGCAACTGTGTATGGGCATAAGTACTGCAAAGTGTCTGTGTGTCTTTCATTTTGCAGTCTTTAGCAGGTTATCACTCTTGGGTAAAAGCAAAGTAGGGGACATGTTTTATTTATTTTTAATTTATTGAAATCTAGGAATTGCAACCTTTGAGTCAGAGACTCCTTTACAAAGGCTCCACATCAGATGGTTCACAGAAATACATTAATGCAAATAACAAACATACAAAGTGCAAGCACAAAGTACAATAAGGTATACAAGGTAATCATTAAATACAAGTAGCAGCATGTTGACAGGTCACAAAAGTACAAGCTACAGGACAGGAATTTAAATGCTAGGCAGGCCTAGCAAGCAATGGTGGGGGGAGTAGGGTATAGGGTCAGAAGGCAACAAAAAAGAGAGGAAGAAAACAGAGGAAAACATAGGAAAGAGAAAGGAGGATGGGGAAAGTACATGTAAACAGGGGGATGTAGGAGTCAAGTAGATGGTAGACTGCTGCTAGTGTTTTAGGGCTCCTGGAGAAATCCTATCTGGGAGTACGCAAATAAATGTCTCCTGGTAGGAGTATTAAACAGCTGTGGTAGGTTACTAGGTTAGTAGCCTGTAAGGAAACAGGTAGGTCAGGAATCTAGAGGAAAGGCACTTGAGGGTGTTAGGTACAGAAAGGGACAGACAAAAGGGTAGGGACCTGATAGGATGCAATACCTGTGGTGCAGACACCTTCAGAGAAGTTCCTGAAACAGTAGTGTTGCCCTTGTGCAGCAGGATTTAGATGCTTGCTTTGGAACTTGCAACAATAAAGATACAACTTAGTCTTCTGGAGAAGGTTCCAGTGGGGACTGGTGCAGGAAGCCACTTCTATTCTTCCTCAAAGGACACACAAGGATTTGGTGGGGAGGACTGTAGTTGGCAAGGAAGGAGGGGAGACAGGTCTACACAGGCAAGGCTGGGGGACTTGGGGTGGTGACAGTAAACCAGTTCACTCCCATGTAACTCCAGTGGATCTGGTACTCTAAGGTAAGGTAGTTATTACATCTCAGGATAAAAGGTCTGCCCTTAGGGAGACATCTGATGCAAAGCCAAAGTTCCAAGGAAAGGTCAGGACTCGAACAATACTAGTAAAAGGAATTATCTATTTCACACCAAATTAAAAAAGCACTATTTTGGTGTGAAACATTATAGGAGAGGGGCATGCGCCACTTGAAATTCTATAAGTTGCTTATATTTTATTTTTGTAATAAAATTTGCTTGTTTGGAAGTCTAGTATCTTCTAGTAGACTTAATGATTGACTCTGGGAGAGCAGCAAATGGCCACAACACTGCCCTGCTCCATGCTCTCTCCCTCCCCATCTCAGAGTTTGCCTTTTGGTAACGTTATCAGTGCATTCTTTTAAATAAGCTCATTTTACTGATTTCGATAAAATCTGTGGCATCCTTTTTAGCATACTGCTATAGACTATCACTATCCTGGGAGTGTAAGGTCTAGAGTGAGCCTCATTGAGAGCATCTGAAGTGAACAGGTGCTACAACCTTACAGTTGGCAGCCAGTGATCGATCCAGAGGTCAGACTGAACTTTGTGAAGCTCACAGGAGTGTTATGCACCTAGGTGCTGTTGTATGAATTTTTAATTTTTGCAGGTATGCCAACTTTGCCTAAGGGAGTTAAGAGCTAAATTGCTTTTGTTGACATTAATTACTGCACTTAGAGAGTGAATCTCTTTGTTCCAGATGCAGATGTTAGGAGTGGACCTGTGCCTTAGTTGAGGGAAACCGAGAATGGGAATGGAGACCAACTGAAAGTAGTTGCTGAAGTCTGAATGCTCCGAGCCACGAAGATGCTGTGGTCTGCAGGACTAACTTTTTCCACCATCTGAATATGTGGTATTTGGACCCATATAGGGCTCTCTATATTTGTTTGAAAACTACTTGAAAATTAAAAAGTTCTACATTGACAGGTATCATGGCCAGGTGTCACAGCAATACTGGTTTACAATTACTATTGCTTCCTTTTAACATGAACGCTGCATTAGCAATTTCTAAAGAGCAGTTTTGGAACTCCATGTCAATTGTCATCTTTATCTTGGAATTTGACATGAGAAGTGCAGAAGGACATTCAACAAGATAAGAATTAGATTTTATAAAAGCCCGACAGGGTACCCACTGAAAGCTGCCTGTTGACATAAGGCTGTCAACAATATGGCAACTAAATAACGTAATAACTCGCTGCTGCTGGCATTCAAGTTATCATAATGTCTTTTTACGCTGGCTTTTAGCCTCTGGAGGACTGACTTTTCATTCACCTATACTGAGTAATAATTGTTAAAGTGTTATTGTGTTGTTATTTAAAACTGTGTTGTTAGGTTTGTGAATGAGTTCAAGTCCAATACCCACAGTAAAAAGATGAGTGTTTTCATACATTGGGCAATCATTAACACAGAAAATACACCAGAAATACACTCTTGGTCTGAATTTGACAAGTGTTTGAGAAATCCAGCCATTATGGCTTGTAACCTCCTACTGCAGCAATCCTGATTATAATTGGTATTAATTATTTGGAAGTTCAGTGTCAATGACCTTTAACCTCTTGTTAACCTCCTACAGAAATAACTTAAAGTCTTGTATTCTACCTGTCTGATTTGTATTGGTGTAACTTGTACTATTTGCAACAGGCTTAGATTAAATGAGGCTTTTATTTTTATTATATAATAATTATGTTTAGTAAAAGCCATTTATGTGCTATCAGGTGTAGATGCTATGGGTGGACCTGGGAATAGTCTGCAGATGTGTGAAGTGGTGTGGCCACATGGCACCAATGGAGGCATCCAGTGATGGCTACATTGGGGCATGGTGTGGGAGATGCAGACTTGTTCAGGGTGTAGACTATTGCATGCTATATTATTGGATAAAATGACCTTTGCTGAGGAAATGGGCTGAAATGTAGCAGTCCATCTCACATGCCCAAAAGTAACTGGCGAGAATGGTTGGATTGAGTTCAACCAGGGGACACGAAGCAGCATGCACTGCAGGGTGCCCCAAGTGGTTTTCCAATTCAACGTGTCTGAGCTGGCACATATGCAAGCATGGGGAGGAACTAGCATTTCTAGGCAGGGTTAACTCTGCAGGTAAAAGTAGCCCAATGTTAGGCCCAGAGTCCCACCCAGGTCTGATATATGTGCACCCACACCAGTCTCAAAGAAAAGCGCTCTACTGGTCTGCAGCATGAAGAGTGGCCATCACAGCTCTGTTACATTTGGGGAAATCCCAGATGGTCTCCCTTGCTGCTAACATGAGTCAACATAATTTGGGCTTTATCTAGAGGCATTTGAATATATTTTATGACTGACACGAACAGGTACTAAGATACTAACAAAAGCTCTGCAGGAAAAGTTTGAGTTCTATTGGTAAAATGAATCATGATGTGGAAAGTGTCAACAGCAGAAATAGGTATATGACCTTGGACAATTTATTTATGAAAAGACTGATTAGAGACATACTGTATTAATAACTGTATATTTTATTGCCTGTACAGTACTGTACTCAGTACTAGGGTGTGCCTGCATTAATTTCATAGCAATGGCTGAGTTCACAAGGTGATTCAAAACCAGACCAATACTATTTTAATAATATAAAATAAAGTACATTGGTTAGTTCTCCAGGAGATTATTTTAATTATAATTGAGCTGTCAGATTTCAACTTGTCATGAGTTCACTTTTTAGTATTTGATATTTAGTGATGTGCCTTGTATAATGTATTGTTTAAATGGACAAACCTACTTTTTATTGTCTTTTGTATTATTGAATTTGTAAGAGTTTGGACAACCAAACAAATTAAAAAAAACGAACTAAATACCTAGTAGACTTATTTTTTTTTTTTACTGGTGGTGCCTGAGCCTAATTTTAGATTGTCTGGATGGTTTCAACATAACCAGATGTGGACTAGAGGATCCCAGTAGCAAAATTGGAAGACATCAGCTGCTGGTAGAGGTATTCCAGAACGCATTCCTATTCCCAAAGGGTGGAGGGGCCTACAAAGGAAGGAGCCATCCTTGACTTGGTCCTCACAAATAAGGACAGTATAGGTGATCACAGTGCAGGACCCATGGAGAAACAGTGACCATCAATCTATGTGGCTTACTATCATATTAGAAGCAGGAGGAATAAGTCACAGATGAAAGTCCTGAACTTCAGGAGGGTGGACTTTGGCAGGATGAGGGAGTTATTGCAGGAGAAGGTAAAGGGGTAAAGGCAGTAGAGAAGGCAGAAAAGAAACTAGAATTTATAAAGAATGCAATATTGAGGTCACAATTCATTGTATTAGGGCAATTAGGAGAAACAAGAGAGACAGGAAGCCACTGCTGTACATATGGTAGAGAGAGTCAGTAAGGGGAAGAAGAAGGCCTTCAGAAAATACAAGAGTCAGGAGAAGACAGATACTGTACGATGGACTATTTAAGTAAGATAAAAAGGATAGCAAGGCTGTGGTGGGCAAAGTCTGATGCAGAGCTGAGAACAGTGGAGGGATCAAGAAGGGAATTAAATGTTCTTCCACTACATACTACATACTGTATGTGAAAATTCAAAGCAAAGAAGGATTTGTCAGGCTGAAGAACAGGGAAAGATGGGAGTACAAGGATAAAGGAAATGCAGGCATGCCCAGTCAGTTTTCTGTTTAATATTTACAGCAGAAGAAAGGGCCAATACTAGACTGTAGTCACGGTGAGTGGGAAGGGGAGAAGGGTCAGTGTGGATCCAACTACAGAGAAAAGGGAGGTGAAGGGAATAAATACACTAAAGATGGACAAGTCCATGGGCACTAGATGGGTATGGAAAGAGAATGGGCAGGCCCAGCTGCATTACTAACTCACCTCCTTAATATTTCTCTGGCTAAGGAGGTGATACTTAAGGACTGAGGACAGCAAATGTACTTCCTATGAACAGAAGCAGAAGCAGGAATGAGCGTGGAAACTACAGACCAGTCAGTTTAATGTCCATTGCAGGAAAACTACTAAAACCCAAATAAATGAGAGGCTGGTGGATTTCTGGAGGCAAATGGATTTCAGAATGTCAGACAGCATGAGTCCACATGGTAAGGTCATGTCAGATGAACTTGATCAACTTTTTAATTCAGTGGTGAAAGTGGTAGACAAGGGGCAACCAGTGGACATACTGTATCTCAAAGTTTAGTAAAGCATTTGACTGTCTCACACGAATGGCCAGTTAGCAAGCTGGGAAACTTGGGGTATGGAATAAAATTACCAGATTGGTACAAAAAGTGACAGAAGCCAAAGGGTTGTCCTTAATGGGAAATACTGAGGTTGGGGCACCAGTGGTGTGCCCAGGGATTGTTTGGGACTGATCCTCTTCAACATTTTCATGTGATATTGGAGTGGAATCCAAGGAAAGATCTTCCTTTTTGCATATGATACAAAGATCACAGAAACACAGAATTTGTCAGCAGAAAAGGACTGATTGGCCCACCCAGTC
Source organism: Neoceratodus forsteri (assembly GCA_016271365.2). Lineage (NCBI taxonomy): Eukaryota > Metazoa > Chordata > Ceratodontiformes > Ceratodontidae > Neoceratodus > Neoceratodus forsteri. The sequence goes on from CM057450.1 coordinate 1,540,405,551, forward strand.
TGCTCAGATGGTCCCTACTTAATCTGTCTCCTCAGACTCTAACCGGTCTTCAGATACCTCCCTTCTCCATTCCTGTTTACTAATATTCCTCTGTGTATATCCCCATGTGCTTGAAGACCCTACTGTTTTCACTTCCACCACTTCTGCTGCCATTCTGCACCAGGCATCCACCACTCTTTCAGTGAAGTAGTACTTATTTGCATCCTCTTTAATGCTACCCCCCAGCTTCATCACATGCCCTCTGGTCCTGGTGCTTTCTCATTTGAAAGAGACTTCACTCCTGCACCCTGTTCACCTCCATGAGATACTTGTAGGTCTCTACCATGTCCCCTCATCCTCCTCTCTTCCAGAGTGTACAAGTTGAGATCCCTCAGTCTTTCCTCCTAAGTCTTTTAATACATCCCCTGCATCATTATAGTTGCCCTCCTCTGGACTGCCTCCACCCTGTCTATGTCCTTTTTGAGTGCAGCCTCCAGAACTAGACACAATATCCCAGGTGGGGTCTCACAAGTGAGTGATACAGTGGCAACACCACTTCCTCCCTGCTGGATATACCTCTCCCTATGCATCCCAGGATGCCACTGGCCCTACCACTGCTTTGTCACACTGTCCTACCACTTAAGGTCATTAGATATGATGATTCCAAGGTCTCTTTCCTGTTTAATGACTGTCAGTGCCCCTTCCCCATACTCTGCTCCTAGGTTCTATGCGTCAGGTGCATGATTTTTCCTTTAACTGGGTTTCCATTAATTTTGCACCACTGATATGAGACTAATCAGCGTGTAGTTTCTAGCCTCCTCTCTGTTGCTTTTTCTTATGGAGGGGACCACATCTTCTCTCCTCCAGTCCTCTGGAACCATGTCTGTTTCCAGTGAGCTGTTGAATAAGGCCATCAGTGAGCACTGTTAACCTCACTGAGTTGCTTTAGGACCCTGGGTGTATTCCATCCAGTCCCATAGCCACCCTTCCAGAGCTGCAAGTCCCTTCAGCACTCTTTTTCTTCTGAAAATGGTCTTGTGTCCACCCCACCCTTAGTTCTTGCTGCTCCCTGGTGGTCCCCCCACACTATGAAGACTTGATATGAGTACCTGTTCAGGATGTCTGCTTTTTCTTACTCTCTTCTGTGCAGTCTCCACCATGCTACCTTTCTTTATCCTCACTATCCCTCACCTTTTTCCTCTTTCTCACTAATGTACGTCAAGAAAATCTTATCCTCTTTAGCTACTCCTATGGCTATCCTTTCCTCTGACTGCACCTTTCACTCCTCACTGCCTTGCTTGCCCCTCTGTTTTACTTGGTATATGACCATGTCATCCTCCTCTGCATTTCCTTATACCTCCTGAATGCCACCCTTTTTTCTTCACCACCTGGCCTCTTCTCTAGAGAACCATAACATTCTCTTTTCCTTCTACTTTAACATTTCAACCTCCCATAAAGTACTGTAGTCCCTTCCCAGAGAGATGCAGGCCTTATCTTCCATAGAGGCTCATATATCCCATGTTGGCCTAGTATCCAATGTAGCCAATGCCTCCTCCATGCTCTATGCTTTCAACCAATTATTAAAAGCCCTGAATGTCCTATCCTCTCCCCAGCCATATACAGGTAACACATTGGCAAAAGCCAGTTTATATGCCTCCTGCTTGAGTCCCTCCCAGCTCCCTGAATTTGCCCTACACTACCCCTACCCTGTCCCTTGACAAGTCATTTGTCCCCAGATGGATAGCAGAATCTAGCTCCCTCCTGCCTCTTGCTGCCTAGCAATCCTCTGGATCTGCTCTCCATCCCTAAAAGCTGAAGCACCTTCAGACCCCTCAGGCCCTTCACCTCCCTTTCCCTTTCTCTCCCCACTCCCAAGCCTATCCCCCTAAAAATAGAGTCCACCTCAAACAATTACTTTCTCCTCAGCTGACAGTCTCTTCCTCCCTTCTGAGGATAGCTGTTTTCTCCCTTTCTGTTGCTATGGGTAGAAACTTCAGAGATCATGGACGGTAGACAGTGACCAGGGAGAAAGTATGACGGAGGATCTGAAAGGGCTGGAGAAGTGGTCAAGAATTTGCATCTGAAATTCAATCCAAAGAAGGAAAGGTAGTGCACACGCAGGCAAGAAATCCAAGGACTGAATACAGAATGTGGGTGCTGTGAAGAGTACAGAAGAGGCTAAGGACCTAGGAGTAATAATATCAGACCATTTGAAGACAACAGTACAGTACAACAGGGCTATGGGGAAGGTGTATAGGATGTTGGGATGTGTAGGAAACAGGAGTAGCTGTAAGAGGAATGAAGTGATTCTGCCACAGTGCAGCCCCTAGTATGTCCTCATCTGGAATACTAAATGCAATTCTGAAGTCCACACTTGAAGAAAGGTAGGGACATGGTAGAAGTAGTCAAGAATAGGGTAACAAAATGACTCAGTGGTAGTAGCATAAGACTTGCATGGAGCAGTTGTCAAATCTCAACATGTTCTGTATACTCTGGTTGCAACAGGGGCATGATAGAGATGACCAGATACCTTCACCAGATAAACTACAGTAGGTAACAGTGAAGAGTTATTTATGCTGGTGAGAGCAGAAGCACCAGTGGGAAGTGAATGAAGCTGGCAGGGAGGGAGGAGAATTTAAGTGGGGCATCAGAAAACATTTCTTCATGCAAAGGGTGCAGGAAGAGTAAAATAGGCTCAAGGAAGATACAAAAGGAAGATAGTCTGAATGAAATCAGTGGCAGAATTCAAACACAGGTGGACCAGACATATGGGTTGGTGAATCTAGAGTTGAAATGGAAAGGAGAAAGGAAATGAAGGGCCACTCGGGCCCTCAAAAAACAGTAGTAGGTACTGTAAAGCAGAGCTGGGCAAACTTGAAGGACTGCTGGGGCATAACGTCTACGTTTCCATCACAGAAAAACTAGCCAGCCCATAAATTAGAATTTTTGCACTGAAGAGGGTGCTGTTGGACCATTTCCAAAATTATTAGTTAGATAGATAGATAGCTAGATAGATAGACAGATAGATAGACAGACAGACAGATAAAGAGGCAGACAGACAGGCAGACATTATGGATTGCAGTGAAAAATACATTTATCTCCACTAGTGAGTGGTAAGACTCATAACTCATGACGGAGTCGTGAAGCCACAAGATTAGTTTTAAAGGTCTTACCATTCATGTGTGGAGATAAATGTCTTATTATAAGTCCAACTAAATATTATGGGCCCCATTTAAAAAAGCAACTTAGAGCGGCACAAGGTGCACAGAACGAATCATGCACAGCATGCTGTGTCAAGGCCATTGTGCCAGATTCAGAAAGAACAACGTGCACGGAATAGAGCCTGCCCATGACAGGGTCACAATGTGCATCATCATCAAAGGTGACACACTGCACATAACGGTGATGCACCATGCACATAGGATACATTCTGCACCATGACACACTGGCTGCAATGGCAGAGATGGCAGCAAAACAAGGAGAAAACAGCCAAGTCAGCCAAAAGCACAAACAGAAGAGAAACTTATCAGACAAGGAGACAGACATCCTCATAGAGGAGGTGAACAGTCAGGTGAGTGAATGCCAGACAGTGAGGGAGGCTGGACAACAGTCTCAAACAACAGTAAACAAACAGCCAACAGCAAACATGTAATAACTAGTGCCTCCAACCAACAGGACAACCTGCTACTGCCATGGGGTGGTGACAGGGAGCTGAGAACCCAGTGGAAGCAGGCTTGGAATGCAGTGGCCACAAGGTCAATGTGGTGGCCACCTGCAGATGCAGCCCACATCAGCTGCAGAAGTGGTATAATGATATCAAGCATTGGGCGAAGGAAGCTGATGCACATGAGGCACTGTGCCACTGGGACTGGTGGTGGCCAAGCCAGATAAATACCCTCAGTAGGCATAAGGAGCTGGTGGCAGCACACATCAGTGCATGCACCATACAGGGTGACAGTGAGCTGGACCTGTTCCAGCACCACAGTGCCACAGGTATGTATGACATGATACAAACATGGTGTTGCGTGACACTGCATGCCACCCATATGTGGGATTAGTGCAGTGTGGGTACACACATCCAATAGCAGTGAGGGCAACCAATATTACAGGATACACACAATAAAATGATTTTTGCAGATATGTCTGTTCCCACACCACAGAACATGTTGGAGGTGAGGCAGAAGCTCACACCAGTGCCACACACACAGCGCAACAGACAGCTGTGAACAGCAGCAGTTTGATGACCAGACAGATATGGGTCGACCAAGGGTGATGACAGCACCAGTGATGACACCGAGAGGGCCACAACAAGCAGTGGCCATCAATGGGCAAATGACATCATGGGCGGTCCAGAGGACAACCAACACACACTGGTGAGGCACACAAGGCACAGGTGCCCATGACAACACACTGGACAGAGACATGGGACAGAGGATGAGGGCACTGTGTGACAGCACCATAACACCCAGCAGTCCAGACCAAACACCGCAACCACACAGCAGTGCCCTGACCATGAGGCAGTGGATGACTTCACCAGATACTGCATGGACATGATGGACAACCAGGATGCAGTGCAGCTGAGCTAGCCGCCATCTGCATTGTGGTACTGTGCTGAGAATGGTTTTCTGTTTCTGTACATAATTCTCAGTGTGATATAAAAGTAATGATGGGATTGTTTTTTTTTTTATTTGGGGGTAAATTTGTTTCTTGTATGAAACAGTTTGTAATTTTGATAGTTAATAATAAGATATTTGATATTTTGAGTCTTTTTTGAGAGTGTTTTTGATGTCCTTCTTGCCTCTTCGCTTTCGAGAATTTATTTAAAATTGATGAATTATTAATGCCATTAGTCTGAGTGTCCTAATGTAATAACTTTCCCATAAAATATATATAGAAAACAATTATACTTACCTGAATACAGATTAGTATGTATTACACTCAGTTGTAGTGATTTTAATAGTAATTGCCACTGTCTATTGTACATCGATATGTAAATAAACAGGTGTTGTGCAGCTTTATGTGTTAAAAGCAGTATTTACAAATTTGCAGCATATAGACTGCTTTCTGCTGACATCTTTTGAGATTTATCATTTATAATGGATACCTTAGGAGTGGCAATACTTATATCTATACTATTCGGGAAATTATATATAAATAGGGCCATGATGATTTTACGTGGCCATGCGAATGTAATTCTACAGTCTGCACAAGTATAATGGTGCAGTTCAGTATCATTTTCTCGTAAAAGAAATGAGTTATTGAAAAGAACCTGTAGTATGATATCTATTTTAATAAAATAAGATATGTTCATTAGAAAAGTTTATATGGGGCTTGTGTATAAGCCTGATAGATGGAAAAATTAATCCAGATTTAATGTTTTGGAGGAAACATCTGTCTTAAATTTTAACTATATTTAATATCAGATTGTTGCATTGTTGTGTGAAAACTTATATTTGTTGGGACCGTTTAACGATGTGCTTGTACATATTTAAAGAAAGTATGAATTTACAGATAAGGGTGCTATACTTTAAATTAAATTAAATTAAATAAAGTATTTATGGAGCAGTATATCTGTTAGCCTTAGTAATTAGTATTTAATATATAGTTAAGATCTGAGCAGCATTCTTGTTGTTATTAATAACATGATATAATCTATAGGGCATTATGCCACACTTCACTAATGGCCATTCTCATTGGAGCAGTTTTTTTTTTTTTGTTGGATCTTTGTTACATGGATACATCAGATGGCAATTGAGCTATTTAAGTTTAGACTGTTTGATTAATGAATTAGAATACTTGGTTTGGATGATATTTCCAGTGACTTTTTGCATTGCAACAAAAAATGATATAGCTGTATTTAAATAATGTAATATATATGCTGCTGTATTAATGAGTGAGGAAACTTTAAGTATTTTTATCGATTATTTCTGTTATTAATTATTTAGAATGCTAATGAGAAAGATCAATTTTTTCATGTTAATTGACTGACTAGCATGGATTAGAATATTGATGTCATAGAAAATCAACTATAAAAATGTATGGACGTCTTAGTAATATGACACCTTGAAACCTTAGGGAGAAGGCAAAGCGCTAGGTTTTGTACCTGTGTAAATTGACCAACATTTAAGCTGTAGAGCAATTTGGCTCAGCAATAAAACATTCTAAATGTGCAATATTCAATGGCTGCCATGCATTTTCCTCTCTCCAGAGTGCAGTTATTAAATCTTTCTACAAAGTTTGGGACTGGCTTCCTTTAACTGCACCCACCAACCAACAACAGGGCGCTGGGTTGTCGTTTGGAAATTGCATGGTGGTACAGCACACAATACAGCTGCCACACTACACAACACCCAAATAGACCTCACCCTCATGGACCTGCATGATGCTGTACGTGCAGTCAGCCATGAGAAAGTCGAACAGCAGCAGGAGACCATGGCAACACTATGTGCCATGAAGCATATGCACTCTGTCAGGAGGCCAAGGAGTGCATGCACAGTGCCACAGAGCAAAGTTTAGCACTGCAGGCTGAACATACGCAGGTCCTGCTGCTACTCAGCCACTGCAATGAGGGAACACACATGGCAATGATGTGCTGCAGCAGGAAGCATGTCACTGGGCCATTCAGCATACAGCCATGCAATGCCTACAACAGTAAGCACCAATGGGACCTGTGGATGCAAACACAACCACCCACCAAAAGGACACATGCAGCAGTGACCATGGAGGACATCAGAGATCAAGCACATGAGTATTGGTGATGTCCTCATGTGCAACAGGACATAGACCAACACATCAGCAAAAACAGCACCATTCCATGTGCACAGTGAAACAAACAACATCACAGGCATTGGTGGGGACACATTGAAACAGGCCACAGAGATAGCATCAACCATCACAGCTCAACTGCAAGAAGGCGTTACACACTGCATGGAGGTGGATAGATGCAGGCACTAGGTATAAAGTGTGACACCACCAAGGACACGGCTGTGCCAACAGATAGCAGCATGCTGGCGGTGGAAACACCACAGGACAGGGCAGTGCAACAGGTAAGCCAAGGGCACAGAGGAGTGAGTGGCGACCCAAGGACCGACCAGCAAGGCCAAGCTGGCACATCCTACAAGGGCATCTGGGACAGACATCATGCACCACAGTGGGTGGTGCAATGGGTGTGACATATCACCTAGGGTCCTGGTGATGCAGTGCGGGACTCACAGCATGATCATGGCACACAGGTCGCACCAGCCCTGAGACGCAGTGCATGCAAATGTAAGAACACAACAGCCATGGCCAAGGACATGGCAGGGGTGGAAGGACATGGCAGCACCCAAAACACCAACACCATGCCCATGCCAGCAACCATGACACAGGCGAGATGAAGCTGCAGTGCAGGAGGCACCAGCACGCATGACAGCCATAACATGGGACATCAGGATGGATGAACAGACATGGCAGGCAGAAAAGCTGTGAGGGGCCATGGTGTGGACCAATGCATACCCATGACAGGGCAGGACTAGTCAGGGATGCACACAGCCAAAGGGATGGGCAGTGTTCTGCACCCCAGTCAACTAGCGGATGTGGTACGTCAACAAGGATGATGCACAATGTGTGCAATGGTAGACAACATACTGTGGCATGGTGTGACACAACAAACACACATGCATGGCGTTAACAGCACACACATGATGGCGCCCATGCCAGTCTCCCCACACAACCCTGCAACAACAATCATTGGCACCCTGGCAGCAATGGCACATTGAATGCTACTGCCATAATATTCGCCAGTACGCACCAGTACAGCGGACACTGGAGGGAACATTGTGGTGCGAACAAACAGCACAACACAGCACAGCACAGCAATGCACAGGACCAAACCATGGGTTCCACCTTGTTGATTGGTGGTTTGGCTTAAAACATTGCCATACCGATGTGTGACTAAGAGAACCCAGCTGTAGTGTGGCTGAATGGCAAAGGTAACAGGGTGTACACTGCTGGCAGTGTGTACCACACTGTGGCAACAATGGACGACTGTGATACCATTGCACACATGGAAGACACATGGGAATGCCAGTTGTGATGCACAAAATCTGGCTGCAACATATGAATGGCCACATCAGTAGGGTTGGCAGTGGAGCCCTGTGGCCCTACTGGCTGGGATGGACCCATGCCCGACAGTATGTGAGCACACACTGTGGGGACACATGTGACTCAGCAACATATGGTTGCACATATGCCATGGGACAGGGAACACCGCCGTACAGTGACACACATGAGGCACTGCCAATGGGCATATGGCTACACACCATATACACCCATACATTTCCACACCATTACCCACAACATAGTATGGTCATCTGCAACTGTCATGTACACATATGCATCACCCCAATACACACACACATACACACATGTTGCACGGCACGTTCCACACATAGTGCTCGGTGCCTGTGCAACAGTGCTGCCCATGACATGCCACCCCTACAAACACCCTGGCCAGCCACATCATTGCTAGCCATCATGGGCAGTGACCTCTGTAGGCCTGAATTGTGCAGCATTTGATTTCCAATGCCACCAGCATGCTCGTGTGGCTGTGAATACCATGGACCACGTGTGTGTGTGTGTGTGTGTGTGTGTGTGTGTGTGTGGTAGTGTGGAGGGCATACTCACACTGGATCAGTCTTGGCATACACACCATAACAACCATAGGGTACAGTTACACACACAGGGAAACACGAGTGTCTCCCTACAAACAAAGACAAACACAGGCATAGGTAAGTAACAGCTATTTATTCAACAAGAACATAACACAGAACACAATGGCAATCAGACTTTAGTGGTAACAGGCATGCATCATCAACAATAGAAACAGTCACAATACACATTAGCAGGTGAGGGGTGTGGGTGTAATGAAAAGAAAACCAACAGTGGTGCAATGTAACATACTAATGAAGGGTCCTGTGCAGTGTACAAGGGAGGGTGCCGCACATTATGGCCACGTCCAATCCAGCACAACAGTCCGGTATCGACATACGAGCCTAAAATATGACCAACAAACAATTAACTACTGTTAACTCTGCTACTATATAATAAACATGCAAAAAGGTGGTGGGGCCTGGGACACACTTCAGTGCTACATGCATCCCCATAGCTACATGAACCGATGCACTGGTGGTGAGCGCAAGTTGACATATGGCTCACTGGCCATTGTATGAAGCCAGATAGTCCAAGAGGGCACCCACATCTCTATGCAGCATGTACAGGTGTGTGGCAATGGGCCGGAGGAAGGTATACAGTGAACATGCAAAGTGGACCTTGCCCCCCTGTTTGCATCTGCACCCACATGTGTGGTGGCATCTGTGTCCTGTTCAAGGCCAATGTCCACATGTGCTTCCTGCACATCCACAAATGCCCTGTAATGTCCGCCTCCTGGAACAAGTCCACAGGTATGGTTCCCTGGTCCACGGGTGTCTGTGCATTCAGCTGCCCTCGAGTGTCACTGTGGGATGGTTGTGTAATGACAACAGGGGGTGTCAGTTGTGCCTCACCTGCAACCACAGATGTTGCCATGACCCAGGCCTTCACATTGTCAACACTTACGATGTCCTCCAAAATCTGTGCTGCCTCCTCAACAATGTTGCCATGTTGGTGTCCATTGTGCCACCACCATCAGACAAAGGTGATTCCATGTACCAGCCTCTATTTTGACATCCTGGGCAGGTTGGACCACAGTCTGTGCTTCCTCCACTACACTGCGTGGCATGGTGCTCTCCGATGCACCACCACCACTGGCAGACACTGATATTGAGCTTTCCCCACACCAATATCAGATTCTTGGGCATGGTCACCCCCACCTGTATGTCATCATCATCATCACTGTGCACAGGCTGCTCCTCGGATGGCTGTGGTGATTGCTGTACCTCTGCATCTGCTTTGCCCATGCACTGCTCCCTGGCTGCAGCAGCAGCAGCCTGGTTCTGTTGGTTGGTCCTCTCTGTGCACACCTTGCATCTGCACATTTCAGATAACACATGGCTCTCTCAAGGCTTCACCACCTTGCATGCTGTGTCTGGTTCATGTCTGATGGTGGCTGTTTAGAACCTGTGGGCATAATTGTTGACCTGTATGAGTGTTTCACATGTGTGAGATCATCTGTAATATGTTGCATATGATACCTTCCCTGCAAGATCACCAGCTTTTTATTTCCACAGGGACGCTTTGTGCAATATATCTCAAGTGGCTGCTATGCAAGTCTTCCCTAAGAGAACTGTGTCCTTGGAACAGTCGGGCAGCCTGTTTGATGTTTCAGCAAATGACTATGAGTGCAGCATATGTGTGACTTAGTAACTGAAACTGTTTTGATTTCTCATCTTGCTGCTCTGTTGAATTGAGGGAACTCCCAGGTGTGTGCAAGAGGCCAATACCTGCACATAATTTCGGGGCTCAGGGGTGAGCCAATAACTGAAGCAGGTTTGCCTCTGTGGGAGGGTTTGCTTTGTATTTAAACATCACGCTTCATGCATAGCACAGCAGTGCTGGTGCGTGAGTGGCGCGCTGCACTACCTCGGAGTAGATTTGTAGAGGAATTTGATTTATAAAAGATAGGGATTTTATTTTAAATAGGTTTTCATTGCTTATTTGGTTTTACATTATAGGTTTTGGCTATAAAGTGGTGGGACTGGTCATTTATGGGCAGGTGGGCCTTCTATAAACTTAAGGAGTGATTCCTTTGGAAGATCCATTTACCCAGACAGCTCTCACCTGACTTTGAGCTCAGTTCCACTTTTCAAACCCGCACTCATTAGTTTATAAATTCGTTGTTTTTGATATTTTATTCTGTCTGGAGTTAGAATCTGATTTTTAGGAGACTTTTTTTTTGTTCTATGTACACTCGCAGTGGTAAGATGGTTAATACAACTGTTAAGGGGAAAATAAAGGAAACAGAGGTTAAATCCAAAAAGAATAAAAGGTAACTATTGTGTATTCACCAGGAATTGGTTATTACGGCTTCAACCCCTAGGAATTGCAGAAAGCCCTCATTATCTTATCCACCTCATTCCTTTAGGGAGTATATGAATGAGGAGCATAGATCAGATTCAGGTGGAGATAATCTACAGTTTAATGTAAGAAACCAAAATTTGATGGTTATTAGCTGGGATAAGAATATTTTGGATAACACAAATCAAGATACTTTAGTTAAATTATTGGAGAACCAATACAGTGGTAGCGAAGGAATATAAGGAAATATAAAGGGAATTCAACCAATTAACCTCTTTTGACAGTAAAATCACAACTCCGATTTGGAAGTAATCAGTAGTCTAGATATAGGTGCTAAAAGCAGCTCAAGGAAAATTACTGATTAAAAAAAAAAAAACTTTATCAAAGTCCCTAATAATAACTCTCAGGACTCTCTAAAATGAACAGCCCACACATTTTATATAATATGGGCAGTCAAGACTATACCACTTTGGAGGAAAAGCTAATACAGTGGACTATTCTAAGGTTTTTAGACAAGATGAGTGGATGGGAGGTAGAATCCAGTCAACCAAAGCATGTTAGGGCAAGGGATCATATAGATAAGGATGATGGTATTTCATATTTTCCTTCTGGAATAAAGTTGTTTAGTCCATTAGAGATTTCAAGTGAGGCAGGGAGTTGCAGTATGGACTCTAAAGAAATGCTGTATTCATCTTTTAATGGTGCTCCTGATGAGTTATTTCAAAAAATGGATAAAGAGGTTCAGGATATCCATTTAGATAAAGATTTTTGACCCAATGCCGGATACTATCGAAATATACTATTAAGGCCCTTGCCCACCCGGTTATATCTAATGTTGTCTTATTGGAGGCATATAATGGTATTAAGACAGCCCTAGAAAATCTTTCTTGCTTTTGTACGAAGTTTGCTGCATTTGAACAACAAATTTTACAATTATCGGGAAAAGAAGTCCATAAATCTGGGCATAATTTGTCATTTTCTCCCTAAATATCCACGTGCCCCTAAAGGTAAAAAGGGTAAATAGAAGGTGGAATAAGCAGGAAAAAGGGGAATAAAAAGAACAGGCCTGTTGGACCTATTCAGATTCATAAATCAGAAAAACAGAAATATGAAACAAAAATAAGGATGAAAAGAGCAATAAAGTTGGGATTATAGAGTACCATTATGACAGGAGAGATGCAGAGAGATAAAGAAAGAATTCTGATAAAAACAAATCTATACTTGTGAATTGGATACCCATAAAAGATCAGGAAAAGGGATGGGTGACCCCATTGTGAAACAAAAATAAACTCTAAGGAGAATCTAACTAATACAGATAAGTTTAATAAAGATCTTTGCTCGATCCTTTGTTGGCCAAGGAGACAGTAATCCCAATGGGTATGATTTGGGAGCATATAACTTAATATGCACAGGGAAGGAAGTAGTTTTTAAATTAGATAAGATGTATCTTAAATATTATGAATCTACTGTATCATTGACTAACATGATAGCCTATATGCTGAGAGCAGAATTGGGGTTACCAACTGTTGCAGATGTTTTATTATGGTGACCAGACATTTCCAATCTCTCTAATTCAGTTTATTTTATGCTTCCCAATATGGATATGGCAAAACTAGTCTAGGCTAAGCAAGGTCTGGTAAACTCTCTGGAATTACTGTTATCAACACCAGTGACTTGGTCAACAATTTGGAAAACTGTTCATAATGAGAAAAGAGGGAAAATGTTAACATATGATACATTTAAAACTACTCTTGTAACACTGAATTGGGAGTTTGAGTCTCCTGAAACTTCAATGATCTCTATTTTGGGTTAGAAATACTGGAGGGAGAAACTGTCGCTAACTTGTCTACACTTCATGGATGATTCTATTAACTATTATTAAAACTCATATACTTCCTGGAAGAATTTGTGAGGTGAATAGAGTCTGGAATGATAAAGAGGGCACCCAGATTAACTGTATTATTGGTTCTGTACAACTGTTAGCATTACTTTCCAAAATTAGACATATGTTGGATGAGGTGGGTATTACCTGGTGGAACTGAACGAGTGGGAGACACCAGTACAGTCTAGAACTGAAAAACCTTGACTATATTTTTTCCAGAAATTCAAAGTAATGACACCTTATCAGAGCAGGAATGGGTTAGAAAGCAACCCTGGTTATAATGTTCTTAACTGGAATATAGCAGGACTTTATAATAAGTTTATGGACCGCAGTGGGTTACTTTATTTCTCGATATGAAGTTATTATTTTCCAGGAGACATGGGTTTAACATCTTCCTACCTGAATGGATATGAAACTAGTTTATTCCAACAATTAAAGGAAAAAGCATGGGAGAAATAAAGGAGGTTTGGTTATTATGATTAAAATTAGGGAGGGATTAAGGTAATAAAAATCTATTCCCCACTCCTGAGATTCTCATGGTAGTAGTTAATTGGGATTTTGTATAGTTCTGATTGTAAACATTTATATTCCACCAGGTTTTGACACTTATTCAACATACGATTTTGGTCCAAATTATTGTCGGAAATAGATTTAATGATGCAGTTAAATTGGATAGATACTGTCCTTTTAGCAGGGACTTTAACGCTAGGATAGCAGAGTTTGATAATTTATCAATGCTACAAGAATTATTACATAGCAGATTTGGAAAAAGAAATACAACTGATATGACTGTTAATGAGGCAGGGAGACATTTTTGAAACTTTATTACAGATAATAATCTCCTGATTCTTAACGGGAGATTAGAAGGGGATCAATGGGAGAAAGTACTTTTTTTTCCACAGTTGGTAAGAGTGTAATTGATTTTATACTATGCTTTCCCTTAGTTATCATCTCTTTGGAGATTACATGTGGTTATGAGAACAGAAAGTGATCATGCAGCAATTTTGTTGGATCTCAGGATCTCTGATAGTAATATTCCCTCTTTAAAGAAGCCTTTGGCAGATATTGAGATCAGTGGGAAAAAGAGGCTAAGATTGAATAATAAGACAATGTATGGAGTTTTGAACCTCTTATACTCTTCTACTTTTGTTAATTTATATCAGCAGGTACATACTGATTCTAAAGGTGAAAGGATTAGTGAGTTACTGAATTTAGGGTATAAACAAATTAAGACACTGATTTATTCAGCTAATAGTGTTAAGCCTCAGTTAGTATCTTGGTTTGATGAGCATTGTAGGGAGAGAAAAGAAATTTGATGAGGGCCATTAGGCAGATTAAAAAGTCAGAGCCAGATGGTGATTATAAATTTAAATAAAATGCGAAGGGGTATAAAATTTCTTCTCCAAAAAAAAGAGAATTTACTGAAAACAATGGGAGTAATGTATTGAGTTATTAAGGAGGGTGATACTAGGCTTTTTGGGCTTTAGTGTCCAAGGGACTGCTGACCAGAATTTTAGACCCCTATATATATATTCCTAAGGGAACGTGGATATCTTATTATAGTTCATTACTCAATAGACATCTTACCAATGGTGATGATATGATAGACAACTTTAACATCGAGGGAATACACATCGTTAGTGTTTTCATTTGTAGAGGTGGAAGATGTCATTGTGAATTTATCAAATAATAAAGCACCTGGACCTGACTCGATACCGGAGAAGTTTATAAAGGCATTTGAATTATTGGTAGTTTTTTCACAAATTTTTAACATTTGTTTAAAGAGAGATTTATTCCATCATCTTGGACAAGAAATATAATAGTTCCAATCCATAAAAAGGGTCAGTTCCATCTGCCATCTAATTATCGTCCAATCAGTCTTATTGAATTAGCGGAAAAATCTTTGCTAAAATAATATTGCACAAATTACAAGATTGGGTAACTACAAATTCCCTCTATCGAGGTTTCAAGCAGTTTTCATAAGGATTTTTCTCGATAGATAATATCTATATTTTAGCCCATTTGATAGAAAATATAGGTCATTTCGTAAAATGAAGCTGTATGCTGTATTTGTAGATTTTTCTGCAGCATTTGACTTCGGTTAATAGAGCCAAGTTATAGGAGATATTAATAAATAGACATGTACCTTTAATTTATTGGCCCCTATTTTTAGGTTATATTCACACACAACATCGGCCATTAGATATGACAATAAGGGCAATATTACCGATTATTTTAGTACAACTTCAGGAGTCAAACATGGATGTCTTTTGGCTCCCTTCTATTTAATTTGTATATTGACTCTCTTTTGACTTATAGAGATATAGATATACTTGATTCTCCCAGAATTAAGAATATGCCAGTACATTGTCTTGCTTACATGAATGACTTGATTATTCTTGCCTTACCCATTCAAGGTTTACAAAATAAAATAAATCAATTTTGTTCTAAATGTAAACATTTGGATTTAATAATAAACATGAAAAAACTAAACTGTTGTCCTTCCGCACCTTCACAGGGACATCAAATTAAACCAAGTTTATTTAAATAGCAGACTTATAGAGGGTAACCTCTAATACATATTTGGGGTGAAGTTTGTTTGAATGGAAAATGGATAGAGCATTGGAGGGACAAGTGACAAGGGCAAAACTGACTGTTAAGGCCCTTTTACATTTTGGAAGGAAATACACAGGCTATTTAGTTTCACCAGCATTGATTGCTGGTGAGGCCAAAATCAATCCTATTCTTACATATGGTGCAGAGGTCTGGAACAATAATGTCCCTTTATGGCTGGAAACTCCACTCTCTTTATTATAAATCTTTATTGCAGGCACTACTTGCCACTTCTAATGTCATAGTTAGGGCAGAATTGGGTAGAGTCCCCATTGCCACAATAATTGATATCGTCTTATGAGTTATTGGTTAAAAATTATTAATCAACAGGCAAATTCTACGCCTTTATTATGTCTAAGAAAAACTATCTTGGCATAAACAAAATTTTAGGTCACCCTGGGTCAGAAGTATTCAGCGTATTTTGGGCAGTGTTGATATGTTTCATTTTGGACAGATTGGAAGAAATCAATATCAATATCTCCCGTATTTAAGGAGTTTGTTAAAAAGAAAATATTTAGGTTTGCCTATGATAAACAAATGGATCTCCTTAGAGTTCAACATCAGGCCAGTTGGTTTGCTCAAAATAAGAGTGACGTATTTATAGAAGCATCTTACCCTTGGGTTGACCCCATTAGAAAGAAAAATGATTACTTGGGCAAGATTGGGAATCATTTGCTCTAAATATGTTTTCTTTAACAAGACAACTTTACCCAACTCAGGATCGGAGTTATGCAAATGTAATATGGTTTTCAAGAAAATCTCTATCATATTACGGCACAATGCCTTTATATAAAACCTCATGTTTAATTTGCTAAATGATTTTCTTATTAAATATGTTAATGCAAAATATGATCTCCTATTTATACTTTTACATCCTCAGACATTGGAGGAGGCTAAGATGGTTTCAAGTTTTTTCATCAGGTGATGAAATATAAGAAAAATCTCTCTGCCCATGATAACTAATTTGCTGATGGATTTTATGTATTAAAGTCTAAATGTAGTATTTGATTTTAATTCCTTCCTTTTTGTATATAATTGCCTGTTTTAGAATGTTGTAAAGGCTTGATTGCTGAACAATAAACATATTGGATTGGATTGGATACCTGTGCAGAATGGAAGCATCCCCCTGTACCCTTCCACTTCAGTCCCTACACAGGGAATGGCACTGTGTAGGCCATGCCCTGTGTGTTGCCCCACCCCATGGACATAAATGCACATATTCAGAACTATTGGCCATATATGTGTGTGGAAATGTGCTGTTGTGCCTGTCCAGGGCATGTGTGCTGTTGGTCCCACAATACCTGTGGTGCATGGGGTCCATGCGGCAGTGCATGCACAGCTATACACATGTGATGCCTGCCTCCACAGTGCCCTGGTGTGTGTCTGGTGTACCCTTGCCCAGTGATGATAGGCATCCATTGCATGTATGGAATATGTATAGTGACCCACCTGTACACACTGGTTTCTGTCCTAGATGCCCTGTTCCTGCTGATTCCACCTCCTCTCCAGATGCTTCTTGCCCTGTGGAGACATAATATGGGTGCATGTTGGTTAGTGCTGCATTTTGCCCTGGCATGGGTGTGTGAGTGTGTGTGTGTGTGTGTGTGTGTGTGTGTGTGTGTGTGTGTGTGTGATGGCAGCAGCCATGTGATGTGAAACCTACCTGTGCTGCAAGCATGCTCCCTCACATCTGGACATCAGCGTCACATGTGATGCCACACAGGTGTGCCAGGAACTCAGCCTCCCTCCTCACCATATCATTCCACCTGTGGCAGACCTGATGTGTAGTAAGCACACTGGAGACGCAACGCACAGGCAGAGGGTGATGGTCTTCCAAACACTGGATTTCACTTTTGGTGATGCCCCACCCATGCCACGTCAAGTAATAATCTGGACCACTGCTCCCAAGGCTGACAAGCAGCACTGTCTCATCATCTGAGAAGTGCCTCTGTATGCTGTCTTTGGGCCCGGTTCTGGCTGTCTGATGGGGTCATCAGCCATGGCAGCTGTGAGTAGCCATTGTCACCTGCAGGTGGGAGATACATGAATGTTAGTCCACATGTCCAAGCCATCTGCTATCACCCTGTTCTGCCACTGTGTGCTGCCTGTCCCTGGCATGACTCACTGGTCCACTGTATGTACAGCCCAGGCATGTAGCATGTTACACACACTACCGCCTTGGTTTGCCATGTGCAGTGCTGGGCTGGTTTCCTACATGCATTGCCTGTGGTGCGCACATTGCATATGGCACTATGGTGCTGCTGTACCATTTGGATTATGTGGCATGTTAGACACATGCCATGGGGGGCTATTGGGTGGTCTGCATTGCCACATGTTACTGTGAGACCACATGCAACACTGTGGAGGTCACTTGCAGGGTGCACACCCTGGATGCAGGACTGTGTCTTGCTACATGTTCCCCTGTCTTGGGGGCACAGGCATGTCCCTAGTCTGGGCCACAGCCTCCACCCTCCAGCCATGGTTTGTGTCCATGTCTGCATAGTCATAGCTGTGAGAGTTTGGGATGCTGGTCTGGTTGTCACCTTTGTAGATTGCATAGAGGTAATGGTCTGTTGGTCTGGCTCAGGGCCCTGCTGTGTGTTAATCCAGCTTTCACCATCAGCCTGTGTTACCTGGCCCCACTGCAAAGTCTCACTCTCTAGGGCAAAGAACTGCAACGTGAGGCTCGGGAGCCATGTGGCTCTTTGCCTATGTTCATGTGGCTCTTTGCCTATGTTCATGTGGCTCTCTGCCTATGTTCATGTGGCTCTTTGCCCATGTTCATGTGGCTCTTTGCCTATGTTCATGTGGCTCAGCAGCTCCTTACAGCTGCTTACCCTCAAAGGTCCAACATTTGTGATTTTCAGCAACACTACTACTGTGCTCCATAATAAAGGTGGTTGAAACACTGAGCACTGGCTTTTTGGCATTTTGTCTATGTAGGATACCTTCTAAGGTCATGTCAAACAACATCACATACATACTAATGTGCATGATTCTGGGACAGATTGAGCCAGTCAAGCATGGTTACATAAAGGAGGCTATTATAAGTCTGCATCAGTGTTACCAGCTGTGTTGTTCAGCTTGCCACTGCAAGAATAGCCAACAAACTTTTAAAAGCTTGCTGAAGGAGTGGTTAATGACCTGACCTAAGTTAGTGGAAAAGCCCAGGCCATAGGGCACCAAATGGCAAAGTCAACTTTTAATGCCTTCAGTTTCTACACTCATGCTTCCCAGTAACCCAAGGGCAAGGATTATGTTGGCAGGGATGTGCAGTGCTGGAAATGTTGCCAGATGCAAGCAATGCTTGTGATGCATGCCATTTAAAGCAAAGGCACCTAGCATCTACAGTAGATATATTCATGTAAAGCAAGCTGGGTGTGGTTGATGGTATGCCCAGCCACATTTTCCTAACTAAGACATTTGTGCTCCGAGTCAGAGAGAGAGAGTTGAACCAAAGGCAGAAAAACATGGCAGGATTGGCCAGTAAGATGATGTCTTACCATCCACCACACAGGACTGTCCAGCCAATTATTGTGTTATTCTTTCCTTTCCTTAACAGATGCTGAGCACTCTATATACTTAATTGGAATATCCCAACATCAGGTGGGATCTAGCACCACATCAGCTGTCCCAGTGTGTGTATGGGGG
This sequence comes from Neoceratodus forsteri, assembly GCA_016271365.2. Taxonomy (NCBI): domain Eukaryota; kingdom Metazoa; phylum Chordata; order Ceratodontiformes; family Ceratodontidae; genus Neoceratodus; species Neoceratodus forsteri. The sequence continues at coordinate 1,540,424,668 of CM057450.1, forward strand.
GGGCAAGGACAGCAGGGACAACCACTGTTACTTCAGAGTGTTGTATAGAGGTTGGAGTGTGACAAAGGTAGTGGTTCCTTTGGTGGGATAAGAGACTTGGAGAACAAAGGAGGACTGAGTCAAAACATGCAAGGTCAAAGGTCATACAACTGCAAGAAATAGTGTTTTTTTTAAAAGCTTGTCCCATATTCTTAATGTAGCACTGGTACCAGTGAATCAACTGTACAGGTTATGATATAATGGTTCATCCAGCAAAGAAGAGACAAACAGTACATAAGAGCATAACCTTTCTAGAAGACTGGGGTGCTTTTGGTTTTATCAATAGAGATAGGTGTATGTTTCTTGTGATTTGCAGGGAAAATCTTTAGGGAAATATGGAGTCTAATCCCTGGCCCAAGTCAAAATCATACATTCTATACTGCCAAGAAATATGAAAGAGAGGCATTGGGAAAGCCTTTTGTATAATTGAAAAGAACTGGGCCAAGAGACAAATGAAGCAATTTTCAAAATGGGCCTATACTTGCTTGGTAGATTTCAAAGAACACAGCAGAATTTTACTGTATTCAAGATTTAGCTCAGTCTTTTCTTGTGCCAAGTACCATTAAGACCATGCAAAGAACATTTTGTGGAATATGGATTCTTATCTGTGTTTAAGATATTAGGTCAACTTACAATGGTTTGCTTGTGCTTGATGAATCAATAGATAAGAAGGGTACCATAAGAACAGCTGGCATTTGAGGTCTGTTCTACTGTATGAATGTACAGTATTAGGAATTAAGGTGTAACTAACCAGTTTCCATTGTAGGTACAGAATCAGGGTTAAAACATTTTCATTTCTCTCAGAGAGGTTAGGATAATGAGAAGCTATCCATGGATAAACAAGTTAATGTCACGCACACACAGTGCATCAAGCATGACAATCCATACCAAGTGAGACAGAAGCTTGGGACTTGAGAAAATGGCGTAGTACACTGTAATTTGTACATTGGAATACACTGTTAGTTGAAACATGTGCACATTTGTATGGGATGATAAATGCACCACAGTTGGAAAAAGTTGATAAATTGCATTTTTCAGTGTTTTGCTGTGTGTAATTAAGTGGCATGCATTTTATTCAAATACTGTAGCATTGTGGATAATTTTAAGTAAACTTAGGCATTGGAAAAGACATCTGCTATGCATGTGCTCATACGGCTCTCTGGTGATCCCATCTGTCATGGCAAGTGGGCATGTGGCTCCTGACTCCGAAAAGACTGCAGACCCCTGGGTGCTTCAGACTGCATATGGCTGATTTGGGTTGTTTTCCACTGCTGTGGCGCAGGTCACTGTGGGGGCATGCCACTGTGGGTGTGTGTCCCACCTCTACTACCGTTCAACAATGTTAGCTGCTGGCCCTTTCACATTCGCATACATTACATTGCTGTCTGATGGTGATGTCCTACTCCACCTGGCATGCAGCCCGCCATACTCCAGTAGTCAGGCATTGCCTCACCCTGATGTCCCACTCACACACCGCTTGTCCCTGGTTGTCACTCACCTATTAACCATCCATCCAGTAGTGTCCCATTCTCAAATGCCTGACATAGTGCACTGTTCCTGAATATGTAGGAGTCATTGCATGAGCCTGGGTAGGATGCTATCATGTACAGTATCCTGCGGTTACTGTCACAGACCACCTGGATATTCATGAAGTGGTATCCCTTGCAATCACGCCGTGATATGTCAGGATCGGTGGTGGTGCTCATATGGTGATGTGGGTGCAGTCTATAGCACCCAACACACTCAGTATGCCTGCAGTGGCATAGAAGGCCTGCTTGACCTGGAGCTGCTCTTGTGGTCCCATGGGGAATTTGATATAGAGGTATGCCCTGTCCACCAGTGCATCTACGAGCTGGTGCAGACACCTTGACACTGAGGCCTGGGATATGCTGACTATGTCACCACCGGTGTCTGGAATCCCCACTAGCAAGGACACATAAGGCCGCACACACACCTTCATCTCTACAGGTATGGCATGTCCCGCTGTGTCCTGGTCTTCAGTTCACCACACAGCCTCATGGCACAGCTCCATGATAGCCTCCTGCCAAGGCAGTAATGGGCTATGTACATTGTTCCTCCAACAGCTGTCAGAATGAGGTCCACCTCTATACTGTCTTTGGGTGGGCATCCTCCACCACAGGCTGCCTGCTGCCTGGGTTGTGGCAGTGCAGCACCACCCGGTCTGTGGCCATATTCCTGCTCACGCCATAATGCCATCAGCATTCTGTACACTGCTAATGGCACATCCAAAGTGCTTTTCTCCAGGTCTCCTTCATCAACAGTGCTGCCTCAGTGGTGCATGGACACAGACTACTGGCTGGGCTCACTTTCATGCTGTAGTGTGCTTAGACCAGCTTTGGCTGGTCTTGCAGGTGTTTGACATTTGCCTCTTTCTGAATCGCATCTGGCTGCTTTGCAAATGGCGCACTGGTGCAGGATGCCGAGCTCACTGTCATAACTTACGTGCACCACTGCAAGGGCACTCAGGGAGCAACATGCTACCTTGGACACAATGTGCACTCTGTGGACCTGGTGCAATGTGTGTCATGGTGCATGGCCTGACTTGCGCTGTTCTTTCTGGCACATGCAGCTTGCGCGTTCCTCTTTCTTTGTGAATAGGGCCCTGTACATGTAGATAAATGTGTTATTATAAGTCTAACTAAGTATTAATGAGCCTAAAGAGGCTGCTGATTGGCTAATGGCTCGGTAATTAACATCTTAGAAATGACCAATCCAGCTGCCAATGAATGCTGTGCTGCCCATATGGCTCGTGCCACTCCTCTCAGACCCTAAAGTATGTAAAAAAAAAGGAAAATAAAAGTTGCTATTGCAGTTAGACTTATAATTGCAACAACAACCAGAAAGCTGGTCATTTCCTTGGATTAATGACCAGCTGGAGGAGGTGGCCCTTAGTTTGCATCTGGGCCTACCATCCCCCAAGCAGTCTTTAATCCTCAGAAACAGACTGGCTTCTTGGTCGCTATTGCTTAATTGTACTGCAACTCATCATGTATTCAATATTCATACAACACCAGTGGAGATTCAAATGACAAGGCAACAAGTGCAACGAAAGCCAACCCACAAGATATCATGCTACTGTATCTTGTCAGCTGGGTTTGTCACAGATGATATCTTGCCATGTTAGGTACATCACAATTTACTACTGAACCAATCAGCAGCTTATTACTGATGATATCACAAATGTCATGTTCGGCACCGATGCTGGCAATTGAAATCAAAGAGAAACAGATAAATCTTTATACAACAGCAGCTTTAAAAGCAATATCTAGTAAACTCATGTTGTATAACATTAATATGCACTGTACTGACTGAAAATATGCAGTTTATCATCACTTGCAAGGGCACAGGACTTTCATAACCCTCATGATTTTAGCTCTTATTGCTTGAAGGACTCCATTTATACAGTTACCTCCATATCTGTTATTAAAATCCGAATTGCTTTTGTATTCATATTAAAACTGTTCTGAAACCAAGTTAAGTGATTTTCCATGTATTATATATAAATCATATTCCCAGGTAGTCATAAAACATAACAACTTCTAGTGTTTTTATTCAAATGTATTTTGTGAGCAACAGGCCATGGCCCTGGATGCCCCAATCATGGTGGAAGTAGTAGCCACTACATTATTATCCCTTAAGAAGGAAGGCCCAAGGAGGTATTGTTTCCGCTGCAGATATGGCAGCTTCTGCAGCCATTATTGCCCTATTCTACAACAGGTATTCACTGAAGCCTTGCAAGCCAGTGCCCTCCCCTCATTCTGGGAGGTGGTAATAACCTTCCTGCCCAAGAGGAACCCCGAGTGGTCAGTTGTTGGCCCATCTCTCTATTGAATGCCAATAGTAAGGTACTGGCCAACAGACTTAATCCACTGATTCCTAACCTTATTCACCCCTCACAGGTAAGGGTTGTCAAGGTCATTACAGTGCAGATCATATCTGATCGCTGGTGAATTTAATACACAGGCCAAATCACTCCCATGCCAGCTGAGGCAATAGCAATCGATTTCGAGAAGGTTTTTGACTCCCTGGAGTGGGACTTTGTACAACAGGTGCTCAGTACCATGGGAATGGGAAGGGTTCAGAGCATGGATTAGTGTGATTTGCTCCTCCCCTGCAGTGAAGGTGCTCACCAACTCCATGTTGTCTCCTACCTTTCCACTAGGTAGGGTGCACTCCAAGGCTGCCCATTATCCCTACTGCTTTTTGTTTTAGCAGTGGAACCGCTCACATGGCAATTAAGCGAGCCCCCATGCAGGGGTGGTAGTGGGGGTGAGAGTACCCCACACTCAAGTATATAGATGACCTCCTACTCCCTCTGGCTGACATTGTAAGCCCTCCCACCCTTACTAAGTACCCTTTCAGACTTCACCACCTTCTTGGTGCTCAGGCTCAATCAGACTAAGACTGAAGTGCTCCCCTTAATGATAAATTCACCCCAAATATGGCCACACTTCATGGTCTTTGTTGCTCACTCACCTGAGGGAATCACATATCTTAGTATAGGCATCATCTCTGACCTTACCAAAATCTGGGAGGTGAATCTGAAGCCACTGCTTGCCTCCATTCGTACCAAACTAGATAGATGGAGGCCCTCCAACTCACCCTAGCTGGCAAAATATCAGCCATAAAAATGGTCACTGCTCCCAAGATTATGTACTTACTGTCACATATCCCGTGAAACTCCCACAATTTTGGTACACTAAGCTAGATGTCATGCTAGGGGCTTTCATATGGGAAGGAAAAGACCTAGGTATATATAGCAGGAATAAGTTGAGCTCCCACTGGTCGAATGGTGAATGGGTTCTCCCGTGGTTTAAAGGATACAAATGGGCATTCCAGGCCTCCCAGAAACTAAAATGGTTCTACAGGTCTGGGCCAAGATGCTCCCAATGGCTAGGTATGGAGAGAGCAGCTTGTAAGATGGCACACCTGACCCTGATGTTCTGTTACCCTCCCCTAGGGGATCCAATCCCATCTGACAATAGGCCCCTCCCTGGACTACTGGGGGGCCTATTGTCTGTACTAGGAGTGCAGAAGCTCAGCACTAACCCCACCCCACTGTGTCTTACCCCCACTGTGGGATAATACTAAATCACAATAAACAAGAGCCCATTTCCTGGGTCACCTGGGCTACTCTGGGTCTGACACATCTCCAGGATCTATATGTCCCAGGTACCACTAGATTCCTTCACGGGTGTTTGTAACTTTCACAGGATCCCTCTAAGGACTTCTGGCACTTCTTCCAAATCAGAAGTGCTCTTACTGAAGTAAGTCCACAGGCACTCCCTAGGCAGGCCCTCCTCATCCATGGAGAATTGGCTACAACTGGATAGGGGCCAGACCAGTCATATATATATACAGGTGTATATATATATATATATATATATATATATATATATATATATATGAGGACCTCAGAGCCATGCTCACCTCCCAGTTCCTAGCCTCCAAACTTAAATGGCAACAGGCCCTGCGGACACAGATCTCATCCCAGGAATGGAAGTCATGTCTGAGGATAGCTCATATGGCCTACACCTTGACACAAGAAGCTTGTTAATACAGAACAAAATCCTACAGTCCTGGTACAGGACCCCTGTAGTCCTCCAGAGCCAAGCTGTCTCAGGATGACCTCTGTTGGAGGTGCCAGGAGGAGCGAGGACTTGATCCACATTTTATGGCACTGTAGATTAATTCAACCACTCTGGCTGGTGGTAAGTAATTTGGGGTCTGAAATACTACAGAAATCAGTACCCCTGAAACAAGAGGTGCTGATTCTAGGCATCCACACATCAGTTCCCCACCTTCATCCTTTGGACCAGAAATTACTAGCAATTCTAAGTATGCAGGTCAAGAGACTACTGCTATGCAGATGGAGAATACAGAACACCTCCACAGTCACAGAGGTGCTAACCTCCCTCACACAGGTTGTCAACCCTGTCCAGAATGACCCATGTAGTGGCTGACACCCTCCCCATTATGTACATCTCTGGCAACCCTTCATATGTTCCTGAAGCCCAAGGAGGGAATAGGCTGACTCTATTCACTGTAGACTGGAACTGTTTCCTACTACCACAGTGGCTAGTCCTTGCAGGAGGATCCCTCAGTTCAGATCTGTCACAGGAGTTAAGTACATTTGTAGGACATAAGCTTGATCAATATGTGCTCAATGCAGTATTCAAACTTGATGGAAGGTAGTTTGCATTGTGTGTGTTCTTTTGTTTTGTTGCAGGTCATATACTGACATTAGCCAGCACTAGATCTTCCTTGATCCTAATGGAGCACTTGCAGACCAGAGAAGCCACCAAGGGAAGCACCAGGCAGGCCCTGTTACAACATCCTCTTGCTGACTTGATTATCTAGGTAGGTCTCCCCATCATTAATTACTAGACAGATGTTGTAAGCCTAACTAGGGATCCTGTTCGGCACATGATCCTGTACTTGCTCCTTAAGTAATTAGCATTGCTAAATTTTCAGTGGGATCCATACAGTTTATTGTAATGTTTTTCATTGTATTGTAACAGTCTAATTATCCACTGTATCATGATATAAAGCTAAAACAATAAAACAACTTTTAACCACAAAATGTATTTTGTGGATAATATATTTTCTTGCAAAACCATGTCCCAGATTTTTGAAGGGTGACAAAGGGATTACATCAAACCTTGCATCAGACCCTTAGATTGCCACAGTTGTGCCATGGTGAATGCCACAACTGCACACTATTTTATAATATTGGACACATTTGTGACAGTCAACCCATTTTACAACAGTTTGTGGAAAGCTTTGGATATAAGTTGCATGTTCAGAGTCCTCAGTAGAGGCACTTTGATGCAAGGGATTGAAATTCCTGCTAGATTGCCACAAGCCTGGTGTGCCATTTATTTCATGCACCTGGGGCTTGTGGCAATTCTGAACCTTAGAAAATCCAGCCCCTTGAGTTTAGGTTTTTCTTCATTTATTTTTGTACTTTTTCCTTATACAAAAGTGGAAATTGTCCATTGTTCTTAGGAGTCCTAATCTAGATGTAGAAATGAGGAGGACAACATTGGCATAAGTCATTGGCCTGATCAGGATATGTTTTATTCTAGGATTGTGAAATAAGTCTCTGTCCATTTGTACCAGTATTGACATATTTATTTTATTTATTGAAAACTGGCAACTGAGAAAGGCACACTGAGCCAAGGCTCATTTCCAGTGTGACCCAGGTGGAGCAGAACAGGGAGGCAAATACATGCAGTGGTAAACTGCAGTCAATGTAAACAAAACAGGATACTGCCAAGTATGAATTGCCAAAGATTGCTCCTATTCGTGTTTGGCCCTCACCTTGCCCAAGGAATCCATGGTTTAATGGTTTGATGGTTTTTGAAGGAGCTGAGGTGAGTTGATCAAGGATGGAGAGAGCTTGGCGAAAGTCTGGCCTTGATGCTTACAGGCTTAAGCTGATGGCACATTATAATGGCTATCAGCTAGAAATCACCCGTAAGAAGGCAGAATTCCTGTCCAGGAGATTTCTGCTGCACAGAATCGACCAGCTCAGCTTTTCCAGACCGTTGACAGATTGTGCAACCCAATCTGTCTTCAGCCCAAAGAAGCTTTTCTCAGCTGAAATGTGAGGAGTTTGTTGATTCTTTGCAGATAAGGTTGCCAGCATCAGGTCTAGCATTGGCATAGCCTCTCCTACAAGGAATTGTGGTGATCGGTGGGATGTGGTGCACACTTGGTCTTTCTGGTCAGATTTCTGCCAGCCAGAATTCACAGACATTGTGACGATCATCCAGACAATGGCCCAACCAGTTGTAGTTTGATCCGGCCCGACACCCCATTTATTGGGATGTGTCAATGTCATCTGCCCGATCCTTGCTGAAATTGTCTGGAGGTCCTTGGAGACAGGGGTCTTTCAGAACCCCTAAAGGAGGGGTCGCTCGACCACCCTTAAGAAATCCTCCTTGGACCTGAACTGTCCAGCTAACTACCGACCCATCTCTAACCTGCCATTTGTTGGTAAGGTTATTGAAAGGCGGTTGTGTTGCAACTGGATGATCACCTTACAACTCACAAGATCTATGATACTCTCCAGTCTGGGTTTAGGAAGAAGCTTAGCACAGAGACTTCACTTGTCCGAGTATTGAATGACATCCTGATGGCTAGAGATCGAAGGCATGTACCATTCTGGTCCTTCTTGATTTCTCTGCAGTATTTGACACTGTAGACCATGGTGTGCTGTTGGAGCGCCTCAGGCTTCTTTGTGGTCTGTCTGGTACAGTCCTCAAATGGTTCCACTCTTTCCTCACAGACAGGCTTCAGAGAGTTACCACAGGAATTTAGTCCCTGGTACTTAATTCTGTCCTGCAGAGTGCCACAGGGCTCCATTTTGGTCCCCATGTTGTTTGCAGTGTATATGCTGCCATTAGAAGATATCATCAGATGATACAGTTTGAGTTTTCACTGCTATGCAGATGATACTCAACTGTATATATTCTTTCTGCCTGGACAAGATGCTGCACTCTGTGCTAAACAATTGCCTTACCGAGATGAGAACCTGGATGAGTACTAGTTGGCTGAGACTGAATCTGGATAAGACTGAAGTGCTAGATGTGGATTCTGGTTGTCCAGGGGTGGGTATGGGAGCTGGCCAGGCATCAGGTTTTTGATCGATGTTATACAGCTCACAACCTCAGACCGAAAGTGTAACCTCGGTGTTATTTTTGATGACGTACCTGACACTAAGATCTCAGGTGTCAGCTGTAGTCAAATCTTCTTTATCATCTGAGAAATATTGTCTGGGTGAAACACTTGGTTCCTCTGGATGATCTTCTAATATTGGTCCTTGCCTTCATCACTACCTGCCTTGATTACTGCAATTCTCTCTACCTAGGGCTTCCAGGGGTTGATATCCCTGCTTGCAACTAGTGCAGAATGCAGCAGCCAGGCTTTTGACTGGGACTCTAGGTCCAGTCATATTACCCTGTGCTCCAGAACTGCACAGGCTGCCTATTCAGTGGCAGATCACCTTTAGGTTGGTTTGCTAACCTTTAAAGCCCTACATGATCAGGAACCTGGTTACCTGCAAGACCTCTTGATACCCTACTGCCCTCCCGTCCTCTTCAATCCACCAATGAGGGATTGCTAGAGATTCCCAGGGTACAATTAAAACATCAGGTGCCCATGCTTTTGCTTTTTCGGCTCCAACCCTGTGAAATTCTCTACCTCACGGTTAACAATGCCTGACCGTCGACAGATTTAAGATTGAGTTAAAAATGTATATATTTAATTTGGTCTTCCTAATGACTAATGTATTTTACTTTCTTGTTTTAAAGTTATATTTGTATTAGGTTTTATGTGCAGTGCCTTGGTTTTGAAAGGCGCTATAAAATAAAGTTTGATTTGATTTTAAGGCAAAATACAGTAGGATACAAATAAAAGTGGTTTGACGGACAGTGAACCTGGATCTGAGGTAGCTTGTTTGGATTTTGCACAAATCTGAACTCCCTTTCTAAGCACTTTATAGCATATTCCATACATGCTGTTTGTGATCATATACTAAGATCATTGCAATCATTCATTCATTGAAGAAGCTGCTCATAGAGTAACATAGAGTAAATACTTTTTCGGAGATTATGAGCTCTAATAAATTATTGAGGCATCTCTTTGCACATCAGAAGATGTTTCCTAGTTTTACTGGGAATTGCAGAAGAATATTTAATGTTACCACATATAGGAGTGCAGAGATTTTTGTGCTGGAGAAGACGGATGCAGCAAACGATACGTTGAAATTTAGGAACTGGGAAAATTTACAATCCAAGGCAATATACACAATGAACAATGTACCAATATAGAATGAAAAGAATCATATTTGATTTGTTTGCCATTTGTCCTGATTGATCTTCAGATATGATACAGTTTTATTCAAGTCATAACTGTGGTCTTCTCAAAATAATGTTAGTAAAGATCTTTTGAAAGTTGTCAGTCAAACTGATTGGTCTGTACTTATTAATGTCTGTAAGATTTCCTTCTTGAAAACTGGAATAATGATGTTTCTGGTACTGTTTTATAGCTACATAGCAGATTAAAATAATGTAGCACTATTTCTGACCACTATTCAATATTTGATTTATAAATCTATAAGCCCGTATTGCATCTGGCCTTGGTTCCAGTTTTTAATGTTTGTTTTCTTATTGTCTGATCTATTTCTTCTTTTGAAATTTTCATCTGAATCATGAAGCACTTTGACAATATCTTGTTTCTCTGGATTTTCTGAACAAAATATTGATGCAAAATATTCAGTCCATTCTTTCACTGCCATCTGTGCAAGAATTATATTGTTCAATTAGCAGTTCCACGAGCCACCAGTGTCCAAAAGGTTCTCAATCCTTTCGCTATATTGCTTTGTTTCATTTCTTCCACATGTGTAATTGATCTTTTCCTTTTTCTTCTAAAAGGAGCTTTTATATCAAAGACCCTTTCTGAATATTTAGTTTTCAATATTTTAATTTTTATGAATTCCACATCACAAGATTCCACTAATTTATATAGCTTCAGGGGTTACTATTCTCTAACTCTATCACAATCTTATATTTTTATCTTCTGAAAATACCTTAATTTGCCTCCTCTTTCATTACACCAACTAAAGTTATTGCAGTTGGTAGGTGGGCACTCTCAGATCTATTTCTAACTTCCATAGATTTTATTTGTATCCAGTGCTGAATAGTTAGACCACATATAATCAATAGTACAGATTCCCAAGGGTTGACTATGTGTATTCCCTGGACAGCATTTATAAGTTCTCCCATTTAAAGCAACAGTGCATGATGGTGGTGAAAATTTGTACCTATACTTTTATTCTGTTTTAGATTGCACATTATCTACAGATTTCTGAGAGAACCATCTTTGCCCATTCTGAATCTGCATTACCACTTTTTGCAGTTAAAATAATAATTTTGAAGTTGAAATTATAAAAGGAACACTCCTTTTAATATGGCTTAAAGTTAAGATCATGTTTTATGTAACTATAATGAACTAGCATGCAGCAGACACTGCTCCCTGGCCTTATGTATGGGACAATAGGTGTATAAAAGTAGTTGTGAATACTGATAAAAACCTGGTGTGAGCTATATTAAAGAAGACATTCTTTTGTTATAGCAAATGTGAAAAAAGTGCTAAAGCAGACTCAAAATTGGAAAAGAGGGTATTATTCAAATCAGGAGATAAGGTGATCTAAAATAGAATAAAAGTACATGTCAAAATTGTCACCACTATACTGTACTGCTGCTTTAATTAGAGGTACCCCTATTGTAACATACTTTCACTTGGAATTTTACCTTTATTAGTAATTTTCTCACCCTTGTGTTTTCTAACTGAATTTAGAAAACCCAAGCATTATTGTTGTGTAATGTATTTTGCTTAAAAAGAATCTGAGTCCTTGCACAAATGTTATTTATAATGTTTACTTACCTATTTGTATTACTTGTATCTGTATATATTGTTCTTAGTGTACCTCTGTGCCTCCCTTTCCCCTCCCCTGGATACATCTGGAAACCAGCTCAGTATGTCTTTTCTGGTAAAACCGTTGAAATTAATTTGTTAATTAATTTATGGCCAAGGCTATACATTTGATAATATGGAGTCAAGAGCCCAATTCTCCAAACCAGCCTTAGAACAATTGAAGCTGTGGCAATCAGCAGCCTGCATCCAATGCCAGTGCACCAGGGACCCTGCACCCGATTCTCAACCAGGTGAGGTCCCAGTGCCAAATTCCTGCAGTTTACTGCAACCACTTCATGCATCAAATAGCAGGTGCGGGGGAGGATTGCTGCAAGCTGTGGGAGAGTCATGCAGATCAGGTTTTGCTTGCTAGGAGCAGTTTGTGGCAGTCAAACTCTATCAGAGAACAGGTATATTGGTTGTCAATACAGCCATCCCATACCACCAGCTGGTAGAAAATCCCATGCGCAGCTGGAACCTCAACAGAATCTCGCTGCAAAAGTAATTGATTGGCACTGTGCAAGTGTACAAGCTGTTCAATGCATTTCTGTATCTGGCAGAACTGTAGGTTAGGTGATGTTGCTACTATACTGTAATCTGGTTCAGTATATTGTGTGTATGGCGGTACAACTGAACACTGATTGTACCAGCCCTTTTGCCAACTGTGTACTAATAACGAGAAATAACAGCACTCTTATATTATATGTTGTCTTAAAGTATTTTAGATCTGTTGTGAGCAGCATGCTGTAAGGCTCCAGGGGTGGCACATGGACTGCTAGCCCAGATCCAGGCTGGTCTACACCCCACAAGCCCTGCAACCATTGTAGCTCTTTGGGAATCCCACTTATGGGGATGTTTGGGACCCAGCGGCAGAAGCCCCTGTCCACCAGAGTGCAGTCATGGATCTCCCACAAGAGTGGAGCATGCGTGGCTGTGCAGTTGGCCCCCATGTGGTATAGGCCATGCCTTAGAATCAGGAATGGCACATGGTGGGAATAACTGGCCCCTTGTGCCATTCCTGGTTGGCGTAAGCACCATGTGCCATTCCCAACTGTTTGAGAATCCAGCCCAAGATCTTTATATTAATTAACTGTACCAGTATGCATGTTAAAGTCTCATGCCACCAAACTGTGGCTAAAGGGACCTTTTCATTACCTTCTTCTAAAATCCCAGAAAATTGTTGCCATATGTCTTTGTATACTAACTTGAAATTTCTGAAATTCTGTAAATACACATTTATAAGAACCTGTGTATGGATTAATGGTCCCCGGACAAAATGTCATGGGCACATGGTAGTGAACAAAACATGCAGCTGTAATAAATGTTGCACAGCTGAAAATGGAGGCAGACTAATGGTCAACAGCAGGCTAAGAGGCTGCCAAGAGGGTGTAGCAACTGGTGCAGCAGTTTGGGGAGGGCAGTTCAAAATTCAGGCTCCCTCATGACCCGAGGTATACCAGCAGTGAAGGAATGGTGCTCAGGTAGGATTACACAGAGGATCAAGAGTACAGAGAGAAATGAGAGGAATTAAGGTTAGGCACAGGACAGTAGATGGTGAAGGTTAAGGTGGTACAGAGGTAAAGAAAAAGGGAATTAGTGAGCTGAAGCTTAATGGAGTGAAATAAAGAGGCAATAACAGCAGTTCAGTTAGAATCAGCAGTTGGAGTCATGTAGAACAGAATAAAGAGAGAAAGTATTATTCATTAGAATTTAGCCTCCGTAATGAATTCAGCAATGCATTAAAACAGAGAGAAGAGAAAAGCAGCAGTTCAAAATTAAATTAAAACAGCAGTCCCAAATTTAAGTAAAATAAGCAGTCCAAGAACTTAAGAGTACGGAGTAAGGAGAATGAGCAGCAACAGCAGATTAGATTAAATTCTATGTTCACAGTAGAAAGCAACTGTGGTTACAATTTACATTAAGAACAGCAGTCTTAACTTAGTGCTACAGAATACAGAGAAGCAGAGACAGCTGTTAAAAATTAAATCAATATTGCATCAAGCAAAAAAAGTTTAAAAATACAACAGACAATAGAGTAATTTAAAGCAGTAGCCTACCTGCCCTCGCAAACATCACAAAAATGAATTAAATAATGACACCACTACTAGTTTCAGAGTGGATGGAAATGTCGCTGTTAAATCACCGTAGTGTCTACATTATGCCCACGCCTATTCAGCTAGTGATGATTTCAATATTGACGAATTGGCTGCAACGTGCTTTCCACGGCAAAATTAACTACAACCAATTGTCCATGAACCCAGTTTATTTTTTCTAATAAGATACAATTTTGGAAATCTGAAATCTTACTATTCTTATTCTGTTTTGAATTTTTATAAAGGTTGTAAGGCCTTCAGTGGTCTAGCCCTTAATAAATATCTGTGTGTGTGTGTGTGTGTGTGTGTGTGTGTGTGTGTGTGTGTGTGTGTGTGTGTGTATATCTATATCTATATATATACACCTTTAGATAGCCTTCAACTGTTAATTCATCACCATTAAACTCGTCTCCTGTATCAGTAGTAGTCAATTCAGCTAATTCTGTTATCATTCCTACAACATTCCATACTAAAATGTTAAATTCATTGCTAAATATTGCACATTTTACAGCTGCATAGCGAGAACTATGCTGACATATTGCAATTACATTGAGGTAAGGGCTTTGGTAGCACATACAGTAACTGTGAGTTGGGGGCAGTGGTATCACGCCACCGCAACATATCTCACAAGTGTCCAGATTTTTATCAGACATCCCATTTATAGCCCCCATTTTCCAATGCCCCAATCACCATGCTTAGATCCTGTATTTCTTCATGATCGCCCTCATGGCAAAAATATCACTGGCATGTAAAACAAATCCTCTTTCTGACTGCCTAAGTGCTGTTGCGTTGAATGCTACCACTGCCTGGTGGTCAGCTTCTGGGTAAAGATACCAATCTGCTTCTAGGTAAAGATGCTAACCGCATTTCATGTCGCACGTGTCAGTTGGATGCATGACATAAAGGCTGCAGTCTGTGCCTTCATACAGAGGACTGAAATTGTGTTTGTTTGGAACAGGGACCAGGCAATTAAAGTTTCATTTCTATTTCTTCTGGTTTGTTGGAAGGAGGAGTTTCCATGCTGTACTGTGATTTAAAACCATAAGAAGCTGAGAGAGTCACACTAAAGCAGAAAATGATAGTGACCCTAGACTTCAAGGAGTAGCTGAAGGACTCTCCTAGATTCAAGTACAATAGGCCTTGAATACTGTATTAGTTTCTCCAGCATCCTACAGATACAGGGTGTTGATACATCTTGCTTCTGTTAATGTCGGTATTGCTAATTAATAGTTGACATTTGCAGTTATTACTTCTTGTTGTAGATATGTGCCAGTTAGGGATCAACCCAAGAAATACTGTATGTGTAAACATGTCATGTGTCTGGTTGTGGTTCTCCAGCTATAATATGCTGAACTTAGAGCTGTCTGAGCACAGTATACTTCAGATTTCTTGGTGGACTTACTCTGTGTTGTTTGCATCAGGAATTCAAGCTAAAAATAATAATTTAAATCTAACCAACATCCTAATGGCTTGAAAGGACATTATAAGGAAGCATCAAAAGATGTGGCAGTGATTGCCCTGATGTGTTGATGGGCTTAACTACAGAGATGGACTGAAGAAGTGTTTGAGTTGTTTCTGGCAAAACTGCTGTCTTTTGTCTCTATACAGGATAATGTGCTTTGTATTTGGGTCCCTGATGACACATAAAGGTTACCGCCTTTACCTGTATGCAGGGGACTTTGTGTTGCTGCTGGCACATAATAGCTACTGCCTTTGACTACATGCTGGATACAGAGATTTTGTTTTGGTTGTTGTTGGTACATAAAGGCTAACTGTCTTTGCTTATATACAGGAGAAGGAGGCTGTGCTTGGGTTGTTGTTACTGGCACATAAAAGCTGTGCTCTTGCCTTGAAATAGGAGACTATTGTAGACACTGAACTACAAGCATTTAGTACATGATTTTGTGATGTGCTTTGGGAAATGGTTTTATATAAAAAGAGTCCTATGAATTACTAGGTGCTCTTCTGTAGTGTGGGCTTGGTGGAAGTTTAAGGCAAGAATGCAGTTCTATCAGCACAGGGATGTGAGTTTGTTCCCTGCTGGTGTCAAATGGATAAATTTATTGCCTGCCTCCCTCAGGTCTGTCACCAGAGTAGTCAATTCCTAATGTTGTCTCACTGGCATGGCATTGGTATGCAGGAGTTAGAGATGCATAATAGGAATGGCAGTGAATTATTGAAGTGATGCTAATCCACCCCCACCTTGCAGAGACTGACAGGCATTGGGTGTGCCTTTGGGGTGTCAACTATAATGCTCATGCCATTTTACCTCACCCTACCCTGTAGACAATGACAAGTGTCGTTGTGTGCTTTAGTCTTTGGGCCTTATACTTACCCCATTCCATTAGGAAATACACTGAGATGGGTGCAGTATAGGAGAATGGTTTCACCCTACCCTGTAGACACTGACAAGTGTTGTGGTGTGTTTTGGGGTCTTTGCCTTATACTTTACCCCATTCCATATTCCATAAGGAAACACACTGAAATGGGGGTAGTGTAGGAGAATAGGGTGAACTTTAGGGCCAAACACTCCAAGGCACACCTCAATGCCTGTCACTGGCTGCAGGGTGAAGGGTGGGGTGGAATGGCATGCATTACAGCCAATGATCCCAAGTCACACCCCTGATGCCTGGCAGTCTCTTACAGGGTGGGGTGCTACAGTTGGAAACCCTAACACGTAGGGCGTTGTTGGTATTTTCTACCCAAATTTTCAACATGGACTTTTGTGACCCCGCCATGAAGAACGGCACAATCAGTTTGTTAACTGAAATGTGGTTTTGCACAGCGGCTATGCCATTTGGCACACAGGGATGAAAACACATTTTGGGCAGGATGAAAATGACAACTGCATTGTTCATGAGGAGGTATAAAAAAATGGTAACATTGAAACTCTGGAGTGAAAATATGAAAAATTGGTGAAGTCATGAGCATGCATAGAAACTCATGAACACACGCCTGTAACCCAATCATTTTGGTTTTTTAGCCACATTTTAACATAGGTATTTTGGGACCTCCTCATGAACAGTGGCACTGTGATTTTGTTAATCTGTCCCAAAAGTTGATTTCCCACAGCGACCACACCATTGTGCGCCACAGGTGCGGAAACACATTTTGGGCAGGCTGTGAAAAATGACAGCTGTACTGTTCATAAGGAGGTGGAAAAATTGCCAGTGTTGAAAATCTGTCAGTGAAAATATTGCAAATTTGCAAAGTTATAAGGGTGCATGGAAACTGCCCAACGACGCTTGTAACACAGTCACTTTATGGACGTTCATCACCATATTTTCAACATAGGCATTTTAGGACCTTTGTTCATGAACAGTGTCACTGTCATTTTCTCAAACTGTCCCAAAACTGATTTTGCACAGCAACCATGCTATTCTGTGTTGGACATGTGAAACACATTTCAGCCAGGATATGTAAAATGACAGCTGTGCTATTCATAAGAAGGTGTGGAAAATGCCAATTTTGAAAATCTGGAGTGAAAATAGTACAAATTCGAGATACAAGCGTAGCGTGAACTGCGCAACGCACGCTTCTCAGAAAGAGCCATTTTTTGATTTTTTCAAAATTTGCAACATAGGCTTTTTGAGTACCCCTCATGAATAGTGGCATTGTCATTTCAAGATTCATCTCTGAAAGGTGATTCCACGCAGTGACTGTGAAATCACCTTTCGGGACCCGAATAACGCCATGACAGTGACTGAATTCATGAGGAGGTGTCCCAATAACCCCATGTTGAAAATGTGGTGCCAAAATTCCCGAAATGCCTGAGATATGCATCAAAGTTGAAAAAACACTGTTTATGCCATTATACAGCTTACCGCATTTCTTCAGTTCGTGGTCAGCTTTGAAGTGTGCAGACGTGTTCCCAGTCCATCAAAGATCATCGCACTGTGCTCCGGAGGTAAGTATGGGGTGAAGGGGAGTGTTGGGAGGTAGGGTGTGCAGAGGGTGATCGTGGGTTGGGCAGGGCCACCGTGTCGATTTAGGGACCATTTCTGCATTGCAGGTTTAAAAAAAATTTGCACGGTGTTTTTTTTTACTGTGAGCATTTGGCATGCTGGGATGGGCCCAGCATGCCACTGATGCATTTTTTTGGGGTTATAGCCAATGGGGATTAGGCAACCTCTGTTGGCCACAACAAATGGGGGATATTATGCAGATGGGGAGGGCTCTCCATTGGCAAATTAAACTGGGAAGGGGACATAATGCCAAGAGGGATTGGGCACCCCTGTTACTTGAAATGGGGGTGCATTATGCCAACAGGAGTGGGCTCCCTGTCAGCAAATAACGTGGGTTGGGGCATGCCGACAGGGGATTGGGCACCCCTGAGTTGGCTTTCTCCGTGCACCGCCATGTTACTTGAAGGGCTTCACCAGGAAAAGGCACGTAGGAGGGCGTGTTTTGGTGCTGCTGCATGATGAGCTTGGCTGTCATTGCAGTGGACCTTTTCTTAGATGTGCTTGCCACATTATGTATTCCTGGTGTGTGGCACCTGCATGCTGTCTTATTGGGGAATGAGGATGCACCTACTGATGCATGCCCTGCATTTGCCCATAACAGTGACCGCCCTCCAAATCTGTTACTAATGTAATATGTTGAGTTGTGCCAGCGCAAGCCAACATAAAAAGGAGACCACTGCCCCAGCCTTTTTCCTATAGCCCTCTGACATCTTCAGTTCGTGGACACCTGTTCATCTGCATTTTAGAAGAGCGATCTTAGAGTGTTAGTGGAAGGAGTTAGATGTGTCTCCATTGTGCTGTGAAGAAACTGACTCAAAGGCTGTTGGAAATTATCTCTGGTCACAGCCAAAATGGCTGCAAAATGATGTTATTGATGGTACTTGCATCCTAGCTGTTATATCCATTGTAAATAAAGTATAAAAATTTTGTGTGCATGCTGCAGGTACCAAATGCAATTTACTTGAAAGAGTAGACATCATTTCATGAGTATTTACAAAGGATATAACAGACAGATTAAAAAGGAAAAGGTTTATTTTCCTTTAAACAACCAGGATATCTCTTATGAAACTAAACAAACAAAACAACTTTTAAACACTGTTCTGCTTATGTTAGTATACTATTAATGTTAAACTTTTCTTTTACAGCTGCACAGTGGAACTGTGCATGATGTATTGCAATTATAATGAAAAGGGAGCTTTGGTAGCATGTGACTCTGAATAAAGCACAGCTGTAGACAGCTGGTCGCATGTGACTGTGAATACAGCACAGCTTTAGACAGCTGTTGTATGTCCTGCTGAGTGGAATATCTGCATTCTCTCCATTCAATACAATGCAGTTGCTTCCTTCTCCCCACAAACACACACTATTTTCTTGCATTGGCCCCCCACCATATCTCTGTAGTTGCTGGTGGTCCTATCAGAAATTAAACTTCTACCTAAATCGTCCTCCATTCTTACCACTTACTGGCACTGCTAGCATAGGTTTGCAGTTCCTTCACATTCATCACTGGTTTGTCTTTCTTGCTCACCATATGCTTTGTAACACTGGGTGGAGTTTCTGGAAGTAGCATGGTAACATGTAGGTCATAGAGTCATAGAGTCATAGAGTCATAGAAGTGTAATGGCAGAAAAGGCCAAGGCCCACCGAGTCTGCCCATTTGTCCAGCTATCTGCTTGGACCTTCTGTAGCAAGTGCCAGGAAAGATCGAAACAGTTGCTATGTCAAGAGTTGCGTATCTATTATTCTAACAAGCTGCATTCCATTTCTTGTCTCATAGTTAAAGAGCAGGTACCATAGGTGAGCTGTTGGACTGTTTGGCAAAAGCCTTAACCAGCAGAGAAGATACTTATCTATATTTCTGCTTCCACAATGTCAGGCCAGAAGAACAGCAAACTGCCCAGCAACCTGCTGCACCTGCAGAATCTGATCAAGCAGGACCTGAACTTGAACACCGAGAAGGTGGGCAATATTACCACCACTGCCAACCCAGCTGCCCTACTGTTCACCGAGAGCCGGGATCGGGGAAGGTATAGTGTTTGACAGCAGCCACAGGCAGCACATCCCAGAACAAGAGTTTTGTTACAGAAGTCTGCTTTAAGGTGTCACTGTGAGATCTTGTGGCTGGTTTTAGTGTTGACAGTGGCTAAAGACAGCAGCAGTTTAAACAGTAGCACATGATACTGATATAATGTTGCTGAGACTGCGTGTCTTGAGAGTACTGGCCTGTTTACCTCTGTCTCAAGTTTCAACAATCCCTGATTTTCAGGTGTGTCTCTGATTTTGTAAACAATGAAACAACCAGTTCAGTTCATGAAGTGCATCCACTTTTATTCTTTTCAGCAGCCTGAAATTCAATTGTTTATCCAACGTTTTTCAAGATAATATTACCTCTTCATCAGGGACTGGCTGCAAAAGTATATAAAATAAGACCATGAATCTCCATTAAGAATAATATGATCATAAATCACAAACATATATTTAGGTAATGTATAGTGGAAACAGGTCTCCCATAACCTTGTTACAAATCCAAAGGTGTACACTTCCAAGTTTCAAACTAAGTAATTCACATTCTCCTAAAATTTGTTTTGCGTTTTTCTATAAAAAGAAAGATATCTGTCAATAAACAACAATAATTTCAGTCAATATACAATGTACTAGAGAACTCACCGAGTGCTTTTTCTTAAAGGGAGGAGGGGGACAGAAAACAAGCTCTCTAGAAACCTTTTGTCTAAACCGCACCAAAAACATAATTTTGTTTCAATAAATCTGTATTCGTATAACCATTTATATGCAATCGGTTCTTAAATGTTTTCCAAATTTATCAACAAACCCTAAAAGAAATACTAGTATATGAATCCATCATTAGTAAATCAAGAAACTGAACCTCTCAGCTTTGGAGAGCTATACCCTTCTGCCAGAGTAGAATATCTCTCTGCATCCTCTCCATTCAATACAGTGCAGTTGCTTCCTTCTCCCTCCCTCCCTGCTGCACTATTTTCTTGCACCAGTCCTGCTTCACCATAACTCTGTAGTTGCCAGAGGTCCTATCTGAAATTAAACTTCAACGTAAATGGTCCTCCATGATTTTACTGCTTACTGGCACTGCTAGCATAGGTCTGCAGGGTATACACCCCAACAGCGACATTTTCAACAATACAGGGTCCCCTACAGCAACTACAGTGCCACATTGCTGTAGGGAACCCACTGGAACCAGCACTGTCTTTCAGGGGTACTACCCCTCAAATCAGCCTCTGACTTCAAGTCAAGAATCCTAAGTGGGGAGTTTGGGGGTGCAGCCCCTAAGTGGGGGAGTTTGGGGGCGAAGAAAAACTTGTTGTTCTCCAAAACTGGCAGCCGACTGCAAAATTTGGTTGACCTGCCGGTTTCACTGTCGGGTCATTGGACAAATATTTTGTCGATGACCTGTCGAGATCCGTCTGCAGTTTCTTCATGCTCATCACTGGTTTGTCTTTCTCTCCTGGCTGTATCCTTTGTAACACTGGGTAGAGTCTCTTGGAGGTTGCATGGTAGCATGTGGGTGAGCCATGTTGGGACTGTTTAGCGAAGCCTTAACCAACAGAGAAGATACTCATCTATATTTCTGCTTCCACAATATCAGGCAAGAACAACAACAAACTGCCCAGCAACCTGCTGCACCTGCAGAACTTGATCAAGCAGGACCTGAGCTCTTACACTAAGGAGGTTGGTAATATTACCATCACTGTAAGCCCAGCTGCCCTGCTGCTCACCAAGAGCCAGGGATCGGGGAGGTTTAGTGTTTAACAGGAGCCACAATCAGCACATCCCAGAATAAGAGTTTTGTTAGAGAGTCTGCTTTAAGGTGTCACTGTGAGATCTTGTGGCTGGTTTTAGTGTTGACAGTGGCTACAGACAGCAGCAGTTTAAACAGTAGCCCATGATACTTATATAATGTTTCTGAGGCTGTGCATCTTGAGAGTACTGGTCTCTTACCACTGCATCAAGTTTCAAAAATCCTGATTTTCAGGCATGTCCCTGATTTTGTCTTGAAAATTTGACATTTCTGTTACATAAAGGTGGGAATTAGAAACATAGAGTAATGCCTGGCATCAGTGTTATAGTACTGATCTCTTTCATAAAATGTTTATCAGTAAGCCACACATTGCAACAGTTTTGTGAACTGGTATTAACATTTTAAGATGTGTCTCTGATTTTGGTCCTTTGTCCTGACTTGTTTTAAACCTTGTCGGAGCAGACAGGCTGAGTAACAGATCAGGGTATTACCTGTGGAGAACGCCATAGCTGTCTGAGCAGTCATGTTCCCACCTACTTGAAATATAATTATTGTTCCTATACTATCTGTAGTTATGCTAGTTGCCTAAAGTTACAGTTCAAAGGCCCCTGGTTTAGCGCATTGACCCGACAGGTCAACATATACTGCTGTGCCCATGCATGTGGAATTCCCCATGCATAATGGGTGCACGCAGATATTCAGTGGTTTCAGCAGCACAAAACAGCTTCCATTTCAGTGATGCTTAAGACTGCTGAAACCCTATCCTTACTGTATCCTCGCACACAGTTGCTCTCCCCGCCACCTGTCCCATTGCTGACAATACTAGTCCTGATGGGTTCAGTGAGGCTCTCTCCCCTGTAAGGGTATTCAACCTCCTCCTGACTTGCCATCTTAGGACCATCCTCCCTCATCAAAGACTACATAACCAGTCTCTTACACTAGATTCCTATCTGAAATCAAACTTCAACCTAAATATGAGTAACACAGTTTTATTTCACCTCAATTCACCGAGGCTGAATGATACAGGCCATGTATAAACCAAAATTGTGCCATTTTCCTGTCACTGGGCATGCACACCTTCCTAGCAACTCAGCTACACTGACAATAGATTTTGCCATGAATGTAGTACACTTAATACAATTATTGTAGCATAAAAGTCAGTCATGCTATTGTTTTTGAACTTCTAAATTTAATTGTATTCATCAGTGGCACTCTGTATAGCAAAGCTCTTAGATTTGGAATAGGTTGGTTGGCCTGCAGGCTTCCTTCCTTTAGAAAAAATTAAACAATTATTTCAGAACTGAACTTTGTGTTGAATCAATGAAAGAAGTGCCTGCAGGCAACCACCCATTTGTAAATCTCAGCTACAGTGACCTTCCAACTTGCATAAAAATTTGTATATAAATAGTAGCCAGATAAGTTAGTCAGACTTAATCAACCAAAGGTTATGCAATAAACCACAACAATTCTTAACTCATGCATCCATCATTCATCTATTACTTTTTCTCACATGCCTTTCACCACCATCAATAATATGATTTTACAGCTGTAATGGCTCTGACCAGAATTTGTTTACTTGTATTCATCACAAGTCTTGGACTTTCTACTTGTAGGACTTCAGATCTATTGTTTATATACCAGGGGCCTAGATATTCAGAGCAGTTGAGCATGGTGCCACTGAGTTGCACCACTGCAAGTGCGGTATTGCACCAAGGGCCATATTCAGTGGAAGCCAGTCGCAGTGCAAATCTGCGCCAGTGTGCAACTATTATGAATGCAGGCCAAGAGCGGGCGGTCCCATGAATATCCAGCGCAGTGGCATATTCAACCGTGAATCCATGACGCAAGTGTGAGCAAATCGAAGTTGTTCGAGCAGACTTGTTCCTAGTAAAACAGGGCACAAACACACAGACAGCAGTTGCGCCAAGGGTGGGAGAGAGAGGGAGGAACACAGGGAGACAAACTGGCTGACAGGCACATGACCAGACACAGCGGGAAGGAGACAGAGAGGTGGCATGGGGAGAGGGAGAGAGGGCAGAGACAGAAGGGGACACACACACAGACACAAAGCCTGTGTACCAGGGTGGCACACAGCCAGTAGCCAACCACCCAGGGGCACGGTGGACAGTAAGGGACATGGAGTGTGCACCACCCTGATGGGGAGTAGTGCGCGGAGGGGTGTGAGGTGGCAAGAAGGAACAGCACATAGCTGACGAAGGGCCTGGTGATGGCATGCCTGACACAAGTGGTACCGCGGGTCTGCAGTCTGCTGGGAACCAGAGTGACACTGAGAGGCCAGCCAGCACCACCTGAACAGGGCCATGCTGAGGCAGCCCTGAGAGTCACACAGTGCACAGCTGCAGGCACTCACCAGACAGAGCCATGCCAAGGCTGTGGTGACGACGGTGACTGCCAGCATGTGTCTGCACTCCATGGGCACCAGCCAAGGACCAACAGGGGACACCACGGCATCACCCGGTGGCCATGGCCTGCCACCCCACACAGGTCCCCACAGCTGTGCTGCCACATGATGTGGAATGCAACCGTCACCCCAGCACAGGTGGAGCATACAGCACCGATGCAGGACAACCTCAAGGTGGCATGCATGCCTGGCATGAGTGGGGCCTGTGCCTGCACCCATCGGGAAGCTGCATGCCACCTGTCCCTGTGGGACTGGTGTATATTAACAGGAATGGGTGCCCATGCATTACCCTCCAGGTGGTGTGCGATGCCATGGGGCTCACACCGATGCCTGTACCATACATCCAGAACAGCCCTGCACCATGCCACAGATGTGAACATGGTGATAACCCCACAGGCAGCCCAGTGGGTGTGTGTGGCACGGGCAGAGTGTGATGGGCAGTGCAGTCCTGGGGTGGGGTGGGCAGGTGTGCATGGTGGTGTGGACACTAGGGATGGGCAAGGTGCAGCACTAGCATAGCACAGGGCAAGCCATGGCATGCTCCACACAGGTGACAGTGCATACCCGCTGAGGCCCTGGCAGCATCTCCTGGTCCATCCCATTCTGCAGTGCTGTCAGCACCCAGTGTGCTGTTGCTGCATCCACCACACCAGTCACGGTTGCAATACTGGTACCTAGCCTGTGCTGTTAGGTGGCACTTCGTGGTGCAAACCCATGCAAATGAGGTTGTGAGCAATAGTAATAATATGCTATGCACCCCACCGCGCCACGCTGGCAATGAGCTCATTTGCAGGCAGGGTCTGAATATCGGGATATTGCACTGTGTACAATGGTATCGTGCTGGAGCAAGTGGCTGCACAATGGCCATGCATGCGTGGTGCTCAAACATGCAGTGCACTGTCATGGTGTCAATCACGCAGGCAGCATGACCAGCATGATGTAGCGGCACAGCACAAGCTGCCCAGGGCTGGCAACATGCACTTCGTGCATGCTGGTGTGTTCCTATTGCCCACATGCACACTGTGGGTGGGCATAGTTCCTTGGGCCATTGCACTGTGCACCTGCCTTGGCCCTCACTATAGGTGCCCAGCTGCCAGTGTGGACACCGCTGCTCCAGATGCTGAACCGGGTATATACGGCAGACCTTGCTCATTGTCTCGGGCATACATGGGTCGGTGGCGGCCCCTGCAGTGCATGCTGGTGGCAGAGGGGTGAGCAATGGCATGCCGGGTGGCTGGCCAGGGCCATCACAAGGGTTGCCCCTGTGTCCCCTGTTACTCCTGTTGGGCCTTTCCCTACAGTCCCCCTCCCACTGCACAGTCCCTGTTCCTGTCCCTCCCACGCTATCCGCACCCATCCCCAGTCCCTACTGTTTCTGTCCATGGTTGTCCCATACATATCGATTGTCTGGCATACCCTCCTGTGTCTGTATTTGCTTGCAGGTAGCATGGGCTCCATGCTGCAGTGGCCCAGTGACTGTCTGTGTTGTGTGCATGTGGGGACTTGTACCATGCTCTGTGGTCCCTGCTGTGTGCCGTGGTCAGTCCCACTGTGGTGGTGTCCATCCCTTGGGTCGGTGGCTGTGTTTTGGGATGCCCATGGGGCAGAGGTCAGGGGTGTGTGGTGGTGTGTGCATTGTGGTGGCCACGGTTATGATCATTGGATGGGTACTGTCTGCATGCTGTGTTAAGGCCCCTGCTTGGCATTATGTGGCCTGTCCCATGTGGTCTGCCATGCTACCTGCCACCCTGCATGTTCGATGTCTACTGTTGTGTGTGTGCTTGGCTACATGGTCCTGGGTGTGGCCTGCTATGGTCTGGGAGGGGTGGGCATGGCCAGCAGCCTGTGGGAGGCTCCCATGGTGGTCCTCCATTGGCGTTAGCACCTCCTGTTGCCTGCTTTCTCTGTCACTGTTGTGTTCTGGGGTCAGGTGTCTGGGTGCCTGTGAGTGCACTGCTAGTGGATGCCTCCTGTGGCCTATCACTGTGCTTCCATGGCTCTGTCCCTGGGTCTGTTCTCTGTGCTGTGCCTCTCTGTTGCTCTGCTGCTCTGCTCCCACAGTTGAGCTGGAGCATCTTTTGTTGCAGCATTGTGCAAATGTGTTTTCACCATGGCGCAACTCTGTGTGCACCATAGCGCACTCTGCCATATTCAGCCGGGTTGCGCTGATGCAGTTCGGCCTGTGCAGCCTCTGAATATGGCTCCTGTTGCACCATGGCGCATAGATTTGCACTGCACCAGACTTGTGCTGGGCTTTGGCGATTTTTGAATATCTGGGCCTTGAACTGTAAGTACTTAGCATTCTTTTCATTCCCTCTTATTATTTTGGTCTGTTTGTGTTTCAGCAGTCCTTTTTTCTGATTCTCTTTTCCTTGATACTCCTGCCACTCATTTTGAATTTCTGCAGTTTACAGCATTAATACAGTACCCAAGTTATCTAATTTTGCCATACCCATTTGGATTTATTCTGATAGATGTCTGTTCTTTATTATCATATTAATTTGTTGTTGCTCATTTATTGCATCAGTCTCTTTCTACCAATTGGATTCTGTCTTTTCATAATCTTATCCCTAGAATGTCCTTCATTAAAGTACACATTGTTTTCATTAACTATTTACCCTGTTTCTGTGCTTTGATAAGGTATTTAAAATACTGTTAGAGAAACTGCATATTTATTCCTTCTACTGAGTCATCCTTCCCACTCTTTCTTATTCTCTTTGACTTCTCGTTTCATATCTTTCTGTTACTCTGATCAAGTTAACTGTTGTGGTATTTAGTTTTATTTATTTATGTATGTGTTTATTTATTGTATATTTATTTTATTAGTGTGTGTATATCTATCTATCTATCTTAGAGATAGAAAACAAAAATTACAGAGATAAAATGCTGTAAAAAGAAACAAAAAATACATAAAGAGATGCAAAGAGTACAAGAACAATACAATGTACTAACAGTCATTATATACACAGGGGGAACCAAAGTTCAATAACAGCAGTGCATTGACACCAGGGCCAACTCACAGATTGGGAATATGTGATGGGTGATTGCGTCATATGCGGTTTATCTTCATGAGAGGTCTGTTACCTCTTGATCTCATGAGTGGTGCTGCCAAGGTGAGGGAGCTAGAGGTCACAGATCTCAGGTGAAGATAAAATGCATATGACACGATCGACCATTACATATCTGCTTTATACAATGACTGTGATGGGAAAAAATTAGTTTGATTTTTGTTTTTTTCTTTAGTTTACCACTATTTATTGTAGTAAGGGGTCTCCTTTATAAACGGGTCCTCTTATGCAGTTCAACTGACGGTCCCACTGTCAGGCAGGGCTGCGTTGCCTATGAGTTGTAACCTAGCAATCAAGTTGCTAGGTAGTTTGAGTAACAGCTACATGTCTTGTTATGCAAATGTCACCGGTTGTCTGCGATTTGTTGCTATGGTGGTTAGCGACGCAGCCAGTGTTTTGTATTTGCACACATACTGTGGAAACATTAATCCCATTATCTGACATTCTGTGATTAACAGGCTCAGACACAAAAATGTTCTTGTCATGCTGCATCTGGTTCATTTTTGTTTCACCTACAAGAGCAAACTTAGTCATATTATGATGGAAAACTTTTTGTATTTTGTTAATGTTGACAGTTATTAAATCATGTTTGCATCATGACTTACAAATAATTTTTTCATCAAATGAGCTGTTTTTAGGTGGACTGCTAGGAGTTAAACTTGCAACGGACATTGGGATGTGAAATGCCCACATGCTTCTCTGCACTCATGCCTTGACTCAAGGTTAGGTGCTAACTATCATCTGCCATTATTTCAAGTGACTGCCTATGAATCTTGTGATGCACCTTATCATTTTAGTTGATAACGCCAGTGTGAAATTACAATTCTGGCAAGCGCTTGTGTGTTTGGTAGATTTATGACACTGACGGAAGTTGCAGATCATTAAATGTAGCCATGATTTTAAACCAGCATTGTACTGTTGATGCGGGTGCCAAGGACTGTGTTTAATGTCACTCACCCCATCTCTTTGCCATGCCACTGGGCAAGGCTAATGTCTGCACATCACTGATAGCTCAAGATACGCCATCTGTTTCCTTAGTTATTAATACTAATTGTCCACACTTGAACCTCTCCTCTCTAGCTCTGGAGCAAATGTATTTATGGATATTACACCATTGCCATTTGACAGCCATTACTTGGGTCATAAATTTAGCATTATTTACACACCTACTCCCAAACTATTACAATAAAATAAAATTTGAAGGGTTACAGGAGGATCTGACTAGGTTAGGTGATCCACAGTAGTTTTAAATTGTACAGCTGCCCTTGCTTGGCCCCCACCAACATCCACCATCAACACTGCTTAGTTACAAGATGCCAAACAGCTGCACAGAGAAAGACTAACACCTTTGTGCATGTACTACAGTGTTTCAAGGTTTATTTTGGGGCCTTTAGCTACTGTTTTATTTACCATTTTACTATATCTAGCTGTTACTTTATCTTTATCAAACCTGCAGACAAGCAATGCTGGCTACAACTGAGTTCAGAACAAAGATAGTTTATTGATTTAGTTGCATACAACTGTAAATCTTACTAAATTTATTGTGCTGGAATACAAATATGCAACATTTTTCATGCTCATTTAGTAAAATATTATTTTACTTTAGATAATGGGTAAAGTGAAACTTGCATCCTCATTGGCTGAAACAGCCTGCCACCCAGGCAGTTATTACTTAACAACAGCCCGCTTCAAAACAACTACCAATTCAGGGTGCCCCATTACGTAACATGATCCTTGGGCTACCCTGAATTTTAAAACACACCAGCCACCATTCTCCTCCGTGTTCACTTACTAAAGACTGGCCTCTGTATACTGTGTCATACAACAAACTGTCCCAGTAAACATCAAAAGTAATCTCCTATTCTTTGTTTATAAATGCAACCCAAAATCCTGCCTGGTATCTTTTTTCAAAACTGTGAAAATACTACTGGCAGTTTGTCAGACAGTGGTATGCTCCCCGAGGCTCACTGCATTCTACATCCATAACACTGTTTCCTGCAATAAAAATTGGGAAAAACCTTAAAACAACAATAAACAATTTTTTTCTTCAGGGAAGATAATCACGCTCCCTGTGAAGTCACCACTCGCGTTTACTTAGCTACCAACTTGCACCATACTTCTAACCCCATCTCAGATAAAACAGAAGTACTTGATTCTCAGCAGGCTACATTCTCAGGTTCTCATACACCATTCATCGATGACTTTGTGTCTGCAATGAAGCAGAAGGACAACAATCAGAAATCCACTGTAAGTAAAACAAACAAAAACAACAACATGTGTGTAACCAAGCAGAAGGACAAGCTAATCAGAAATAAAATACATACCTAAAAACAGCAGCACCCTCAATGGTGATTGTAGCATTTCACATTACAGGGACTACTTTGACACAAACATTATTTTTTAAAATGTTTTATATATATACACGCATTTAGTTCTCATATTTTTTCCAAAATATGACACCAATAGCCATTTTCTAAGTACCAATACTACTACCCTCCAGGGTGGCGTCTATAGGATATAAAGGGCTTCCAGGATATAAGGCCCTCCACCATGGCAACGTGCCTCATTATGCCCCTGGGCAGTCCATTATATCCCAATAACACCCACCCTGTTGGGTATTATTATTTGCACCACAAAGCAGCATGAAAACAATGAAAACAGCTCACTGTACTGTTATAAACACTTTATGTATGGGTTTATCACACTACCCATGACTATTGCTATACATGTTCTGCACTAGGTGGTATTTTGAGAGTTATACAAGCTAAAGGCATTTAGAGAAATTGTAATTTAATCATCTACATTTATGACTGACTGTTTAATTCAACTGTATTTCATTACATGGATGTTTTCCATTCATTTTATTGTGACTCTGTTATATGCCATCCCTTTAATATTTTGCAGATTCCTTTTGCTAGACTACCTACTTTTTACCATATATAAAAACAACTACTAACTTCTAATACAACTACTGTAACTAGGATAACACACAAGGCTAATGAATGTTGCTTTTCTGCAATTGTTTAAACAAGTTCTCCTAGCCAGAAAGTGGCATCCCATGCAATCTGTCTTGTCTTATGCTGATATCTTATCTCTGCTCACGTGATTGTTTGACAGATCTGTAGTGTAAAGAAGGGACCAACATGACTAGAGGATCTCATTTTCTTTTTTTTTCTGTTCAAGTATTTTAAATAATCTGTACTTTTGCCCCACTTGACACCTTGTTTATGCACATCTTGCCATTCTTGCCATTATGTCTTTCTGTTATGCTTCTAAACTTGCTTTATGTTTGTAAACATCACTACAGAATTATACTGTAAATAGGTCATTATATCATCTTTACAATTAATAGTTTTTGAATGGACACAGACACATACCATTACCTCATTATGCAATAAGCGTTATTTTACAGCATTTCGATTCCAGCATGAACATGAACATTATTTCAAAATACTTACCTGTCATTGGTCACTGTCACTGTCACTAGAGATGACAGCCTACCCTTTCTTTTTTTTTTCACCAGTTTGAAGTACTGCAGTAATTAGAGAATCTTAAATATCAGTTTTACACTTGGACATGAGTATTATGTTACTGCTTTTGCTGCTTCATTAATCAATAACTATTAACTTTTATATAGGGTGTACATGTGAATATTTTTACTATTTTGTTAGCCATTTTTACAGTGAAAAATAAACTTACAAAAGAACACACTGGCAATTACATTTAGATACATTTGTGAAGAAAACAAAGGGAAGCCATATCAAACAACAAAATACACAGCGCATAGAGATTAAATGATTGCTTTATACTGTGGATTGCACCACTTACATGATGGCCATTTGGCAATGTATTAGAACTTGCTACATGCTATTCAGTCTTTTTTCTCATCCTATTTTTACCTTTTTTAAATGACCTGTGTTGAAGTGAAACAAAATTTTTTCTGCTTTGAAGGATGGCTGGTAAATGTACCCCTCCATCTACTTGTTATGCTTGATGAAGGCTGGACAGTAAAAAGGTACTGGTTGTGTTTGTGTTTGTGTTCCTCTGCCATGCCACTGATCAGGTCAGATATTATCTGCTGCTGCCTATCATGTAGCCTGGAGTAGTCATTGATACTTCTAGGATTCTTATGCCCTATCATCTGCATAATCTTTGTGGGTGAGATGCCACAGTCATTCAATTTTGGAACTACATACTTGAGAGACACTGCGGTTTGTTATTTTTCTGTCTCTAGGCCTGCACTTTTTAACATTGTTTTTAATATAGATGACAACTTATTCACTCTGATTGGTTGGTTTTATACCACTGTATTTTAACTTTGCACATTGCCTTGTTACTATTAATTGCAAGAAAAAATTGACTTTCTGGGGGTCTAGGTACACAATGGCTGCTCTGCTTTGTAACCTCTGAAGATGTTTACAGGACACCTGTTTATGGTGACCTTGTTTTCGTAAGCCTTGGGCCTGGTTTTGTGGCTGTCCTTACATTTTAACCAGTTCTGGTTTTGGTCTGATGCTCGGTTAAATATTCCAGATAGTTACTGCCATTCTTATCCATTTTACACAGATGTCTCCCCATTTCATATTTCTTGACCTGTGTAGCCCCAGAGTCAAAATACATTGAGCACACTAGCCACAGGCTGTTTATTACAGACATGGCGAGTGTGGGCCAAATTGCTGTTTTTCATAAAGGATGTTGAACATTTAATCTGTCAACTCATCTGAGGCATGTGCTTTGCACTTCATACCCATCGACATCAGTTGCTTCTGCTTCACTCCTACTACTTTCGCAGTGTTTCAAAGCACTCATCCCTGATGAGGGAGGCCTCATAACTTTGAAACATAGGTGTCTATCGATGCTCTGAATATTGCTCCATCCTTTTTATTTTTTTTTTATTCATAAAAAATCTGCTAGCAGGGTGCTTCACCAATGTGGTTCAATTGATGTGTTTTCAGTATGGCTTCCAGCTAGGTAACTGCTTACAATTAGAAGATCATAATGGGTCCTTATGACTGTGTTCTTGTTTTCATTCATTTGTATGAATTCCTTAAGACTCTCCTCCACTGACATCATACTGTTCTCTGTGATATTGCACTGCTCAGATTCAGCTGGGACATTGCTGACTACTTCTATTAAAGAGTCATTCTCCATACTGTCATTATTGGTTACCACTGTGCCTAACTCTGTTGTTTCAGCTACATTCTCTGCACTCTGCTTGGTCTATGCTCCAAATCAGCCCCATTGGGCCTGCTCATCCCATTCCCAACTGATGAAGAAATGAATCAGGAAACTGAAGCCATCATGAATAGATGGGCAATTCTGGACATCCCACCAAGGGAACCTCTGCTGGACATTATAAAATAATTCTGAGCAACGTCAGATAAAAGTCATTCTTTGCTTAGTGTGCTTTAAAATGTAATGGATTAATGGACAGGTTTTAATCATTAATACTTTGTAACTTGGGTTTTCAGCCTTCCTTGCCAAGACATAATTACAGTTAGATTTAAACTATGATATATGTTTTATTAATGACAATGAAAGTTTACTTATAGTCTTTACTAATAGGACTTTGGTTCTGTAAAATTACTTGCTAACATGAACACTGAATGTAGTTTCAGTTTACAGAAAATGCACAAAAAACCTTTTCTTCTAACTGCAAAGTTAGCTTCCTCTTAAATAATTTAAAATAAAGATTACTATCCAAGGTTACATTCTATAATTAACTGTGCAATTTAAATTATCTAGAATTTATACATAAATCCTGGATGGTGCCATAAATCCTAATAAGACAATTAACTGCATAATTCAAAATTGCCCTGACATAAGAAGGCAGAAGATTTCAAAATACTAGTTAGAATACTTGAAAAATTAGGCCAGGTCCATTATCCCATGGTGGCCAGTCACAGTCATAATGGCACAGTAGACTATAGTGAACATTCAGTATTTATTCATTGAGATCAAATAGTCTTGGTCAGTCAAGTAACTGATAAAGTGGTAGTGGCAGGAAGACTTATGGATCAGGAAACAAATTTCCTTTGCCTACTTTGTGCATTGCAAGTCCCACCAGACTCTATCCAAGCCTGCCAACCCTTGGAAGCTATGAAAGGACTGTCAGTTTCCAAAGGTCAGGTGAAAACCTTGAACATGAGACTGGCCCAGACAGTCATGCCAGGGGGTCAAAATTAGCCCTGGCACGAGAACTCTGCACTGCATTTGTCAAGTTCACATTTACTACTGCTGCTACAGGGTCAAGGAGTGGCTCAACATCTGCCTCATAGTCAGCCAGGGTCTCTAAAGCTTCATCTCAAAGCTAACATTCATTTCTCTCTTAGACAGATTGATTTACCAATGAGAAATAGTGGAACAAGTACTGTACTTTTGCTGTGTGATTACTGGCAGGTGATGTTATTGAGGGTAATAACTGCTACAGTACCTCTGATGACAACACTTGAAGTCGGAAGACAGTTACTTACTTCACACAATGCAAAATAGAAAAATAAAACAAAATCTCACTTTGCTTTATGTTTTTTTGTTATAGTGCCCATGACAGTGCGCTTCATTTCTTAATCGCTGAGTTACTTTTCGATGACCGGTATGTGCTCACAGGAGTGATTTCTTTGTTTTTTTCTCAGTTTAAAAGTGGAGCCACACAGCTATTGAGGCGCGAGTCACCACCAGCATGGCTATTACAGCCATTGTTGTCACTGACCAAGTTCTGTGCTTTTACAGTGTAATTACTTGACCTGCAATGCTCTGGGAAATGTAACAACTAGCTTCAAGAGCAATACCATAAATAATAACTCAGCAACAGACCATTGCTGACATTTCAAAATACTTAATTTTTTTTAAATGCTTTGATTTAAACACATTGCAACATAAATGCACAGTGGATAGAACAGCCACTTTAAACACAATGTGATCATTTACTGAAAGCTAGACACTAATGAGAGAGATGCCCGTCAATTAGGAAAGGAACATTGTTTAACCAGGAGTAGCACACTAAGCTGAAGCTTGTTTCCAGATCCGACCTGGGAGCACAGGGAAGTTAAGTGACTTGCTCAGGATCACACAGTATGCACTCTAGATGCTGTGGGATTCAAACCCAGGTCTCTAGATCTGCAGTTCAGAGCCTTAACCCACTGTGCTATAATGCCTCCTTAGTCAGCTAATCACATGGACATGCATATGCAAATACAGAGCACATGACATCATGACGCTCAGCTACTGGTAGATTCAGTTTAATTGCCACCGACATGTTTAATTAAACTCAGTAAAATGAACCAATATATAATTTACTAACTCATTCAGACTCGCATTTCAGGAATAGAGGAGGGAAAGAACACAGATAGCATCATTATATAAACATTGCAGATGATGATTTATTTTTCTACATCGTAACAAATACTGTTGTTTTACAGAGAACAAATTATGGGGTCCAGAAAAAGATCCGATTGGTCACACAGGCTGCATACCATTGGGCAGAACCAGAGCGTGGAGATAGTGGTCATGATGAACCCGAGTCATAAGATAAATGTGTTATCTATGAATCAGGAATGTCAGCAGGCAAGATACAGATTTTATCTGACTGATTTTTCCGTACACTCATTGTATAAATTAGGTTATTACATATCACAGGCTGTATATTCACAAGCTGACAAACTGTGAACTGGCACAAGTCAAAGGATGATCAGCATATAGAGTAAGACAAGTAAAGACACAACCTAGTAATTAGGGTCTTTGGTTGCAAAAGCATAGGCTACACCCCAGCAGAATATCTTTAAGCTCTTTTTAAATCCTGCAAGTGAGGAACAGTCTTGCAGGTTTGCTGTTAGGGAGTTTGAGAGGAAAAATTCTGAGGTTGCAAGGCTCTCTTGCCTGCACTGGATCTCATCCTGGGTACCTCTAAGAGGGTTCTACTGAGGATCACAGAGCCTTCCTTGAGGTTACTTACCAGGACATCACATGGGCTGGGGAGGGTAGCACCCTTGACCAGTTTAAAGGCCAGGCAGAGGAGAGTGTACTTAAATACCCCTCCAAGAAGGGCAGTTTAAAAGTGAAAAACATCACAGTGGAACTTCTAGGTGGAGCTTCAAAAGCCAAGCAGCCAATTTTATTATTGAAATTTTGAGCTTGTTGATCTCAGAGCACCTCAGAGATTGAAGAATGAGAGCTTTGTAATGCATGAGGGAAGCAGGGTACTGTCAGCAATGACTATCTACGAGTCCACAATGGGTATTTACCTAGACAGTAGAGCAAATTAATTTTTTGGATGAAGGGACTTGGAGATATAATTGATGTTGTTTCTAAAGGTGAGTTCCTGGTTCAGGTAAACCACAAGGTATTTGATAGATTCTAATGCCTCAAAGTGGGCTTCAGATGATGTAGAGAGAGGTAGCAGATGATGCTTAGTTAGATCCAAATTTCTAGGCCAATCAGGATCCCCATGGTGTTTCTTGGCATGAATGACCAGTTTGTTTGCAGCAAATGAGAGTTCAAGTTCTATGAGGTCACCAGTAACCTGTGTACAGATTAGGTTGGGCTCACTAGAGCACCTGTAAAAGCACAGTATCAGCAGCATAAATCTGAAGGTAGTCTCTCCACAGTCCCCAAGCATGGCATTGACAAAAGGGAGAATGGCATAGGGCCCAGAATGGAGCCCTGAGTGACAACATCAGTGACAGAACTTTTAAGGATGAGGATTGGGCACCCACCTAACTCACTAACTGAGACCTGTTGAACAAGTAGTAGGAGAACCACTGGAGGGATAGGTTATAGAGGCCAAACAGCTTCAGATTTTTTAAGAGAAGACCATGGTTAACCAAACCAAAGGTTTTGTAAGGACTATGAAGATTGCACCATTGAGAAGTCTCATACCCTTGGCACCCAGAATGTCTGCAGGCAGTTTATCAAGGGCAGTGTCAGTTCCATGGTATTTTCTGAAGCCATGGTGCCTGCCAGTCAGCAGTGCCTTCGCTTAAGGTAGTCTTGAAGCTAGTTATAAACAAGTTCTGCACTTTGGCAAGGGAGCTCAGAAGGGAACAAGGCAATTGTCCACAGGCTTCTTTGGGACCACCTTGTGCACTAGTACCTAAGGGCAGTTTTCTAGAATTCAGAATTTTCCTCTCAAGGAAGGATTTACTAAAAGCATGGCAACTGGAAAGCTACAACTGGGGCAGCTTTTTTAAACATTTTGGCTCAACTTTGTCAAACCCTGCTGAGCCTTCCACCTTCAGTTGTTTAAGCTGAACTAGCATGTCTTTCCATGCAACCCTGTGAAAGCGAATTCTGTGGTTAGGCTTTTGTACCAGGTGGAGCATGGTGGTGAGAGTGAGGTCTAAGGGAGGATGGTTAATCTATCTAGGTCTGTGAAAAGTTGTTAAATACATTTGTAGTAGCCAGGGATCACTAAAGGTCTTGTCATCTCTACTATGTCATATTCATAAGTACTAGTATGCCTTTTAGAAGAATATTAATTTGTACCCAGAACACCTTGGGGTCTAATCAGTTTTATTTGACAAATGAGCTACTGTGTTTCCTTTGGCACATTTGAGATCTTTTGCATGTGTTTCTGAGTGCCCTGTACTTGATCTGATCAAATGAGAGGCCAGTGGATATAACGAGCCCCACACCTTATCTCTGAGTTTCAAATGTTTCCTAAGTTCATGGTTCAGCCATTTAGAGTTTTGACCTTTCACCCTGGCCTGTTCGGAGGGTATGAGAATTAACAGCTAAAATAAAATTCTTAACAAAGAAATCCAAGGTGGAGTCAATGTCAAGCAGGTTGTTAGTAAAGGCTCAGTGGTTGTCAGATAGGGTGGCCAGGAGGAGCTGGGATCAAATTTGAGAAGACATGGGACATGAAAATCTTGGGTGTAGGTTTGGGAACATTGTTCTTAATGCAGTAGATTTGGGAGTGGTAAAGAGAGTCTGCAAAAATCCCTACAGCTTTGATTCTTTCAGGTTTGGTGACAAGAGCCCAATGCAGTAATGTGTGGTTGCCAGACTTTTATTAAGCTTTGTAGGTTCACTGATGATCAGGGCAAGGTAGGCATCAAACACAGCAGACATGTGTATGCTACCCATTCCAGGACACCAGTTCTTGTTAATGTCCCCAAGAAAGATTAGTTCACATAAAGGCCTGCTAGCAGTAGCCTGAAAGAGAGCATCTAGGCAGAGCTAGCCACCCAGGGAGAGGGGTTTAGATGCAACAACATAGAGGGGCTTGCACCCCCTAGCAGACCTTTGACAACTACAGCCTCACATTCTGACCCTTTTAGGGCAGGAGATAGTAGTAGTAGTAGTTTTATTTGTTTCTGGCACCCTTCCTCAGAGACCCAGGATGCCATTACAAAATAATGCACAATAATAGTCACCTCCTACATAGCCTAATATAGACATAAAAAATAAAATAATATTCAAACCACTAAACAGTTAGCTAACTAAAATCAATTAAGATATGCAACAAAACCAAATATGGACAGCAGATACAAAATACACAACTATTTGTAAATTAAATTAATTAACTAAAATCAATTAAAATCCACAGTAGAGCTGAAGGCCTTGGCAAAGAGGTAGCTTTCAATTTTTTTCAATATTTCAACTGATGGAGCCTCACTCAGATTCCTTGGTAATGAGTTCCAAAATGTTAGCCCAGCCACCCCAAAGGCTCTGTTCCCAGATGTGTCAATAAAGTTTTGGGGATTACCAGGAGACCCTCATCAGAAGAATGGAGGAGGCAAGTGGGACAGTACGGGTGCAAGAGATCATGCAGGTAGCCAGGATCCCAGGCTGTGCAGGGCTTTATAGGTTAATAACCTGATCTTATAAGAGATGTGCCACTTTACTCACAGCCAGTGCAGATCCTGCAGCACAGGGGTGATGTGACTAGATCTAGAAACACTGCAGTGCTTCAGGGCACTGGCATTAGAGCGCCGAGTCATTAGGGGCACCAAAATCAGAATTTGCCATCCACCGGATATAATCTATAGTTAGGGTGTGTGTGGGGGCATAGCACCCCACAAGGGACGATGCAGGGGCACAGCCCCTGCAAAAACAGTGGTTGGTGACATTGCCAATTGGCACCCTAATGACTTGGTGCCCTAATGCTGGTGCGTTCCGAGGGTGGAACCATATAGAAAGACCTGCTCACAATCTTGGATCTGTGTTCTGCACCAGCTGCAGACATCGTAGTGCACCTCTACTGACACCAAGGTAGAGGGCATTCAGTAGTGGAGACGCAATGCCATGAAGGCATGCACCAGTGAAGGCAGGTCCTCAGGAGGAGTAAGGAATGAATCCGCCAATATTTCTGAGGTAATAGAAACCATCTGGATGACAGCCAACACCTGAGCCTCCAATGTCAGCCCTTCATCTAGAATGAAGCCTAGATTCTTTATCTGATGAACAGCATCAAGACAAGAGGCACCAAGACACAGGTTCAGTAACCCTCAGATGTTGTCTGTCCCCTTTCCTATCTGGCTAAAACACCAGTACTTTTATCCCCAAAGTCTATATCTAGGGTCTGAAAGACATGGTCTTTGGTACCTCAGTCCGAGTTTACTGACAGTTTTGTTCCCTGATGAAATATGTTTGGTCACAAGTACATAACGCAGCCTATCAGGCAGAATCCTAATATAAAGATTGGGGTAATATTAACTGAAACCTGAGCTACCACAGCTTGCTACTGATAGAGTGTGTGACATACTCCATCAGGTTTTTTGTTCCTCTCATGACATTTTGGCATGATATCATCTAGGTAATGCAACAATCTTTACGATATATCAATTGAGACATATATTGACACATTGGTTTGGGCCTGGCCTTTGAGAGGTTAACTAGTTGGAGCTCCTGCAATCTATCAAGATTTACCATCAAAACCACATGCAGTTGTTGCTTTGTACCCCTTTCTTGTCTCCACCTTATTTCCAGAGTTGAACGGATCCCCACCCACTGGAGTACACAGTTTCTCTTAGAAATCTTCTCAATGGCAGAACATTTGGGAAGATCTTTATAAGTGTTTTCAAGACAAACTACGGCTTACTCAGTTTAGCATTCTGAATAACTTTATTTACACCCCTAAACTTGTCAAAATGGGCAGACTACTGTCTCCTCTCTGCATTAGATGCAGACAAGCAGATGGTACCCTCATGCATCTGTTGGGACTGCCCTGAAGAAGCCCCTTATGGTGCTCTATTGAAGCTAAAGCAGACCCCTACTGGTCTCAACAGTCTTTTACTCCTGAGATATGTATTCTAGGTGATTATAGCCTGATCTATGTATTCTAGTGATTTTAGCCTGATCTCAGTTAAAGAAAGGACATTTTATATGGCTCTAATCTCTCTGTCGCTAAGAAGGTGGTCTTGCGTCATTGGCTTGTCCAGGTTTCTCTCTCATACTGTGAGTGGTGGCAGGAGCTCCTGTTTAATTTTTGTTTTGAATGAATGATTGCAGTCTTTGTAGTAGGCTTACATTGTTCAATAAGAGATGGGGCAGGATGTATACTTTGTACATGATTTAGGCCATTATCTTTATCCAACTTTTCCGCCGATAGTACATAGTGGGACTACACACTTAGTTACTGCTCCTTATCTTATCCTTTTCTGAGACTGGCTCATAGTTTATAGTTTGCAATATTAACTGTTAACCATGCTTTATTTTCCCATCCTTTTATGTGTTTTATGGGGTGGGAGTGGGTAGGTATTATTATTCATTTGGCTTGTTCATTTCTCATGTTGTATTCTGGATATTTTCTCAATAAAGTTTATTAAATTTAAAAAAAAAAAAAACACCAGTACTTCAATTAGTTTCAGGCTTGAGCCTCAGATGTGTCAAGGACATCCAGTCCTGGATCTCAGCCAGACATTTGGTCACACGTCTCTGTCCCCGGTCCTGGGGCACAAAGGACAGATAGAGTTGAGAATAATTTGCATAGCAGTGTAACCCAACTCCATACTGCCTGATGATCTTCCCCAAGGGTAGCATGTACACTGAAAACAACATGGCAAAAGACTGATCCCTGAGAAACCCCACAGTGCAAGCCCTTGGGCATGATGAGAATTACCCATCACCACCCTTTGAGACCTGTACTGAAAGAAGGACTCAAACCAGTGCAAAACTGTGACAGTGAGTCCCACATATTCCCTGACACATTCCAGAAGTAGCCCATGGTCAATGGATAGCAACCAAAGTTGCATTAAGTGTAGATTTGGTATAGATGAAGACACCCCTCCTTTCTTTCCCACTCCATCCTTCCTAAAAGTAGTGAATCCAGGGAGCTCTACCTCATGAGGGATCACAGAGAGATTAAGCCAGGTCTGAGATATCATAACTATACCAGGGCATACAGATCAACCCTGCCTTCAAGCTTCTGAAGCTTGGGCCAAAGGCTACTAATGTTCATAGAAACAAGCCCCATGTCCTGCATTTGGACCACCCTATATTGAATATCAGGGGCCTAAATAATATGGCTTAGAACAGAATTTTGCTCAATATCATAAGCTAAAAGTGGCAGGAGGATAGCAGAGTCATGACACAGGGATACAGGATTAACCAGGTAGGTGTTTCCTCTGCAGCCTCAAGAGGTAAAATACTTTATAACAATTATCCCTGCTGTACATAGCATCAGACCATGGGGTGCTAGCAGGAGTGGATCAGGACCATGGGAGAAAGAGAGAGTTGAGGCAGCAATGGAGTCTTCAGACTTGGTCACATAAAAGGGCTGTGTATGGAGATATAATGAACTGGTCTAGCCTTAAGACCAGGAGCCAGTACAAAGCTGCACCAAGCATCTCTTTCTGGGCAATTGTTGGAAGAATTATGTTGCCTATACTAGACTTTTCCTCCATGTAGTCAGCATGTCTTCTGGGTTCTTCCTTATATATCCACATTATTTCCAGAGCACAAGCATGTTTTGCATAATGTTCTACTTTAGTAAACAAAGTTAATATTATTGTTATTCATCCCATCCCATTAATATCTGAATGCCTGTGTAGAAGCTTAATATTCTGGTCACTTTCCATTTCAGGATATCAAATGTTAACGATCACATGAATCAGTGTTCTTAAAGTGTGGACTTTCTTATTCTACCTATTAACTAGTCCATGCATTACCATTTCCCCTCATTTCCATAAATACCAAGCTGCAGCAGTGTTCTTTCTCTAAATACATTTCATGTATTATCTTTCTGTTCAATACCTCCTTTCCCTGTTGTTTTCTGTTACCAATGAAATACTTTTCTTGCTTTTCTGGTTTCTTTTCTTCTGTGTTGCCCTTTGATAATCCTTTACAGATGTTTGCATTTGACTCTTCAATGATTTCCTTCTTTGCCTCACTATTCTTTCCATGCAGTTTCTCATTCTAAGTGTCATTATTATTTTGATTTGTTTTCTCCTTGTTCTCCCTCTGTCAACAGTGAGACCTTCTGGAGGCTGCAGCGCTGCCCATCTGTGTGCAAGCTCTCTGGAACAGGTCTCAAGGCACCAAGCAGCACTGGCATTGAGTCATAAAGAGTGTCATGAGAGTCAAGTTACATTGGTAAGGGTAAGGACCATCTCTCCTACCCAGGGACCACTTATCTAGACACAGCTACCTCAAAGGTTACCAGAAGGAAGGAGCAGTTGGACTAAAGTGAGCTCAAGGAGGACAGGGGTGGTAGGATTATAAAGGCTGCGGAAGTGGACAACATGCACACTTCTCATCCAGTTCCACTAAGAAGCTCCTACACCATTCTGGAGGAATGGGACTGCCATGAAGGGCATCCAAGGTGGTGGATGTAGAGGATGTAGGGACCACCCAAATGGAGTCCCCAGGGGTGGAATGAGACCCCCAGAGAAGGAAGAAGCAACTTCTAGTTTGGGATTCTATAGTCAGGGGATAGAGCTGGGGAAGGAAAGGGGAGTAGAGAGGGGTTAGTGCCTGCCAAGTACATCAGCTCATAGTGGTGGGAAGCATATCCAGTGGATCATGTGGGCTATAGGTAGGAAGGAAGGGGAGCTGGACATCATTGTCCACCAGCAGGCAAATGACGTAGCTCTGGAAGGGACAGGGACAGAGCAGTAGCAGTTTAGGAGCTGGGGAAGGGTCTTAGGCAATAGCATGCAATGTAGCCTTTATGGAAGTGTTGACTGTCTACAACAGGGAGGAGAGGGAGCTGCACACTAAGGTCTTCAACTTATTGTTGCAGGAATAGTGAGAGAGAAGGGTATGGCTACATTGGGGACTGAGACTCCACCTTGATGGATCAGAGCTTGTATCTGGGATGGCCTGCATCCATCAAGCAAGGAAGCAGCAGTCCTCCGTAGATGGTTTAAGTGTTTCTTTTACAGGCATTTAAACTAGCCAGGAAGCTGGAGGAAAGCGAAGGGGTAGCAGAAACTGTCCCTCAAGGTGTAATGAAGAGTAGAGAATTTCTGAGGGAAAGGATTCCCAACAAAATAAAGGCAAACAAGGGTGCAAAGGATCAGCAGGGGAGGAAGGGGGAGAAGCAGGCAGTACGTAAAGGAGACGAAGGGAACAACTAGACATTGTAAGAAGGGACAAGAGTAGGACTAAAAAATCTTGACAGCCATGTGTGCCAATGCTAGAAGTTTGGGAAATAAGACACCAAACCTGGAGACCACTCATGGCTTAGGCAGGACTGAATATTGTGCCAATACCAAAACATGGTACACAAACAACCATGACTGGGATATGGTCATACATAACTACACAATGTACAGAAGGACAGGGTAGGAAGGAAAGGGAGGAGTGGTGCTTATGTTAAGGAAAACATCAAAGTGAGTCAGCCTTGCATCTGGAAATGGAGATACCATTAGCATGGAAGTGGTATACAGGCCTCCAACACAGGAAAGGACATAGACAATGAGATGTTGGAAGTCAGAGGCAAAATGTTCTAAGAAATAGGAGGTGGTGCTGGTGGGGACTTTAATCTGCCAGATGTGAGTGGCACCTACCTGCTGCAGCATCAGCTAGGAGTACAGACATCTTGGACTCCTGCAGGAGGCATTCCTCAGACAGCTGGTCAGTGAACCCACCAGGGTGGGGCAATACTGGAGCTGATATTTATCAATGGGGACTGTGTGGCAGACATCAGAGTGGGGAGTCATCTGGAGATCAGTGACCATCACATAGTATGGTTTAATATAAGAACAACATGGAATCCAGCTGCACAAGGGTGAGGGTCCTGCATTTTAGATGGACTGACTTTACAAAATGGGGAATGCATCTGAGAAGACCTGGTGGGGAGACAAATGGGGATGCAGGGACAATGGGCCAGAATAAAACAGAGCATAGTAAAGGCTACAAACTTGTACATCAAGCAAATAAACAAAAGAAGAACGAGACCATTGTGGTTCCTGAGGAAGTGGCAGAAAAGATAAGGACAAAACACTGGCATTCAAAGGTATAAGGAGAACCAACGAGGGGAGGGACATAATAGTGTTACCTGGGGAAAACGAAGGGTGACAGGCAAGGCAGTAAGTAGTAAAACCACAAGCTGAGGAAAGAACAGTCCAGACAGTATTAAAGGGGACAAGACATTGCCCAGGTATAGCAACAGGAAAAGGAAGATGAAGGAGGGACTGCACAGTTAATACAGAAGTCTGTACTGAGGAGGACCAAGAAAGGCAAATATCCTAAACAAATGT
Source organism: Neoceratodus forsteri (assembly GCA_016271365.2). Classification (NCBI taxonomy): domain Eukaryota; kingdom Metazoa; phylum Chordata; order Ceratodontiformes; family Ceratodontidae; genus Neoceratodus; species Neoceratodus forsteri. The sequence goes on from CM057450.1 coordinate 1,540,468,172, forward strand.
TTCTGCTCAGTATTCACAGTTGAGAGGGAAGTGAAGGGACCACAAATAAACACAAAGAGATTTTGGTGAGGGAAAGGGACAACAGTCCCTTCTCTGAGAATGGGCCAGTAAAGCACTTGATAATCTGAGGGCAGACAAAACCATGAGGCCAAACAGGGTGCAACCAAGAGTGTTAAAGGAACTTAGGGAAGTGCTAGCTGCACCCCAGGTAGACTTTTTAACAGTTCATTGAGATCAGCATGGTCCCGGAGGATTTGAGAAGGACATATTTGGTCCCATTTCACAAAAGCAATAGCAATAGCAAGGAGGAAGCAGGAAATTTCAAGCCTGTCAGCCTGACACCTGTAGTGGGGAAACTGATGGAAACACTATTAAAGGAAAGAATCACAGAACACCTGGAATCCAATGGACTGCAGGTCCTGGGGGCATGGCTTTATGGAGGAAGTCATGCCAAACAAATCTGATAGATTTTCTTGACTGGGTAACCAGGTGTTGAATCGGGGTGGGGGTGAGCATAGCCCTTGGACTTCAGCAAGGCCTTTGACACTGTTCCACATAGGAGTCTGGTAAACAAGTTGGATATCATGGGGGTGGGGTAATAAGGTGGTAACCTGCAAGAAACTGGTTATGGGATAGGAGGCAGAAGGTGGTGGTAAATAGTATTTGCTCAAAAGAGGAGAGTGATCAGCAGGGTACCACAGAAGTCAGTACTGGGGCCATTCCTCTTTGATGTCTTCATTAGGAGGCAGTATAGTGTAGTGTAGTGGTTAAGGGCACTGAGTTGCAAAATGGAGACCTGGGTTTGAGTCTCATCAGCCCCACTTGCATACTGTGTGACCTAGAACAAGTCACTTAACTTTCTTGTGCCCCAGGTTGCACCTGGGACAAGCTCTAGCTTATTGTGCCTTTCCTGGTTAAAAATTTCCTCTTTCCCTTTAGTGACATAGCACAGGAACTGGAAGGAAAGGTCTGCCTCTTTGCAAATGATATCAAGATCTACAACAGGGTGGACACTCCAGAGGGGGTCACAGAAACTAGGGTGTGTCAGGAGGGGCAGATACTAGCAGCAACCAAGCAGGAAAGAGACCTGGGGTGGTCTATTGGGTGACTTGAAGGTGTCCAGACAATGTAACAAGGCGATCAGGAGAGTTAGTGGGATGCTGGGATGCATAGGTGGGTATTATCAGCAGGAAGAGGGAAGTGGTATTGCCACTATGTAGGTCTTAGTAAGACCCCATCTGGAGTATTGTGTCCAGTTTTGAGATCACATCTCAGGAAGTGCACAACACTCTTTCTGTCTGCACAGCTGAAGAAGTCTAGTGCAGTCTATGGGTTGCTAGCCCCAAATCCACAAAAGGTTAGCCAAGAACAACTCTGCACTCATAAGCAAAAAGTTAAGGCAAATATCTTTGAGTAAATTCAAGAATTCATTGGTAAATTTTGCAGGTGTTACACCAGTCTTTTAATATTTATATACACTCTATGACAGCAGGTGGGGAAGTCTGGGAAGCTAAATGTGCCGATGACACAAGGATTGGCTATAAGGTAAAATAATAATATGGAGCTGATAAACTACAAGATACCCTGTTAAAAATACAGGACTGGGCACATAACTCAAGATTAACCTTTAATGTGGATAAGTGCACTGTTGTGCACTTTGCTAGAAATAACCCAGGGCTAATTATATGCTAAGTCAACAATCGATTAGACCTAAAATTTAAGCAACACTGTAGTCTGGTGGTGAAAAAAGGTAGGAAACGTTCTGAGTTGTATACTCAGGCACATAAAAAGCAGAGCTAGGGAAGTCCTGTTGCCACTTTATGGGTCGCTGGTGCAGCCAAAGACGCAACATTGTGTACAGTTTTGGTCTCTGGCTTTAGCGAGATTGCACTAGAGAGGCATGAAAGAACCACAAGAATGATTGAAGTTGCTCAGGGGAAGAATATCTGGACAGGTTGTCTAAATTGGGGTTGTATATCACTGGAATACGTAGGCTAAGGGGAGACATGTACATGGTATTCAAGACTCTCACCGATCCTAATCCGAGGAGCAACTCGGTTTAAAGCTATGTGAACAGAAACATCAGTTAAGAGTCAAGTGGCAGTTCATTAGGTAAAGATATCAAACCACAAAAATAAAGCATTGGTTCAGTATCAGAGCAGAACAGTCTGGAATGGATTACCACATGATGTGGTATCAAGTAGTTCCATGCAAGCATTTAAAACAAATTTGGACAGATTCCTGAGAGGAAAGAACATCATGGGACATCAGTAATATAGCTAAGCGAGCTATATTGACTTCTAAGTCTTCTGAGCTCTGAGTTAACCTATGAAACTCTTGCCATGATATGGAGTCAGCTACTCCTCTCAGACTGTCCCCAGTGACAGATGACAGTCTGAGAGGAGTGGCTGACTCCATACTCTTGAGAGGTAACACTTGTAAAGTTTACCAATAAATTCTTGAATTTACTCAAAGATATTTGCCTCAACTTTTTGCTGATGAGTGCAGTGTTGTTCTGGACTAACACATCTCAGGAAGGACATACTGTATGCAGGATGGAGGCTGCCTAAGGAGGGCTACCAAGATGGTATAGGGTCTACATCTAATGTCCTATGAGTAGGAGCTAAAGGAATTAAAGATGTACACTCTGGAGGAGACAAGGAAGAGGGGAATTTGATCAAGACCTTTAAAATACCTCACAGGGGTGAATAAGGTACAAGTGGGAGGAATTTTTTCAGAGGAAAGGGTGCTCCAGAACATGAGGCAACAATAAGAAGCTGGAGGGGGTAGGTTTAGGAGACGTAAGGAAATATGTCACAGAAAGAGGGTGGTGGATGCCTGGAATGGGCTTCCAGTGGAGGTTGTGGGAGCAAAATCTGTGGTGGGATTCAAACAAGCCTAGGATAAGCACAAGGGAGTCATAAGGGATAGGTAAGGGCTGGCAGAGAAAGTGCAGTAGACCAGGAGGGGACTACAGTGTAAGCAATGCAACAAAATGGCAGAGTGGATGGGCCACGAGGCCCTAATCTGTTGTCAGCTTCTATGTTCCTATGTTTGTTGTTGTCATAGAAACAGAATTTGATGGCAGATAAGGACCGCTGGCCCACCTAGTCTGTCCATTTTCCTACCTAACAGATAAGCTACAGATCCTAGTTAACCAACAGCTTACTTCCTCCTACCCCCACTAGGACTTCCTTATGTCTGCCCAATGCATTCTTGAATTCCCCACTGTTCTTGACTCCACAACCTCCTCAGGGAGGCTGTTCCACACATCCACAACCCTCTCCGTGAAAAAATACTTCCTCACATTACCTCTGAGCCGTCCCTCTATCTTCAAATTGTGCCCCTTGTTCTTGCACATCTCTTTTCTGAAAGATGCTACCTCTTGGACTTTGTTGATTCTCCTTGAGGTAGTTGAAAGTTTCTATCATGTCCCTCTCCCTTCTTTTCTCAAGGGTATACATATTAAGCTCCTTTAGTCTTTCTTCGATGTCTTCTGGTGCAGACTCTGCACCATTTTAGTGCCCTCCTCTGGATAGCCTCCACTCTGTCTATGTCTTTGCAGAGATGGGGTCTCCAAACTGCACACAGTACTCCAGATGGGGTCTCACCAACTGTCTGTACAGAGGGATAACAACTTCCTGTTTTCTACTATTGATGCCTCTTCCTATGCATCCCAGTATCCCCCCAGCCTTCCTTACTGCCTCTCACATTGCTTGCCCACCTTAGGTCATCTGATATAATTACCCCAGGTCCCTTTCCATTTTACTATTGTCAGTATCTCACCCCCATTGTGTACTCTTTCCCTGGGTTTTGTTTCCCATGTGCATTACCTTGCACTTCTTTGCATTAAATCTGAGCTGCCATACATCTGACCATTCCTCCAACCTTGCAAAGTCCCTTCTCATCCTTTCCACTCCATCTTGTGTATCAAACCTGTTGCAGATCTTTGTGTCATCTGCAAAGAGACATACTTTTCCTTCCAGTTCCTCTGCAATGTCACTTACAAAGACATTAAAAGGACTGGTCCCAGTACTGAACTCCTGCGGTACCCCACTAGTAACCCTCCTTTCTTCACTGTGTACTCCATTTACTACTACCCTTTGTGTCCTGTTGTCTAGCCATTTTTTATCCAGGTTACCACCTTGGGGCCCACTCCAAGGCTGGCTAACTTGTGTATTAATCTTTGTGTGGGACTGTATCAAATGCCTTGCTAAAATCTAGGTAGACCATGTCCACAGCCCTCCCTGGTCTACTACTTTGGTCACCCAGTCAAAGAAATCTATTAGATTCATCTGACACGACCTTCCCATCATGAATCCATGCTGCCTTGGGTCCTGTGCCCCACTGGCCTCTAGGTCCTCAACAATTCTTTCCTCAGAAGTGATTCCATCATTTTCCTACCACTGAGGTCAAACTAACTGGTCAGTAGTTTTCCTGCCTCTGTCCTGCTCCCACTTTTGTGAAGAGGAATCACATCTGCCCTCCTGCAGTCCCTCAGATACCACCCCATCCTCCCATGATTTGTTAAAGAGAGTAGTCAGCGGTGTCACTAGTTCTACCCTTAGTTCTTTTAGAATTCTTGGGTGAATCCATCAGGCCCCATTGCTTTGTCCACCTTCAATTTTATTAGTTCTTTCAGAACCCTTTCTTCTGTAAATGGACTGGTATCAACCCCTGTCTTCAGAGTGTTTCTCTTGTTTGGTTTAGGTTCCTCCCTCCCCTTCCTTTGAATACTGAGCAGAAATATTCATTCAGTATCCCTGCTTTTCACTGTCCCCCTCTACCCACATTCCTCCCTTTATTAAGCTTCAGTATCCCTCCTTTGGTCTTTCTTCGCTCCCTAATGTACCTATAAAAGGTTTTATCCCCTCTTAACAGAATTGGCTATCCTTTCCTCGGTTTGGGCCTTTGCTATTCTGATTGTCTTCCCAGCCTCTTTCTGCTTTAACTGATAAAGTTCTCTGTCATGCTCCTTCTGTGTTTCCTTATATTTCCTGAATGCTGTCCTTTTCTCCTTAACCTTCCCTGCCACCTCTTTTGAGAACCATAGCGTTGTTTTCCTTCATTGTGTTTTATTGATTTGCTTTACACAAAGGCTTGCTGCCTCTGTGATGGCTGTTTGATTACTCCCCATTGTTCCTCCACCCCCTTACTGCCTGTTTGATAGTGCTTTTCTAAGGCACTCTCTCATTTCCCAAAGTCAGCCCTCCTAAAGTCCAATACTCTTGTTTTTGTATGGCTTGATTGTATGGCTGTGTTTATCGTGAACCACACTGTTTGGTGGTCACTTGTTCCCAGATGGCTACCCACCTCTAAATCTGAGATTCTTTCTCCATCCCCATTTGAGAGTACCAGGTCTAAGATTGCTCCCTCTCGAGTGGGTTCCAATACTAGCTGTCTGAGGCATGCCCCTGTAGGACATCAAGAATGACCCTGCTCTTGGATGTGCCTGCAACTAGTGCTGAAACTAGTGCATGGTTGTCATCTGTGTAAGACTATGGAGCTAAAATCTATGTTTAGCAGCTCCTTTTCTCTCTCTCTCCAAAGCATGAGATAATGCTATGGAGATAGCTCATTTAGTGTGGATAAATTGTTCAGTAATGTGTTAATGTCATCTATCCTTGCCCCATTTATTGCTTCAAATTCCCTCATAATTTTTATTCATTTCCTATGATGACCATTTGTTCCAAAAGCTTTAAATTTGCAATATAGGTTTGTTTCATTAGTTGCATTATTTCTTCACTTAGACAGCTAGGAAAGTGTTCAATTTGTTATGGATTTTATTACAGTTTTCACCTTTTCTATATCCTCTGTGACAGAGTCCCTATCCAGTTCATTCATATTTACATTAACCTGATCCACATTAAGCTGTTCCTTTGATTTAACATATTACATTCTTGTATTTCTTTTTAGCTCTTACATGTTTTACTGCAATTCTCTATTCCCATTTGGAGTGTTAGGAGGCAATTTATGTTTTTTACTGAAATTCATTGTATTCCCATGATTAATCTTTTTGTAATATCTGAAGTTTTATTATATTTGGAAGGAGCAGGAAACTCTGGTTTGTTTCTTGTTCTTCTTTTCCATATTTGTATTTATCTGATAATCCCCTATAAATTCTTCACCTGTTCCAATGTAATCTAAACACTGTAGCAAATCAGGAGATTTCTAGAACCAGATTAGTTCTATACTGTTGCCAAATATTTGCATATCTAGCTCATCAAGCATAGATTTACCTTGCATCTGAACCATTAGATATGTCTTGCAAAGCATCTTTCTCTTATTGCCCTCTTTACCACCTGGATCTCTTGGGTTGAGGTTTTGAAATGGATGTTTCAACCTTGTGATTTTTGGGATCTTGGTTTCAGCCATTTTATTTTATTAATCACTTGAGGTATCTCCTGTTGATGTATCTGTTACTTTCTTCTTATATGTTTTCAAAGCCTTGCATCCTCCTTGATTTCCAAATTTCCTTCATTCTGTTTTCTTTATATTTTTACTTCTAGTAATAATCATTTTATATGCTATACTCCTTGATTTAACAGAGTAGAACCAGCACCATGTTTTCAGGTAAACAAATGGCAAATACCAAATTTAATTTCACAAAAGTACACTAAGGTGTATAAATCAGGCAGTGTATAAACATACAGAGTAGGGCTATGCGAACCTCTAAAAGTTCTACTTATGAAACTTTCTCAATAGAACCCTGTGGGTTTTATCAGGGTCTTACCTGCTTCTGCAGGCAGAACCCAGCAGAATCTGGTTTTACCAGGTTGAACTGGGTTCTACCAGTTATAACCAAGTTCTACCAAGTAAAACCAGGTTCTACCACATAAAACCAGGTCCCACTTAGTAAAATCAGGTTCTACAGGGTATAACCAGGTTCTACAATATATAATCACAGTTTTTATCTGGTTCTACTTAATTAAGAAATCCACAGTATTGTTTTTGCACATTTAGGAAAGTACATGTAGTACTAAGAATGGTATGTATTGCAAGGATTTGGTGCATAGGTTTTTGCCTCAGTGCTCCAAAGCCTTGCAAACTTATCATTCTTAAAGTTAGAATCTTAGCACTACATGTACATTCCCAAACCTGCAAAATAAAATATGTAGATGTTTATATACTCAAGTAGAACCAGGTAGAACTTGGTTACAAATTGTAGAACATGATTATACCTGGTAGATGCTGTAAAATCGTGTTGAAACAGATTTAGCAAGCGAAAAGGTTAGGGATGATATATGACTCATATATCATCCATGACAACTTTGCTTTTTAAATCTCGGTTGCAGCAAAGGGTTAATCCCTGAGTTATACCCTGTTACAATAATTTTAATTCTTCCCCCACTGTTAGACCCAGGTACTAATACAGCCCAATGGCTGTGGCCATGTGCCATAAAGAAATGCAGGGTGGCTGGCATCCAGTATCAGTTTTGGTTTTTGATAGTCTGAGTAAATGTCAATATTACCCACCCTCATTCTCTCCTGTTCCTCTAGTACACTCTCCTTCCCTGATCCCCATACCTTCCATAGATAACTATATCAATATTACTCCATTTGTCCCACCTCTCCCAACACCACTTCCTCACCTCTTTCTCTAACAACAGAATTTTTTGGTTTATATTATTTATATATGGTAGTAGTGACAAACAGCAAGTATAACTTCCATATATGAGAGAGATAGAAGCTTTTTCATTCTAACAGGCTGGTCAGGTTGAAGTGTAACCAAGAAAGGCAGGCGCATGTCCAATGAAGTGGAAGGAGGAATTCAATGAACAGAGGAGGACAAATGGAAGGAGCTAATTGATTTTTCACTTTTTGGTAGTAATCATTGAATAGTGAAGAAGGGTTCTAGACATTTCCTAAAAGCATAGTGTTTGGAAAAAATATCTATGTGATATTGCTAAGGAGAAGGGTGTGAGAGGATGTGTTTAACAGTAGGTGGAGGGGATCTTGGCATAATTGGGCATCTGGTTGAAGGAGGATAGGAGTCAGTATAGTTAGAGTCTACTTGTTGGAAATTGAATGTGAAAAGGGAATTCTTTCCTGATGGATATATTCCTCATCTTTATTTACTCAGAATAATGGAAAATCCATAACAGTCTAGCATCTGCCATCTTTGTGATGCCAGATGTGCGGTTGGGGATCTAACAATGGAGGCTGGATTGTATTTGTAAGAGTGAGTGTCCTGGGGATTGGACTTGTAGTTTTTAATCTTATGATGGTCAATTAATTCAGTACGTGGCAACACCATTTGGGCCCAGCTCTAGAAGGATGATGCAAGTCACTGCCAAAGGTGACTTGCACTAAACCCCATTATGCCAAGGACCCTGTGCCAGATTCTGTGAGGGCAGGGTCCCGTGGCTTAGTCCTGTGACAAACCCACAGGTAGTACAAAAAAAGGGCATACCTAGAGGGATCGCATAAGCCACACCCAGTTGTAAAGGGTGCACTCCCCATGTCCCAAACAGTCCATACAGCCCTGTAGGGCTTCCCTATGCAGCCAAACCTCCATGTCACTAGTATAGGGTCCCATGCCCTGACACCCAATCCTTGGTTAAGCCCCTCTTAAGCTTTGTCATGCCTGATTGACCCCCAATATTTTAAAACAGCCCCTCTGGGCTTTGTTTCCACTCGACCCCACTGATATAGGTCCAAAGCCCTGAATCCCTCAATGTGAATAGCACCTACCCCAACCCCCGACCTGATTCTCGACATGTAGGCACCAAATGCACTTCCCTATTAGCTTGGTGGTCTAGTGGTCCCCGTCCCCACCGGCAGTATCCGACCTCCCTCTCCCACCTCAACCCTTTACAGGTCAGTGACTGGCACAGCCCACTCTCACACTATTAGCCAGTTGCTGACTGAATATGAATGAGCACATACTACTGTATTGTACATACACACTATGCACATATGTACCGTACAGTGGGATGCGCCTATTCATGTTGAGTCAGTAGCTGGACACGGTGGTGAGAGGTGGCTGTGCCAGTCACCAGCCTGTAAGGGGTCTGGGGTGGAGGGGGCAGGTCGGGCACTGTTGGGTGGGGGGTCCACTAGACCACCAGGGTAATGGGGAAGTTTTCATTTGGTGCCTATATATTGGGGATCAGGTTGGAGGTTGGGGTGGGTACTGTTCAAACATTGAGGAGATTTAGTGCTTTGGAAAATATATCAGAGTGTCGGGGAAATAAGGCCCAGAGAGGCTGTATTAAAATATTGGGGTGACGGGGGCATTACAAAGCCTAGAGAAAACAACAGGTGGAAAAACTAGTGGCTACTAGTGGCCATCATCATCATGACCATCAGCATGGCATACCATTTGGGTGCTGTCAACCTGCATAAATTTTGTACAGTATATGTTTTTGAATTGAGGCAAGTTAATTTTTAGAAAAGTGAGCATCTCTACATTCTTCATGGAAAGACATGTTCTTTGTCATTTATTATTTCCCAGCAGCACAAAAATTTCTGAATATGGCCTGCAGGTGGGCAACTTAAGTATTCAATTGCTATCTCAGTTAAAGATTGCCAGAACGATTTTTTCTGTTGCCAATAAAGCAATGGTATGTCACCTGTGGTGAGATGTAATCTCTCCATATAATCTTTTAACCATTTTGCAGCAGGGACTTTGGTGCCACAATAGCCAGCTGAGCCTTTCCAGCTGTCTTTATCAGATAAAAGTCTGACAGCATGTCTCACAGTAGTTTGTCCTCTTGTAGTATAGCAGCAGTTCTGGTTGGTGTTTGATGACCAAAAACATCATTAGTGGTGGTACCAGCAGCAGCAGCAACATCAGATTGTGCTCCTTCCCTCTCCACCCAATTTGTTCAGAATTTGAATGTTGCCAAAAGGCACTAATGATGTACTACTTTTCTTAACTATATGTGCTGACACTTTCTCAACTAACAGTTCACAACAGTATTCCAGGTCTTTAAAGTCATGTGGTTTGAAGAATGTTTGAATTGTATCCTTAAACCAAGGATCCAGATGTGTGGCAAAATGTAATGTTCAGCTTTGCACATATTTGCAATGTGCTCATCAGTCAGGAAGGTTTGTAACATTTTTTCCGTAAGTGATGCAGCATTGATGTCATCAGTGTCAAGGAACTGTGATTCAAGACACTCAAGTCTCATCCTGATGAGTGAAGTTAAGGTAGTATCTGGCTTAGTCCAGCACCATCGGAGCTCACCACTCAGGTAGCTGCCTCAAAGGATTTAAGGAAACAACAAAGATTCTCCATTAGATGCCACTGATTGGGGCCAATATTCATATCTCCTTTCCCAGGTCCATGTTGGACTGCATATTGATGGATGGCTTTCTGTTGTTCAAGCATTCTCTGCATCATATAGTAAGTGGAATTCCACTGGTTGGAACTTCCTGCATCATCTGGTGGAGATAGAGGCTGTTTTCAATCTGAATCTGCCACAACAACTTTTGGCTTTCACAGAATGGCTAAAGTGGTGCACACAGTACTAACAGCTGCAATCAAGTTCTGAACATTTTGTCTTCACTGATAGTCTTACCACCAGGTTAATAGTGTGTGCAAAGCATGGTATATGTGTAAACATATCAAGCCTTACTGCTTTTGCAATATTTGAAGCATTGTCAGATACTATAAACCCAGCTTGCAAGGACTTTGGAGCAAGCCACTCAGCAAATTCTTTCTTCAAGGCCTCCAGAGGATGTTCCGCTTGTGGTCCGTTTCAAAACCATAAATATCTAATGCTGCCTGCCTTTGAACAGAGAAAGTCCCTTGCTTCTTGCTGCTGTTGCTGCTGTTGCCAGTGCACTACATAATGATGATGATGAAGAAGAGGGAGGAAAGTTTACCCAATGGCCAGTCGCAGCCATATAGTCAGTTGTCTGGCCACTGGTCCACATATCTATTTGACATGAACCTTTTTGCCCACTGAACCTTACAGAGCATCAGACATGCTTTTCCAAACAGCATCATACAAGTCAGGGATGGCAACACTTTTCTTTGTTTATTTTAGTCTTTGGTAACCAGGTAATGCCACTAGGCACAAGTGCCTGTTTTCAGAGGTTACCTGGGAGCACTGGGCAGTTAAGTGACTTGCTCAGAGTCACACTGTATGCAAGTGGAGGTTGTGAGAATCAAACTCAGGTCTGGTCTGCAGGATGTACCAAGCTTGTTCACACCTTGTTCCTCTAACCTTTAGGTTATACTGCCAGCCCACTTGAGAAATAGGTCTGGCTGGGGACCTGATACTTTGGCACAGCAATTTCCATTAGTGCTTTAAAACCTGGATTAGCCACAAGGAGAATGGGAGCAAGCTGGTGATTATCATCTCCCTATTGCCTTTGTCAATCACCTTGCCTCAGGCCTGTTGGGCTTAAATTTCTGTGACTGCTGAAAACAGTCTTTCAAAGAAATTTGATGGCCACTACGCTTGCTGATATTACCTGATTTTTGGGCTGCTTCCCAAGACCTTTACTGCCATGAGGGGTGGATTTTGTGGCCATGGATGGTATATGATTCCTGTTAGGCTGTGGTGGTGACTCAGAGGGCAAAGAAATGAGAAATTGAAGATGTTGTGCTTTGACTGGAAGGAAGACTTTAGTCATCCTCCACCTCCGCATCAATTACTTCATCACCTTGGTAAACATCCATTACCTCATCCTCCTCAGCTGAGTGCAGCACTGCAACAACTTGTGTGTGCCTTTTGTACTTTTGATATTGATAAATGAGAGACTTGTTCATATGCCTTATCATTGTTGATGTTCCCAGTTGAGTACCACTTAATTTTGTTTTACATAATTTGCAAACCACATGGCTGCCAGATGATTTATCTTGCATGAAAAAATCCCACACAACAGATTTTTACAGATTTTGTTGCACTGCTGCTTATGGGGAGTACTGTACTGTATATGTGCACTACCACCACTGTCACCACCATAGCCACTACTTCTTCCAGTATCTCTTTGAGGTATTTCCATGCCCATCTGCATGTATTTTTGATGCACAGCCCTCTGACTAGTTGAACTGCTTCTCTTTCTTCCCTCGTGAAGCCTATTCATCTTCTGTCCCTGCTGTTCCTCTGCATGTGTGCTGTCTGACTCTCCTTATGCCTCACTATCATTAATGTTTTTACCTCCACCACCATCCTTCCTAGAAATCTTTGTTCTTTGTCTGTCCTTGTATTCCTATTCTTCATCCCACTTCCCAGAGGTACTGCTACTTGACAGACTGACTGCTACATTATCTATTACAAACTCAGGATCCGTTCCACTGATTTCCTCACTCTCATCTGTCTTCCTCCTCATCATCATCCATCACTCTGCTTACTAAGACTGGCTGCCGCACTATGATGGCCCTTGTGCTCATTCTCTGAGTACCATGAGGGGTTACTCCTGCAATGTCCTGAGTTTTCTGTACCGTTTTCACTGTTGCCTGAATTGCCTGAGAAGTGCTGCTATTTTTTTACCATTCATGGTTCTAATCCCTAACAGGTCAGTACAGCACTGCTGGCTGTGTACAGTAGCTGCACCAAAAACAGGGCGATTTTTTCCCTAGCAGGTCAGTACAGCACTGCTGGTTGTGTCAAGTAGCTATGAAGACAGAGAAATTATCCCCACGGGTTGGTAAAGCACTGGCACGTGTGTTGTGTACTTGGGATCACATGGAGATTTTTTCCTAATAGGTAAAGACAGCACTGCTGGCTGCATCAAATCAAGTAGGCAGTATAGCGCAGATGGTCTAAGGCTCAGAGCTGCAAATTTGGTGGACCAGACCTGGGTTTGAATCCCACAGCTTCCACTTGCATACTGTGTGACCCTGAGCAAGTCACTTAACCTCTTTGTGCTCCCAGGTCGCTCCTGTAAAAAGCTTTCAGCTTAGTGTGCTATACCTGGTTAAACAACTAAAAAAAAAAAAAAAAAAAAAAAGTACTTTAAGTAGAAACACAGGGAGATTATTTCCCAAACAGGTAAAAACAGCACTGCTGGCTGAGTCCAGTATCTGTGCCCAAAACTGGGAAATTGACTCCTAACTGTACAACACTGCTGGCTACATCAAGTAGCTGCAACAATAACAGGGAAACTTTATCCCAAACAGATCGGTACAGCACTGCTGGTTGCATCCAGTAGCTGCACCAATAACAGGGAGTCTTTGTCCCAAACAGGTCTGTACATCACTGCTAGCTGTGTCAAGTAGCTGGGTCAGTAACAGGGTGATTTTATCCCAAGCAGGTCAGTAGAGCATTGCTAGCTGTGTCAAATAGCTGGGCCAATAACAAGGAGGAAATAAAAGCTCTACTAACCCAGACTAGTGATAAACTGAACTGATCCCTCAGACTCTCAGAGCAGCACAGCAAATTGAGTTGAGTCACTCAGATCCTTCCCTCCCTTCTGTTCTCCTTCCCTGGTAGTGGCACTGGTGGGAAAGGTAATTTACTTTTTAAACTATAATTTTTATTAGCACTGCCAGTGCCTCAGAAGTTACTGGACTAGTCTAGGAGTCAGAGGAGGACCAAAGAATTCACTATTTGATTATTTTCTCCTTAATATACCCCCACACACCTCAGTTACAAAAAAAAAAAAGAGACAACGAAATTGTCAGACTCAGTACACTGTGTACTAGTGACTATTGTGGTTTTTTTGCCCTGATGTTAACTTGTGAGTGTGTAGGTAATAAGCATAGGAAGGTAGGACCATAGGAAAATGGAATGGATTAGATCAATGATTTTCTTATTCAGATCAACAACACACACAGTCAATGAGATAGTGAGTGTAAATTCGGTCTACAAATTACAATATAAATGCTTTAAACTTTTTCTTGCTTTTATCTTTTTTGCCACAATGTGAATTGAAAAAACTGTAAAACAACATTATCTCTGTGATGACTTAATCTGATAGAATAGATTGATTTCAAAGTTTGAACTATTAAGCAGCAAACACTACACTGTCTACTGCTCTCACCACCTCATCTCTCACACTGAATGTCAGCTCATGGTGGAGCAAATCTAACATCCCTTCCCCATCCAGGTGTTTTGTGACTGCTCCACCAATGGTCATGGCTGTTGCTCCCAGTTGCTCCCAGTTCGAGAGGAGAGGCAAAGAGATCCCACCATTGTCAAATCATGCCAGTCCTTATTGGCTGATTGATGTGCTGGAGCTGGTCCCCTGACTCTCTGGTTCCTGTACCACCTGATTCACTGAGAGAGGAGACAGATGCATAGCATGGACTTGAGAGTGATGAGGTAGGAAAAATAAACGGGTGAACTGAGGTGAACAAAGTTCGCATTTTAAGAAAATGTTCCAATGAGCGGATAAGTGTAAATAAGGGGGGTTTGACTGTTTTAACTTATGAGGCGAACCCAACTTGCAGCCCTAATACAGAATGAGCAGTGTTTACCTCAGGCGACCTGACTGGTTTCACTCCTTGCTTCTTTAAAAGTTATCCACACCAGAAAATGGATCCCTATTTAAATAGGTTGGAATCTTAAGGTACAGTATCTCATTTCAAATTTAAATAAAAACTTGCTTTATACATACAAAAAGCTAACCCGTAAGAAACATGATGTAGGTTCCTACTTACTGACAACAAATTCCATGCTTAGGTGCATTGTTATACCTCTCATATCAAACACATTTCTGGAACTCCTATGTAACTGTAGTTTTACTAGACTTTTTGTTACAATTTTTAAGTTTGAATTTAATTATTGTAAAAAGCCCTTAGCCTCATGTTACCCAGTCCTGTACTGTTTTGGCACCATGTGAGTCAGGTGGAATGATGCCCCACCCTTGAGATGGCCAGCCAAACCTCCTATTTCCTTGCTTTGAGACTCCAATTAGCTGACAAAGACATGTCTCTGGAAGGAGAAACAGCAAAAAGTCATTTAGAAAAATAGCAGAAAATTAGCAGCACATATAACAGTTGATTTTTACAGTCATCCACACATTCACTTCATTAAGGATACTTTTCTAGACACTCATTTAAACCTGGGGTAACTAGCTACCACATTGTACAATTCACATTAGCTCACTTAAGTATCAGCTCCTCCAAATCATCACCTCTTCTACTGAACATGACGTTCTCTATTCCACTGTATTTAAACTTGTGTTGCTTGGGGTCATGTTGAGAGAGTGTACATGTAGAGAATGTAGAGAGACAGCATTTGTGGGATCATTGTGAATGATTGTCCTTTGATATTTACCTACCCAAAGTTTAAAACAGTGACTTGTTTTACCCACATAGAAGGTTCCACAATTACAGGTTGCTACTTATACTCTGTGGGTAGAGTTACAATTCACAAACGTACTGATCTGAAAGTTTTTTAGCATTTACACTTGTAAAATGGCTAGTTTTCTCTATTGCTGTGCAATATTTGCATCTCCACAGGTAAAGCTTCCTTGTGGTAGAGGTGGAATCAAGTTCCCCTTGTACCTGATTCTGATTGTTGGAGGCTGTGTGTTGGTGTGTCTGCTAGGTTTGTGGCTTGTTTATATGTAAACCTAGGTAGAGTGGAACAAAATTTTTCAACACTACACACGCATAATATTCCAGTTTTTATAATGATACTCCTAATAGTACCTGATTGTCTGCCATAGGTCGTGATAAAACTCAGTGGTTGCTCCACACTATCTTCCTTAGGTTTACCTACCAAAAGGCTGTCACAGATTACCTCATTGACCTCCTCTTCTGCTTTTACTCAGGACCTGTAGTATAACCCTCTGTATGACTCTGTCCTTAACAACTCCCTTTGTTCCTGATAGTTGCACTCTTCACTGCAGTTATGTTTTACTTTTTAGGTATTGGGATTTTTGAATGTTTGAGACAATATGCTTGGGGTGGTAGCTTGACACATGAAGTTTCATATTCTCGCCCATCATTTTCCTTTATAGGTTCATTTCTATAGTGCCGTCTTGTTGCTTGCTTGTGTAGTGTATGGGTTTGAAGGGCTGCACCTGGGAGGCAGTGCCATTGCAGAAATATCACGTAGTCAAAGGAAAAGTAGAGTTCAAGTTTACAATCCACAGTTTCTTTGAGAAAGTACCAGGGTGTGTGAAACACATTAGGAGACAGAATTGTACCAGCCTGAGTGGAGGGGAAATGCTGGAGGAAGGAGGACCTGGTCATTTTGCTGTGCAATACTTTCACTGAATAAAATGAAGCACTGAATTCTACATATAAGGTTGGTCTTTCTATTTCTATTGCAATTGTGGACCATAAACATCAACCGAAAAGGTTTTCTAAAAGATAAGAAAGACTGTGGCTGTTATGCAGGTGCTGGCAACTCTACTTTTCCTCATCTTGTTGCTTACTGACCATCAGATCTTCTTGACTGTCATGTGCTTTGAACCTCAGGTTCTATTGATGCTTTCAAGGAACCACACAAATGAATCCAATTCTCTTCTGTTGCCCTCCATATCAAAAGTATGTCATCTATATATCGCCTTCAGAGATTCAAACCATGATAATGAAGGTTGGTCTTGGGGCTATAGATTACTTTCTTTTCCCAATAACTAACATACAGGTTGATATAATTGGGAGCAAATGTAGCTCCATAGCCATACCCTTATCTTGCAGGTAAAAACTATCCTGGAACATAAAGGTTTTGGAGTGTAAAACCAGGCTTGTACATTCATACAGTATTTCCTACCAGGCCCTGATCAAAGTCAATACCTTCTAGTCAATAACGTAATGCCTCTAGCCCTTCTTGATGTGGAATATTCATATATAGAGCCTCTATATCTAAAGAAATGAGCCACCATTCTCTAACTGTAGGTCTCCCACAATATTAAAACCTCTGTGATGTCCCTGACATAAGATGGAATATGTTGTAGTAGCTTCCTATGTGTGCATCTATGAACTATGATACGGGTTCCATAAGGCTACCAATCCCCACAGTATGGACACCCGGGGTCTACAGGTTGTTTATGATTTTGGGAAGAGTGTAAAAGCAAGCCCTTATAGGATGTGCTATACTTAAAAATTCATATGTTTCCCTAAAGATAACCCCTTCAGAAGCGCATCATCCAATAAGCAGGGTTTACTTAATCTTCATTTTGGCAGTATTTGACTTTCAAAATAAGGCAAAACTTCCAAAATAAAGAGGGAGGAAGTCACTGACTTCCAGATGTAAAACCAAAATTAGATAGCTTCCAAAATTGCAGGCATGGAAGTCAGAAATGATTGATTTTCTGAAAGTAAGTGTATTTTAACACTAATTTATTATGTTAACGTCCATAAATTTGTTCATCCTAGAATACTGACTTCCAAAGTGGGATCCAGGAAGTATTTTGACTTCCAAAATTTGGAATGACTTCCGATTTGAACTCCTGGAAGTATTTGACTTCTATTGAAAATAAATGAACTGAAGCCCTGCCAATAAGCAATCACATTTCTTTTAAATTCAAGGATCACCAGTTAGTTTTAAATAGAAAGATTAATCAGATAGCTGTCTAAGACATTCCTGTACATATCTGGTATTATCCATCACTACAACAGTTCCCCTTATCTGCTCATTTTATGGTTATACGTTTATCTTTTACAAAGGCATGCATTGATTCTTTCTCAGTTTTGTTAAACTGTCATTTCTATAACAGTTCTGAGTGTCATTAAACATCCTTTAAAATCTTCCTTGCAGGCTCTTTCAAAACCAATGCACTATTATTTTACGTACTGTAGGGCAAAAGTAGATGGAGGTTTAAAATCATCTAAGACAAGTTCACTGTATTTTACCCTTGTATCAAATGTCCTGTGATAGATTTCTTCAGTGTTCAGGTTAGAGGAAACTGAATTAACAGTCCAATGCCCTTGAACTTGTTGTGCAGGTATTATTCCCATATTGGTGGTGTGCTTATTCCAAAATGCTTTGAGACTGAGTTTCCTGGTGAAGCACCCTAGGTCCAGAAACAGTTCAAAAGGACTAATTCAATGGGTAGGCACAAAAGACAGTCCCTTGCTCAGTAGTGTGATTTCTGCTTCACTGAGATGCTGCTGTAGGAAAGTTCAAAGGTCAATACAGTTGTTGTACTGCGTTTGTCACGTTGATAGTACAACTTTTAGCTTGACCTGCCACCTGATTGGTTCACATGACATGGCTCTTAGGAGAAAAGCAGCACAAACATGGTGGTGAGATTTAGCGAGTGCCGAGCAGTGGACCCACCACTTTGAAGTTGGGACACGAGAGCCGCACATGGCTCCCTGTCAGAAAAGCCAATTACTTTTTTTCTAATTTAAAAATAAACTGCACAGCCTCAAATAAGAGCAAGAAGCCAGACTGAGTGGAGCAGCACCAGAATGAGTGGCAGCGGGAGTGTCGAATGTAAAATAATTAAAAAGCACACACTCAAAAAACCATATACTATATGAAACAGTGGATGGGTGACCATCCACAACCAAACTAGTTTCCATCTTGGGAGTTGATGACATCATAACGACATCTTGAGCTTCACCTCAATGTCTCTATGATGTCATCAGCTCCTCAATGGAAACACACTTGTTGTGGATGGTCACCCATCCACTATTCTATATAAGCAGTGCATTGTCAAATGAAGGACGTGATGGTTGAGTAGGAGTCTAAAGAAGCTCTGAAGGTTTGTTTGAAAGCCTGTTTTTTTTCAGAGTGTGTCAGAGTAGGGAAAGAAATGTGCTTGCTTTGTTTTGACACTTCTGCCACTTGGCACATTGATTTTTTAATGCACTGCCTCCTGAGTCCATGTATTTTTTACCCATGGGTTGGGGCATTTCACCACATGGTTGGCAGCCAGCAGAACACACTGTTTCCTACCCATTTTATAAGAGGGAATTGATGTGCAACTTGATGACTAGAGGCACTTGGTGATGCCTTGTGCATCACAACACATTTGGGGAATACATTGATGTAATAAAATGCCCACCCTGGCATGACTTATGGCTTACATCCCCTCCAAACCACAACCTGGCTTTTTATTTTATTACATGAGGAAAGGAGCTCCCAACTTAAACTAATTAAAGTAATAAATATACTACTAAATGTAACACTAATTGAAACCTACTAAATAGTGTAGTATACTGACATACTATATGATCCTACGGTATTAATGCCTTACTCAATTTTTCCAGCAAAACCACTTAACCCCACCCCACACACAAAACCAACTAAAAAAAATATTAATATCATTGCAAAAACTACATTAATGCATTGATAGTGTTTCTGTGCACAAAAGGAAAGAAATGTGGCATTACAGATTATTCAGCCCTAATACCTACTCCCTTCCCAGCCCCTAACCTCATTCAAGACCAAGATACAGGTCTAGGGCCAAGCTCTGTGAATCTTCTGTTTCAAGCTGCAGGTCTGGGTCCTTGCCCCATAGCTCTGCTGCTCCTTGTAGGAGCTGTAACATCAGTACTAACTTTCTTTGTACAGGGACCTTCAGGCCCCACAAGATGCACTGGATTTTTTAGTTTTAGGACCAACACTTTTGGATCATACACAGGACTTGCACTTAAAAATAACAAATAATATAATAAAATTTGTTGATGACAACAAACTGGAAAGGGAAGTAGATACTGCAGACAAAACACAACTCTCTGGTGAAGGACTTAATGGAGATAGAATTATAGGCACACAACAGCAAGATGTTTTTCAACATAGGGGAATGTGTGGTGCTTTATCTGGGCTGCAAAACCCTAGTAATAAATATAAGTTAAATTACACCTATCTAGATAAATAGATAAAATGATTGTTTTTTATACAGGATAAGTAAAGTCATATAGGGAATAAAACCCTGTTTACAAGACAGTCCTGTTTTAAAAAATAATAATATACATTACATAAATACATAACACACATTGCATTACTCATAGTGGACCTACAGCCATTCATGAAATCAATCTATTCATATCATTTGAAAGTTAGCAATTAGCACCAGAGGAAAAATGTTATTTAAATTCATTATTAGGCTTGCTGTAAGATGTGGTGGCATGCATAGTGAGGGAAGTGTATTCCATATGACTGCAGCCTGGTAACATAGAGTTTTAGCTCCATATCTGATCTTACATAAGTCAGGCAAAATTTTATTTGCATGAACAGATCTAGTTAATACTTGGGTTGATTCTTCTTTCTATCCAGAGCAGCTACTGAAATATAATCGTTGGATATTTTCAATAATTTATCTATCAGCTTTAATCATGCCATATTGTTTCTAATATCAAATGTTTGCCACCCTAATGTTTGTAACATAATACAGTGGTGCATGTTAAAATTACATCTAGAATGAATCTAGTCAATTTGAACTGAACTTTATCTAGTTTATCCAACATCCTTTATTCGCAACTCTATAAATTATGCCACTGTATTTTAAGGATGGTAGAACTATCTGTTCAATTAATTAATCAATTAATTAATCAATCAATTACAACAAGGAAAACAGAGAGACCTAGGGATCATTATTAATAACAACTTGAGAACCACTGTAAGAAAGTAACCCAGACAGCTAACAAATTAATAGGTAGCATTAAAAAGATTTTGTTTCAAGGACAGAACTCTGTGTTTTACCATTATACAAAATACACATCAGACCACATCTGGATAATGGTACACCATTTTGGAGCCCCACCTTAAAAGGGATATTAAATTGCTAGAAGGTGTACAGGGAGAACAACTAAACTAATGTCCAGATTGAGTAACATATCATATGAGGTGAGAATGAGGTAGTTGAATATGTTCACTTGGCAGAGAGAAGACTTAGGGAAGACCTATTATGGCTACATAAGGTTTTAGGGATGAGGAACTTATGAAAGATTTGGGGTTAGAATATGCCAATAGAGGTATATCACTAAGATCTCATAGTAAACAGTTAACTCTGGGTAGAGCAAAATGATAAAGCAAGACACGTCTTTACAGGAGTTGGAAAATGAAACACATTACTTAAAGAAATCATCAAGATATCATCGTTTATTAGGTTCAAGGTAGAACTGGATAAACATTTGATAAAAAACATGAGGCATGGCAATGTAAACCCACTAGGAATGGGAGACGGTCTAGATGGGAAATTTGCTTATGTCTGTCTAACCAACCAAGTAAACTAAGTAAGGTACTATAAGTCATAACTTTGTGCAGATCCTTCCTGAAACAGGAGATCACTCATAAGTTTCTTCATGCAGAGCCCTGTGGGCTCTGCATGAAGCAAAGATCATATAACCTTCTTCATGCAGAGCTCACAGGCTCTGCATGAAGCAAGAGATCATTCATAACTTTTTTGCATAGGGCTCTAGACCTGTAGCTTTAAACAGCAGACCAGTGGCCACAGCCCCAGACCTGTAGCTTGGCCTTAGGTAACAAGGCTAGGGGCTGGGGGGATGGATGTTAGGCTGAAAACCCTAATGCCAGATTTCCCTTCTTATGTGGCTATGGAACCCTATTCATGCATTAGTGCTGATTTTGCAAAGAATTTCATTACTTTTTGAGATCGTGAGAGTGGAAACTGGAGCTGAGTCCTTATTTGCTTCATGAAGGGCACTTGAGGTTCAGCCTAAAGCAGGATATGTGAGCCCTGCACAAAACATGATCTAAGTCCTAACTTGATTTTACATAGATAGATAGATAGGAACTTTATTTATATAGCGCCCTTCCCAGGGCTCAGTCTGCTGTATTATATATAAAATCTAATACAAATAAAACATTCTCTTCACATATATAAATCAGCACATTACAGAGCATAAACATAAATCAATTTCAAATCACAATATTAGGTAAATAAAATATAATAAAATGATAGTCTATAAAGCAAGAATATTTCATGCTATATCAGGTTAAGTGCTTGTTCAAATAAAAACATCTTGAGCCCCTCTTAAAGGCTTCTACCAACTGAGTCTCTAAGATACCCCAGGAATGAGTTCCACATGGCAGGTGCAGCCACAGAGAAGGCACGATCTCCTGAAAGCCATCGCCTTGTCCTCTAAACCATCAAGAGGACACCCTTGGAGGAATGAAGTGGGTGAACTGGGCAGTGGGGAACCAGGAGGTCTTGCAGATAGTCAGGTCCCCAACTGTGTAGGGCTTTATAGGTCAGTAATCTGATCTTGCAGGCAATCCCTCCACCTTACTGGCAGCCAGTGCAGCCACAGAAAACTGTTGTAATATGTTCAGATCTAGATACACCCATTAATAGCCTGGCTGCCACATTCTGCACCAGCTGCAGACAGCAGAGCTTGCCTCCCAAAAGCCCTAGGTACAAGGCATTGCAGTAGTCCAACCTCGACATGACAAAGGCATGTATCAGGGTGGCAAGGTAATCAGGTGGTATTAGGAACAGATCTGGCCAATGTTTCTTAGATGGTAAAACCACTTTGAACGATGGCCATACCTGAATATCAAGTGTCAGGCCATTGTCAAGTACCACACCCAGCTCCTTAACCCATGTGGAGGGGTCAGTGATGTGCCACTCAGTCTAAGACCCAGGTCACTCCTCAGCACCCTCCACCTCATCAATGACCCAGCTCCACCACCAATACCTCCATCCTGCCTGGATTAATCAGTTTGAGTCATCCAGTCCTGGATCTTGGCCAGGCACATGTTAAAGAAAGAGACTGCCATCTGGCTCCCAGGTGCACAGGACAGGTAAAGCTGGGTGTCATCAGCATGACAATGAAAACACCAAGCCATACCTCCTGATAACATCTCCCAAAGGCAGCATATACACTATGAACAAAGAGATGAGCTGTCCAAACCTTGCGAACTTCACAGCACAGGAGCGTGGGCTTCATGAGGATAACTCCATTACCACCCTTTGCACTCTGTCTATGAGGTGGGACCTAAACCAGATGATGACATTGCCAGTTAGTCCACACAGTTCTGCAGGTGGTCCAACAACACTTCATGATCCACGGTGTCAAACACCGCAGAGAGATTGAGGAGAACAAGACTAGATTACTCTCCCTATCCCTCACTCTAAGGAGATCATTAGACACCCTCACCAGGGTGGTCTCTGTACTATGCCCAGGTCTAAATCCAACTGAAATGACTCAAAAATGACAGAGGAAGTGAAATGAGAGTCAAGCAGACCAGCCACCACTTTCTCCAAAATGTTCCCTAAGAATGGGAGGTTTGAGACTGGCCTGTAGTTGGTGAGACAGTCTGGGTCCAATGAGGGTTTCTTCATAAGGGTTATACAAGGCATCTTTCAAGGCTACTGGGAAGCACTCCTCACAGAACATCAGATGATCTCAGCAACCACAAGTCCAGTCAGGCCAATACAACTGATCAAAAGTCGGGCTGGACCCCAGTCTAGTTCACAATAGGTTGGCCATAACTTTGAGACTGTCTCACTCACCTCATCTACTTCAACTAGGTTGAACTCACTCCCACAAGAGGGTGCCCTCCATGCCACCGGTTCGATCCTACAAACCAATTGAGTGACCCTAGAGGAGATATTGGATCTGATAGAGGACACTTTTCAGCAAAGATCAGAGTGAATGCTTCACACCTAGTGCTTGAACTAGCTCCCCAGATGGAGACAGGCTGGGTGTAACAACATATGTACCATGTGGAAGAGCTGAGCTGGTTTGTTCCTTGCTGCACAATGTCTCTAGACAGCAAGCCTGCCTTTTCAGGAGATTGACCTTTGATAGACACTGTAATGTGACCTCAAAGCCAATTTGTCCTCCAACAACCCAGACCTCCTCCAGCAATGCTCCAACCTTCAGCCTTTAATCTTCAACTCCCTTAGCTCCCCATCAAACGATGGGGCCTCCAATGAGTGGATAAGGGACATACACAGATGGGCACAGTAGAGTCAAAGTGGTGGTGACAGCCTATTATGGGCTGCCACCACCACTCTGTACCCATCTGCATGCAGTTTCCACACTTGATAGGTCCAGTCACGCTTGCAGTCCTGTCGGGAACAATCCCAATAAAGGGCGGTACTAGACTATCTCTACAGAGGAAGGACCCTCAGAGGGGCCCCAAGTGAGAACCTTACATTGCTATTATCCAACCATACCACCACATCAATCTTCTGATCTACAACCTCAAGACCCAGTGTGAACACCAGGTCCAACATGTGCCCTTGTGAATGGGTCACTGAGTTAATAACCTACAACAAGCCAAGAGCTTCCATACCTTGCAGGAGGATACATCCAAGTGACAAGAGTTCATCACTGACCAGGCATTGAAATCCCCAGAATAACCCATCTGGAGATTCCAACATCAGGTCAAGAATGAAGTCCCCTACCTCCTGCAGGAATTCCCTCTCCCACCCAGGTGGATGGTAAATAACCAGGATCCTGCAAACTGCAGGACCCCTCACATGGCCACACACTTGAAGGATCTAGTAGAACACACCAGGAGCACTGAGAGGCTAAAAGCTGGTTTTAAAACAAATGGCCACTCCTCACCTCTGTGATCCTTCATCAGGCTAGTGTCACAGACTACTCATCTGGAATTGCTGCCTCCAAAGTGAAGCCAGCATTTTCATCCAGCCTATTCTCCAAGATGCAATAGGTCTACCAAGGAAATCATGTCCACTTATATAGTGGTCTTGTTCCTCATCGACCTGGCATTGCAGAGCATGCCCGGTCACATAAGTGGGAACTGCTGGATCATTAACCTTCTGCCCACTCTCAATGGTGGAGCCCTTGGGTATGGGAACAAGACAGGAGGACCCTCTCCAGCACCTATTTTGCCCAGGGCACCTCCTAGACCTCACTACCTGAATTGCTGACTCCTTGGCAGCCATTCCTGCACCCCTCTGCTCTAACCATTCTAGCCCTGCTTGAACTATTTATGAATAAATAAGTTTCTGTAGAACATTGAACATTTTTGTAGCCATTTTGGTGCTTTAAACTGTTTGTTTGTGTTAGACTTAAAACAGTTTTGCTATGATTTTTCTGATTTTTTTCTTTCCTGTTTAAAATCCTAAGTCCTGAAATGGGCATACTGTATATTCCCCTGGATATAACCATTTTTTTGTATTTTACTTTTACTTATATCTTGGCCAACTTTGGCCATTTTGAGCAAATTTTAAGGGCATCAAAGTCGCTACTCCATAAGTGTCACCTTGTCAATCTCACCTGATATGTGTTTTGGGGGCTGACCCTCAGAATGCACATTTCAGGCCTGATTACAAAGTCCCATTTATTTAGTCATCAGGTGGGGTAGCACCATGGTGACACTAAACATTTGGCTCAAAATGGCCACAACTGACCAGTATTGTATATCAATAAAGTAAAAAATACTGAAAAAATGGCTTGGTCCAGGTGTATGTACAATATGGGCATTTCTGGACATAGTCATTATTGCAGCTATTTTTGTTATTACTGGAAGAGGAGTGCATTGAAGGACACTGAGGAATCGTGTCCAGGGCACTGCAGATCTGCAATGAGAAACCAAACTGGAAGTACCAGTGGGGAAGGAGGGCAGTGTGGGTGCTAGACAGTGGGCATGGGTGTTCTTTTTTAAGTGCATGGCAGGTAGGAAGGAGCTACTGGCAGTGAGATTGGGTACCCACTGAGAAATATAGTTTTGATTAGGAGCCAGGAGGGAAGGGTGTAACAATGGTGGAATTGGGCAGCCACCACCAGTTTTCATGTATTATTTGGGGGTCGAGGAGGGTTATTGACAGTGAAGTTGGCCACCTGCCCTCAATGTATTAACATATTGGTCAGACAGCTAGGAGGGTTGGATTTACCGGTGGTGGTATCGGGCACCCGCCACCAGTGTCTTCCATATTTATGGGTCAGGTGGGGATACTTGCCACAGAATTAGGCATTCACCAGAAGTGTTCTGCATATTTATGGGTCAGGCGGGAGAAGGTACCGGCAGCAGAGGATTAGCTAGGAAGGGAAGTACAGGTGGGGTTGGGCATCCACTGCCAGTATTTTGTACATTTATGGGTCAGGCAAGAGGAGTACCATCGAGTGAGGTGACGCACATTGTTATTTGCTTCTTTGTTTTGTGACTGACTTGAATCACAAGGAAAAAATTGCATTTATTCAGTGTACCATGCATGTACAAATTTTAAAGCTTAAAAGCTTATATCTTAAAAACTACACAACAGTTATTTTCCAAACCACAAAACTGATGTATTTTTACATAATTTGACTAATTAATAACTTCCAAAGCACCAAAGATTGTCACAAAACTTGCAAGAAGCTTATCCCCAAAGACTGGAAAGAAACACACAACATTTGTAATTCTAGGGCTAAGTTGACCAAGATATGAACTGTCAAAGACCCTGTCTGTTTTGATGGAAACAATCAACCCTAACATATAGGCACTATCATGCCTGTATTACTACAGGGTCACAGTAACACGCCTATACTTAGGGCTGAGCAGACTATATAACGTTAAACCACAGTTCTTGCACTTTAGTAACTGCGTTGTTTAATAAAATAGCACAAAATTTGGCATGCTTGGTCAGGCTGTCAGAGTCTCAAGTAAAAAGTTTTGGGATGACCTCTTGTTCAGTTTTGAGAGATGAAATGCCAAAAACAGAAAAAAGATATGTTTGGTTTCCCAGTACTTAACATTGGGGATTTTTGCTCTCGCCTACAGCCTAGAGAGTGTGGAATTTTTTCATTAAAATTTTCAGGATTGAAGGGGCCCATACCAAGGGTGTGTCACTGGAAGGGTTCATGAAAAAATATTATGTGATTCCAGAGTTAGAAGCCCCAATATTCAGAATTATGCCTGGAAATGGCTCAAGTGGTGGTGCAGCGCAACTGAGTTGCAGCTAGTACAACTCAGAGATATATTCAAAAGAGATGAGCCATGGTGCATCTCCTCTGAATATATCAGGTAATCTGCACTATGCAAATATGATGCGCTGGTGCATCACCCCGAAAGGGCTGCATACCAGGAATGGGAACTGGGCCAGTGCAGCGAGAGGTTACACTGTGCACAAATTCCTCATATTCAGCCAGCAGTATGCAAATGGGGCCATAATGTATGCAAGACACAAATGGTGCCATTTGCATATCATTATGTATTATGGCACCATTTGCATGAGTTGTGCAGGGCTGGCCGGCCAGCGAAATGTGCATGGCGCCCTGCACAGCATGTCCCAGGAGCAGGCACTGCAGTACCACCCCAGCCCATCATGTACCACCATGCCAGGGGCACAGAAGGGTGAACAACTTGGTGATCCTAGTGGCCCACCGTATCTCTGATCACCAGTATAAATTGACAGAAACGTCCCTGGTAGTCTAGTGGTACCCCAGTAGCCCCAATCACTGGTATTCTGTGACAGAAAATGTCCCGGTAGTCTAGAGGTACCCCCTCCCCTCCGTAAACCGATCACCATAAAGCCATGCAAATCCTATCCCTGGTGGACCAGTGGAACCCCCACCCTGCTTATAATGCAGATCGCCCATTTTGACCCTCAAAATGTGTCCTGAAGTAGTGGAACCCCCCAGCCGTAGAGTCTCCTTACTGCCAAGTATTCAACCAATTATATTCCTGATAGTCTAGTGGTACCTCCACCCTCCTGGCACTCTGATCACCAATCGAATTTAACAATACCTCCCTGGTGGTCCAGTGGCACCCCATTCCCTGCCCATAGGGACTCCCAGCCCACCCAGCCTCCCTCCCGCCATCGGCGGGCAGCAACATACCCACCTGCATACCTCCGCAGCTTCCCGCAGAAACACAGCATACAGTATGGGTTGCAGTCCCATTGGTCCACACTGTGGACCAATGGGATGCAGTTCTTATAATAGTCTAAATATGTGAATGAAGTCATTCCATCACATATTTGTGCATGACTATTACAGTCCTGTGTGGGCAGAGGGGGGGGTGCCACTGGACTACCTACCAGGGCACATTTTGAGGTCAAAATGGGTGATCAGTGTTACGGGCAGGGTGGGGGTTCACTGGATCACCAGGGATAGGATATGCATGGATTTATGGCGATCGATGTTACTGGAGGGTACCACTAGACTACCAGGGATGTTTTCTGTCATGGAATACTGGTGATTGGGGCTGGGAGGGGCCGGGAGGCACCACTAGACTACCAGGGACTTTGTAGGGTGTTTGTGCACGGTGTCCTGGGGCGACCACACGGCCGGCAGCCGCTGTGATGTGCCTTGCATCATCGCAGAGCTCGCCTGTGGGTGGCTACCATTTGAGCCTTATTTTTCAGGCTCAACTTTGTGCATCGATATCTGGCGCATCTCAGGATTGTGCTGGCATATGAGCAGCACATTCCGAGCTGAATATCTGGATGTACCGCACATGCATGGACACGCCCCCTGGAGATCGCTGCACCATTATCTTTGCGCCCGGTGCATTGGGAAGTGCAATTCCCTCTTTGTATATTGTCCCAGGGTGCATTACTGGGGTTGCACTGGCACAACTCAGTTGCATCAGGCGCAACCCCTTTGAATATCTAGGTCATAATGCTTTTTAAATTTATACGGTTCCAGAGTTATAATGCTTTTAAGTTAACTAAGAAATATAAATGGTAAAAAGACATTGGGTCCGATTCCAACATGAATGTCACAACTCACAGGAGTATGCAAGTTGTGACATTTACTGTCACAGGCAGGGTCCCAGGCACTTACACCCTGCGACCTGTAGCAGCTGCAGGGTTGCACCACAGGAAGCGCACAATGGACCTAGATGCCACAAACTGATGACAGCAGGTTGCAGCCCCAGACCCAAACGAGCCCGCATGCCCCTGTGGGTCCATGGGGAGGGTCAGCAGTGGCACAGGTTCAAGGGTGGCACTGGTGAAATGCAGACCTGGGTGCTAGCGGGTGGCACCCGGTATTGGAGGGTTGCTGTAGTGGGGGAGTCTGGGGGCATGGCTGTGTGCAGGTTGCAGCACTTTCTTGGTGGCAACTGCCGTTTTCCCAGGATGGAAGCCCTTAGACCAGCTAACAGCTGGTCTAACCTAGCAATGTCACAGTGAGTCTTAGAATTGCATAACTTGGTTACGGCAACCACCCTCTCAAAATACCATGCTTAGGGGCTGCAGCCGCTGATGTCCCTTGGACGCAGGCCTCCTGTGCCATGGCGCAGGCCGCCTTGAATCTCGATTGGTATAACACATGTTGCAAGGTGTGACTTGCGCCATTGGGTTTGGTTCAAGTCACCTTGCAACATGCATAACCTGACTTAGAATCAGGCCCATTGTGTGTGCTTATGTTCATACTTTACTTCTAGTGCAGAAAAAAATAGCAATTGTGATGGCTGCCATTTTTTACTTCATAAACTCACAAACATTCAAATACATAAAAATGATCTCTTTAAAAAAACTGAACCTAGCTAAACAGGACATGTTTAACTAGATTCTGCTGTTTTGTTTGTTTTTTGGTTTGTTTTTAATACTTGACAGAAATACCTTTTCTAGGCAGCCCAAAATCCAGGGTGCCCGGCTTAGCAAGAGGAGCTATTCATCTGCATTCTCTGTATGAGAACAGCAGAACTTTTTGAGTCCCACAGACAATGTGGGCTGCAGTGAGAGCAGTGAGACACTGATCCTGTGTTCTATCTGTCTATCTCTGTCTCTGTCTTTCTCTGTCTGTCTACCTATCTATCTATCTGATTTCTTTGCTGCTATGTTGTGGTATCTCTTCCTAGACTGTGTAGGTTTTCTATGCCTAAAATTCTGTGTGAATTTCATTGATTGTTATTGTCCTGGCTGCATGTATTCATTACTGCTAACTGTTTTGACCTATGCTATTGTAATTTAATTGTTCTCATGCTATGTACCTGTCTTTGATTGCTGTACTTTCCTGGTCGTGCGTGAAAATAGTAATTTCATGGCTAGTGCACCTACCAGTTAACAAAACGAAATAAATCTATGTATCTATCTATCTATCTATCTATCTATCTATCTATCTATCTATCTATCTATCTATCTATTTCTTTCTTAAATCTATCTCTTTCTTTTTTTGTAAGCATAATTTTATTCATCTTATCCAGATACAGCATGTTACATCTTCTGTTATAATTTTACATAAGTTTCCATGAAGACAAGGTACTTTAAGACAAGATAATCTCCACATTAGCTCTTTGTAGATCACCTTTCTCCATCCTTTTGGTTACAGCTTGGGGAGAAAAGGTGTACTTATTCAAAACTTGATTCAGCAGTATAGCAGTCAATGTACTTATATTCTCTTTATTTATAATAGTACCCTGTCTTAGGTATGGCTCGGTTGAGGAGAGTGGAGGGCAGCCCGATGGTCAGGAGTCCCAGTGAACAGTGAGAGTTAATGTTGTCAGGGATGCCTCTATGCTATTTATTATGAGTCTGTTATTATGGAACTATTGAGGAGTCTCTGCTCATGGCTTAAACCAGCCATCTTTGCCATTGATCTGTATAACATTCAGTGTGATCATTAAGGAAATGTTAGTCTCTCTCTCTATTTGGTAAACATGACAGGCCAATCTTCTCCAATTGGACAAATTGGGGAGGTCAGAGTCAGCCATAATTTAGTTAGAACTTTTTGGCAAGTTTAATAAGGATTCCTAACAGTTATGCATCTAAGTCCTTCTACCTCGTGGATATTGAAGTAGAATAAATAGTTGTGGGGTTAGCCAAAGAGAGGGTCAAAGATCTCTTGCAATTCTTCTTGAATTTTGTCAAGATAGGGTTTAATTATTAGGCAGCCCACGTGATGTGATGGTGCATCACTCTCTGTTCCCAAAGGTCTTCCAACAGGAGGAGTTTGATTGGGAAGGTAGTACATAGTTATCACTGGAGTGCAGAAGTACCTAGTTAGTTGCTTCCAAGCATATTCCCTCCAGTGGTGTGAGCTACTGTAGTAACTTTTGAGATATTTCGAAATGCTCTCGTTCATGTTTCTGAATCAATAGGGGTATTCATCTCTGTCTCCTATTTCCAGGCAACATCCAGTGAGGAGGTCCCAGATGAAAATTGCATCACCCAGTACAGTTGTGAAATTATATGGGGTTGTGCTCCCTTTGGAAGAAAGTTATAAAATATGAGATAAAATCTAGGTAGGTGGGAGAGTTTAGGGCTGCCAAGGGAGGGATGTAATGCAGTATCTAAGCTGGAGATAACGTTAAAAGTCTATATGTTGTCATTTATAATTAGTTTGTACTTCAGTGAAAAAGAAGTACTATAGGGCCCTTGAAAATTTATATATGTATTTTAATGAGTATCGCTGCTAGTTAAGAAATCTATTATCCTTTATAGGTTGGGTGAAGTGTTGTAGCTGATTTATCAAACACAGAGAGGAGAAATGGAGTAAGATAGACAGCCTTTCTGAGTGACTGCCATATCCCCACCTGAAATCACACCCAGGAGCTAGTGGGAAGTGGAAGTTCATTTCTGGCACTGTAATGATACATCACTTGTACAAATTGCTCAAAAGGAAGAGCTCCTTCTCCATGTCCAGCCAGGACTAACCCCTGATCCTCAATATGTCTAAACATCATAAAATGTACCTGAGCAGCCCAGTAGTAAAGTTGAAGGGAGGAAGGGTTAGCCCTACACCCCATTTCTTTGCCAGGCAAAGTTGCTGCAATGTGATTCTGGGATGCTGTCCAGACCAAACAAAGCAGGATACTTCTCTGTCCCATTGTTTCCATGACTTTGTAGGGATTTCAACAGGTATATTTTGGAAGAGCTATAGAGCTCTAGGTAGCGTGACCATGCGGATTACATCTATTTGCCTGCTCAGTGAAAGAGGCAGTGTCCCCCAGCTTCTAAAATCTTGTTTCATCTTTTGAGTAAATGGTTCATAGTTGTTGGTAAAGAATAGGGAGGTGTCTGTTGTTATGTAGACTCCCTAAATATTGCAATTTCTGCAGCTACCAGTGGAATGGGTATAGATTCCTGATGGCCATATTGGGTACATCATTGAAAACAGTGTTTCCATCTTGGCAGTATTCAGGTGATAGCCTGACACTTTATTATATTGGGCTATGATTACAAAAACTTTGGGCAGAGAAGTCATTTACGAGGTACAATAAAACATCATCTGTGTATAGGGCAATCTGATCCCCCAGTAGAACTTTGCTAAGCATTTCTGATTCCCTAATTGATTGAGCTAGGGCTCAATGTAGACCACAAATAGCAGGGGGACATAGGACAACCCTGCTGGAGTGCCTCAGTGCAATGGAAAGTATAAAGAGTGGTGGTCACTGATTTTCACATTGGCTTGCGAGGAATTATATATATTCTGCAGAAGGTCTATGAGCGAGGATGGGAACCCGAGCATTCAAGAACTGAATAGAGAAGGGACACGAGATCTGATTAAATGCTTTTTAGCATCAAGACTGAGCAGTAGTGCAGGACTGGGGGTTTGCACCATCTAATGTGTAATATGCAGAGTTCTTTGGATATTATCTGTGGTGGTGGGGATTGACAAGCCAGTCTAATCACGATTGATCAGTTCTGTAAAAGTCCATCCATATGGTATGCCATTATTGACATATATAGCTTGTAGTCAGTTTTAATACCAAGATGGAGCAGTATGATGCTTCTTTCCTGGTTTTGGGATCACTGATATTGTGGCATGTGCCTAGGTAGGAGGAACAGATTTACCTGACAAGCTTTCATTGAAGACTGCCAGTAAAATATATTGCATGTCTTCCTTGATGAGCTTGTAGAATTCAGCCCTGTATCCATTCAGCCCTGGGACTTTCATAGTTTTTGACCAGCTGATTGCCTGGTCTATTTCTGTTATGAGTTACAAGTCACATAAGATGTTGTTCTTTTCCTCCGTTACGCACAGTAGGGACAGCCTAGTCAGGAAGTCATCTATCTCCTGCTGCATTTGAGTATTCTCTGGGGTGTATAGAACATTGTAGCAAGTCCTGAAGACCTGTGCAATGTACTTGATACTGAGTTAATTTAACACCTGAATGAGGGTGTGATATTGCTGTTCTGGTGCGCCAGCTTACGCTGTTTGCGGAGTTGGTAAGCCAGGAGATGGGAGGACCCAGCTCTGATCTCATAATACCATTGGCAGAGAAAGGCAAGGGCTATTTCAGTTTGTTCTAGAGGCGAGTTTGTCTAATTCATTCTTAACCTAGGTCAACTGAACAAGTACAGAATGGTCCCACTGCTGATGGGCAAGCAGTAGGAAATGCAAAGTACATTCTAGTACTTGTCTGTGTGCCTGATGTTGTTTCTTGAACTGGGAGAAGAACTGTATCAGATGTCCTCTCAGCACTGTCTTGACAGTGTCCCAGAGTATTGCTGCTGAGCTATCTGTTGAGGGGTTATCAGACAGGATCTTCCAGTCTCTCCTTGATAAAGGTTTGAGTTTGTGGGTTCTTTAGTACATATGGGTTCCAAGCGCCACCTGGAGGATCTTTCCTCCAGCCCAAGTCCCAGTAAGTGCTCATGGGTGCATGATCCAGACAGATAGATATCTCCATATATAAGCTTGGTAATTTGGGTTACATTCTCAGTTTGGGTAAAGCAATAATCTATTTGGGAGTAACTGTAGTGTGCTGCTGAATAGTGTGAGTAACTCCACATCCTTGGATGCAGAGCCTGCCACACATCTACCAGACCTACCTCCATGGTGAATGTTTTAAAATATTTTTGAGTGGCTGTTTGCCATGTCAGCTGAGTAGTAGATGAATCTAGTTGGGGGCTGAGTGCCATATTAAAATTTCCAGTTAACAGCAGGATTCCTTTTGTATGGGTGATTAAGGTGTCTCTAGGGATGTAAGGTCTGGGGTATTAGTGCCTAGGGGACATAGATATTGGTCAGCATGACTACCAGCCCATGTAGAGTGCCCTGAACCATAACCAGGCACCCTTCTGGATTGCTCCATGTCAGATGCTTCTCGAGTTAGTGTACCGGGTATTAAAATGATGACTCCACATTTTCTGCCCGATGGTGAAGAGAAGTACTCAGCCATGAATCCAAATTTTGTCAGTTTAGCGTGTTACATTTTGGGTTAAGTGTGTTTCTTATAAGTATATCAGGTCTGGTCTTAATTTTTATTTGACTTAATATCTTGCCCATTTCACAAGACTGGTTAGGCCTTTCACATTCCATGAGCAGAGATGTACTTGCTGGGGAACCATTTATTAAGGTTAAATTATTTCAGGGCCTGCCCCACCCATACTGAGGAACCACCCCTCCCCAGTCCAAGCCAGCCAGTCAAGTAGTAGTTTAAGAAGATGGTCATGCCAACCAATTGTACACCTGGAGCAGGAAGGGAGCACTTAACTTTATAAACACAATGTAGTAAAAGCTGAGTATAACTTACATTCCTAATTCTAAACTACGGGACTGGGAATGTCAGCTGTGAAACCTTCCAAGATAAATAGCCTGGGAATCAAAACCTGAGGTCCAACTGGGACCCAATCAACTAGGCTTCCAAGGTAGGGGCCAATCTGGGCCTAGTGCTCAACAAACTGCACTAAGGTTAGTCCTCCTATGAGGAGGTCCTTCTGTCTTATGGCTAGGGGAAAAATATGGGTATGGGTGTGGGTTAAATGTGGACATCATGTGCTCCTCAAGGATAAAGAATACATTACAAATCCTTTTGAATCTGGTCTGTATTGAGTCCTGATAGGAATTCCATTCGAGCAGTGCAGTTATGCTATGGGGTCCACAAACCATTTAACTACATTATTAACGTATATCCTGTACTCACAGGTATTTCCCTAAGACATGCACTCTGGGGCACCCAAAGGTATCCAGAGTTTGGCACTGCATCTTCTTACTTCCTATGTACCACCCCAAGGGTCTCCATCTGTGCACAGTTCCCATCTGAGTTTAGGACCCCAAAGTATGTTTCACTGAACTAATCTATGGATTTATCAACATTCAGTTTGGGAGCCTTGGCCAGCCTCCACACTTTATCTATTTTTTAAATTATCTTGTCAGAGTATAGTAGATGTCAGTTGCAAGGAGTGTCTCACCACTTGTCAGGTTGCCATAGACCTCTGAACTCATGGGAGCAATGAAGTAGTGGAGTTTTGTCCCAGCCCTTTCAGGTCAATTAAATGTATTTGTTGCCTCCAACAGAGCCAAGAGATTAGTATCAGCCTCCAGCCTGCTTGCTCCCTGGCAAAAGTGATTCATTATCAAGTTCCCAAGCAGTCTGGTTATGCATTGTATTTAGATGGAGTGGGGGTTGCTAGTGACCACCCCCCATCGTCTCCATGGGTTGGCAGACTGGATCCATCCACCCCAAAATGGCTACCACTGCATTGCTATTATAGTGCTATCAGTGAGAGTGTTCCTGGTTAACAAATATTAAGCTTCGAGTGGCAGCCAACCTTATTGAAAAACCTCTCAAGTTTCAATGTTCCTTCCCCTGCATCCAGCGGGATTCACACTGTTTAGGCTGGTGCAGTATGTAACCTTTCATATATTACACCTTCAGCCCCTGTTCCACTAATGTTATCCTTTTTAACTTGGTTCACAGGCACAGGATCAAGTCTCCTGAGGAGCAACAATACTGGTAATTCATAATGATTTTTCCTCAAAGGCCATTGTGCCTCACTCCTTTTACAGTAACAGGTGCCCCTTCCACTACCCCTTTATTTCCCCTTCAATTTCAGGTCTAGGAAGGAAGCACGCTGTTTTAAATTTTCATATAAGTTATGCAAATATCCAAGTATTATTTGTGCCATGCTTCTCACCTTTTAATGTCTGGGGTGATCTTAATTCAGTAGCAGCACAGATCTAATATCCTAGAAATAGTTCTAAGACCCTTCAAGAGGGACTATTTTCCCTGAACTTAAATCAATTTCAAGGTTCACTGTCCAACCTTCATGGACTAGTCGGGGAAACATTGTACATTGTTGCTTCCAGGAGGGCGATGTACCCTGCAGGACAAGGGAGGGACAAGGGCCACAACTGAGCATCAGTTACAAAGAGGGAAGGAGGTGGACACCAGTTCATTTACAGTAAAGAGAGTCCTGGAGGAGCTCACAAAACTGAAGGTGGAGCGAGGCAATGGGACGGATGACACACCTCCGAGGATATTAAAAGAACTATGTAAGAACTAGCAGAGCACTGGTAATGATGGTCAATGAATCACACAACACAGGAGTGCTTACAGAGGACTGGAGGAGGCACATGTAGTCCTCTTCACAAAAGTGGTTGCAGGAGGAGGCAGAAAACTATAGGCTGGTCAGCCTCACCTCAGTAGTGGGTAAGATCATGGAGCCATTGCTCAAGGAAAGGATAGTGGGACAACTGGAATCCAGTGGAGCCCAGGATCACAGCAACATGGATTCACAGCAGGAAGGTAAAGTCAGACAAATCTGATGGATTTCTTTGACTGGGTGACAAGGAGGAGAATCAGTGGAGAGTGGTTGATGTCACCTACCTCGATTTCAATAAGGCCTTGACACCATCCCACATAAAAGGCTGGTTAACAAGGTAGGTAGTCTAGGTTTGGGCCACAAGGAGGTAAAATGGGTTAGTAACTGGTTAAAAGACAGAAAACAGAGGGTGGTGGTAAATGGGATTCAATCCAGGGTGAAGGGTGATCAGTTGGGTACCTCAAGGATCAGTCCTGGGGACAGTCCTTTTCAATGTCTTCATTAATGACATAGCAGGAGGGTAAGGCACACCTGTTTGCAGATGACACCAAGATCTGCAACAGGATTAACACTCCAGATGAGTGGGAGAGAATGAGAAGGAACCTAGGAAGCTAGAAAATGGTCCGAGATGTGGCAACTGAGGTTTGATGCAGGAAGTGCAAAATAATGCACCTGATATGCAGAAACCCTGGGAGAGCTACAGGATGGGGTGGGAGTTAGCTGGCAATCACAAGGGAAGAAATAAATCTGGGTTATCATTTCAGATGGCCCAAAGATGACCAATCAGAGTACAAAGGCTGCAGGGAAGGCCAGTGGTATGTTGGGGTGCATAGGTAGGGGTCACTAGCAGAAAGAGGAGGTGGTAATTCCACTGTATTAAATATTGGTGAGGCCTCATCTGAGTACTGTGTGCAGTTCTGGAGGCCACATCTACAAAAGGACATAGACAGGATGGAGGCAGTTCGGAGAAGGATGACTAAGATGGTACAGGACTTGCACCAGCAAACATATGAGTAGAGATTAAGAGCCCTCAGTATGTACTCACTGGAGGAAAGGAGACAGCAGGGAAACATGATAGAAACATTCAAGTATTTCAAGGGCATAATCAAGGTACAAGGGGTGACATCTTTCAATATGGAGAAATACAAGAAGAAAAGGCATGATATGAGATTGGAGGGGCAGAGATTAGGAGAAATGAGAGAACGTTTTTCTTCACAGAAAGGGTGGATGCATGGACTAGTCTGCCACAGGAGGTGGTGGAAGCAAGCATTGTGGGGGTTTAAACATGCATGTGACAAGCATGTAGGAACCCTAGTGATGGCAAAGAAAACTAAAGCCAATGACTAAGTAGGGTCAGTGGCTGCAAATAAGGTAGGTTCTATGGGCAGACTAGATGGGTCTAGCGGTCCTTATCTGCTGACATTTTCTATGTTTCTATGTTAGGACAATACCTTGGGTGGTATACCTCCAGAGGTCAACGAACCCTGCCACCACTCATGCCACCCAGCCAGGGAACATTGCCTGTCCTGACCTAATTCCTACATGTGGGACCTTGGCAGCACATCAATGGAAGTACTCCTGGTTGTTATCTAGTAATTCGTTATAGAGAGGAGGGGCAGAGTACCATGTCCATGCAGTGGTCTTGTCAGGAGTGCCAGAAATTAGGAGTCAAGCACAGTAGGGAGAGTAATCTGGTGTGTGATGGACCCCAGCCAGCTGCAAGCCCCTCAACCCAAATCCAGCTTTGTGCCTTCTCAGTTTAGCCTTATTAGGCATCTTATGTGGCATCTCATGGCTTTATTCATGGTGCCCCAACCCACCACATTGAGCAATTGCCAGTTTCCATTCATGCAACATTGCTAACCCCATCTAATGCCTTCCCCATATTGTGTGGGGAGGAAGAGGAGGCTGCCATCCCTCACCCCTCCCTCCCTGCTTACATAGCGCCATCAGAGAACAGAATGTTCACCATCTATATAACAGTACATGCCTCCTCCACCCTCTGCCTCCTCCAGCAGTCCCACCCAGCAACATATGCATGTTGTAAATGTTAATGTGGTCACATGGTTTGGCCAAGAAATGTGCTGGGTGGGATGTGTTCAAAGTTTATATCTTAGCATGTCCTCTAGTTGCCAGGTATTGATGTTGCTGTGTCCAGTATACCTCGTGCCTGTGGATGCCAACAGCCCCTTAATCCTCCCCAACTTGGACAGCCCCATGCTCCCAAGGCCAAACATGCACCTTGATAGTCTTCTGTTGTTCCATTCTAAGCGACACACAGCATGCCCTCTCCAGCAGCTCTGTGGCGTCCCCTCCCTGAACTAGCTGCACTAAAATCTATAGCCTATTAGCCCGTACTGGATTAGCTGACATCACTCTCACGTGGGTGAAATTACAATGTTGGCTGTCAGAAATTGACAAGTCCGGAGTGTGAGTGAAACCTACAATGCTGTGACCATCACACTAGGAAATGCTGTAAATTTATCAGACTCATGCTCCTTGCACTATTACTTTTGAGTGCAGAGTGACATGCAACAGCAGGTCCACTCAACACCGGGCTTAGATGACAGGCCTTACTATGGAGGGTGCAATTCAGCCATGGCGAGAAACTATGGAGTCACTGTAAGCCTGGGGTGATCAGCTACTCAAAGCTGCTGGAGTTACGCCACTGCTCTGTAATTCCCATAGTGGGAGAGAGCAGCCATGGACCAAGAACAATCAAAGCACATTACTTAAACTGTGAGGCCCCTAGGGAGGTATGGGGTCATCCATGCCATTGCAGGGGAAGTTATTCTATTTTTGGGGTCTATACCCTACATCCACACAGACATACCTGCAGTTGTGATTCGTGACTCTCTGGTCACTACTGATGTTCCCCAGCAATGGGTTCAGCACTGGTATCAGCCTGAGTTGCCTTGAGGTACCACACTGTCTTAAATGGTGTCTCTGGATTGTTGTCAGCAGTTGCCACAGACATTTTTGCAGGGCCCTATACAGTCCATGCCTTTCATGCTAGTTTAGTGGCCAGTGAGTTGGTGGTGTGGGCCGGCGCCAATGTCTATTTTCAGCCCATGATTCAGTAGGTCTTCGACAGCTGCTGCTGCCATGTCATAGGATCGGGTCCCTCCTTCCATGAAGACCATCCCATTGATGTAAGGAGTTAGAAACTGTATGTTTTGTTGAGTCAGTGCCCTGAGTACTGGAATGTAAGCTCTTCTTTGCAAGGCTATTGCAGAATAGTCATTTAAAAAACTTGTGTCTCTTGAATTTGAGTCTTTTGCTGCCAGGCCAGATGAAGTGCCATCTTCTTGTTCGTATAGCAGAGAAATAGGACTACAATTGAGCAGCGGCAACTGTTTGGTGCTGGTCTGGGTCCAGGGCTTGATGAGACCGTCCATCTCTAGAGTGCATTCTGTGGCAAGAGCAGTGCCGATTTCAGGAAGTCCTGAATAAATGCTGCCACATCTTGTCCTTCAGCTCCCTCTAGGATGTTGTAAAGGCATAAACTGTTTCTTCTGGCATGGCATTCAGAGTCTTCTGCATGTTCTTGCAAGGTCTGGATTAGTAATGCAGCTGCAGGATTGCTCACTCCATAGAGTCTATTCAGTTATCCTGCTGTGAGACCTGGGTCTCCATCTTCATAATTTGTTGATTTTGTTAATATCTAGGCAAAGGGTGGCAGTTGTAGATTTCATCTCCTGCCTAAACTCTCGTATTTCTTTCAACATTATATCCATTTGATGCTGTAATATTCGGTTTGCAGTAGACCATGTGTTCCAGGATGTACCAGAGCCCTAGCTATCAGAGTCTCCTCGGCCATATCCTCTGCCATCTAACTATTCTCCAGGGAAGGAATTTCTGTCAGATCTCGGCATTGTAAGTAAGTCACCTTCCTCAGTGTCCACTGCAATTTTATAGATCATAGATGCAAATTTAAGGTGTTTTGAAAGAATCCTGTGGAGCCAAAGTGCCTTACTGTTTACGTTCACATGACATCACTGGAACTCTGTCTATATCTTTCTTAAGTAGACTGGGTTGCCCACCCCAGTACTGCTTCTTTCTCCCCTCTCCTCCAGGTCACCCACCTGCTCTTCCCAATCTTTACATATTTGTTATATGAGGTGGACCAGGATGCCCCCACTCAGTACCGTTTGTCATCTTCACCCCTTCCCTCCATCCTTCCCCACCATTCCCAATAACACGGGCAGCACCAGGGTGCCCCTGGTGTAATTGAACAGTAGCCCAATACTGGGATGCCCAATCCCAAGTGTTGGAATGTTCCTGCAAGTGCCCTGTAATAAAGAAAACATCCTCAATGATTCCGTTCTTTTTAAACCTGTAAAAGAGCAAACTGTCCCTCACCATACTCATCTCCACATACATCTCCTACTCACTCTTCCAGCCTCCCACTCAGCACCCACCAAACCATACACACACACATACACCACAAACCTTCACTCACCTGAACATGTCCCATGATGTAGATCCACTCTCCAAGTGAAGACACATCTTGCTGCTGGAATGGTGACTGTGATGTGAGAAACTAAGGTAAGTGCAGTTCAATGTATTTCAATGGGGTTTTGGGTTTGGATTCATAACTTTGTCAGTTTTACATATTTTGACTCCCAGATTTTTGAGACCACACCTCATGACCAATGGTGGTGGAATTGTTCATGATCAATGGCAGTGGAATTATGCAAATCAGGCACAAAGCGATATTTAGCAGATGCTTGGTGAAATCACCTTCGGCAGGATTTGATCATTTCACCACCCTTGTTCATGAGGTGGGGACATAAGACTGTTGTGTTGACAATTTGTGCCAAATTGTAAAATGACAAAATCTTAAATGTATGTTGGAATGTTTCTACACTTGCCCATAGCTATGGTAATTTTAAATATTTCTACCCTAAATTTTCAACATAGCCATTTTTTCTCACCACCTCATGAATGTGACAGCTGACATTTTGCAAAGCCTGTCCAAAATGTGTTTTGCACCTATGGTGCAGAATTACATTTTGGTGGCACGGAATGACATTTCAGTGGGGATTTGAACATTTATACCTATGGAGTTCATGAGGCGGGTAATAAGAAGTCTATGCTGAAAATTTGGTGTGCAAATATGGTAAAATGCCCAGGTTATGAGGGAATGTTGCAGTATTTCAATATTCACTCATAACTTCACCATTTTCAATATTTTGACTTCAGGCTTTCAGCGTGAGCTATTTACACACCACCACAAATGTGACAGGTCTCATTTTTAAATCCTGATGAGATGTGTTTTCACACTTTGGTGCGAAATGATCGCTTTTTGGCCAATATACTAGAAATGCTGCATGTCATGTTTATAAGGGCAGTCATAAAAATGACTATATTGAAAATTTGGGGTAAAAACATATCGATAGAATGAATATATATATATATTTATACAATGCAGGTGGAGCAATATCAGTGTGATAAGCTCAGTTATTTCCACTGTCGTGTGATAAATGGTGATGACATCACCAGAGTTAAAATAAATGTTGTTTATCACGAACTCTGCTGATGTCACCGCTACTCACTACAGCCTGCATTCTAAAGCGAAACAGATTCACAAAACAGTTTCTGTTTTTAATGCTACCTGCAACTACTGTAACTCAATTAGCACTGCAAAGGACAATCACCTGTGCCCCATAATGTTTCTAAGACTCCAGTCCATTACTATGCTGATCTCAGCTTCACTACAGCCTGCATTCTAAATGAAACTGCTTCACAAAATGTTTCTGTTTCTCAATGCTACCTGCAACTAACTCAATTAGCATTGCAAAGGACACTCACCTGTCTTTCATAGCATTTCTGAGACTCCTAGCCCATTACTATGCTGATCTCAGCTTCACTACAGCCTGCATTCTTTTTTTTTTTTTTACTACTTCTGTTTATCCACCTTCTCACCCGGAGCTATGCTTCTCAAATCATCCCAGATTGACAGATGACAGGTGTCACTGAGTTTGTGATGCCTAAATGTTACCCATTTTTTTTGCTCTCCCTTCTCAATATGCTTACACATGGAATGGGGTGACGTTTAGGTCTCACAAACCCTAATGACACACCTGTCATCTGTCAATCAGATGACTGACAAGTGGGGAGGCAACCTTTAAAGATTTTCCATTTCCCAACTTTTTTACCCTAAATGATGCATTAATGCAGTTTTGCATATAATATAATATAATACTATATATATATATATATATATATATATATATCACTTTTGTGTAATATCTCTCTTTGATCCCAGTAGTGTGTTTTGTGATCCCATGCTGGTTAGCTGAGTTTGGGAGTGAGCTCAGTGGTCCACCTGGATGGGGTGAGGGTGTGGGATGCCATGTTATGCAACAACCCTCCCAGCCAAGGAAAGCATGCTACAGGGTTGTCTGCAGGGCGGGTACCATATAATGAAGACAACTGTCCTCTGGCACAGGGACCCTGCACTTGCACCCATGGGTGGCAGAGAGCCCTGTGCTTTGACTGACAGATGGACTCTTTGCCTGTGCAACTGTATCAACTCACCTATGGATGGATAGGAGGTGAGGGACCACCATTGGTGAAGTGGTGGTTGCTAGTGGAAAGCTGGGAAAGGGGTCTTTGATAGTGATTGGTTGGGGTAACACTAAACTGTCAGGGATGGACATTAGTACATTTCTATTACAGTTCCACAATACCAACAGGGATTGGTTGAGGTAAGAAGGGGGTCCAATAGATGGTCAGAGAAAGGCATTAATGCAGTTCTACAATGCTGACAGCAATCTGGTGAAGGAGAGGGTTCTGCTGCACTGTGAGAGATGGCATAGGTGGGCTCCTGTGTGGGGTCTGCTGAGGCTCAGTACAATACCTTCCTGATTTGTATGTGAACACATTATGCTAAGCTGCTAATGACCACATAATAACTTGCAAATGGCCCTTAGCAGTGTGCATCCCATAAGTATGTGGTCTTTAGCATGTCATCCACAGAATGTGGCTCTCAGAACTGATGGCACTATTCTATTTCAGATGGCTATCTCCTTTGTTCCTGGGAGCCTGTTGCCAAATGGGGATGCAATGATACACATATGCACCATGCTTGGCTCTTGCAGTAGTTGTGTCTTGACTGCATAAAAATGCTCCTGCTCCTTTATACTGCAGTTTGGCTGCTCTATTTATCAGGGAGAATCTGATGGTGGTTTCCTGTGTCCTCTGGAAATCCTTGTGAAAGACCTTTTCGGTGGCCACCCTGCTCATGTGGAATGCCTTACCAATTCAGCTTTGTCATATCTCCTCTGTTAAAGTTTTAAAAGGGCTCTTACCACCCATCCTTTTCCCTGGCATTTGAGGATTCATTTTAGAAAATATGTTATGAAAGAGAGGGATTCTGCTGCACTTGTTGTTTGATTTTATAAATGTTTTTAGTTGACTATATGAAATTGCACGCAGAGCTTCAAACCTTTGGATGATAAGTGATATCAAATAAAATGTTCTTGCTTTCTATAAAAGCCTAATATTCAGACAGGTATAGCAGGATGGCCAGGCAAGCCTCTATTGAATATCAGTCCTTGGCAGCCTAGTGCTATTTTTATTACAGCATTGGGTAGGTGTGGCACAAATGACCTTGACTGAGTATGAGGGCCAACGTGTGTTTTTAATTAATTAGTAATTAGCTATCATTAATTAAAATCAAAACATTGCACAGGAATCCTTCACAAATTTCATAAAAATCTATGTGCTGCATGAATAGTTTTAATATTTGGTTTAAAATGTTTAATTCTTGTAAGAAAGTTTTCAAAATCTGCATGCTGCACAATGGTTTTCAAAATCTATGTAGTGCAGGAGGGTTTCACAAAATGTTTACAAGAACTCCTCACAAAGGCTTTGAAAATCTATACAATGAGCAACAGTTTTCAAAACTTTGTGCTGTGAGGAGTTCGATGCCTGCTTGAGACTAGCCACCTTCACTTTGCTCCACTCACCAACTCAATTCGCTATTTTTCATTACTACTCTATATTTAAACAACTAGAATTACTTATCTAACTGCTTGACATCATGTGGAAGCCAGCACGGTGTTTTTTCATCAGAACCTTGTTGTAATATGGACTCGAGATGCGGCAAAGTCTGCCTCATCACACCCGCCACAGACACCAGAAAAGGCCCCAAAAATCCAAGGCTCACAATGCCTCAACCGGACAAGGGTCTACTGCTACACTGGCTACAACCCCTCTGTCGGAAGAAAAATTTCTGCTAGAGCTGCAACCATTAAAGACTCATTACTAAGCCTCAGCACTGAGCATACCTCCATTAGACAAGAAATGGGCTCCATGAATAGATGAGTTAGGGATTTGAAGCTCGCTGGGTTTCTTCGAAAACTGGCATGATCGTACAGATCCTAGATAACCTCCTG
Organism: Neoceratodus forsteri; assembly: GCA_016271365.2. NCBI lineage: Eukaryota > Metazoa > Chordata > Ceratodontiformes > Ceratodontidae > Neoceratodus > Neoceratodus forsteri. The sequence goes on from CM057450.1 coordinate 1,540,512,520, forward strand.
AGACAATGCTTCACAAAATGGAATTAAAATGGAGGACCTAGAAGGCAGGAGTAGGAGGAATAACTAATTATTCTGGGTCTCCTTGAGGATGCTAAGGGGTCCACGATCGTTCTTTTATTCAAAGACAATTAGAAAATAGCTGGGCCTTCTTCTAATGGCCCACATACATTGTGGAACGCGTACATCGGACCTTTCACCAGACCTCCACCCAACTCGCCTCCCTCACCCCATCATTCTTAAACACTTAAATTTTCTTGACAAACAGGATACACTGAACAAACTACAAGAGCTCCAATCCGTTACCTGGGAAAGCAGTAAGCTCCACTATTGCAGGATATCCTTGCATCTGTGAGGGCAAAAAGGGCAGCATTCCATCCTACCGTATCCAAGCTTATCCCTGCAGGCATCAAATTCAAGATGTTGTATCTGGCTCATCTGCAGATTCATATTCAAGATACTTGGCACCCTTTGATGATCCAGTCCAGGCTTTAAAGGATCTTCAGCTTCTTTGCCTGATCTATTCAAATCGGGTTGACCCGTTCCCTCAGGCCTGGTTTCTTTGCTACAAATAACTGTCACTTAAATTAGATTTTATTGTTGGTGACCACCGCTTTCACATTACCTTGATTTTCCAGGATTCAGCTTTGCTCTGATCGGCTTTACTGCCAGGTGTATGAACTGAATTCAATTCAGGTACTGCCCCAAGGTTTGGCCTTATTCTGCTCCCCACATACCCTCTCGCCCACTAATTTTATAGTTCTGATAGCTTGCACTTGGTTTTGGGTGAGGTTGAGTATCTTGTCCGATGGCCTCCTGGCCACTCTTGGTCTGCCTGGAGACCAGCAGGCCAATCTCATCACCTTCATCCTCCATTTCACTTTTATTTGGCTGCCCCATTTTAAAACTGATTTTGTTATGGAATAAAGTTATGTTCTATTGCTCTGCATTAAAAGCTGTACTTAAACAGGACATTTGATTTGACACTTCAGGTCCAATGTTTGTTCGCAATACTTCCTCACAGTCTTGCCAGCACTTACTTTTGAACTATTGAGACACCTTCGGACTTTTCTGGGCAAACCAGAATATTGAGCTCTATCGTTTTGTGCCACCTTTCACTTTATACTGAATCATTTTTGTTCCATTCATGACTGTATGGTATATATTGTTTTGGAGATCACTAATTGAGCTCATTACTGACCTGTTGAGGAGCTATAAATGCCTGACTAGTTTTTCTTTTATGATTTTTGATATAAGACCTTTATCTAATATATCATTACAACAACCACATTAAGGCTTTGTACTACAGGTGACAGTATAGTTAGACAATGTCATATCTACCAAGTTTGGTTTCTCCTTTTAGATTTTCACTGATGCTACTGTTATAATTGCTGGTTTATCATTTATAGTTTCTTTTTTCTAGCAGGGGTTAGATCTGGATTAATGTGGATACGCTATAACTTTGTTGGCTAAAGATATTCGAAACCTCATGTACAAGTCAGGTGGAGGGAGAGATGTTGGCAAAGTGATGCTGGTCTTTAGCGGCTCTATGAGCCATATTTGATGGGAGGAATTATTTGTCTTCTTTGAAGAACCCCATCACAATTGGGGCTCATTGGTTTCTAATAAATGTTATGGGGTTGTGATGGGGTGGGTATCATTTCTGGATATATTAGGGGTGGGTAGGAGGTTGTGAGCTAAAGGGGTCATGTATGGCTTGGGAGGAAGTGGGATCATGGGTTATGGGGCTGTTAGTTCCTGCATCTGTTTTCTATTATTATGTTGCTAGCATGGTGGGGTGGAGGGCCTCCAGAGGATTAAGTTTTGTTAAGGGATCAGGTCCCTTTTCCCTTTCTGCTTTCAACAATTAGCCCCCGAACTCTGTTGCTATTTCATAACTAGATGTGGCTCCTATAATTTCTGCACTTGGAATGTTAAAGGGCCTATTCTCCCACTAAATGGGCCAAAATATTGTTCCATTGAAACAAACTGCAGGTGGGCGTAGCTTTTTGCAGGAAACTCACCTGCTCCCATACCAGGTTCTCCTTCTTAGGCAATCCTGGGAGGGACAGGCATTTGGAGCTGGCTCAGATTCCCACAAAACAGGAGTGGCCATGGTTATAGCCCAGAGAATCCCTTTTTGTCTCCTTGAGGAAGTAGCGGATCCCTGTGGCCATTATATCATTCTTTGGGGTTTACTCAGACATTTAGAAGTGGTTCTTGGAGCCATTTTGGTCCCACTGTTGAAGATCCGCCTTTTGCTCCACTCTAGCAGCTATTCTAGCTCCCTCTCTCTCTCTCAATAGTACTGGGAGGTGACTGGAATCTAGTTCTGTGTAAGATCCTGGACAGGACTGGTAAGATCAGATGGGCCCTTTCTCCAACACAATTGACACTCCAGGACTTAATGGACTCAGTGGGCCTGGTGGGCCCATGGAGAACATTGAACCCAGATAATCGAAATTCTCTTTTAACTCTTTACCGCCAACTCTTCCTCCAGACTGGACTATTTTTAGCTGGGGTAGAATATCCTGGGGTCCTTTGTGCCATTATTCAGCTATGGTGATTTCAGACCACCACCCTGCCCGTCTTCTATAACTCTTATCCCACACTGACCAGAGACAAGGTGTGGATCCTAAATAATCAATTGCTTAAATCTAAAGGAATTACTGGGGCATCTTCAGTCCTTTATTGATTCTTTGATGGAAATGAACTCCCCATCCAAGCCCACCCTTGATATTTTGTGGAGTGCTCTGAAGTGCGTCTTAGAGGGGAACTAATCAGATTATCAACTAGGTGAAAAAACAGGCCACAGCCACCCTTTCCTCTTTATTAACCTAGATCCGAACTCTGGAGGGTATGGTCTCTCAGGACTCCTCACAATCAGAGTGGGAACAGTTGGAAAGTCTCCAGTTTCAATATAACACCCTTTTGGGGAAAAGGCAGAGCATCTACTTTACACTCCAAAGTGGGGTATTTGACCAAGGAGAAAAGGCTGGAAACCTGCTGGCTCTTAGACTAAGGTCCCAAGCCATGGACAAGATGGTTTCCTCAGTTCAAACTGAATCTGGTAGCCTTCTCACCTCACCCGAGACATTATGGACTCCATTAAAACTTTTTACCAGCAGTTGTATGCCTCCTTCCTCCTTCTGTCCCGCTCAATTGGAGAATTTCCTGGGGGACATACCCCTTCCCAACTCAATGATTCACAGGTAGCCATCCTACAGGCCCCTTTGTCCCTAGCTGAGATCTCCCAGGCCATTGACTCCCTAGCCTCAGATACGTCCCTGGACTGGATGGTTTCACCACTAACTTTATAAAGCTTGTAAGGGACAGCTGGTGCTGATACATCTTGATACTTATAATTATATTTTTAAGGAAGGCCTCACTGACCTTTTCCTTACTGAGGCAACAATAGTGGTTCTCCCCAAGCCTGGTAGGGACCCCTCAGGTCTCCAACTACAGACCAATATCACTTATTAATGTAGACATTAAAATCTTAGCTAAGGTACTGGCCTGCAGACTGGGGCTAGTGTGGGACTCACTTATCAGTAGGAATAAGTTGGCTTTGTGAGAGGCAAGCTCTTGGCCGACCAACTCAGGAAACTGCTGTACCTCTTTTCAGTGTCCAGGGACTCCTGCCTTCCTACAGCTCTGGTGTCCTGGACACTGAAAAGGCTTTCGATCATGTCTCCTGGAATTGCCTGTTCACCATACTCCCAAATATCGTATTCTCTGGGTTTCTTCAGTGGGTCAAGGTGCTTCTCTTCCCCGTCTGCCCGTGTACTATGTAATGGCATTTTATACTCTCCATTCACTCTTCATCAGGGCACCAGGCAGGTTGTCCCCTTTCCCCATTTTATTTAACCTTTTTCTGGACCCACTCATTCATAAACTTAACCTTTCCCTCTGGTTTCATGTATCACTATTGGTCAGGCAGATTATAAGTTATCAGTCTATGCAGATGATAGTCTGTTGCACATCTCTTCCCTACACATCCCTGCCTGCTGCCCTACCAATCATCTCTCAGTTTGGTAGTATTTCCAACTATAAACTAAATTTAGCTAAGACTGAGGTCACGCTTCTTAACAATATTACTTTCAAGGAGGATATCGAGCACCTTGGCTTTTCCTGGAAACATGACCGGTTAAAATACTTGGGGATATACCTCAGTGCTTCTTCTTTTAAAATGCAACATTCCAACCTGGATTCATTGGTGCAATGCATCAACATTGACTTGGGCCGCTGGTCTTTGTACCCCTTTCTATGTGGGGCCACCTGAACATTGTTAAAATAAACATCCTACCAGGCTGTTATATCCTCTTCAGATGTTCACTTTTGCCCTTTCCTAAAGTGGTTCAACTGAGTCCATAGACTCATTTCTACATTCCTCTGGTGGGGCAAAACTGCCTGCTGAGCCCTGGCAAAGCTAATGCATAATAAACAGGATGGTGGGCTCCAATTTATTTCTACATTACTTGGCCTCGCACCTCACTAAACTTTCCCATTGGTTGGGAATGGCTAGTATTGACCCTATACGTCATATGTCCCACACTGGGTGGATATAGAGGGCTTTATGCTCTACCAATGGGCTTGACATACAGTCACTCCATACCTTCCCAGGAAGAATCACCCTAGACCCTTATGGGACACAACCCTGGCAGCTTCTTTTGCAGGTTCATCTGCAACTTTGTCCCTAATTAAAATTTGCCCATCCAGGACACAGCCCAACCCTTTTGGGAATCCAAATCTATACATAGCTGGTATGCCACTCTTCAAGACTTTTGGCCTGGCGTGGAGTCTCCACATCAGTGGCCCCGTGGTCAATCTAAAGCTGTTACCCTTTCAGGAAGCCGGGCCAAATACAACTGGCCCACTTCCACTTCTTTTCGTTACTTCCACTTATCACACATGCTCTTACAGTTTGTTGGCAATGGGCCCTGGCTTAGTCCATTAGGTAATCTAATTCTTCCTTTTCTTCAAAAGGCCCCACTTCCCACCATATCTCATATTATTACTGGTCATTACAAGAATCTATGGTTTCCCAGGAGGGTCAAAGGTTCTACAGTTGGATCAGTCTCTTCGTCCCTCCCCAGAAATTGGTTGACTCTCTGGAAGCACATGTATAAATTTATAAAATGGGATAGATACAGCTTCATGCAGTTCAATATAATTCACAACGTCTACTATACCCCAGTCAAACTACACAAAATGGGCAGATTACCTGCTGACACTTGTACCAGATGTGGCAAGGAGCCTGGCACCCTACTTCATACATTGTGGTTTTGTAAAAGTGGTTCCCCTGTGAAATCAATTCATCCTCGCTTAGACCCACTGCTGGAATGTTTGAGGCTTTCACTCCGCTGTATGTATCTTGGGTAACTATACCAACACTCTTCTTGGAAACCAGAGACCTCATATGGCTTTAATCTCAGCATGTGTAAAAAGATTATTCTCCGACATTGGCTGAGACCAATCTATACCCCAGTTTCTTAAATGGTACAGAGAAATACTGTTTGCCTTACAAGCTGAGTATCTTATTGCCAATATGGCTGGCAACTTATCTAAATATAATAGGGTCTAGGGAACCCCTACAGGTCCTCCTAATGATCTGATTACATAGTCTGGTCCTTTTACAAGGCTTTTCTTCTGCTATAATTTAGCAGATTGGATCTAAACTCTCTAGTCACCTCCATTTCATGGTGCTCTTCTGGTTTTCCTCTGGTGGATGGGAGGGAGGGGGATTGGGGTTACCTAGTAGTCTTGAGGTAGGCCTTAGTAGTTTCTCCTTTTGTAAATTGCATTTTCTGTGCGTGCTCTTGCCTTATTGTTCCCTTATTGTACATTCAAAACTGCTAAGTATTTGTGAATTGTTAAATCCTTGTATTTCAATAAAGTTTGTTTAATCTGAAAAATCTATGTGCTGTGAGACACTTTTCAAAATGTATGTGTAACTCCACTTTTTGGGCTGCAATGGGCAAAAGCCCTGCAGACGCTTGCTGAGATAAGGACTCACCAAATTCCTTGTGACCAAGCAACATGTTGGAGTTGCACAGTCATCTCCCATCCATGGAGCACTCCACTTGTTGTTTCCAGTGGCACTGCACTATTTTTCCATTGATTCCCCAGGGTCATGCTTATGTTTCTGAGGGGTGGTAGGTGCTGAGAGGGAGGGTCGGGTTTGGGATATGTATAATTTAAAGAAAAAAATAGTGGGTCACAGAGGAACATGGCACACTGCACCGTGTCCAAAATGGATGCGCACTGTACTACATGCTCTAGCAGTTCCACTGTGCGGCGAGTACGGCATCCATCTTGTGCATGGTGGAGTGCGTCATGCTCCGCCATGACCCGCTGATTTTTCTTTAGGTATACATATCCTCCACTCGACCCTCCTCTCGGTATCCTACCCCACCCACCCGCGAAACATAAGTGACACTGAGGGTGCCCAATACCCCAGTGTCTCAATCAGGACCCCACAGTTTATTTCAATTAAATTATAAATATCCCTACCTGACCTTCCATAAAGCACCCACCCCAGAAACAACATAACAGTGACAATGGGGATGCCCAAGCCCTCAGTGTCACAATCACCCATATGTGACCCTCCCCTGTCCACTACTGTGCATGGCGGTTGTTTTACATTTTATCTTTTAAATCCCCCACCTGACCCTTCCTCTCAGCACCCACCACCCCACTCCCCACCCCAAGAAATAATACTGACACTGGGGTGGCCAGTCCCAAGTGCAGGAATCCTCAGAGTTTTTAGTTTTTATCCTGTAAAAGAAACCCATCCATTGATGTCTTTATGGCCGTTAACTCCCCACCTGACCTCCACTCAGCATCACCACCACACACCCCAAGTCCTTACTTACCATTGAGGCTCCAATGCCATAGTTCTTCCTGGACTGCAGACACATCTTTACTCTTCAAAGCGGACCACAAACTGAAGAGCGTGTATGCAGTTCAATGTATTCAATGGGGTTTGGACTTAGTGGCATAACTTGGGCATTTTGTATATTTTAGCCCAAATTTTCAACATGCCTTCTTTGGGACACTACTTCATGAATAATTAAACTGTCATTAGGCAAATCTGTCATGAAAGGTGATTTTATGGTCTCTACGTGAAATCCTTTTTGGGCTGGAGTTGAAAATTTTCTCTCTCCTTGATCATGAGGTGAAGTCATAAGAAGGCTATGTTGAAAATTTGGTGTAAATATAAAAATAAAACTTAGTTATGAGCCTACATTGACTTTGTGAACACAGACTCATAACATTAGTAATTTTCAATATTTTCCAAAATTCACAACATAACCATATCTGTACAGCACCTCATGAATGTGACAGCTGTCATTTTTCAAATCCTGGCCAAAATGTTTTTTTTTTTACAACCCGAAGGTGGTTTCATGTTTCCTGCATGAGATCAGCTTTCAAGCAGGAGATTGAACATTTTCTCTGCCCTTGTTCATGAGGTGTCGTCATTAAGAATGCTATGTTGAAAATTTGGTGTAAAAATATTAAAAAACAGTAAAGTTATGAGCCGACATTAATTTTGCTAACATGGGATTGTAACTTGGGTAATTTTCAATTTTTACCCAAATTTACAACATAGCCATATCTTTACAGCACCTCATGAATGTAACAGCGGTCATTTTCAAATTCTGACCAAACTTTTTCATCCCGAAAGGTGATTTTGTGGCCTCTCAGAAAATCACCTTAGGCAAGAGCTAAATTTTTCTATGCTTGTTCATGACGGGTTCATATAGAATGTTTTGTTGAAAATGGGGTGTAAAATATTAAAACAACAAAGTTATGAGCCTACATTGAATTTTGTAAACTCAGACTTGTAACTGGTCATCTTCAATATTTTACCCCAAATTTACAACATAGCCATTTCTTTACAGTACCTCATAAATGTGACAGCTGTCATTTTTCAACTTTGGTCCAAAATGTGTTTTGTATCCCAAAAGTTGATTTTGCAGTCCCTAGTGAAATCACCTTTCAGGCAGGAGTTGAACGTTTACTCTGCCCTTCTTCATTGGGCAGGGTCATAACAAAAGCTATGTTGAAAATTTGTGTACAAATATTACACAACAATAAATTTATTGGCCTACATTACATTTAGCAAATGCAGGCTTGTTAACTTTGGTAATTTTCAAAATTTGTACCCCAAATTCCTACCATGCAGCCCTATTGGCTCTGGCCAAGATCTGTTTACTCTGGCTCTCCTCTGTTCCTCTCACTTCCTTAACTAGACGGAATGCAGTCCAAAATCTCTTTCACCTCCGGTTACTGTCCCTCTTCTTTCAGTTGGGGATGATACCCTACAATATCACTCTCTTGGCATCAGACAGAGACTGAGAGTGTGCATAGATCCGGTGTACACTTCATGTCTAGAGTAGATTGTAACTGCTCACCAGTTTCAGTAAATGCATTTAGTCTCTAGCTACTGTATTTACCGTTCCTTTCATTTCCATTCATCCTTGATGAGCTTTGCTCTGTGCCACTTATGTCAGAAATAAATTACTCTGCAACATGATGGATTGTTGTCATGTTTATTAACATATTTACAGTTACACACATGAACATGACCCAAAAATCACAGTCCTTGTCAATACTGCAAGACAGGCTCTGTTCTGATCCTAGACATAAGTCAAACCTTAGGGTACCTTAAAAAGTTGTTATCCTTTATAAATCTCCTACAGGAGCCTCAAGACTCCTCTTATTTCTTGCAATTTATCAATGGGTGAGGTTTCTGTCAGGACAGAGTCATTCTTGTGCTGCCCTGCCTTCTGAATTTACAAGAGCTCCCACCTGCCTATATACTTTGGATTCACAAATTTTTATTTACTACCATGGCACTGCACTACCAGTTCAGCTGAGTGCAGGAGGCAGCACCACTGTAGGGACATTGACTCAGGCACTCCTGGCTAATGCCCATCCTGGCTCTGGGCACCTCACATTAACCTGGTCTTTACTCTCACCAGACAGTGTGCTGTGCAAAAGTACACCACTGTCTACCACAGCCTACCCTCAAGCAGTGGCTGGCAATCTCTCTGAACCTTCTGACAGAGGAACATCTCCGGTATCCATACCAGCTTAGGATTCCCCATACAAATAGTAGGCCCATCTCCTACCTGTTTCTGCATCTCAGTCTTAGCAACAGATACATCCCCAGCTTCTGCACAGCTGACATCTCACTGTCACAGACAGGACCAAACCCCACCCCCAAATTGAAAATACCCATTTTGGTGAAATCCTCTGTTCATCACAAGGCCTCCAGGAGTACCACGTGAGTAGCCTCTTAAAGTATTACTCGTCCTGGTGATCCCATACACTTCCATCAGAATTAATGGTGATCCACTCTAAATGATCTTCAGACTCCAGTTCCCACCATCATCACTGCTACATCAATCCAAGATGGCTGCTGCGCTGAGCATGCTGCTGTGTTAGGAGGCTCTGAGTTCTCAGTTTTAATGTTTATTTTCTTTATCGTTTATTTAGTTTGTAGTTTAATGTTTCATTTTGTTTAATATTTGTTTAACGTTTATTGTATTTCACTTCGGTGTTTGCCAAAATCAGCGGACCGGTGGAGATGTTTACCTTGGAGGAGTTCAGGACATTTTGGATGTTTTGGATGAAGGGAATCATTTAATCTAGTCACCGACTGTTTGGCATCCGTGCTCGGCTGCCCAAGTGCATATTGAGTGGCGTGAAATGGATTGAGGAGTTTTCTGGCTTTGAGACAGGATTTCCCTCGCCCGTTATAGGATCTATCGGGGTGGAGGAAGTGTTTGTAGTGTTCGGCATCCTGGTGGCCTATTGCTCGATTTGGCCAGTACATCGAGACTGGGAGTTTTAATCCTCCGATGTAGGTGCTGCAGGTTCGTCTGCTATTAGGATCTGCTGCCTATTGTGTATGTGTATGGCGTGGAGTAGTTTGTGGGGTTTTGACTGTTTTGCCGTCCGCCCACTGTAGGATCCATTGGGACAAAGAAGTGTCTGGAGTGGAACTGTTTATGGGATTTTTAGCTTTTCAAGCGGAAATATTGTGGATGCTGTTGCTGAAGGATTCCTTGGGTCATATCCTGACTATTCTGAAACTTCAGGTGAATATTCTAGCAACTCACCTACTCTAGCTGGTGCCTCTAGGGTTTGCAATTCCACAGGGTGCTGGGGTATTCTCCAGTCGGGAACTGGTGGAGTACCTCGCTCCCTTGGACCATGGAAATTGCTGCTATAGTGGCTTTTCTCATGGTCCTTTGGTGTGAGTGGCATTAACTGCCCTGGTGTGCACTAGCAGGAGTAGAGGTTGGAACTGTGTTCTGGACTAAATCTCTTCATGGATTTTGATCCTGCTGTATAGAGTTTTTGTGGACCTCCGCCTTGGACTGTTTTCCCATTTGGGTTTACTTGGCTGCCCTCCTTGGACCTGGACTTTCGGAACCTATGTGGATTTTGGATTTGCTTCAAGAGGTTGCTGACTGTTGTCTTCTTCAGATTTTGATTTGGACACCGGGTGGTGAGAGGACCCTGGGTCCATAAACTTCTGTTTGTTTTAATTTCCTTTTGTTTATTTGACTTTACAGTTTGTGTCTTTCTCCTAGCAGTGAGAAAGACTGATATTATTCCTCCCAGTTGTGAGAGAACTGGGGAGTTTATTTTCCTTTTTGTTTAAAATTGTATGTTTTATGTTGGTTTGGCAGTGAGAGTGCCATTGTATCCTCTTTCCTGAGTGGTGAGAGGACTGGGGAGGGATTATACAGGAATTTATTATTTCTTTCGTTTAAATTTGTATGTCATTGAAATTGTATATTTAATTTTGTTTGTTTTAGTAGGACTGTTAGTTTAGGTTAGTTTGAATATTTTGGGTTGGGTTTGTTTTGCTTTTGTTTATTTTTGGATAAGTTTAGGGATTATTTGATAATTTTATTGTTATAAGATTGTGTTTTTGTATTTTAGTGTTTATTATTTTAGTTAAGTAGCAATATGTGCTGGACTTTATCCTCCACGGTGGTGGCTATTCATCCTCCTTTCTTCACGCCCTCTGCCCTTTATACTCCTCCTTACATTTTGACATCTATCAGCGGTGTAGAGCATTAGGATTGCTCGTGGGAGAGTGAGGGGGTGGGGTTGCGAACAAGGAAGGATGAAAGAGTGGAACCATCGTATTAGAGTTATCAAGTCCAGAAGGTGCCCTGGGGTGAAATGGAATCCAGATGGGGTTCACCTTATCTGGTATCCATACCAAGGGCACTACTGATTTCAGTGAGCAGATAGGCCCGACAACCTCTGAGGTTTGTCCAGCAGGCAGTGTTATGCAATGCCAGGTCTGTTAGGAACAAGACCGCCATTATTTCTGATCTTGTTGGTTCTGCTAACCAGCTGCATCACGAGGACCTGGCTGGATGAAAATTCTGGCCCTACAGTAGAGGCCATGACTCCGGCCAGGAACTGCGTGATCACCACCAGATTGGCCGCGGGGGGGGTTGCAGTCTGTTTAAAACTGAATTGGGCCTCATGAATGTAGTAGTAGGGAGGCTGAGTCCTTTGAGTGTACAGTTGTAGCAGGTGTAGGCGTTAGAATCGTTCTCATCTACTGTCCACCGGAGATGGGAAGCGCTTCTTACAGGAAGTGGCAGACTTCCTCGTTGATATGTCGTTTGAGTCACCCAGATTGATGGTGCTGGGTGACTTCAATCCTGGGTCAATGATGAACTCTCACAATTTGGTAACCACTTCCTCAATTAATGTCTTCTTTGGGCCTTACACAGGTAGTTTCCACTGCTATGCACAAATCTGGACACTCTCTGGACTTAGTCTTCCTTCTAGGGATTGATGCATCCAGCGTGGGGTGGAACCAGTCATTTGGTCTGACCACTACACCGTGAGATTCAATTTTTACCCCTTAGAAGGCCATCCCTGTAGAGATGGTCAGGTACCACCCATTACGGAATGTTACTTCACAAGGCCTAGTGCTGTCCTTGACCTATCATCCCCGTGTTGGTGAGCAGTAACTCAGAAGCACTGGTGTTGGCCTATAATGAGGCCATCACGGTTGCCTGGATTCTATTGCTCTGTTAGTGGCGCCCTATCCCTTCACCCCAGGGCCCTTGGTTCGATGGGACTCTGGGGAGATGCAGAGACAAGGGCAAAGATTAGAGCATTGTTGGCTTAGGTCCGCCTTGAAGCGACCCCTTAGATTGATAGAACATTATGCTAGCTATCACTCTGCAATCACCCATAAGAAGGCAGAGTTCCTGTCCAGGAGTTGCAGTTGCTCAGAATCGACCAGCTCAGCTGTTTCGAACTGTGATAGACTGTGCAGCCCAGCCTGTCTGCAAGTTGGAAACCTTTCACAAATAGAGTGCGATGAGCTCGCTCGATACTTTGCAACTAAGGTGGCTGACATCAGGGTGGACCTGTGTCCGACAACCTCTAAGGGTGATGTCGTAGAGCGTGCGAGAACACATGCCTCGATTCTCTTGGAGATCCTTTTATCAACCTGAGTTTGTGGATATTATGAGGGTTTATCCATAGTGTGTACCCCACAAGCTGTAGCTTGGACCCTGGACGACTACCTAATTTTGGGTTGTGTTGATATCATTGGTCCAGTTTGGCGCAAATAGTCTGGTGCTCCTTGGAGTCAGGTGAGTTTCCAGCTCCCTGAAAGAGGTGGTGGTGACACCTCTCTTGAAGAAGCTTCCTTAGATCCAGACTGTTTTCAAGCTACAGACCTATCTCTAACCTTCCCTTTATTGGGAAGGTTATTAACTTGTAGCTGCTCAATTGGAAGACCATTTAACCATCCATAGTATCTACGAATCCTTCCAGTCTGGTTTCTATAAAAGACATAGCACCGAGACTGCGCTGGTTCGGTGCTAATGACCTTCTGAGGCGAGGGATCAAAGGGCGTTCTATCTTGGTTCTCCTTGACCTCTCTTCAGCTTTCGACACTGTGGATCACGTGGTGTTGTTACAGCCTGAGGCAAATCTGCGAAATGTCGAGAACCGTTTTGCAATGGTTCACTTCATTCCTTACTGGGAGATCACAGAGTTGTGTCGGGTATTTTTCCTCTGGCCCAGTCTCTTTGTTGTGTGGAGTGCCTCAGGGTTCTGTGCTGTCACCCATGTTATTTGCAGTGCATATGCTGCCCTCAGAAACATTATAAGATGGTATGGGCTGAGGTTTCACTGCTATGCAGATGATACCCAGCTATACCTGTCTTTTGCACCCGACCAGGATGGAGCTCTCTCAGTGTTTAACAACTGTCTGGGGAAATCCAAGACTGGATGGATTCTAGTTGGTTAAAGTTGAACTCGGAGAAGACTGAGGTTTTGGTGGTGGACCTGGATGGTCAGATTGAGAGATTGTGTACTGGCGCGCCTTCTGGAATTTTTTGGCGCGTGTCACTACCGACCTCTGAGCGGGTGCATAACCTTGGGGTGATCTTTGACGATAGGCTGACTTTTCAATCTCAGGTGTCAGCCATCATCAGGACTTCCTTTACCATCTTAGGAATATTGCTAGGGTTAAGCACCTTGTTCCGTCTGACTCCTTGCCAATGTTGGTCACGCCTTTGTGTCCTCGCACTAAACTACTGCAACACCCTTTACTTTGGGCTTTCTGGGGTTGAAATCCACCCTACAGCTAGTGCAGAACGCTGCAGCCTGGGTTTGACTGGGACAAGTAGGTCCTCATTTACCCGGTGCTGCGCGAACTGCACTGGCTTCCTCTGATGGCGGATCACCTTTAAAGTCATTTATTGACTTTTAAAGCCCTTAGTGATCAGGTCCGTCCTATCTGAAAGACCTACTGGTTCCTTATTGCCCTGGCCGATCGCTCCGCTCGACCGACATGGGGTTGCTGGAGATTCAAGAGTGAGTTTAAAATCTTCAGGCAGCAGAGCATTTTCTCATGCTGCACCTACTCTTGGAATTCTCTACCAGGCGGTTACGGAGTGCACCTCCGTGGAGATATTTAAGAAAGAACTTAAAACTTATTTATGGAAAATTGGCTTTTGGAGAGTTAAGTTAGTCTGTAATATGATTGGAATTTTATTGTAATTTATTATGTTTTTATGATGTATTTTATGATGTATCTTTATATGCTTTTATGTTTTGTATTGAAACTTTGAATTATGATATTAACTTGTTCAGCGCTTTGATATATTGAAAGGCACTATATAAATAAAATTATTATTATTATTATTATTATCCTAGTGTCTGTCCTTAGAAACATAGAATTTGCCAGCAGAATGGGACTGCTTGGCCACCCAGTCTGCCCAGATGGTCCCTGCCCTAGTGTTTCTCTGCAGACCCTGGTGTTGATTGGGATTTGTGGAAGGGTAAGACTAATGCTGAGGACCTATTACTGGACACATTTAACCTGCTGGGGTTGGATCAATTTGTCAACCTGCCACTGAGGGGTGACAACATTCTGGACCTTGTTTTTAGTAAAATGGATGAACTGATGCAAATTTGTAAGGTTATGGCACTGTTGGAGGTAGTGACCACACCATGTTTAAGTCTGAGCTGCAGAAACAGAATTATGAAGTGCATGGCAAAACAAGGATAAAATGTTTTAACAAAGCTGATTTTGAGGGATGAGGAGGGACTTTAAAAATTGGATTGGCAAAGGGTACTTGAAGGTAAAGAACTAAACGAAATATGGAAAGCCTTGGTAGAGAAATTGAATGCATTAGTTAGCAGATTCATCCAAATGAGGGAAACATATAACAGGACTGGGAGAATCCACTATAGATATCAAAGGAATTTAGAAAGACATTAAAATCCAAATAGAATGCCTACATCAGAGCAAAAAAGTAAAGCCCAACTTGATTGAGGTAGATATAAGTCACTACTGAAAGACTGTAAAAGTGGAATGAGACAATCTAAGATGAGGTTTGAGCGAGATCTAGCCATCAAGGTGAGGGATGACTACAAAACCTTTAATAATCACATAGGGCCTGATTCTAGAAGGGTGGCACAGGTTGCCACTGAGCGCAACCTGCACCACCCGCCCAACTAAGTCATTGATCCTCGCCTTATTCTAGAAGGGAGGGTCTCCGCAGTAAAGACATGCGAGTTGCAACATGCAGCAAGGTACACCACATGAGAAGGTGTACCTGGTCAGCATGTCGCAACCCGCTGCTGCAGGTCACAAATGCAACTCTACCCATGCCCGACCCCCGGTCACCTGACGAAATGTGGAAGTCAGCCACCCTGGTAGTCTAGTGCCTCCCCAACTGTACAAAAATAAAAAGAAATCGATCCCCATTTCCTGGTAGTCTAGTGTCCCCCAAAACTGTACTACAACAAGAAATAAGAAATCTATCCTGATTCCCTGGTAGTCTAGTGTCCCTCCCCTGAACTGTACAATAATAAATAAGAAATCTATCCTCGATTCCCTGGTAGTCTAGTACCCTCCCCGAGTTGTACAATAATAGAAAATAATTTGATCCACGGTTCTCTGGTAGTCTAATTGGCCACCACCATGCCAGCACCCAGCACCTCCCACCCATCCCCAGCTGGCGACTGGCACAGCCACCCTCTCATCTCCACGGCAAGCCTCCTACTGGTGCAGTAGTGCTAATACTGCACTAAGTTGGCTGGCCTTGGAGAATGAGCTGATACTCAATCATTAACTGAGGATGGGTGAAAATGCTAGTGAAACTAACACATGAGATGGGGGCACTGAATACTGAAAACTAGATCAAATGTACAATTTCTACTATTGATGACAGTTTTAGGGGACAGTAAACTACCAGGAAGTGAGATAGATTTCATTTTATTATTGTACAGTGAGGGAATACTAGACTACTAAGGCTTGCTTATTGCTGCATATGCAGCGGGCAACTCGTGGTACAGGGCATGGGTGGGAGGATGGCAGCGCCGCCCTGTGGGGCTTCTGCCAATGGCTGTTCCGGGGGCAGGGGGATGGGTAGCCCTGTGGGGCTACTGGGGTGTGCTGGGCATGGGGGTGGGAAACTTTGCAATGTCTACTGGACAGTCAATGGGTCAGGACCCCATGGCGTCCATAAGTTATATCAGCTAAATGCTGGTAAAACTTACATTGCGGATCTTCTCTGGGGTTCTTGTAGAACCCCGATGTGGAAGCACTTTGTGGCCCTTCTAGAATAGGGTGCAACTGCTACAGTAAACCCCCTAGTGCTATGTCGCAGGGGGTTATGCGGTGTAACAGCTGTTTACGCAGTGACTTGCGCCCATGTCGCAGGTCACTTTGTAGAATCGCCGCATGTCGCAACTGCTGGTGTAAGTTGCTACATACGCCATTCTGCTTAGCGCAACTGCTGCCACACCTGGTGTAACCCTTCTAGAATTGGACCTATTATTTGTAAAAGAGATAAAACTACACAAGGGACCACTTGAGGGAGACAATGGGGAATTAGTTAAAAGTGATATTTGTATGGCTAAGTTGTTTAATAAATATTTTAGCTCTATTTTCAGAGATAAAGTGGACTGTAACTTATACAAACCTTTGGATGAGGTACACAGCAAACTAAAAGTAGACATGATTGACATTGAGATATTACTAAAGATTAATCTAAACAAGGCACCAGGATGTGGGTACACCCCAGACTGGTCAGGAAGTTGGCTAGTGAACTAGCAGCACCTCTGGCATACCTATACCAGAAATCTTTAGATCAGGGTGAAGTGGGTTGAGTGCTGGAGGTGGGCAAATGTTGTTCCCATCTACAAAAGGGAAGTAAAAGGTATGTGGTAACAATAGGCCAATGAGCCTGACATCCGTTCTGGGAAAGGTACTTGAAGGGATAATCAAGAATACGTAGAAAATTTTGTGATAGAACAAAACTCATCAGATGAGCTACAGCATGGATTTACAAAGGCCACTCATGTCAAACTAACTGATCCAATTCTATAGCAAGGTTAGTCATCCACTTAAATGCAATTCAGTGGTGGATGTGATATTCCTGGACTTCACAAGGCATTTGACAGAGTTTCTCATAGGGAGCTAGTTAATATTTTAATCGACTTGGGATTGGATAACAACATTGTTAACTGGATTGTGTCTTGGTTGAAGGACAGAATGCAACAGGTAACCCTTAGATGAATTATCTCAGGATGGGCAAGTGTGACCAGTGGGGTCCCAGGGATCAGTGCTTGGCCCGTGTCTGGTTAAATTATATATATAGTCTAATAAGTGCTCTGGAGACACTTGGGTCACAGAATTTGTAGATGATACCAGAATAGGTATGATGGTAACAACAAAGAGGAAATATACAATTTACAGAGAGGGTTGGATGAATTAGAACAATGGGCAAAATCACATGGGTTAGATTTTAACACCCAACAAATGCTCTGCTATGCACTTTGGGAGGAATAACAAAGGATCCCAACGTTGTTTAGGTGGCAACATGTTGAAGGAAGCTACAGGAGAGAGACCTGGGCATAATGATATCTAATGATTTAAGCTTCCAAATGGATTGTCAAAACATCAAGCAAAGGGTGAATGGTGTGCTGAACAGTATCCTTAGGCACATTACAAGTAGAGACAGAGAAGTGATAGTCCCCTTGTACCTGTACCTGTACCTGTACCTGGTTAGGCTGAACCTCGAGTACTGTGACAAATTCTGGGCACCAGGGAACAAGACTGAAATAAGGCTCTGGAGGGTTACAAAGGAAGGTAATTAGAGCAGTCAGGGACCTTTGAGGCTTGAGTTATGAGGATAGACTGAAACAACTGGGACTAGTTACAACAGAATATAGAATATTTATGTTTAGCCTTCAGCTCACCATCTAATCATGACCTCTGGGATTGCTTAGGTTTTAGCTTCAAGGAACAGCCCATAATATGAGATCCCATGATCTGCAATTTAAGAGAGAGCTTTGTCACACATGAAAATGGGCATGTTGGTACAACCAGAGAGTGGTAGCCATATGGAACTCACTGCCTCTTGAAATAGTGGGTAGTAAGGACTTGAATACCTTTAAGAACAAGTTAGACAGCTACCTCATTAACAGAAACAAACTGGTTACTATTGTTAACCTAATGGTGGGCTAAATGGACCTTTGTCTTCTTGCTCTGTGATCATCTATGATGATACCTATGATGACTGCAAATGACCACCAGTGACCCTCTCTCCTCCATGCCTATTTACTAATATTCTCCTATGTCTATCCATGCATGCTTGAAGCCCCTACTGTGTTGCCTCTACCACTTCTGCTGGCAGTATGTTTCCAGGCAACTACCACTCTTTCAGTGAAGTAGTACTTCCTTGCATACCTCTTAAACTCCCCAACTCCAACACATGCCATCTGGTCCTGGTGCTATTCCTCATTTGAAAGAGATTCCTCCAGCACTCTGTTCACCCCATGTGTACTTGTTGATCTCTATTATGTCCCTTCTTGTTCTCCTCTTTCCAGGGTGTACAGGTTAAGATCATTCAGTCTCTCCTTGCAGGGCTTTTGTTAGTTGCCTTCCTCTGGACTGCCTCCACCCTGTCTATGTCCTTTCTTAGGTATGGCCTCTAGAACTGGACACAATACTTCAGGAGGGGTTTCATCAGTGAATGATACAGAGGCAACCCCACCTCCCACCTCCTGCTGGAGATACCTCTCCCAATGCATCGCAGCATCACAGCATCACACTGGCCCTACCCACTGTTTTTATACTGCCCTGATGCCTTGAGATCATCAGTTTGATAAGCCTGGGTCTCGCCTTATTTAGTGACTGACAGTACCTGGCTCTCATGCCCTAGGTGCATGATTTTGCACTTTTGGCATTGAACCCCAACTGCCATGTTCTTAACCACTCCTCAAATTTCCCAAAATTCCTACACAATCTTTCTACACCCTCCTAATTGTCCACCATATTACAGATTTTGCTATCATCTGCAAAAGGTATACTTTCCTTCAGTTCTTCTCCAATGTCACTTACAAACATTTTGAAGAGGACTGGTCCCAGTACTGAGCCCTGCAGAATCCCACTGATCACTCTTCCATCATTAGAGTGAGTGCTGTTAAACACCACCCTCTGTCACCTATCTGTTAACCAGTTTCTAACCCAATTCATCATTCTGGATCCCACCCTAGTTTGCTCAATTTCTTAAAAATCACATGTAATGAAATTTACAGAAATTAAACTTTCAGCATCATTCATTAAATATTGTTATAACAACAGTGTCTGCCTGGTGTTTAATAATCTATAATTTCATACTATTTTCGCCATTTGTTGTGTGCTCTGCTACTGCTAAGCTGCTAGAAGCTGAGACTTGCTGTTCCTTGTGAAATCAGCATGTCTCCACCCTAGTGATGTCATTTGGTGTGCTAATCTCTTTTCTTCCATGAAGAAGCCATGGAGATTGTCACATTGCTGAGGTCTGCAAATATTCTTTTTTTTTAAATCTTTTTTTACTTGCTTTGTGCTTATTGCAAGACTCTGAATAACAATCAGCTATTCGATTGTGACTTTGTCATGTTCAATGTCAGTAATGCACCAATAAAAACTGGGCTGGCGTATAGCCTAGAGGTTAGAGTAATGAGCTGTGAATGAGCTTGGTACATCCAGCAGACCAGACCTGGGTTTGATTCTCACAACCTCCACTTGCACACTGTGTGACTCTGAGCAAGTCATTTAACCACCAAGTGCTCCCAGGTCACCCCTGAAAACAGACACTTGTGCCTAGTGGGCCTTACCCAGTTACAAAGACTAAAAAAAATTGTCTGTGCAGAAGTCAGGGACAGTAGCACATTGTTGTAAGGTTTGCAGACTGGATAACCTTCTGATGTGGTGAAAGGCTGTGATCATTCTCAACCTGATATTCAATAGGAGGGCCAGTCACACTGCCTTTAATGCACCATTGTAAGCAGTGCAGAACTGTTAGTGTGTTGGTACTTTAGTGATGTGGAATGTAGCCTGCATCACACTGTGTGCATGCATTGCATTTCACCCCAATACCTCTTTTCTTGGGATCGCATAGTGGTGTGGGTGATTTATGTGGCCTTCTGAACAGCTGGCACCACTCACAATGATGCAAGGTGATTTGTCAGGCTGCAATTAAGTTGATTTCTAGAAGATGATGGAAACACAGGAAGCAAGCCTGCAGCAGTGCACATCCATATCATGTGAATGCTGGTTGGCAGTGTGCAGATAAACAGCAGTGAATCCGATGAGGATGGCAGCAATCCAGATACTTGCGCACGTGAATACAGCAGGAGGTGATTTCTTGGGATGGCACTAAAACAATTACCCCAACTTCCTGTAAGTGGCGTGGGAGAGGTAATGCTGGTTTGAAACCTTACAAGAGTTTCTATGCACTAGCCAGCCCAGTGTTTTCTCCCTGGCAGGTTGTTACTTGAGCTACATTCAGGCCCATCTATTTTACCTCCACATTAAAATGAGCATTTTATTAGGGCTAGCACATCCACCCCAGTAGGAATTAACACAAGAAAGACCCTGTTAAAACATATGGTAAAGTAGCCACTGATCAACAGCAATGAAGTTACCAACATTACAGTACTAGTAGCAATACAACTTCCTAACAGGTACAGTAGAGTTGCACCCCAAATTATATCAGCAGCTGGAGGCATGCTGACTCAGCATCCAACAACCTTGGAGAAATGGATCACACCAGAAAGGCACTTAAAATATGAATTTGTCAACTTTTGTTACAAAACCTGGAACACTCATAGTTTTTATAGCAACGTTTATTGAGTGGTACTGTCCATTTAGTTGTGAAAACCATTGCTCATGATCTTTAATCAGTCTCTGAGTGGCACAGTGTCAAGGGCCTTGCTAAAGTTCTGAAAGACATGTCCACTGCTAACTATTTCACTGGCCACCCAGTCAGAGAAATCAATCAGGTTCTTCTGGCATAATCCCAATCCCACTCAATGAATCCATAACACCTTTGGTCTTTCTTTTATCAGTGTTTTCATTAATTTCACCATCACTGAGGTGAAGCTTACCAGCTTATAGTTGCAAGCCACTGCCCTGCTGCCATTGTTATGTAGTGGGACCATGTCTGCTCTCTTCCAGACCCTGAACTGTGCCTGAGTCCAGTGAGCTGTTGAATAAGGCATTCATTGGGGCAGCCAGCACTTCCTGAGTTCTTTAGTACCCTGGGAGTATCCTATCTGGTCCCATAGCCTTCTCAACTTTTACAGCTGCAAGTTCTTTCAGGACTCTTTCCTCTGAAAATAGACTTTTGTCCACCTGCCCCCACCCTTTGTTCCTGCTGCTCCCTGTTGGTCCATACCCTCCCACTGTGAAGACTGAGCAGAGTACCTGCTCAGCATGTCTGCTTTTCTTGGTCCCCTTCTGCATAGTCTCCCTCTGCTTCTCTTTGTACCCTCACTAACCCTCCCTGCTTTTCTCTTCTCACATATGTACCCGAAGAAAATCTTATCCCATCTTATCCCATCTTCTTCCTCTTTGGCTATCCTTTCCTCTGTCTGTCCCTTCACCTCCCCTGCCTTACCTGCTTCCCTCTGTTTTACCTGGTACACCTTCCTAGCTTCCTCCATCTGCATTTCCTTATACCTCCTGAATGTTACCTTTTTTCCTTTGCCTCTGGTCACTCCCTACAGTACCATAATGGTCAGTTTTCCTTATTCTTTGTTCACTTAATTCATGCTGAGGCTAATTGCCTTAATTATGTTCTCAGTTACTTTTACCCACTGTTTCTGTATCCCTCGCTGGCACTCCCTCCCTCCCCATTAGACAGTTTCTGAGACGTCTCCCATTTCTTTAAAATCCATCCTTCTAAAGTTCAGGACCTCATACTAGTGTGGTTAGCCTCTGTTCCATCTTAACATTAAATCACACTGAATGGTGATCACTGGTACCAAGGAGACTGCCCCTGTGATGTTTACAATGTTGTCCCTGTTTGTAAGCACCAGGTCCAGCTCTGCCCCATCCTTAGTGGGGTTGTTGACTAGCTGCCTGAAAAGGCCCTTGTAGGAGTCAAAGATAGACCAACTCCTTGCCAATCTGCAGCTGGAAGGCTCCAATCCACATCTAGCAGACTGAAGTCACCGACTAGTAGCTCCCCCTTGTTTGTCTTTCTGATGATATCTTCTCCAAGTGCCATTTCAATTCTTCTCCCTGTGTTGGAGGTCTGATGGCCACTGCTATATGGCTTAGCAGCCCCAGCTCTTCTCTCCAAGATGACCCATAGCACCTCCAGTCCTTTCTTTTCCTCTGGATGCCCTGTACCTCTGTAACCTTGATTTCTCTCTCACATGTAGTACAACCCCTCTGCTCTTCTCTGTCTCTCCTAAACAGAGAGTAGCCTGGAATGGTTGTATCCCAATTATGCCTGTCAGTGCACCATGACTCCATGATTCTATGTCATAATGGCAAAAGCCTAAAGGCGATCGTCATTATGCAGAAGTCAGGAGTGCCAAAACTTATTTCAGCACTCTGATACCTGGCGCAGCTAAAGGTTGCGAGACTTCATTTCTAATGTTTTCTGTGGGGGACTGTCCCCTACTCCCCACTAAAGTTCTCAACTCCAGGTGGGTGCATGTCTAGGAGGTGAAAACATAAAAAAGGTTCGGGCCGGTGCAACAAAATGCACCAGCACCCAGACCCAAACCCAGTATCCTGTCGCCCGACACTGGCAACCCACCCACCATGTCATAGAGTCAGCTCAGCAACCCACCACAGCACCACCCCTCACATCCCTTGCTGTTCATGCCTGCTCCATCCCCAGGTGTAATGTATAGTGACATCCTGTCACTATAGTCACCCACCCCCATCCGGCCACCCTACCCTCCTGTAGCTGTCCCTGAAATGAACTGGGGAGTCAGTCACGTTATTGTAGGTGCCCATTCCCGGCGCTATTATCATGGGATACCAACTCCATTATGGTGACCAAATCCAGGCTAGCCTTCTCCATGATGGCCTCTAGGTCTGAATTTGATTAACCAAACTCCTTGAATTGGCAAACATGACTCTTCATACCTTTCACCTTCCCTCATGCCCCTTCTACCTGTATTTGTTCCCTGAAGCCTCCCCTGACCATCTTCTTCCCTTGTTACCCTCTCCATTACTTGTCTCCTTTATTCCTCTCTTCTTGCTTTCTTGATTTATACCCTTGTCCTCTGCCATGTCCCCACCCTGTCTTCTTGCACCCTGCACTGGAGGAGATTTTACTCTTTGGCCCTCCTTCTTGTTGCTTCATCATTGGAGGGCAATTTTGCCTCCCTGGTATTACAGCCTCCCCTGTTAGTTTAAATGTTCATCCAAATAGCATTTAAGCTTCCCACTAAGGACTTTGATCTCCCTCTGGAAGGATGCATGCTGCCTCCTATAGAGGCCATATCCTCCTAGGCAGGCCTCAATCCCCAAATGTAGTTGAAGCTGTCCTCCATGCACTGTGTTTTCAACTAATTGTTAAAAGCCCTAGTTCAGATTACCCATTCCTCCAGGTATACACAGATAACACTACAGCAAATGCCACCATGCATACTACCTGCTCAAAGCCCCTCCCCCATTCCCTGAAATTATCCTGCACTACCCTACCCTATCCTTGCCATGTCATTTGTCCCCAGGTGAACAGTGACATCTAGCTCCCTCCATCTCTTGCCATCCTAGCAATCCTCTGGATCCACTCTCCATTCTTCCAAGCCAAAGCACCAGGGAGGCACCAGCGGCACTTCACCTCCCTCTACCTTCCACCCTACACTCCCAAGTCTATCACCCTAACAATAGAATCCCTATCAGCAGTTGCTTCCTTCTTGGCTTGGTGTCTGTTCCTCTGACCTTGGGACCTCCCTTTTAAGGACCCCAACATCCTGCTTTCCTACTTCTATGATGGCCTCCTCCCAGCTGTCCTGTCCCACCAGTACAGCAAATGAATGTGCAGTGGCACAGTCTGAGGAGTACAGACCCTTCCCACCACCCCCACCCTCCTGGAGCCCACCAAGTTCCAACCATTCTGACTCTCCCTAGGCAAAGTGCCATGCCTGTTTCCAGTGAACTGTTAATTAAGTCCATCAGTGGGACAGCTACCACCTCCTGAAATCCTTTAGGACCCATGGGTGTATCCTGTACAGTCCCATAGCTTTGTCTGCCTTCAGATCTGCAAGTCCCTTCAGGATTCTTTCTTCTGCAAATGGACTTGCGCCCCCACTTTGTTTCTGCTGATCCCTGGTGGTCCATCCCCTACCTCCACTGTGAAAATTGAGCAGAAGCATCTGCTCAGGATGTCTGCTTTTCTTGGTCCTCTCTGTGCAACCTTCCCTGCTGCCCTTCTTATCATCATAATCCTCCTTATTTTCCTCTTCTCACTTATGTACCTGAATAAAATCTTATCCTTCAGCTCCCCATTTGGCTATCCTTTCCTCTGTCTACATCTTTGCTACATCACCACCTTTCCACTTCCCTCTCTGTTTTACTTGGTGCATCTCCTGTCCTCCTCCCTCTTTATGTCCTTATATCTCTTGAATGCCACCTTGGCCACATTCCCAAGAACTATCACAGCCTCTTTACCCTCCGCTTTTACTCATTCCCTTCACACAGTGGCTGGCTGCATTATTATGGCCTCCCGTATTTCTCCCACTGTGTCTTTACCCTCCCTGACAATCCCACATGAGACAGTTGCAGAGGCAGTCATCCATTTCTTTAAAATACACCTTTCTAAAGTTCAGGACCCTCATTCTTGTGTGATTAGCCTCTGTTCCCTTCTTAATGTTAAACTACTGTACAGTGCTCACTAGTAATTAGGGGACTGTCCCTATAAATTTGCAATGCTGTTCAAGTTTGTAAGCACCAGATCAAGCACTGTCTTGTCCCTAGTGGGTTCATTGACTAGCTTCTTGAGAAAAGCCCCTTTAAGCAGTCAAGGAAGGACCTACTCCTTGCTGAAGCTGCAGTTGGAAAGTTCCAATCCACATCTGGAAGACTGAAGTCACCAAATAGCAGCACATCCCTTACTTGCCATCCTGATAATGCTTCCTTTAGTTCCTTATTCATCTCCTCTCCTATGCTGGAGGTCTGTATACCACCCCTGTATGGATAGTTGACCCAGATCATATCTCCAGGATGTCTCACAGCACCTACTGCCTTTCATTTTCCTCCTGGTGCCCTGTATTCAGGGCCTTGATTCTCTCCCTCACATATAGTACAACCCATCCTCCCTGCTTCCTTCCCTGTCTCTCCTGATCAGAGAGTAGCCTAGTATGGCCTTTGTCCCTGTCATGGCTGTCAGTGCATTATGGCCACCAAATCTGGCTAGCCTCTGCCATGATAGCTTTCAGGTCAGAATTTTATTTCCCAGACTCCTTGCATTGGGCACATGGCTCTCCATACCTTACTCCCTCCCTGTTTCCTTGCCTCCCCACTTCCTGCCTTCTTCATTATATGTCTCCTTTACTCCCTTATTCTTGTTTCCCTAATTTACCCCTTGTCCTCTGCCTTGTCCCCACCATTCTTGTGCTGCCCTAGGAGAGTATACTCCCCTTGGGCCCTACCTCCCTCCCTTCCGCTGCTCCATCATGTGGGAGAGAAATTGTTGCCTCCTTGGTTTTACAGCCTCCTCCATTAGCTAGTTTAAATGCTCATCCAAACAGCATTTGAACCTCCCACTAAGGACTGTGGTCTCCTTTCTGGAAGAATACAGGCTGTCTCCCTATGGAGGCCATATCCTCCCAGGTTAGCCCCTGCCCCCAATGCATTCAAAGCCATCCATCATGCACCATGCTTTCAAATAATTGTTAAATGCCCTTGTGGAGTCCCATTCCTCTTCCCACCATACATCATTAACACCTCAGCAAAAGCCACCATTTATGCCACCTGTTTTAGGCCCTCCCAGTTCCCAGAAATTTCCTGCACCATCCACTCTGCACACTATGCAAGGGAAGGCCATGCTTGAAGTGGTGCATGGCCTGGTGTATAGCTATAGGCTGGCTAGCCAGCAGCTCCACTCCTGGATTGAAACACAGACACAATGAATCCTTTTAAGGTGCCTAATTGCAAACTGCAAAATACCGCAAACAAAAGTGCACATGCAGTGATAAATGAGTCTAGCTAGATGCCAGGTGACCCAGTGCTTTGATTACATAGATCATCATATCTTGAGTCCAATGGGCTACAAGACTACTGGCAGCATGGATTCATTGGGGGTGGGGATTTCATGCCAGACAAATCTGACTGATTTCTTCAACTAAGTGACCACAGAAATAGATGAGTTGAGGGCAGTGGATGTGGCCTATTTGTACTTTAGCAAGGCCTTCAACACTGTGCTGCCCAGGAGACTGATAAAGAAATTCAGCAGCCTACTGGTGGAGTCAGAGTGATGAATTGGGTTAAAAACTGGTTAATGAATAGGAGACAGAAGACAGAGATCAATGGCAATCACTCAAATGATGGGAGAGTGACCAGTAGGATGCCACAGGGCTCAGTACTGGGACTGGTTCTATTCAATGTCTTCATAAGTGACACTGCAGAAGAACTAGAAGAGAAGATATGCCTTTTGCAGATGATACCAAAATCTGTGAAATGGTGGACACTTAGGAGGGGTGGAGAGAATGTAGGATCTTGGGAACTCATCAATGCCAAAGTACAAAATCATGCACCTAGGGCATAGGAACCCAGGAGATGATTATAGGATGGGGAAGAGATACTGACAGTCACTAGACAGGAAAGGGAACGTGTTATTATTATATTTAATTAACTCAAAGTGACAGGGCAGTGTGACAAAGTGGTAGGTATGGCAAGTGAGATGCTGGGATGCATAGGAGTGGTAACTCCAGAAGGGGGTGTTGCCACTACATCACTTGTTGGTGAGACCATACCTGGAATATTATGTCTAGTTCTGGAGGCTGCACTTCAGAATGGACATACTGTAGATAGGGTGGAAGCAGTCCAGAGGATGGCAACTAAAATGGTGCAGTGCATCACTAAAAGCCCTACAAAGAGAGACTGAGGATCTTAATATGTCTTTGTGTGCACATTAGTGTGTATATGTGTGTGTGTGTGTGTGTGTGTGTGTGTGTGTGCACGTGCATGTGTCTGTGCATGCTTCTGCACATGTTCACCATCAACTCACTGCCACAAAACAGCTTACACATCTGTATTTATCCCGATAGACTGAATATCAATGACACCAGCCAATTCTTATTTTTCCTTGTTGTACTGAATCACTATGGGCCTTGAAGGTTAGTGTGTTATTCAGCCACAATTCTAGGTATCTGCAGAAAGATGCCTGTTCATGAACCACATGGCTTTTGGTATATGTTGAAAGATTAAAGGCTGTGGTAGGAAGGATGAGAACAAATTCAAAAGCTATTCATAAATGAAACTCTTGGAAATTGTTGAAATTTATTTAATACATGTAAGTACTTTTAAAATGCAGAGAATTGGCAGTAGAAGGAACAATAAACCTTATTTTAGTAACAGCCTAAGTACGGCCGAGATAAAGGTAGCACCTGAAAATAGGCATTCCTTGCCTAGTATACTCACCAGTAAACAAAAGCTAATAAATAAATAATAAACATGGCACTGGGTATCCCACAGTGCTTTACTGAATGCATATTAACCCACTGAAGACTTGTCTGTCTTTGAGGTCATTTAGTCTAAGTTTATTACTTTACTCAAGGAGTGCTCATATAAGCAACTTAATTTCTTCTATGCTGGTTTTAGGATGTAGAGTACAAGTTACTGGAAGCTGGGTTAAGGCCTTCAAACTCATTTCATATGTGAATTTCCTGAATGCTCCTGCGAACATCAAAGAACACCTGGCATCACAAGGGAAGCATCGGAAAACAAACACAAAAATAAAACGTACCATCAGAAGACCTAGTAGTGCCTCCATATGATGCCAAGGAAAACACAAAACCAATGAATGAGCGTGTTCTTGTATAGGAACATGCTCATTCATTGACAGCTCAGTGGGCGGCCAGCCATGGAAGAGAGAGGAGGGCTGTGCCAACTACCCACTGGGGTTTACAATGGAGGTGGGAGCAAGGGTGGTGGGACACCAGCTGGGAGGGGTGGGGGCACTAGACCACCAGAGATTTGGGTCTGGGGTTCGGGGATGGGAGGAAGTTAAAATTTAAAAACACTAGACCACCAGGGATTTTTTAAACAGTATGGAGACAGGGATGGGGGTTACTGTACACTTCAGGGTGGGTGAGTGACTGGGTGGAGGGAGGGACCACTAGCCACAGGGCTTTTTGGGACAACTGTGGTGGGCAGCAATTGCAAGTAAAATTTCCACAAGTTTGGAAATCAATTTCCAAATCTCCATGAAGCGAAAGTCAGACTTTCACTTGAATTCTGCCCATGGAATTTTAATTTCACCCATGCCTACTTCTCTTATGATGTATTCTTAATACAGGTTTCCTGGAGTAGAGATTGAATTAAGACTAAGTGTTAAGCAGACATTGAAATTATGAATTAAATGACTTTGGATGAAACAATATGAAGTTCACTAACCTATGGACATTTACATGTTCCCAGACTATCACTTGTTTGCAATTGCACTATGATTTCTGAATTTGCTTTAAGTTTTCTGATTGACTGTGCTTTAAATAATACTGCATGCTGATTGGTTGCTACACTTATGTGTCACAGGTGATGTGTGTATGTAAACCTGTTTATCACAAATGTTCACTATCTGCAGAAGCCCAAGGAGTCTGGTGAACGTAAGACGATAGTGTCTTAACTGCCCTTTCCTGACATGCACTTGTTCTTGATGTCTAATAGAAATAAATGCTCTGAAAACACAGTTTGTGTAAGACTGCTTTTCTACAAGTTCCCTAAGCAGGGTGAGTGCCTTTACTAACTTTTGTGCTAAACCGGAAGTTATGTTGGGTAGCAACATCTTTCAGTAGCAGTTGGCCAGATCTGCTGCTGGGTTTCCTGCGGTGTGGAGGAGCACCACTGGAGACTATGTTTTAAAAGTAAGCCTGTCTTTAAAAACATACCGGCAAACATTTTGGATATCTGCGCTGTGGCTATTTCATCTGTGGCATGACTACTGACTCACTGAACAGTGATGAAGAGTGCAGCCCTCGAGACTGCAGCTGCTGTTCAGTGAATGCATGATAATAACTAGCCATCTCTATTGAAACAATTGATGGTCACTTACCATAATCCTATAATGCACACTCTGCCATGGTTTATTACTTACTTAAACTATGGGAAAACATAATTTTAGACACATTTCAAACTGTATTTAATTAAATTTTTCTATTTAGCTTTCCTTTTCATAAAAATTAAGAAAATTATTATGAAACCAGGATAACCTGCAGTTTATGTACACCTGATATCATAATCCTCTGCTTGTGACATTACAATTATTTTCACAGCAGTAAATTATGATGTCACATACTAACAGTTGTAATGTTAGTGTAGACAAGCAGCCAGAGAAGATGAAGTCTAGGGATAGTAATCCTGTTTTCATGGTAATGTGTACAGATATTATGAAAAGGAGACACTAAATACTGACAAATATGTAAGGTATAGACTGACATTTCTCAAACAATTTCATTTTAGAGTCTCCCCCAAAACACTAGGGGCTGTTGAAATGGACGCATTTTTTTATTCCCCCACACACACACACACACAGAAGTCTCTTCTAAGAGCTAAACATAATTTATTCGTGTGTGCTGGAGGCTGCAATATCCATGAATAGTCACAGTCAACCCTCTTGATTTTTAACTATGACTTCTTCAGAGTGATACAATTCCTTACTGAATATTCAGCAGGTCAAAATGTTTGAAGAGTACTGTCTTCCTCTGCTGACTGGTAAAAGATGATTATCATCCTATCCAGTTACAAATCTTAGCTGCACCACTCCCTGTAATTAAGGAAACCTGAGTTTATTCTTCAGTTATCCTTTGAGGTGACTAACAGAGAAAACATCATGTCAAAACAATCAAAAACTGCTTTAAGCATTATGAGATTCCATTAGATCAGATTAGCAGGTCAAAGAGAAACTATTTCACACTAACTCATTTAATATGGGCACATTGACGGGTCAAACACTAGTGATTTCTTTTATCTGACTTAAGAATTCCAGAGTCTGACTAAGGACAAGAAGCAACATAACTGGTAATGCTGCTGGCTAAACTGTGTCATTTTCTGACTAATATGTAAGGCGAAAAATACTAGGCTTTGTTCCATCACATTTTCTAGCCATGTTGAAGAGATGCAAATCTTGTGACACATTTTAAAACAATAAAACATAGTTCTGTGCTTTGCTCTTCCCTCTCATTCTTCTTTGACCAACTCATTTTGAATTAAAACAGCATATTTTGCTCATTTTCCACATCTGTTCCTGCACATAAAGTCATTCCTCCATGTATGTGACATCATAATTTCCTTACAATATATCGTGATGCTACCCAAAGATCTCAAATGAACAGTTTGCAAAATAATCTGACCCCTCAGATTTTAGGGTTCAGTTTATTTCGGAAAGACACAGACTTGTGGGATTGGTAAAAGCCAGGCTTGAATTAGTTCTATTTCCTTGAACCAGTCAAATAAATTGAAGCACTCAAGATTTAAACTTTACAGAATGAATAAACTTTACAGAATGAATTCCACTGAGAACTGAGCTAAATTAGGCAATAAAACATGGATTAAACATTTCTTTCTTATTCTAATTTTTTTCTAAGAAACCTAAACCTATCAGACAGTCAGCAAGAACATCATACCATAACACCCTTTATCACACTGATAATCAATGTGATCAAATGCACAATAATCGGGTATAATGTCATATCAAATTATTACAGTGTTTGGGGTGCTTGCACTTCACTTTCCATGTTAGGAAACTTGATTTTTATGCTCATGTCCCTGCACCAGTTATCACAAAAATTAAAAATATGTGATTGTGCTTATGAAGTTTTTCACATCCTCAGCATGTGATGACCACATAAACCTCCTGAGCTTCACCACCCATAAGTTGTGGATCTTATCACTCACTAGTGGAGATGAATGTGTTATTCCACAGCAGTCCATTACGTATTCCACATATAAAGAAATAGTAAACACCTCTAATTATCTGGGAGAAGTTGGAACAAATAATTTAGCCAGCCTTGCTCTAAAAACTAGGCATGTGTGATACTTTGCAGGAGTGGTGTATGCAGGCAGGTCTTAGATAGCACCAACAGATAAAAACATTGGGCCCAATTCTAAAACAGGTTATGCATGTTGCAAGGCAACTTGCACCAAACTCAGTGGCACAAGTCACACTTTGCTACATGTGTTACACCGTTTGCAATTCTAGGAGGTGGCCTGCACCATGGCACGGGTGGCCTGCGCCCAAGGAGACTTCTGCCGCCACTGCCCCTATGGCACAGCAGAAGGATGGTTACAGCAGCAACTGTGCCCTATTCTGAAAGGGTGGCTGCTGTAACCCTCTTATGCTATTCAAGTTACACTGCAGCACTGCGAGGTAGACCAGCTGTTAGCTGGTCTAAAGGACATCAGTGCTGGCCAAATGCAGTTGCCACCATGCAGTGCCACAATATGCAAACAGCTGTGCCCATGGTCCCTCCATCACTGTGATGCCCCATCTCAATAGTGGGGTGCCACCCGCTGGCATCTGGGTCAATTTTTTCCAGCACCACCCTTGCACCTCTGCCTCACTGCTGACACCTCATGGCCCATGGGGACTTACAGGCTTTTATGGCTGGAGAGGTCAGGAGCTGTTCTTCATGGTCAGTGGCTTGGGCACCCAGATCTAGTGCACCATTCCCGTGGCAATCATGTGGGGTATCACAAGTCACAGGGCATACATGCCAGGGACCCTGCCTGTCTTGGAATAGGGTGTAGGGCACATGTCACAACTTGCACGCCCACAAGTTGCAACATGCATCTTAGATTCAGGCCCATTGATCTTTTCTTTCACAAACATGAATGATACAAAGTGTTTCGACTGAGATGATGATTACCTGCAGGTGACACAAAGCTACACTATGCCACTCCACACCACACCACAGAGTTTATATGTACTGTAGCTGACAGTTGTCATAAAATTAGTGTTATGGCTCTTATTGTAAAATCTTTCAATACTCATATCTCTTCCAGCTCTACATATCTCCTCAACATTATTCTATAGGCAAATGAATTTCCTTAAAGGACATGATAGCAATAGAAAATGAGGTCTGTCTTAAAGCAAATGGATCCCAGGACATAGTAATGTGTAGAATGCCCTCTCATATACAGTGATGCCATTAGTAAACTTCAAATGCACTGCTTAAAGTGAGTTTGATTCTTTGTGAGCACTATAAAACATATTATTTAAGTAAAATAACATACATTTGAGAATTTCTGCATTTTTATTTCTTTTATTATGCATTATTAGGTTTATTTATGTTGAAGAGGATTATTGTCCCCTACAGTTGATCAACTTCAGCTGCTTAATCATTCATTGAGTTGCAATCTGTTTTGAACAGATTAATTATTTAGGATCTACAACTGGTCATCGACAAAATGTTGTCGAATGACGGACAGCTGAAAACCATTATGTCGACTGCTTTTGCAGTTTGCATATGGTTT
Source organism: Neoceratodus forsteri (assembly GCA_016271365.2). NCBI lineage: Eukaryota > Metazoa > Chordata > Ceratodontiformes > Ceratodontidae > Neoceratodus > Neoceratodus forsteri. Next base: position 1,540,545,017 of record CM057450.1, read on the forward strand.
CAAGTCACTAAATTGCTTCTTTTGGGGGCTTTTGCCCTGAACCCACCCACAAGGGGCTAAGACCCTGCACCTCCCCACTAAATATAATCAACTCTGAGTCAGAGCTGATTAGGAAGGGTGCAAGACCCCTCAAATACAGTGCCGAGTCCAGGCTGATACTACAGTGACCTGGCACTGTAGTCGCTGTAGTGTCAGTCAGTGTCAAAGTTTGACGTCAGAGGTGTATACCAATTCTTTACACAGCGAAAAAATGCAATGTCACACACAAGATCATCTCTTCATCAATGGATTATGCAACAGAAGCAGATGAACTCTCGGATACAAGGATTCTGGATCCTGTTTCTACATAAATTAATCTAGTGATGGACAACAAAGGAAAGATACATGAATGCAATATATAAATATCCATTTATTTGTGGCTAAATATTATGGTTTTCAATGTTTTCTCAATAGTGACAAAATCACATCAATATTGTTTTGTTTCAATATACTAGCATTTTGTTAGCTTTTCTCAGGGTTCCCTTTTAAATTTTTGAAAGTGGATAGTTCCTCCTAGAACTGGTAGGTAAACTGAATTTCTGAGATGGAAGTACTCAACCCAAAATGTAACTTAAAATGTACACTCAGTCTGTGTTTTGGTTACTTATGCAGTTTATTCATGTCTTCTTAGACATTACACTTCATTCTTGTAGCATAATACATTCCTTCATACTTTATTTGGTGCTCCCTCTTTTTGTTATGGATAAAGAGGGACACAGAATAAAGTATGGAGGAATGCATGTTGCTACAAGAATGAAGTGTAATAAGAAGACATGAATAAACTGTATAAATAACCAAACACTGAGTGTACATTTTAAGTTTAATTTTGAGTTGAGTACTTTCATCCAGAAATGTAAAGGGCTGGCTTTCAAACTCACGTCACAGTCTCCCTAAGATGATGCCAGACACAATAAAGAATGACATTAATTGAGCAAGAGAGCACCACATCTGTCAAAGAATCCTTACAGTACCATTGTTATATGTTTGCAAATGTGCCCTTTCCTACACATCATTATATTAATCAATACTTAATGTATTTAGTACAATGGTTAGAATCACATCACCTTTATGGCACAATATGCCTCTTTTAGTGCAGTCCTATGATTATTTTGTCTTATTCACTGCCATTGCACTTTGCCGTTATACTTTTAGATTACAATCAATGATGACCCCTAGGTCTTTTCATGCCCTTTGCTTTTGTGTGTTTGCTATTTAAATAGCACTCCTGACCTGAATTACTTGGCCTTAGTGAAGGACCTTACACTTATCTGCATCAAATTTAATTTCCACTTATTGGCCAACATCCACAGTGCCTTTAAAGGAGAACTCTGCTGAATCTGTAAGTCATGTTTCCAAGTAGAAACTGTTTTTGTTTAAAATGGCTCCAATTCTGTTATTGTTCCATCTATGTTAGTCATCAAGTAACCTCAGTTGCTGTTTCTGATTTACACTTTTGAGTTAAGTGCCATTTTGAACTGCATGATGTAGTAGTTCATGGCCCTCTCAGCCACAGAGTTCTGTAGTAGAACATGGATGCATTGCACCAGCAATGGAAGAGCTGAGCAAGGAGGTGTGCTGATGCAAGGTCGACTCCCCATCATGAACACCAGCACAGCGACAGATTTAGCCTGTCTGCAGTGAGTCACTGTGCTGGTGCAAAGAAGATACCAGCGGTGTGGCTCCCAGCATTGCGCCTTCAATGGTCCAACTCCAACTCGAAATTGGATATTTAGAGACTGGGGTGTGTGTGGGTAGAGCCCCCACATGGGAGTTGGGAGTACAGCCCACCGAGGAAATGCACTGACGTCCCCAACAGTACAATGCTGACACTTGGCATTGTGTCTATCACTGTGGGGATGTCAAAAGAAGTGCTGTCACAGCACTATAGTAAAACTGAGCAAGGAACATAAGCTACATCACACAGTTCTAAAAAGGTACTTACTAACTATGTGTAAATGTGTAAATCAGAAACACTCACTAGGAAAAGCCTTCGAGATAGAACAGTAGCAGAATTAAAACAAGTATTTAAAAATGACTTACAGATTTAGTGCAGTTCTCTTTTAAGTCTCCTGGAAAACTAGCTGGTCCAGTGGCGCAGAGGGCAGAGGCACCCATGCCTCACCTGCCATCATGTCAGTGACTCGGGATCAGGTGACAACCCTGGGCCACTAGGGATTGGCCAGGGAGGAGGGCTGAGTGTTCCAGTAGATGCTCGCCTCCTCCAGAGAGGGAGGGTGGCCTGTGCCACTGTAACACCGCCACCTAGGTGACCATGGGTGGTGGTGTGGCGGATCAGCAGTTCCAGGTGGTGGACACTGCCTGGCGGGAGACATAAGCATGTCCTCTGATGTGCACGCATCAAACCGTCACCCCATGGAGCATTCATGGGACCTTTAACACAAGGAAAATCACAGCTGGCTACAGGATGACATCCTGTGAAGCCCCACAGACCCCACACTGGCTATTGGGCTCAGGACCTTGGATCCGAACCTCTGCACCAGAAGGATCCTTGGGGAACCCTGGCAGTTCTGCCACAAAAGGCTATCTGTGGGCACTTCATGGCCTAAATTAAATCCCAGAGGTGGCAGTTGATGGGGTTAGGGGAACCACAAGGAATAAAGGGGCCTCTAGTGGAGGGAAAGAAAATAAAAGTCTCCTGGCAAACAGTCTTCCTCTTCTCTGAGTCTGCAGCCTCATTGCTTTTTGTCATCTGTTCAGACCACTCATTACAGGTCATAAATAAAATATTAGACAGTAGGGGTCCTAATGCAGACTCCTGAGGTACCTTGATGACTTCCTTACAGACTGATGTTATCCTATGTACCACTTCCCACTGAGAACAATAGCTAAACTAGCTATCTATCCATTGTGCTATAGTTTCTGTAATTCTAAATTTCATCAATTTCAACACCAATTTCTCATAAGGAACTATGTTACATACACTGCTTTTTCTTGTCTTCTGTTAATTCCTCAAACAAAAACAACCAGTTGGACTGTCATAATCTCCCTTAGTGATCTCATGTTGACTCATCATTGGAATCTATCCCTATATTCTGTAATCAAATTATTGATAACCATCTCAGTATTTTCTCCACAATTAAGGTTAGATTCATGGGCATGTAATAACTGGTCACATCTGCAAACATTTTCAAACAGAGAAGTCCAATGTGCCTATCCCCAGTCCCTAGGCATCTCATCTGTTTCCAGTAAACATGCAAACATACAAAGTTAGAAAAGATAGAAGACAATCAGTCCACCAAGTTCTTTCCTCACCAACTTTATAGGAATACTCTGCTGCTTCTCTTTCTTCAAGGTAGTTATAGTTTGAGATTGATGGTAGAGACAGCGTTAACAGACACCACTTGTTCTTGAAGTCTGTTCCAGATGTCCACTATACATTCTGAGATGTATAGTAGTGCTTCCTAATATTTTCCATGACTCTTCCTCTTTTCAAAGACATCTAGTACCCTAGTCCACTCATCATTGCACTTCCAGAAGGCTTGTTTCCTTTAGTCTGCATTTGATCTGATGGTATTATCCATTTCATATATTTGAATAATTTAAACATGCCCCCTGACTCCTCTTTTTCATGGAGAACCATTCCAGTTTTGCAAGTTGGTATGCTATGTTCCACCCAGCACAGAGTCTGTTTATTGCTTTCTTTCTTTGTGGACTTAAGGTGAAAGTTGCCTAAAGTTGTTCGAACTCTACCTGCACTTGATCTAAATCATGTTACTTGTTTTGCTCTGATGTTACCTATTTTGCTCTGATGTTACTTGTATATTTTTGCTGTAATGACATGTTCTTGCAATGTCATTGCCTGTTGACTATCTGAAGCTCGCTCTGTATCATTATTCTGACACAGCATTTCTTTTTGTCCTACATTAGGTTCTTGTGGTGCAACCTCCCAGGCCATACCTGAAAATAGGTTTGAAGTTGTCTAGTGTACTTACCTGGTCATTAACAGCTAATAATTAATATCCCATGTTATCAAAGTCTTTAATCACCTTGGTTGCTCACCTCTGCAGTTTCTCAGTCCTGTCGATATCTGTCATCAGATATGGGGATCAGTACTGTGCACTGCACATTGAGTAGGGATCTGTACAGGTGCAATGCAATATCTCTTGAACTGCTTGCAATATTTCTCTTGATGTGCACCATGATTTTCTTTGGCCTTGTTAACTGCTACCTCACATTGCTGTCTCCTTTCAAGGTTGTTGCTGGACATTACAGGCTGGTTTTATTGTTGCTGAGTTTCAGCAAACTCTATATTGTTTAGGTAGCATTTAGTATTACTGTATATTCTTCTTATCTTAAAGCAGCAGTATCTGTTAGCAACAAAAAGCCATCATATAGTTTTTCAGTAATAATGTATTTCTGGCAACAACATCAGTATATACATTTTTATTTTCATTCTTTTTCACTTCTGAACTGAGACATTTTATGTAGTTTTGAAGTTTTTAAGAATACCTGATTGTTGGCAAAATCCACCATGAATGCCGTATGTCATTGTTTTAAATCTATGCTTCAATTACAAAATTTGGTTTTACCTGCAGTTTTAATTTGAGGGCGGCTAATAAATGAGGGCAGCTTTAAATGCAAACTTACAGAAATGCCAGTTACCAGAAGAAAGAGTGGCTGAGATAAAGGTCAATGATAGCAAATGGGAAGTTGTGCATGCTGAGTATTTATTTCAGTAAGCAACAAGCCATCCACGAGGACGTAAATCAATCAATCAAGCCAGTCTGGGTGAATAGGAGTACTATAAGACAACAGGGTGAGCATCCTGTACTATATCTAGAAATGGCAAGTTTGCAGTTCCAAAACATGAAGTCCCTCTGCAGAGCTACAGATTACCAAAACAGTAATGACAAGTAGAGAAATCACCAGGCATAGAATGAAGAGCTACACAGTACATGTAACTGTACAGTACACATACTATGGTTAGACTTGATTACTTCATTCCTGTCAGGCAGCTAGAAGAAAGAAATAAGAGCTAAACTAGTTATGATCCAGGAGGTCAATAACTTCAATAATTTGGCTGTGGAGCTCCGATACAGCTTCTTCTATGGTATTTGTGTTCTTGTGGGGAGGTTGAAGGACCAAGTGCTGTAAAAGTGCTGATATCTGAGAATGAGAGCTGCCAACTGTAGTATTAGGCTTATAAACATGGGGCTTTTAAACAAAATCCAAAATTTCATATGGCTTTAATTTGAGGTGGTTGATAAACGAGGCAGCTACAAAATGATGAAATACGGTATATTAAACTTCTTGTTGTGATGTTGTGCTGTTTACCATCACAAACATGCTAGCACCATCCTTATACTGTTGATTCACAGTATGAATCTAGTTTGTACAGTCAAAAGTAACTAATATGGAGGAGATTCTGAACAGTGGCAGCTATCTTTATTTACATGATCCATTACTAACATGACTAATAAAAGTTGTTTTAAAATATCTTAGGAAATAACAAATACTTAGAAGATGAATATACTGAAAGGATGTCAGAAAACATTCCAGTAAAACAAATTCAGTGTTGAAGTTAATCTGCCATTTTCAGACCATTTGCCAGATTTGTCCAGGTCCCTCTGTATTTCATTAATCTCCTGCTGGGATGCTTTGGCAACTATTTTATAAATTACACCTGTCATGTTCAGGAGGAGTGAGCATGAAAGACTATATTGAACATTTGAGGTCAAAATGTGAAAATAACAACAAAATGATGAAGAAACATGGAATTGTTCCAACATTTACTCATAACTTTATTTTTGTAGATTTTGGCCCTAATGTTCACCAGATCCTTTGTCTTACCCCACATCCTGAATATGTTAGGTGTCACTTTTCAAATCTCCTCGAAACTTGTTTTCACAGTCACACTGCAAAATCACCTTTTGGATGGGATTTTAAACTTCCACCTGTCTTGATCATAATATCAGGTCATGAAAAGACAGTTGGAAATTTAGAGTCAACATGTGGGAACCCACTGAAAATTAAATATTGCCTCTCAGCTGGCCCATCCTGGCTAAATACACTCTAAAAATATGCAAAAGCAGGACACCACTGAAAATAAGATATTGCACCTCTTCTGTTCTATCCTGGGTAAATATACAGTAAAAATGTGAACAAGCAAGACCCAGTACAACAGCAATACAAGCGGTGAACTTTGGCATGACAAATGCTTGTTATACCTGTAAAAGTTATTCTCCAAAATTCGTCTTCATGTATGCACAGAGGAAGTATATTAACATATAAAAGTACTTAGTTTAATCAAACATGAAATTAAAAAGCAAGGATTATCAAACATAGTGAGATTCACTATGAAAATCTTTGGAGAAAGGGTAAAGAAACTTAATTGTAAACAAAAGAAATATAATGACATCCTAGAAGTGGAAAAGAGAGAACATCAACTGAAATTATGAGGTACAATGAATGAGGCAATGTATTTATTTATTTTTATATATTTCAAAACTGGTAAAGGCACACTGAACCAAGGCTTTTCTTCTAGGTGCTACCTGGGGGGAAGGATACAGTCAATGCAATACAGATGTATAGATGCAATTACACAAAATAAAGTGCAAATAAGGTAGTGCAACATGGTATAAGTGAAAATAATAATAATAGTAGACTGGAGTAGGAGCTATGATCAGCACCACAGCCGTAAATGATAACAACAGGTTGAGCATATCAGTGCAATGATATTAGGAAAATATAAACTGACCCCAGAAGAAGGACCAAATCTGGGAGGAAAGGCCCCACAGGCAGCAGTCATGATCCTCCATAGCACCTCTATGGTGCAAGGAGCCTGATCCACCACCCCCAAAGAGATAGATAAGGACGATGCTTGAAAAATTGCCACGATTTCTCTGGGCTGTGTGAACACTGAACCGGATCATCACTTGCAATTTGCTGTTTTCAATTTCAGTGCCTTCTCAGGGTAGCGCTATTGGCTCCATGCCTGTGTAGAGCTCCCTGATTGGCTGGTCTCCTCACCTGAGACAGGAGCACCCGAGGCGTGTGGCTTAATGTAAGTCTGCATCCCTGTACTCGGCTCCTAATTTATATATTTTAATTTAGCCTGTTCTGCTTGGTCTGTGTAAAGTAACTTACAATTGCCCCCCGCTGCAGTTTCTCTCCAACTGTATATGTGCTGATTCAGTGCAAGCTCTGCAAACTTCCCTAGATTTTTCGTCCCACCCCAAGCCTCCTTTAAATGCACACAGTCTCTGCCTACTCCTATTCTGATGTTTCAATTTATTGGTTACTTACTGTCAACAACTGCGATTCCTCCCATTCCTTTTGCAACTAAGCCTTCTAGCAGCTTTATCTCATTCTGTCTTACTGAGGCTTACCATTTTGGTACTTTAGGTTTGCTTATTACTCACTAGCATATCCTGTCTTGCTAAGGCAGTTGATTTAGGTCAGGTGATCTCTCTAGTACTTAGTCTGCTCCAGAGTAGTAGCTAAGAAATTTGCTTCAAAGCCTTTCTGTCCCTAGTACTACTCTATAGTCAGGTGAACTCTTTTCTTATTAGCCTGACTAGGAGCTGTACTTAGGATTACTGCTTCAGGCTCCACTGCCTATGGTAGTATTCTACAGGGATTAAGAAATTCTCCTCCATTGAGAATCCCTTCTCTTGCCTGCACTTGTAGTGCCCATTGGGTGATAGTCTCATAATGAGGGCATATTACCTGCTTCTATGCTTGTCTCTGCTCATCTTACATGTATTGCACCCGAATGTGAATCAAAAATAACTCCTAGAGTGGAGAATGGATCTCTTTTACATTGTCCGACCGGGACTTTTCCTATCAAGTATAAGAACTTGTATGTGCTCTATCTTCCCTAGCCCACTGCTGGTCCTTCACCTGCACTGGCATACAGGAACTCTCCTAAAGCCTGCCCACAGGGCTACACCAACTTCTGCATACTCCCACCTACTCCCATTGGCTCTTTGATCAGGGTATTTGTATGCAGCATCAGGAAAACTGGGAACTAGCCTCAGAACTCCTTATACTGCCTCAGACAAATCATGTAACCGAAAGAAGACTCAGCCACCCACACTTCTCCTAGGACTCTGCAGAAACTCTTGTTCCTGCTTTACTATGCTCAGGAAATGTTGAGCTTAATCCAGGCCCTCTGGCACCCATGGAATCCCCAGCAGAGCTACAAAGCCTCAAGGGGCTTACATTCTTGCATGTTAATGTATGTAGCCTATTAAAAAAAAATCACTTCTGTTCAGGCCTGGGTATGTCTCTGCTCCAGATGTTCTGGTGATCACAGAGTCCTGGCTCCGACTGGCAACCAGTAACAACAAAGTTAACATCCCCTCCTACTCTTTGTTCAGAGCCGACAGGCAAACCAGAGGTGGTGGGTAGCTATTTACATCAAGGATAAATTCCTGCCTCCATAATTAACTCAACCTCTGTCCTAAAAGAATTTGAAAGCTTGTCATTAAAGATTGAAATTGCACGGTGTCTCATTATGTATAATAGGATGCTACAGACCCCCATCAGCTGGACTACAGTTGTTAAAACATCTCAAAACATCCGGTTTGGCATCTTCAGAGTGCTTCATACTAAGGGACTTCAACTTAGACTGGCTCTCCAGTTCATCCACCCCATTTAAAATGTTCTGTGATTCCTTGGGTTGTCACAGCTAATAAATGAATCTACTCTCCTAACAAGCTCAACCCTAATAACATTACTCTCTTGGATATCATTTTAGTTAGCAAACCCATTTATTCTCCCATGATGGCGTCTTTTCTCTGATATTAGCGACCATTGCTTCAATGCGTGTGTAAGATCCACTCTTAAATCCACAACTGCACTAAAATTCTCCTTTAAAAGGTGCATAAGCAACTTTGATCTCCATGGATATATCAGACCTAAGAGACTCCATGCGACAGCAGGACTTCTATCTAGCCAAGTCCCTGACTACGACTTATGATATTTTCTCAGAAATTGTGCTAGGGGCTCTCAACAAGTATGCTCCCATAGTAAAAGTTTGTGCCAGAAACAAATCCGTCGATGGTTTACAGAAGACCTGAAAGATGCTTTGTGGGTAGGGATGTACTCTGGAGAACTGCTAGGAAAACTAATTTAATAAATGACTGGAATTCTTTCCAGAGGGTGAGAAACTCTGCATCAAAATGGTCAGAGAAGCCAAAGCTAATTTCTACTGCTCTCAGCTGAAGAGCTCCTCAAGAGATGCCTCCAAATTCTGGAGGACTATCAAAGACATAGAAGGTCACACACACTGTAAATTCCCTACCTATAAATTATTGATCAACAGTACTGTCATCTCCGACAGACCGTCTATCCTCAATGCTCTCAATAATCATTTTGCCACTGCAGGCTAGCCTTTAACTCCTCTCCCATGAATATCCTCCACCAACAACTTAGATTGGGTACACAAGAAAAACCCATCCCCAGTCCATCCTTCTCTGCAGCCTACCTCCCTGAAAGAAGTGAAGATCTTCTCCTTCAGCTGGACACTAGGAAAAGTGCTGGGGCCGACCTCATTGACCGTGCTTCTTAAGGTCAGCTACCGTGTCCTCAATGTCCCAATTACTCATCTCTTCAACTTATCTTTGTCCCAGGGTGACCTACGCCCATTTGGAAAAATGCACTTATGGCTCTTTTGTTTAAGTCAGGAGATCCTAGTGACCTCAATAACTACAGGCCAATCTCCTACTTCCAATCATGTCAAAGATGCTGGAGAAAATAGTGAACTCCCAGCTCGAAGTACCTGGAATCAAAAATTGCTCAACCCGTTACAATTCAGTTTTAAAGCACAGCACAGTACAATCTCTGCTCTAGACTAAGGTGACAAATGACTGGCAGCTTGAATTAGACAAAAAATTGTCTGCACAGTTTTCTTCGACCTAAGCAAGCGTTCGATACCATTGATCGCAGACTGCTCTATCATCCCTCCGGAACATTGGTTTGGATTCCCTATCCCTTAAATGGTTCTCCAACTACCTCTCAGGATGACTTCAACAAGTAAAGACAGAAAGAAGTTTCTCCACCAAAACCCCTATTGAGGAGTGTACCACAAGGTTCCATTCTTGGTCCCTTGCTCTTCACCATTATATTAACAACGTAGATGCCCCCATCAAAGAAGCACAAATACACCTATTCACGGATGATACGGTACTCTATGCTAGTAGCCCCACACCTGAAGCAGCCTGTAAAGCCCTTCAAAATTAATTTAATCTGCTGCAACATCAGCTTATAAACCAGAAACTGCTCTTAAATGCAAAAATAACTAAAGCAATGTTCCTCTTGCCCCTTCAAAATGCAATAAATCCTGCAATTGCTGGGACACTCGCACAGATCACTACCATTCTAGGTGAATGGTTGGACTACATACCAAAGTTCAAGTACCTGGGGGTCTGGTTAGATCATAGACTTACTTTGACAGATCACTTAGAAGAACTGGCAAAGAAACTTAGACAAAGACTTAGTCTGTTCTTTAGGATTAATAACTCCTCACAAGAGACGCTAAACTGAAACTGTTTCAAACTACCTTTCTTTCCCTAATGGATTATGCAGACTTTCTATATAGTCAGGGATCCTAGCCAAACTTGATACACTTTATCACAGAGCCATAAGATTTATCATGGGCCTTCCATACTCAACCAACCACTGTGCATTGTACACGGCAGTGGATGGTCATCCTTGCTTACAGACGGCAAAAAATGCTGCGGTTTGGACATCCAAAGCTATCTCAAATAAACTGCCCCAGTATATCTCTGTCTGTTTACCTTTGTGCACTCTGGGGAAGTATGCCCTGAGAAGCATCTTATATATCTACCTTTATGTTTACAAAGCAAAATATTGCATTGGCAGAGCAGCCATCAGCATTGTGCTTCCTCAACTGTGGAACAAGCTGCAAAAACTTTGAAATTAACTCACCCCATCAGCCTAGCAGATTTTAAATCTCTATATCTACATCATAATAAGGAGTCATGTGCCTGTCTTCCCTAGTGACCCCTATAAGTCCAAGCACACTCTAATTACTACTGTTAAAAGACTGATCACATCTATAATCAACTCTTCCCTCTCCCTTTTCTACCCCCATATCTGTCCCTTCCACATTCCTTTGACCCTGGTTCCAGCTCTAAATTCTCCATACCATATCACTATATATCTTTTTATATTAGGTTTTATTTGTGTTCAGTGCATCTGATATGTATATTTCTTTACTTTTATGAAAAATTGTGTCCTACCCAAAACTAGCTGTATCTTCTGTTCCAAACATATACTACTGTCAATGCTACCTGCTGATACTTTGTATGTACTGTATTATTGTATCTCACTTTATTTGTATTATTACTATTTTCTTGTGTGTTGCATCCCATGTATATTGTCTCTTGTTCCTTGTTAACAAACCCAGGTCCACCTCGAAAATGAGCTTGCTCAATGGTGATCACCTAGTTAAATCAAGACTTTGATTGATTGATTGATTGATTGATTGATTGATTGATTGACAAGGGCATGTCAGGTAGGGGTCTGACCGTAGCAGGAGGGGACAGCAGGAGTTTAAGATGGTGCCTAAGGGAAATGGCGGTGGGTGAGAGACAGATGGAGAAGGAAGGAGATTCCAGAGGGAGGAAAGTGAAAGGAGAAGGCTGATTGCCCAGCAGTGTAGTGAGGATGGGGAGGGAGAAGGTGAGGATCCTGAAACAGAGGGAATATGAGGCAGATAGAATGGGAGGTGAATGTAGACAGATATGAGGGCAAAGCCCAGAATCAGTATTTGAGATGAAGGATGTACAGTGGGACTGGCAGTGGGAGGAAAAGGAAGATACAGATGGAGGAGTAGAGAGAGCAATGGTAAGTGCAAAGGAGGAATTGGTAGCAAAATGACAGAAGGCATTACAGAGGGTGTCCAATTTGGCAAGGGAAGAGGAGGGTGGTGCTAAAGATGACATCCGCATAGCTGAAGACTGGGAGTACCATTTGGTAACCAACTCATGGTGGGTAACTAGTTAGAATAGCATTTCAAGATTAGTGTGGTCAAGAAGAGCACTGCAAATACCACCTATGCCTTTACATTGACAGGAATTGAGATAAGCATGTCAGTTACTAATACCCTGTAGCTGTGGGTACCAGGATGGCAACACTATTACAGCAAAAACATTGTGCCGACAACATTGGACGCTTTGCTGTAATAGTCTGCCCAAGACCCCAGCACTCTCTCTCCAGGTCCTGCACCCTCCCGATCAACTCTGACTTGAAGCTAGAATCACTTTAGATCAGGGGTGCAGGGCACAACCCCACATGAGGTTCCCCGATGAAAAAAGCGGCTGGGTGTCTCAGTCAGATTTATGTTGACCAAGTTGCAGTTTCCATATAACCGTATGGATGGTGGTTGACAACTTAGTTGTCAAACCATCATCGTAGAGCCATAGCTGTGAAGTCATATGGAAAGGATTCAAGTAGCTGGAAGAGAGGTGCTTAGTTGAGCCACTCCTGTGGTGGAGAGGGTAGGCACTCGCATCCAGAGGAGACCCCGAGACCTGGGTCCTGTTCAACAGCAGGAACTGAGAAGCCAGAAGAACTCAGCTTGTTCAGGAGGAGCAGATGTACTACTGAATCAAAGACTTTGGCCAGATAGATGAAAATGTCTACCGTAATGTGCCCTAATCCATCCCATACAGGATGGAGTCAGTGACATGTAGCAGGGAGGAGATGGTGGATTTGTGCTTCCAAAACCAGACTGAAAGGGGAGAGGAAGTTGGAGGAGTGGAGAAAGTAAGAAAGGCTGGAGCAGACCAGTTTGTCTTGCAGCTTTGCAAGACAGGTGAGGAGGAGACAGGTTGAAGGATCTCCCTTTGTGGAATGGGAGTACTTTTGCAATTGTCCAAGACTGAAGAACAGAGCAGAGTGTGAAGAGAGGTTGAGGAGGTGTGGGGAGAGTAGGGAAGGAAATGGCAGGCACAGAGAGAAGGAGGAGTTTAAGGTTGAGGCCATCAGGGCTAGATTTGGACAGGCAGACTGAGGAAAGGGCAAGCAGGGTTTCCTGGCAAAGATGAAACTCCAAGGAAGGTGTAGAGAGGGTGAAGACAGAGGAAAAGGAAAGTGGCAGGAAAGGATGAGGAATGGAGAGCACATAAGGTGGAAAACTCATTAAAGTGAGCAGCAACAGAGGCAGGGTAGGAGACTGGTGAGCCATTGACCATGAGGACTGGGGAGCAGATTGGACTGAAGGATCAAAGGAAAGAATTACCTTCAGAATTTGGCATGGGAGTTAAGTATTCTGGAGGTTCACCATGAAGTGAAGGAGTTTGCTGGTACAGACAGCCTTTGAGCAAGAGTTTCTAAGCACCCTAGGTTATAAGAGTAGAGGTCAGACAAGAAGTGGGATAATCTGAACCAGGCCCAGGCTTGATCTCGGTCTTGCACAAATCAATGAGATCACAAGTGGTCCAAGGGTGGTGGGAGGACTTAATTCTGGACTTCTGGATGGGGCATGCTTGCTCTGGGCAGAATTATATACTGAGTGGAAGAAAGAATGGGTAACATCTATGCTTGTGATAATGAGAATGGGGACCAATCTGTTGCATACAGGTCACTCAGTAGAGCATCTTTATTTTTTAAATTTATTTTCTGCCCCTTCTTCTCAAGCCCTTCCTATTCCTCTGGACCTGCCAACCACCTCCCAATGCCTGCCCCCCGCCACAGTTACCTACCTCCATTGAGCCTTGGATATACCCTCCAGGCAGAGTCACGGTGGCAGAGATTTCCCCAAAACTGTTGCATCCCATCAGCTGAAACCACGAGCTGGGAGGTTGAGACCCATGATGTACTGTGGCCATCATTGCAGAGGTGCAGGGGCTAGTTTTCCTTGTTCCTTCCATCCCCTGGGGATGTTGCCCATGGATATCAAGGCAGGCTCACACACACCTGTGCACATGTCTACCTGCCCATGTTGGTGATGGCCCCACCCTCCACAGCCCACCAGCCACACAACCATGTGGTCACCCAGGTGACATCACTGTGGCAGAGGACAGAACACCTCCTCCATGGAGGAGGAGGCATCCCCAGGGATGCTTAATCATATCCCCCAGGACAGCCTCTGAGGATTAAGCTCGTTCCTAAATTCAGGTCACTGGCATCAACTGCAGTAGTGCTACCATTGCACTGATGGGCTGGCTGAACATCTTTGTTTACTGACCAAAGGACCAGGACCAGATAAAGTTGGGGAGAAGGATGCCAAACTTTACTGACACAATATGTCAAGCAAGGGTCACTGAAGCATCCAGCAAAATACCTGATGCAACAATGCAGTGGGGGGGTGAGGAAAACCTAGTCCAGAAGGGTTTGGTTTGAGGAGCGGATTGAGCCAGGTGGATTCAGTAATGAGTTGTGAGAGATTGAAGGACTCAGTCCTGATTGAGGTCAGCATGGAGGCTGGGAGAGTCAGTTAATATTAAAGTCCCCAAGCAGGATGATATCTATCACCACAGCTAAGGCAATAGAGAATCACTACATGTTAGTACAATACTGTATCTGACATCTCTCAGACTGACTGACAGATAAAAGCTTACTTCGACAATGGGAACAGCTGCTTAATTGGGTCAAAAGCCTGCCATCAGCCTCTGCTGTACTTATTTGATAGTAGGATATGTTACGCAAATGGTAAATGGTCTAAGCATCTTAAATCTCAAATAAGTAATGTCTGGCAAAATGCACATGCAATTTTATGATTTAACACTCTTTATGGCAGCACAACTGTTCTCCCAGCCTTACAGGTTGGCAAAGCCAAACTTCATTCTATAATTTGTTATGGTTGAGAAATATGGGGCTACATTTGCCCCATTCAGTTGAAGGTCCTTTTCATTGTTTTATCAGTCATTGTTAAAAATATGTAAATCTTGGCCAGAACAACATGTTAGAGATGGACTTGGAAACATTCCTATAGAGGCTTTAGTTACATTCAGAGTAATCTTGTATTGACTGCGTATTATGAACAATAATCAAAAATTCATTACCTAAATTGTATTTATCTGAAAAATTAAATAGCTGAAACTGTCACAATTTTCATCTTGGTTAGATATGTTTTGGAATATTTTGGAAATTATGAAATGTTTGAATTTATAGAAAGAGTTTTTGAATGGGATTCTCATTTCTTCTAGTTTCAAGATCTACTTTAAAAATACTGTGTTTTCAAATTATACAGAAAGAGATTTGAAGTCCTTCAGAGTGTATATATTGCCCCATGGTATGCAACTCATAAGATTTGGCATT
The DNA here is from genome assembly GCA_016271365.2 of Neoceratodus forsteri. NCBI lineage: Eukaryota > Metazoa > Chordata > Ceratodontiformes > Ceratodontidae > Neoceratodus > Neoceratodus forsteri. Next base: position 1,540,560,308 of record CM057450.1, read on the forward strand.
ATTATGAACCTTTTCTGTTCTTACCCTTAGAACCTAAGGCAAGACATCTGCTGACTCATATAAGACTTGGATTCTATACCCTGAAACATGTTGAACTTAGATTTTCTGGAAATAATAATACCCCAAGGGATTTAGAATGTTTTGTAGAAAAGGCCATGAAGAAAATTTGTTCCATACCATATTTCATTGTACCCTGTATGAAAAATGGAGAGTATATTATATCAGTGATCTTATCAAAACATATAGTCATTCACTTAAGTGGTTTAAGGCTCTGAGCTGCAAACCTGGAGACCTGGTTTGAATCCCACAGCTCCCACTTGCATACTGTGTGACCCTGAGCAAGTCGCTTAACTTCCTTGTGCTCCCAGGTCACGCCTGTAAACAAGCTTTCAGCTTAGTGTGCCTTTTCCTATTTAAAAAGAACACTTAAGGACTCTTTGGAAATTATTTTTAATTCATTGCACATATGTGATGCTAAGAAAATTATAGATTATATTAATCCTGTACTAAGACAAAGAAAAATGTGATGTAAACACAAACCTAAAGCTTTAAAATTGTTGATGCTGCTATATTTGATAATGTGTTTGTATGTATTTATATATGAATATAAATGTAGGGCTTATTGAGTTTTAATAATGTTTATAATTTTGTAATGACCTACAGTCACTCAAATAAAGAACTGAATTGAACTAAGGCCAATCTGCTTAACCTAGCATGTAGACTCATGACCCAAGCTCAAGCTACTGGTCCAAGCCCATGTCCCATAGGTCTAATGTTTGGAACTAGATAACTATGGCTTTCACATGAGGCCTACAGAATCAAGTCATAACTGTACAGAGATTCAGGAGGAGATCAGGAAGTACTTTTTTCACGGAAAGGGTAGTGGACAAGTGGAATACTCTGCCCAAGAAAGTGATATCATGTAAAACAGTGGGAGGATTAAGGGGGTGGGGCAGAGTGAGGGGGTTGTTATGAGGAAGGGAGGGATGGTGGGGCAGCTGCAAGTTGAGGTCTAGCTGCACAATCGAGCAGATGTGATAGACCATGAGTTCTGTTTCTGCTGGCATTTTGTATGTTTGATTTGCACAGAGCCGTGCAGGCCCTGCTCAGAATAGAGGATAATTCATGATTTTGTTCATAAAGTGACCACATGCTCCAGATCTGTAATTTGCTCTTGGATCATGAATCTAGAGGCTGTTGGAAGGGGTACATATTAGGACTGAAAACCCAAAGGAACTTGACAGACTGATTTGCCAAGACTTCTGAGGCTCAAAACCCTAATTATTTTATTTCCATACTTTACGCGCTTTGTGTTCTTCAATCCCAATGCTTTAGTTTGTTGGGTTTTTGCAATTAATTTCATTTATTTTGTAATAGTGGAATCATATCCTCATTCATGCAGGTCTCTTCAGAACTGTGCAAAATAGAATAAACAGAATATCTGACATATTTTAAGACATTCACATTTTGTTTGAGTGTGCACAGGACCCAGCAAGATACAAATTACCTTCATTCCAGAATGCACAGAGCCCTTTAGAGAATGCACCAACCCAACAGCCTGCCTGGCTGCACACAGGGTGCTGTGGATCCTGTCTGCAGGCACACAGCAACCACCATCATGCCCACGACACACAGAGCCCTTTGGGCCTAGTGCCAGCACAATGGTATATCTGCCTGTCAACAGTGTCACATAGTGCCCTGTGAACACTACAAAACAAACAAACATACACAATGAAACCACAACAAGCATATTCATTGAGCCAATCCAAAATAATTTGTACAATGCCTTTCAATACAAGTCACAAAACCAAAAAACTCATATAACCATTTCTATATGTCACAAAAGCTATCTGACAAATCACAAACCTATTATTGGTTTCATCACTCATGTCTCAGCAAACTTCAATTTTAAGTTAAAACAAGAGCCACTGTTTGACAATAGACATAAAAAAACTCCAAAACTTAAACTGTCAAATTCACAAGTTGCTGCAATGAAATTGAAACAAAGTTCCCACAGTTTCTTTCAAAACACTAATGAAACCAAGAAGAACTCACAAAAGCATTTCCTTACATCACAGAGAAACTAGGCATTTATTTTTGGTTTTGTCACATGACTCAGCAAATTTTCATTTTAGTTAATATAAGAGCTATGTTTTGACAAAACACATCAAAAGAATCCCCACACAACTTAAACTGTCAAACACATAAGTTAACAGCTGTGAAATCCACATAATTTTCAAAATATACTGCACAATCATTTGCGGAGTTCAAAACAGTCACAAAGACAAAAATAGCATACAAAAGCATTAACATGAACGATAAAAGCATACTCATGAAAGCATTGTTCATTTGTGATTTATAAAACTGATTTCCAGCAAAAAGACAATATCTACCCACAAAAATAACAGGGATTCTTTCTTTAAGGCTAATATGTTGACAACACAAACAACAAACCACCATGACCTATATTTTCTGTTTTCAGTGTGGTAATGTTTTGTTTGTTTTTATGCTTTCAGTATCTGCTAACTCACAGGAAAGCTAATTTTTACCTCTCAAAGGCAATTTTTCACATGAAATCAAAATTATGCTTTTTCAAAAATTTGCTCACCTATAAAACGTTCATTTTCATCACTGGGCATGCTTGAAAAACAGAACACATATTTGCTAATATTTTAAAACATGGTGCATATGCTGATGATACTGTGTTAGTGTCATCAGCTGAAAGTCAGGAAGCTATGGAACTTCAGTTGCAGGCAGATGTGGTATATATGGAGCAGTGGCTCCGTGACTTGAATCTGCTCCTCAATTCAAAAAAATTCAATGCATGGCATTTGAAGAGAGTCATGCAAGAGGGGTGGACTTGGACCACGGATTCAACTGCAAGATGGTACTGTTATTGCATGTGTGGCCAGTTACAAATATTTGGGAGTTCATGGAGACTCTAGCTTGACTTACGTGGAACATATTTCCACACAGGTTAGGAAAGTAAACCAAAGACTGGAGCCCTAAGATGGGTGTCTGGTTGTTTGTCCCTGAAATCAGAAAGAGATTGGTCAGACAGTTATTAATCCCAGTTCTTGAGTATGGTTCGATTTTGTATATGCACATTACACAAAAGTGTTGAAAAAAGTAAACCAAACATATTATAGACTAGGAAAATTTGCTACTAGAAGTAAATTTAAAACACATTATTGCATAATTTATAATAACTTGAATTAGCTTCATCCTGAAGAGCAAAGACGATATATTTGGCTCACCATATGTCATAAGATATTATTTAATAAACGTAAGCATCCTTTACAGAATTTAGTCCCAAGAGTCCACCTGAATGACCCAATGATGACTACAAGAGCTGCAAATAGCAGAATTTTGATGCACAGATCCTACAACAAGATGGGAGCTTTAACATTACAAAACACTGTAGCAAAACATTGGAACAACCTACCACAGGAACTGAAGCACATCAGAAGCTTAACCATTTTTAAGCTAAAATTACATGAATTGTTGAGAAAAGATTGTACATGTTTTTATTGATTTTCTTAATTGTGTAACTGCTTTGTTAATTGTATGTTATGTTTAGTTTTTGTATTTGGAGCTTAAACAGGACTTTGTTGTAGACTAGATTTGTATCCTAGCAAATTGTTGCCTGTCTAAAATAAATCTTACCATTTCTTGACCAGCACCCATGGCATCTTTCTGGACCCAGGAACACCCCAACACAATCTAGCCACCGAATATGCAGTGAGATTACAGGAGACTATTGTATCATGAGTGGTTTTACTGGTTGAGGGTGTTTTAATGTTCAGGAAGTATGCACTAAGAGTAGTTCAGGATACAAAGCAAATCAAAGCTGGACATAGCTGTACATTACCATGCATTTCAGTTCTAATAAGCAAGGAGGCAGATAAAACAACCAGCAACATCAATGAATTTTAGAGGAATAAGCAATCATAAAATGTGGGTTTACCTAAAATAATATGATACAAAAAGGTTGACAGTGTCCCTTTAATTCACCAGTTAGAGTTACACTGAATGACACAAAAGTAGAGGAATATGGAATTAGGGTTTCCAGCCCTAACTCCTGACCCCACCACCAAGCAGCTAAAGCACAAGACCACACAAGCAATCACAGACAGCCATCATCTGGTAAGACCAATAAAATACAAATGTTTCAAGCCGACATAAAAGACATACATCATCAGGGTCCAGCACTTCTGCAACCATGGATACTCATGCACACTTCAACACATACACACCCACATCTAGCTGCAGATAAAATGTACAATACCCAACAAAGATATCAGAAGTGACAAAGTAACAGAAGTGATGAAAGTGGGAAACTGTATGAGGATGGCCATATGATGTCCTTCCATAGACTCTCAACCCACTTTTCCTGACACAAAATATTTCATTTACTGTATCTAGCACTCCACACACTTCCAGAGAAAAGTCAACCTCTTTCAAAGGTCCCAAATAGATCCCTGGGGAAAGAGCTTTATTATGCACAAGACAGATTGCAAGCCCATGCAACAATTTTACACCATGTTACTAGAATGCCTCTAAACCATTCACTCCAAAATTTGTTCACTCCAAATGGAGAGAGAGAGACCTGGGAGGGTCAGGGACAGAAAGAGACTGGGACTATGTGTTCAAGGAGCATCATCATCATCTGTGAATAACAGGCTTAGATAAATTCACTTTCATTTCTTTCATAAAGTCTTCTACACTCCAGCCCTTGTACACAGGACAGGCCACCTCAAAACTGGGCAAAGGCTCTAAGTGTGAAGTGGAAGAAAGAGGGCACTTTCATTCATATGGTGTGGTCCTGACCTTGTGTCCAACCCTTTTGGGCTGAGGTCACAGACCTCCTCACCAAAACACTGGACATCCTGGTCCAGCCTTCAGTAGAGGGAGTTCACTGGATCTGGCCCAATGAGGGCCACAGGGCAAATATACAGTAGTAGCACTGAATTTGTCAAGCAATTTTGTGAGATTCCCATCTATCCTACACAAAATTTAGGGAAAAAATCCTCTAAAATTATTTTTGTTATACCTGCAGAAAGAGGCCAGTTCCTATTACAGTACTTAAGTGTCATTTGGTAGATTTTTATTACACTATCAGATGAGACAACCTCACTGGGTAGCAGTGAACACACTAACAAACAAAACAAAATCCCTAACAAAAGGTTTCACAATTCTCAATAGGAATTTTTAAAATCCTTAAAATTCCTTTGACTAATTCTGTGCTACTACTATACAATCACCCTTTCTGGAAAATAGGGATAACAGTGGGTAAGAAATTAATAGTACAGCACTGGCAACAAGAGACAGTGCCTAATACAGCTCACTGGGTGACCCACCTTCTAGACCACATAATAAACTGAAAAGACCCAGTACTCCATTACAGACATGCTTCATGAACATGGCAAAATGTGGAGCCCCTTGAAGTAGCCTTGGGAACTACTGTACCTGGTTTCCTAACTACTGAGAAATAGATTACAGGGGAAATATTTTTTCTTTTTATGAGGTTCAGTAGTAACTATGACTTCAAGGTTGTATTGTTCTGATATTTTGGGTACATCAGTTCATATTGACCCTTCTTGTTAGCTCATCATAGCCTCCTACACTACTCTATCCTACCATAATGATCCAGGAATATGATCCTATTTGGCTAATATATTTTTAGTTACCCATTCTTTCTATTTAACTATTTAAGTCTTATATGTAAGTTTGGTTGTTACTATTTTGATTATTAATCATTTTATTTATTATATCCCTTGATGTATTAATATATTGAAGGGCTGCCATATTTTTTCAAAGATAGATTCATGCCCATCTTTCATGTATTTAAGTCTTTCTAGTTTCATAACATCTACCGTAAAGTTAATCCAGATTTTGACAACTGGTGGGTTAGGGTCTTTCCATTTCACCAGAATACATTTCTTGGCAATTGTTATGGCTACTGATAGAAAGGATTATTGGTATTGATTTAAATTATCTGGATGCTCTTGTAATGCGAACATGGTGAAGAGTATCATGAGGGTAATTTGTTAATTCAGAGCTTTATTAATTATTTTATATATTTTGGACCAAATGTTGGTGAGACACGGACAGTTGTGAATGAGATGAATCAAGGTTCCAGAAGTATTAGAGTATCTACAACACTTATCTAATAGGTCAGAGTTAATTTTATGTAGTTTATGTGGAGTGAAGTATATCATGTCAGTACTGTATATTGTACTGAATTTGTTGTAATTTGCTGGATCTAATGTTTAAATAGGAGGTGGTTAGTATAGAGGACCAGAGATCTTCTGACAGGTCTTCAGAGAGCTCATTACCCAAGTCAGTTGCCCATCTCTGTTTTAATTTTATAATGCATTTTGTTGTAGATGAGAACATTCTAGAATACAATTTTGTCATTAAGTTTTGTTCTCATTTTGTTCTAATAAAATATCTAGAATAGGAGTAGATAGCCTTTCAATGCACCATTTACTTTTATTATATAATGTCTGATTTGTAGATATTTTAAATAGTGTGTTCCAGTATTTTGTACTGTAATTTTAATTGATCAAAGATTTTAAATTGAGACTCAGAAAAAGCTGTCCAAATTCATATAGTCCCAGCGATAGCCATTCCCTATAAATGCTGTCTTTTACTGATGGAGGGAAATGATAATTATTGTATATCGGGAAAATCTAGTAACTCATATGTTGATTTTGAGCATCTTGTGAATTTCATGCCAGCTATTAATTGTTGTAAATGTTGTTAAACTTCCTTTTATTTTATTTCTTTTGTCCAAGTAAAATCTTGAAAATAATAAATTCATTAGATTAGAATAGTCATACACGGTTATTTCCATTTCTGCGTTGTACAAGGGTGCTTTTGGTAATTTATTTAGTTCCATATTATTGTGATCTGTGTAACTAGATAATATTTGTGGGAATCAGGTAGGGCTAATCCCCTTGTCCTTTAGGAAGAACTAGTTTATCATTTGAGATTCTTGGTTTTATTTAACCAAATAAAGTTTGTGATTATTTTCTTTAGTCCTTTGAAAACTTAACTGGGATTACAATTGGAAGAGCTTGAAATGTATATAACAGCTTTGGGAGAACCTGCATTTAATCACATTAACTCTACCAATTAATACTGAGGGTAGGGAGCACCATCTATCTCTATCTGCTTTTATTTCTTTTAAGTAATTTTCAAAATTTAGAGTATACAGATTGTCTATTTTATTACAGACCTTAGCTCCTAGATACTTAAAAGAGTCCACTATGGGACATAGACAATTGCTAGATAGTTGTATATTAGTATTGTTGTTAATTTTAGAATTAATGACTTCTCATAATTAATTTTAAAGCCTGATTCTTTACCATATAACTCTGTAACTCTGATAAACTCCTCAATTGATTCTTGCCCATTTGTTAAATATATGCATTGTCTGCATACAAACTAATTTTATGATCCATAGAGTTGTAATTGATTCCTTTAATTGGAGCAATTTGGTCTTGTTGTTTCTGCCAGGGTTCAATGATCAGGTCAAAACTTAACAGAGAGAGAGGGCATCTCTTCCTAGTCCCCTTGATAGTTTGAACAGGGGATATATCATATTGTTTACTTTAATTTGAGCTGTTTGCTGCTTGATATAAGATATTTATCCAGTTTAAAAATGTATCCCCAAAATTCATTTTTGTAGTAGGGTGTAATGAACTCCATTCGACGAAGTCAAATGCTTTTTCTGCATCTACCATAAGAAGAATGGAGTTATTGTTGTTTTTGTTTAACAATATGTTTATTGAATGTCTAATGTTCTCTGTTTTTTTCTGCCTGTAATAAATCCATTTTGGTCCTAATTTATTAAATCTGGTAGTACTTTCTCCAGTCTTTTGCCAAAACATTTGCAAAGATTTTGTAATCTGTGTTTTGCATGGAGATGAGCCTGTATGATTTACAGAGTTCTAGATCCTTATCTTGCTTGTGAAAAAGGTTAATGTGAGCTTCATAGAAAGTAGAAGGTACTTTATTAAGTTGAATAGTTTTGTTAAAGAGTTTTGTAAGTACTGGGCCTAATGTTTCTTTGAATTTCTTAAAGACTTCTGCCTGTAAATGATCAGGTCCTAGTGCTTTACCTGTTTTAATTTCTTCCACCGTTGTCTCTACCTCTAAGTTTGTTATAGGTTGGTCCAGAGATGATTTTAGGACTGGAGACAGTTGTTTGAGATTAATTATATCTAGAAATTTAGGCTATGATTTTCTGGTGAGCTCTGAGAGGTGTATAAATATAGTATTCTGAGAAGATTTTACTTATGTCTTTTGGGTTTCTATATAGACTACCTTCTTTATCTCTCACTTGTTTAATGTTGTTCCATTCTTGGTCTTTTTTTAACTGTCATGCCAGCAATTTTAGAGGTTTGTCCAAGTTTATATAGTAGTTGGATCTAGTTAATAAAATCTGTTTTTCTGCCATATCTATTACTAAAGTATTATATATGTCTTTTTTTTCAGTAGTAAGTTAAATGTTTTCATACCTAAGGTGTTAGGGTGTATTTGCTCCAGTAGATGTATTTCCTCTTCTAATGTCCTTTGCTGTTGTTCCCATCTCTTCTTTCTTATACCATTCATTTTTGTAATTTTCCTCTTAACCAAGCTTTTAAATGCATTCCAGATTACCATTATATCAGTATCGTCCTCTGTGTTTCTGTTAAAAACTTACATTTTTTCAATTAGAAAATTACTTTCTTCCTGATGTTTAAGAAGAGTAAGATACATTTTCCAGCTGTTTAGCCACTGAGAAGATTTGAAGCACTGTGTTTCTTACAAACACGGGGAATGGTTTCAAATAATAAGCCCTGGGTAAGATATGTTTTAATTGTATAATGTAAAGATTCAGACATCAAAAATAATCTATTCTTGAATATGTGTAGTGCACATTAGAATAATATGAGTATTGTTTGGTATTATGATTGTATTTGGACCAGGGGTCAAACAACTTAAGATCCAACATGAACCCCTTAATAGTATTTATAGATGATTTATAAATGTGAGTGAGACTAGATGTTCTATCAGACTTGTTTAGTACCAGGTTAAAATTTTCCCCATAATATATGGAGACTTATAGCCAGACAACTGCAAGAAAATATTCTGAAAAGAATTTAGAATTATTATAGTTGGTCCATAGACTGTGGCTAAGGTAAACATTTCAGAGGCCATTTCAATTCTGCTATGACATATCTTCCATTTGATCAATGGATTCCTTTAATATACAAGGTTTTGGTATTTTTTGTAAAACAAAAATTCTGACTCTAGTGTGTGAACTGTATGGTGAGAATAAGCCTGCACTCCATTTTTCTGAAACCACTGATAATCAGTCTCTGAAAAGTGGGTTTCTTGCATTAGATAAGTTTATTTGCTTTTTGTTTAGGTAATTAATATTTGTAATCATTTTAGCTCTTTGCCTCAATCCTTTAACATTCCACGTAGCTATCTTTGGTAGGATTGCCATTTTTATTATTATTTTATTTTCTTTATATTGAGTTTATTTTCCCCATTCATTACAAATACCTTTAATTGTGTCACTACAGCTAGATTCTTGGATCTTATAATCTTGATATTGTTTCTTTTGTAGCTTAAAATTTGTATGGATTCTATTTTGTGCTCCCTTCACCCAAAGAACAACACCACAGTGCCCTTGGAACACCACAGGAGAAAGATTTTTCCCTCCCTGTAGTAGCAGAGATGCACCTGAGATCATCTTTGCACCAAGTGGCACAGCACAGGTTAAGTGTATATATATATATATATATATATATATATATATATATATATATATATATTTATACTGTGAGTCTCAATGAAAAATGGGTTTCTATATTGTAATTATTTTTTTCCTCCCTTTCATAAAATTGAACCCATTTTGTAATCAGTAACTCCTTATAGGAGGCCAATTCTATGAGAGATTTTCTACTTCAGTCTTTCTGCAGTTTTATTCTAATGGACTGAAGAAGATGTAAGAAGGAGAACCACCAATAGACAAGGGAGATAGTGGAGTAGGAAGTGTTACTTATTTGCCTTAGTGGGTTTGTTAGCTTCTCCAATATGTAAAACTTCTCCAACTCCCATTAATTTCATTAAGCCATCAGAGATTGTTGCTCTGTTACCAGGCCATAAAGATTTATAGGAATTTCCATATTAGCAGGAATCACAAGTGTGCTGCTTGTAACACATCGCGTATGGAAATTAAAGAGTGCTAATAACTTCAGCACTTCTTTAACTACTGAGTTGTTTTCCTTCTTTCTTTCTTTTAAAGATTACATTGGGTGCTCATAGAAAGAATAGGTGGTGACTGTTGCTGGTAAGGGTGTGGTCTCCTTGTCTAGGGGAGGGTTGTGAAGAATGCCATGATGTAGGATTATAGCATTTCTCAAAAGCTTCTCAGCTTTTTCATGATCTTCAAAAGTAGTTAGTTTCCCATTTACTACAAAACACAATCTAGCTGGATGCTGTATTATAAATCTGATACCTTGATCATACAGTTTCTTCTTTACGGATTGAAAGTCTCTTATTCAGCATCTCCATAGAAAGGTCTGGAAAGATGCTGAAGTTTATGTTTTGATGTTTCAAGCCCCTTTCTGTTCTAGCTTTCTGTAAGATAGCCTCCCTGTCCTGATATCTATGGGGCTTGATCATGATTGGTCTTAAAATACTCTGGTTCAAATTAGAGAATCATGAGCCTGTTCTGTGCACTCTATCCAGGGCTATCATCTGATCTGGATATTTTCAGCCCATTGCTTCAGTGAGCATTTTCTCAAAGAAAGGTAATGGCCCCTGCTCCTCCAATCCCTCTGGGAAATCTGTAAATGAATGTTTCCCTTTTAGACCTGTCCTCTAGGTCAGCTACCTTTGCATTAAATTCTGAAGTTGGTTATCATGAAGGGTTTGTGTTTTCGAAATAGGACCCTTAATGTCCTCTATCTGAGAAACTCTATCTTCAAGGTCTTGTGTGCATATTGTTAGTCCTCCAGTTTCTCTGTCAGCTAGTTTACTGAGCCTGAAATTCCTTTAATGGATGAGTTAATTTCTCCTAGCACTTTCAGCATATCTACCCATAGAGTGGTGACTGCTAACATTAACCCAGAGGATGCCTAAGTATTCATTTTGAGGAGAGACTGAGAATTTTCCTGTTAAACTTATGTTGGTTTCACTTTTTGCCTTCTTCTGGGCCAATTGGTAGTTTTTAATCAGGTTGAGAAATGTCAGTGCTCCCTCCACTTCTATTAGTGGTATAGCTATGGGCAAGATATGTGTTGTTTGATTAGAAATGCCGATAGAGGGTGTACTGCTTTCAGGTTCCATCATTAGCTTGGTATTTTGTACAGGCATTTTAATTATTTCTTCCTAATCTACTTCTGAATTTGTAGATGCACCTTTAGTTTACAATAGAACATTATTTTACTGGTACCTTTAGAACCTGGTTTTGAGCTAGAGTTTTAGGAATGGGTGAAAGAAGGGGTCACTTACCAAGCAACTTTCAATGCAAGCAGAGAAGAATGAGGTTGAGATGATGTCTCTGCAACAACAGGTACATTTTGCTTACCTCCTCATTTTTACCTTTCGTGTGCCGCCTCGTGATTTCTCTTACTCTTCGGACTGATTTAGACATGCCTTGCAACCTACACTGTCCAGTTCTCCCATTGGCAGCTTATCTTTCATCATTTAGATGCACAGAAGATCTAGCATTTTTCAATTTAGGCTAAACAATACTTTTACTGTGCTCACTACCAGGAAATAAAACCAAAAAGCTTTATCATACGTTGTTCATTACATATACAGCTGGAGTTACTATCAGCAAATCAAACCATTTTATCTTCGCCCAAATAACTTTCATTTTCATTGATGCCTTTAGACTTTTGAACAAATTTGAAAGAAAAAGTAACTAAAGCTGGATATGAAGATGAACTGACCATGTCTGAAATTAAGCCACCATTCAACCTGGCTGCAACCCTCTCGGCTCCTCTCTGATGGAATTGACATCATCCCTCTCACTACAGGAAAAAGATTAGGTGGTTTAAAGGAATGTATACCCTCAGATGAGGGATCCATACATAGAAATGTATGTATTTAGAGAAGTATCTACTGTATGTAAATGTGACCCAGTTTCATTCCATGTAAACCACTTGTGTATGATACCATGTTCTAATATGGGGGTTGCACACCTATTGGACATCTGTGCAAGATAGGAGGAATAGTCAAAAGTATGGCAGCTTAGATTCAATGCAAAGAAGTGCAAAGTAATGCACCTGGGGAAAGAACCCAGGAAAAGAGTACAGTGGGGAGGAGAGGTATTAACAACAAAATGGAAAGGGACCTGGAAGTAGTTATATCAGATGACCCAAAGTTAAACAAGCAATGTGAGAAGGCAGTAAGGATGGCTGGGGGATATTGGGATGTATAGGAGAGGCATCACCAGTAGAAAACAAGAAGTTGTTATCCTCTCTACAGAAAGTTGGTGAGACCCCATCTGAGTACAGCATGAGTTCTGGAGACCCCATCTCTGCAAGGACATAGACAGGATGGAGGCAGTCCAAACGAGGGCAACTAAAATGGTGCAGGGTCTGCAACAGAAGTCATATGAAGAAAGATTAAAGCAGCTTAATATGTATACCATTGAAGAGAGAAGGGAGATGGGGGACATAATAGAAACTTTCAAGTACCTCAAGGAAAACAACAAAGTCCAAGAGGATAGCATCTTTCAGAAAAGAGATGTGCAAGAACAAGGGGACACAATCTAAAGATAGAGGGACACCTCAGGGCAATGTGAAGTATTTTTCACAGAGAGGGTGGTGGATGCATGGGAGGTTGTGGGGTCAAAACTGGGGAATTCCAGAATGCATGGGACAGACATAAGGCAATTCTGGCAGGGGTAGGAAGAAGTAGGATGTTGGTTATCTAAGATCTGCAGCTTATTCAAAAGGTAGGGAAATGGGCAGACTAGGTGGGCCAGTGGTCCTTATCTGCCAAAAGTCTATGTTTCTGTTTCTATGCTTCATCTTTACCCAATTGGTATATATTGCAAAATGTTCATTCTCTGATGACCTGTTTTCTGCTTGCCAATAAATAGATTTTACAGCCAAAAAACTGACTAAACAATTCTGTGAAAACCAAAAAGCAAGCAACTGTATCAAAATCAGAATTTAAGTTAGACTTAAGGTCATCCAAAGATTTATGCACAAAGAAAAGGACAGTGTCATCAGCATACAGCCTCACTGCACAGGATTCTAACTATACAGAACTGTTTGGATCCACTAACAACTGGTCTGGATTTTCAATGCTTTGGCCATGTGACTTGTGGCAATTGTTCTGCTGTAGCTGCATCACTGCAAATTCACCTAAATGTCTGTGGATGATTTTGAAATAAGCGAAAAGATAACTTTGCACATACAGCGCCAGAAAATAAAAAAAAAATGGGCAGATCCCTAAAACATAATTTTATTGAAACCAAATAAAGGAGCCAAGTGCAACAAATGGAGGGCAATGAGTACCAATGCCCACAGTCTAGGTAACAAGCTCCCTAAACTGGTGGCCTTGATGGTAGAGGATACCTGGATATTGTGGCAGTCACAGAAACATGGTACACAGAGAACCATGACTGGGATGTCACCATACCAGGGAACACAATCTACAGGAGGGACTGGTAGGGTAGAAGAGGAGGAGGAGGAGCTCTTTATGTAAGGGAAAGGATCAAAGCAATGGAACAAAAGGGTAAACAAGGAGGAGAGGAGGCACTGTGGGTCACCCTGGAGACTTGAAATGGCACCACAATCCGCACAGGGTTGTATACAGACCCCAATCTCAGGGGAAGAAATGGACAAGGAAATGATAGAAGGCATCCTTAGGACGGCAGAGAAAGGGAGATATTGTTGATGGGGGACCTGAATATGCCAGATGTTAACTGGAGCACCTTTGCTGCAGCCACATCCAAGAACAGGGCCATTCTGCCCTACAGAGGCATGTCAGAGAGCTAGTGTTGGAACCTACTTGGGAGGGAGCAATCTTAGACCTGGTACTCTCAAATGGGGACAGAGAGAGATCTCAGATCTAGAAGTGGGTAGCCATTTGGGGACAAGTGACCACCAAACAATGTGGTTCATGATAAACTCAGCTGCAGAGTCAAGCCATACAAAAGTGAGGGTACTGGACATCAGGAGGGCTGACTTTGTCAAAATGGGAGAGTGCCTCAGAAAAGCACTAGCAAACAGGCAAGAAGCAGGTGGAGCAACAATGGAAAACATCAAAACTGCCATCACAGAGGCAGCAAGTCTTTATTGAAGCAAATAAGCAAATCAAAATGAAAGAAAAAACACTATGGTTCTCAAAAGAGGTGGCGGAAAGGTTAGGGAGAAAAGATAGCATTTAGGAAGTATAAGGAAACACAGAAGTAGCAGGACAGAGAACTGTATCAGTTAAAGCAGAAGGAAATGGGGAAGGCAGTCAAAATAGCAATGGCCCAAACGAGGAAAAGATAGCCAAGTCAGCTAAGAAGAGGGATAACATTTTTATAGGTACATTAGGGAGTGAAGGAAGACAAAGGGAGGATAGTGAGGCTGAATAAAGAGGACAGTGGGTGGGCAGAGAGGACAGAGAAAAGCAGGGATAATGAACTAATACTTCTGCTCAGTATTCACAAAAGAAGAGGAGGGGGTACTTAATCAAATCAATAGAAGCACTCTGAATAGGGGGTCGATCACAGTCCTTTCACAGAAGAAAGGGTTCTGAAGGAACCCTAAAACTGAAGGTGGACAAAGCAATGGAGCCTGATGAGATTCACCCCAGAATTTAAAAGAACTAAGGTAGAACTAGTGACACCACTGACTACCCTTTTAACAAATCATGGGAGGATGGTGTGGTACCTGAGGACTAGAGGAGGGCAGATGTGATTCCCATTCACAAAAGTGGGAGAAAGACAGAGGCAGGAAACTACAGACCTGTCAGTGTGACCTCAGTGGTACGGAAAATGATGGAATCACTTGAAGGAAAGAATTGTTGAGTACCTAGAGGCCAGTGGGGCACAGGACCCAAGGCAGCATGGATTTACAGTGGGAAGGTCATGTCAGACCAATCTAATCAATTTCTTTACTGGGTGACCAAAGTAGTAGAACAGGGAGGTGCTGTGGACATGGCCTATCTAGACTTTAGCAAGGCATTTGACACAGTCCCACACAAAAGAGTAATAAACAAATTAGCCAGCCTGGGAGTGAGTCCCAGGGTGGTAGCCTGGGTAAAACATTGACTGGACAACAGGACACAGAAGGTAATAGTAAATGGAGTCCACTCTGAAGAAAGGGGTTACTTTGGGTACCGCGAGGTTCAGTACTGGGTCCAGTCCTTTTAATGTCTTTATAAGTGACATTGCAGAGGGACTGAAGGAACGTATGCATCTTTGCAGATGACACAAAGATCTGCAACAGGGTTGATACACAAGGGGTGGAAAGGATGAGAAGGACTTGGCAAGGTTGGATGAATAGTCAGAAGTATGGCAGCTTGGATTCAATACAAAGAAGTGCAAGTAATGCACCTGGGAAGCAAAACCCAGGGAAGAGTACACAATGGGGGTAGCAACAACAACAAAATGGAAAGGGACCTGGGAGAAGTCATATCAGATGACCTAAAGGTTAGCAAGCAAATGTGAGAAGGCAGTAAGGATGGCTGGGGGGATACTGGGATGTATATGGAGAGGCATCACCAGTAGAAAACAGGAAGTTGTTATCCTTCTGTACAGACAGTTGGTGAGACCCCATCTGCAGTACTGCATCCAATTCTGGAGACCCCATCTCCACAAAGACATAGACAGGATGGAGGCAGTACAGAGGAGGGCAACAAAATGGTGCAGGGTCTGTAACAGAAGCCATACGAGGAGAGACTAAAGGAACTTAATATGTATACCCTCAAGAAAAGGAGGGAGATGGGGACATGATAGAAACTTTTAAGTACCTCAAGGGAATCAACAAAGTCCAAGAGGTAGCATCTTTCAGAAAAAGAGGTGTGCAAGAACAAGGGGACACAATTTGAAGATAGAGGGGGATGGCTCGGGCAATGTGAGGAAGTATTTTTCACAGAGAGTGTGGTGGATGCATGGAATGGCCTACCTGAGGAGGTCGTGGAGTCAAAAACAGTAGAGGAATTCAAGAATGCATGGGACAGACATAAGGCAATTCTGGTGGGGTGTAGGAAGAAATAGGCTGTTGGTTAACTAGGATCTGCAGCTTATCCAGTAGGTAGGAAGTGGGCAGACTAGATGGGCCAAGCGGTCCTTATCTGCCATCAAAGTCTATGTTTCTATGTCTTAACGTTTCACATGTGCGAGCTTTTTCAAGAGACAATGCGAAAATGTTCAGATGCTTTGTTGTGCTTGCCTGCTTTATTTGGCTTTAATAAAATTATGTTTTAGAGATCTGTTCGTTTTTATTTTCTGGCCTGTGTGTGTGAGGTTATCTTTTGTATTGCCAATTAGTTAACTGACACACTACTGGGCACACTTGAACTGCCTTTCCTAAATGGATTTTAAAATATCTTGACACATTTGTGATGCTTTGCTCACTTTACAGCTTGTGCACGTGTCATTTATTTTGATGAATGCATCATTTTGATGTACAACTTGCAACATTTACAGCATGATTTTAGATCTTGTTTTATGTGGTCTAAGAGTCATGTCACAAGTAACACAGTTGTTGCAAGACTTGTTGCAATTCTTCAGAAATCCAGCCTCTAGTCTTTAGATAGATTTTATTTTACAGAGAAGTACAGTATATGGCTCATAGCAGTATTTTCAATTGCTGTAAATACATTTGTATAAAATTAATTATCTCAAAACATTGTTTTAAGGCCATCTCTAATGGACCAACAGTAAATCGTTTTTCACATGTGTACTTAAGTGCACATATCCTTGGTTCTTTCTATCACATCTTGCCACCCTATAATTTTATAATAAAACATTTTATCATTGTTTTGTGGCTCAGCCAAGTTTTGGACAGGACCACAATGACAAAGTGACCCTGGCCCATCCCAGCTTTGAGAAGTCCTGTATTTTGAAGCCAAATTCTGGCATTATGATGGGCCAGTGAAAGATTAGTCCTCATTGGCCTGGGTGGCTTGGGTTGCTTTCCACATCTCCACTAATCATAACAATAAAACTAAAGAAAAGCTTTGCAATCTGCAACATTCAAAAATTTTCTTTGTTTACCACTAAGACAACATTCCTTACCCTAAAATATTACCTTAGTTCATTTCTGAAACTATTTCATCTAGTGCATTTGAAATTAAAATTATTTAAAATAAAGTGTGTGCAAATATTACAGGCTACTCTTTCAGAATTAATTCCTTTGTTCGCTATTTCAATCCTTTTC
Source organism: Neoceratodus forsteri (assembly GCA_016271365.2). Classification (NCBI taxonomy): domain Eukaryota; kingdom Metazoa; phylum Chordata; order Ceratodontiformes; family Ceratodontidae; genus Neoceratodus; species Neoceratodus forsteri. The sequence continues at coordinate 1,540,577,707 of CM057450.1, forward strand.
CTTCTTTCCAAAGTAAAAACATACAATAAATATCAATATAGATGTCTTACAATCATCCTGAATAAATACAAGTTTCACTTTAAAATACATTGAGGCTTAGGGGTGTGCAAATACCTTATTTTAACATTTACCAAATATTCATATTCAGGGTTCAGTTATTCATTATTCATGCTTCGTTATTTATTATTTGGCTGCTTGGAACTGGATGTGAGACTTCAAGATCTTCTGAGACTTCCTGTCCAATCAGAGGTCATCTAGGAAGTTCACTGAAGGCAGGTCAAGTGACTAGCACTTGTAGAAGCTTCAGGCAGAGATATAGATGGCTGATCTGCTGCTGAGAGTTTACTTCCATCTACTTGTTAAAATAAGACAAAATCAGAATTCTTGAATGCTTTTGTTCCTTTTCTAAATTGCAAGCTAGAGAAGGTAATTTTTATTACACTTTATGTGATAATTTTCAGTGTTTCTCAGGAGAACTGCTGGGTGTTTTTTTTCCTAAAATGAAAAGAATTGCACTGTGCTAGGCTGTTTCTACTCTGCAAGCAAAAGCAATCAGTCACAGCCTGGCTAATAGGGCTTGTTTTGGGTAGTGTTACTGCTGTTATCATTCTGCTATCACTTTCTTACTTTCAATTATTTATTGTGAAAGAGCAAACACTTCCATCCATTTGTTAAAATTAGCCAAAAAGCAGAAGTCTTGACAGTTTTGTTCCTTTTCTAAATCCAAAGCTAGGGGTGAGGGTAACTTTTTCACACTTCTGTGAGATAATTTAAAGTCTCAGTGTTTCTCAAGAGAACTGTTAGAAAAGTGTTTTTCCCCAAAGTGAAAAAAATAGCCCTACTAGGCCAGGCCTGTTTCTGCTAAGTAAGAAACAGTCACAGCTAGATGCAAATCCTCCATATTTTGGTGTAATGATAAAGAAGATCTCATTAGGTGTTGGACCAGAGAGAGGTCACTCGGTCAGCTGTTGCAATTTGTACAAAGCCAAAAATACAGAACATTTACAATATCAAGTTGTTAATTTTTTCCATTAAGACCATACACATTAATCCCAACATTTCACTGATAGGGCTTCTTAAGGAGAATGTTTTTCTGTTGTCATCTTTTTGCTATCCTTTCATACTTGCTGTAATTTATTTAATACACAAATTAAAAGCTGCCTTATTTTATGGCTTTTACACCCTTTCATTTAATTTTTAAGGAGGACTCAAGGGCAAGGCCTCACAGAACATTTTCTATAAAGCATCACATTGGTCTCCTTGCAGGATCCCTAACCCACTAGGAGACCAACATGACACAGTCAAAATATTTTGTTGTGTGGCCACCCCAATGGGCCAGGTTCAGGAGGACCAGAGCTGAGCAGGCACCATGTGGTGTAGTGGGCCCCTAACTGAAAAAAAAAAAACTCTCTACTGTCTCAGTGATGGCTCATCGGGCCTGAACAGGGTATATCCCATTCCCTGTCTGATTACAGGGCAAGGTATATCCTTGTTTGTTTTGAGGGTACATCCCTATCTGATTATGGGGTATATCCTGGTGGACAACAGGAGGGGAAATTAATAGATAAAAAACAATCTATTGGTTTTGTAAATGAAAGAAAGAGCCTGGAGCACTATAGTACAGTCAGTACTGCTAACTCTTCCAATGAACCAAGTTTCCAAATGGATCTTGGTGGCTCGGGGCCAGCAAGGGAGGTAGGACTGAGCATCCATGGATGTCTCTTTCTCTCAGGAAGTGGGGACACAGGCAGTGTCTTTCCGTGGGACTGCCACAGTGCCCTAGTGTAAGCTGGGTGGCAGAAAAGTGGATGTGTGAAAAAAGAAAATGAAATGAAAGAATTTTAAAGGGCAATAAAAGCAGCAGCATTTTTTTTATTTATGAGATACATCATTGCAAGCAAGAAAGGATAACAAAATGATAAAAGCAGGAAAACAGTTCTCTAAACAAGCCATATCAGTGAAACGTTGGGGCTATGTGGAATGCAAGAAGATTTTGGGATTGCTGGTTTTATAGGCTTTATGGAAAAGAGGAGGTGAGTGGTGCACTGTGCAGTGCACCCAGTTTCACAGCCTCGTTGTTATGAAGTCATAACGTGAGAAGCAAGCACCCACTGGATTTTGATTTATCTTGGGACTATTACAGCTGTGTTTTTGTTCAGCATCCTTGTTGTTTCTAGTATACATGATAATAACATGTATTAAAACAAGAAGAAGAGAAGCGTATCTAGTTCAGAAAAAGTTTAATGTATTCAATCATATTATAATGAAGGTGCAGGCATTAAACACTGCAGGAAGGAAGCATGGAAATATGCAGGTTAACTTTTTGAAGAAAACAGTCAGCAAAAGCAGACTTGAAAGACTGTCTTTCTATCTGATGGGGTAGCTCTTATTTGTACCCAAGTAACAGCAAATGTTTTTATTCCATCAAGGTTTTATCCTTGGGGCATCACAGGTGGTTTTCCTCTGCCCCATCCCTGTCTGCTTCACCCAGCAATTTGTCTCCCCAGTCCACCAAACCCATAATCCCTCACAGATTGCCCCTGTGGTAGAGCTGGGAAGGAACAGCCATCCTCCCCCACCCGGAGACCCAGTGTCCAGATTTGTGGGTCGGCGGACTGGCAGCAGCGCAGAGTGAGGACAGGCAGACAGGACTTCATGGAGCCTGTGACTGCCATTTTTCCCATTTCTCCCCTTACATCCTGGGTCTCAGCAACATGAACATACATGTGCATGGAGGTGCATATGTTCCAGAACAGGTGACCCCATCCACCCAGCCAGCTAGTGCCAGCCCTCCCCATTTGCCCGACACTACCACTGAGCCTCCACCAGTGGCATCCAGGAGCAGGGAAGGGCTTATCTCCCAATCAGAGAGAGAAGAGCTGAGAACTGCCCATTGGCTGCTCAGTCCTCTCTCATGCCTCCCACCCTGACTGACCACTCAGCGGCCCAAGCCATTCCCAAACCAAGGGTCACCAGCATGGGAGAGGTAAGTCACTTGAAGAGCCCCAGTCCTCTATACCACGGGCTGGCTGTAATGGTAAGTTAGCTTGATGAAAACAAGTTGTTGGATGTGTTCAGGGTCTAGTGTTGAATGATGAGGCTCAACAACATCACCAGCTGTTCTAAACATCCTCTCAGATGGTACACTCATAGGGGGCAACTGATGTATCTCACAGCCAGTTGAACCAAATGAGGGCCACATGCATCTTCTGCACCCAGTCCTAATGTAGCAACCTGAAATGGCTCAAGAGACTCTGCAAAATAGCCATTCAAGATATTTTCTGCAGAAAAAGATTGTGACTATGTCTTCTTCTCTTGTTCTTGATGTAAAGATGCACTGAGCAGTGCCCACTCACTCTCTTCAATGCTGCTGTCTGCAATAGGTATTTCTTCCCCATCTCCACCACTGGAACCACACCTGCCAGATGGAATTCCATCTCTATTATGACCTTCTTCACCAGCTGCCGGTGTTTCCATCAGCCCCCACATGCAACCAGTCAGCTCATCACACACAGCTCTTGTTGAAATTGAATCACTCATGCTATCCATAGGCATGTGAAGGATCTAACATTTGAACTGGGGATCCAGCATGGCTATCAACATATGGCTGCAACTATCCAGCCCTTTCACAAACCTTGCATCTGGTTCAACTTGCAGGTGCTCAGGGAGCATAGCTCCTCTTGAATCTCCCTGTTTTCCTCTACATATCTCACCATGGATGTTTTCAGTATAGGCACTGCTAGTATCGCCTTACTCAGACTGGTAGTGGTTGCACTTACATCATGGGTGCTCCAATTAAACGGCCAAAGTACTCTCACTGTGGCATCAACCAGTGACCAACCATGGTGTCCTTGACTCCTTAATGCTGCACTCCATTGATATGCCATGAAATGCATACTTCTGTTCTAGCAGTCTAGACAGCATCGGGTATGACGGATACCATCAGGTACTCACATCTTGTCAAGAAATGTTGAGACAGACCAAGGTTTTGTTATACTTCTCTTAGTTAGTCACCTTGCAGAGTGATGAAAATGATCACAGATAGAGCATGCTGTGGAGACAGTCTTGCTAGCTCTAGAACTGTGAAGTAGCACAGATGTGACTACTATATACAAGATGTGGGCAAAGCAACTAATGCTGATAAAATTCCTGTCAGCAACTGCTTTCACCATATTGTCTTCATAATTTGTGACCGAAAAACAATACGAGATTGATACCAACTGACCACGATTGCAGCATGTCTTGAATGAATGCCAAGATGTTCAGTGATGTGTGGTCTTTCTCTGTTAGTCCAACATTTAGAAGGGCATACCTGGAGTGACTGCCAGATTGTGGAGGGTTGAAGGAGAGCCAGTGATGCAAGGAGAGAAGGAGAAATCCTGAACAGGAGACCTAGGCTTTGCTCTCTCCAGTGTGTGGTCAAGGAAAGATATGCATCCATGAAGTTGATAGTGCTCCAAATTTCAGACGTGCAGTGGAAAAAGTCCACCCCAGCCTCTGAGAGTACCAAAAGTGTGAAGATGTGGAATATGATGGGAGCTAGTACCATGGCTGCAAGTGGTGCAGAAGTCTCTGAAACCCAATGACTTCCACAGGTGAAAAGGGTTGTAGATCTGACAGCTTAATTTCACCTATGTGCTGTGTGATGTGCTGAACTGTTGGATGGGATGACTTGTACTTAGTTCTGGCCTTCTTCTATTGGCACTGACCTTGGTACTGACCATGGATGGGACTAATGTTCCACAATTGCCTGATGGGTGCATATAGCAGGAAACTGGTGCCTGGCAGTACTGTAGATGCATGGAGGACCATCTGTTGTTGAGGGAAATGAGTGTTAGCAGCAGCTGCAGTGGCATTTTCTGCACAGGCAGAATGGTCTGTGGTCCTACCAGTGCCACCAGCACCACTGCTTGCATCATCACCACGACACTGGTCTGATGGAAAAACCTGGGGTGCTTAACATTTGAGGTGGTTTATTAAGGAGGTGGTTGTTAATTATGGGGACTCCCCTGCTGGTAATCATGCACATTGCCTTCTGTTATCTACTTTTGGTAACATGAAATGCAGCCTACCATACTCACTCAAGTGGCTAGTGTCAACAGTACCACCACCACTATTTCTTGTCACCAGTACCACCACCACCACCTCTCTTTATCCCCAATTAACCCTTCTTGTTTGGACCTACATCTGCTGGTCGTCCCTGGCACAACTGCTGCCCTGCACTTGCTCAACCTGGCAATTCAGGTTGGGATAGAGCCTGTCGAACAAAGTGCTGAAGGGTAGCTGATGAGATTTTCTTAATGGTGAGAGTCATATCCTTCTTTTGCCTGACACTGCGACCTTGAGAAGTTTCATTTTTTTTGCCATCCGACATCCTTGTTTTATGGCTTTCAAGGTACTCCTATACTCTTTCTCCTCATCATCAAGGCTGCTTAGGTTTGCCTCCACAAATAATGTATCAGTGGGCAATTAATCTCCTGGTGGAAGGTACTACACTGGATGAGTGTGCCACCTCTTCATCTGCACTGACAGGTTCTACAGTACTAGAGACATAGAAACATAGAAACATAAAAGTTGACAGCAGATACGGACCACAAGCCTATCCAGTCTGCCCATTTCTTTTTCTAACTTATGAATGTGCCATCGGCCTTTGCTCTGTCAATGGTCTATCTATTCATACTCATCTGTATTGTTCCCTTATGCCTATCCCACGCCTGTTTGAAGCCCTACACTGTATTCATATCCACCACTTCCTAAGGTAGGCCATTCCATGCATCCACCACGCTTTGTGAAACAGAACTTCCTCACATTACCCCTTAATCGGCCTCCTCTTATCCTATGCTGTGTCTTCTTGTCCTGCTATTTTTCTTATATTGAAACATGTTAGACTCTTTCACCTTGTTAATGCTCTTAAGGTGTCTGAATGTTTCAATCACTACCTCTCTTCCTCTTTTGCTCTAGGGTATACATATCGAGTTCCGTTAATCTGTCCTCGTATGTTTTCTGATGCAGTCTCTGCACCATTTTGGTTGCCTTTCTGGACTGCCTCAAGTTGGTTAATGTCCTTGTGAAGGTGTAGCCTCCAGTAGTGCATGAAATACTCCAGATGAGGCTCAACTAGTGTCTTGTAAAGAGGGATTATTACTCCTCTTATGACTTGTTATACTCCTACTACTACACCCTAACATCCCCTAGCCTTACCTACTGCTTTAGAGGTTTGCTTGGATGATTTTAGGTCATCGGTGATGATGATGCCCAAGTCTCTTTCTTCCCTTGTGACTGCCAGCAACTCCCTCCACCCTATAGATGGCTTCAGGTTTCTCTTCCCTATGTGCATGATCTTGCACTTCTTTAGTAAACCCAAGTTGCTACTCTTCTGACCATTTTGCCAGTTTATACAGATTCTTTCTCATTCTGCCCACCCATCTGGATCATCTACTCTGTTGCAGATCATGGTGTCATCTGCAAACAGGCCAAGAAACAAGAGGTGTCACAGTGGGGTGGACTCAGTACTGAAAATAGTTGTGCAACTGGCTGTGACCACAGTGGTAGTAGTAGCCAGTGTCACCATAGCAGTAATGGTAGTTGCCATGATAATAGTGGCAGGTGTGATTTCAGTCACAGTGGCAGATGTAGATGGCAGGGCCATTGTTGTAGCTGACGTTGAAGTGCTAGTAGTCACTGTGGATGGGTGGTGGATCAGAGCAGTGGTGGTTATTAAGTAGGGCTGTACAAACCTCCAATAGTTCTACCTCAGGAACTTTCTGAGTAGAACCCAAAGTTCTACTAGGTACAACTGTTCTACCAGGTAAAACCTAGTTCTACCAGCTATAACCAAGTTCTACCAAGTAAAATATATTCTACAAAGTAAAGCCAGGTTCTACTGGATATAATAAGGTTCTACAACACATAAACAAATTTTAACAGGTTCTACTTAATTAAGAAATCCACAGAAGTATTTTTTTTGTATGTTTAGGAAAGTACATTTACACGTAGTACTAAGAATCATATGAATAGTATATTTTGCAAAGTTTTTGCATAGGATTCTGTCTCAGTGCATCAAAAGTTTACAAAACTTACCATTCTTAGAATCTTAGTACTATATGTACTTTCCCAAAATACGTGGATGTTTTTACTTAAATAGAACCAGGAGAACTTGATTAAGCAGAACTTCCTGTGTTTTCACTACGAAGACTACTTAACTTGACACAGCCAGCACTGCTGTACTGATCTGTTTGGTAATAAATCTCCTGAATTTTCACCTCAAAGGTGCAGCTACCATTTGCTATAATTTTTTTTTAAATAGGAACATTTATAAAATCCATTATGGAAAGATAGGAAGCATGTAGAAGCCTCAGCTATCACCACAGATTTTAGTACCACCAGAAATTAATTTGGTTGGAAACAATGTGGAAACAAAGGTTGTACTTCCATATATTTTGGACTGTCCTAAGTTACAAAAGTATTGGATGGAAGTACATGGGACAATGCAAATGTTCTGGTAAAGCTATTCCTTATGGCTTTCCTAGTTAAATTTTTGGTGATTGCCAATGCCGATTAGACATAATCACCTCAAGAATCTATTTCAACTATTATTTGCAATTGCCATTAAATGCATTACTTTGTTGTGGTTGCATGTGGCTACTCCACAGGCTTCCTCATGAGCTGAAAAAGTTGGTTAGCTTCAGAATATGGAATGAATCACAGCTGATCAACACTTCCAAAGAGTGTTATTTAGCCCTATCTGGCATCCCTGGGACTCATACATATGGAAAGCTCAGGATTAATTCACCATGAAACTTACTCAACACTGTTAGAAATCTTTAATAACTGTATATCTGTGGTCTCTTCTGTTCATCTACTATGATATATGTAACTTATCCCTGCCTCACACAGAAACACCTCAGTCCCTGTTGAAGTGTGGGAGGGATGTTCAGGAGAAGACTCAAGCACACAGGAATATGGTTAAAGGTACCAAATGGGATGTCAATTTATTAGGTGTCTATTTACAATAATGTATATTATAATATTGTCAAGATGTTAAAGTTCTGAAAAAATAAAGCTTTGATCAATCTTGGCGAATTCTTTCTCTTATCTCTGCAGTGGGACCTTAGGAGTTGGTACCACTCACTAGTCAATTAGACCATACACCAAATATTTCAGGTAAGACAGCCCTTTTCACTGTGCATTTCTGGGGAGTGGAGAGGGGAGCATGACCGGCAAGACTATCAGCCCTTTCTACCAGAGTCCTAACTATCACCACCTTCCCAACTTTATCCATCACACATGCCCCTTATATCAGTTGTCCCATCTGTCCTGCAGATGCAGAGAGCCAGCCGGTACTTAAAAAAATGAGCAGAACAGAGAGGAACACCAGCGGGGTTGTGTGTGTCACGAAAGAGAGAAGAGCGGGAGGACACGGTGGGCTGTGAGTGTCACAGAAGAGAGCAGAAAGGAAGGGACACTGATGGGTTGTGAGTGTCACAGAAAAGAGCAGAGCAGAAAGGGACACCGGTGGGGCTGTGAGTGTCACAGAAGAGAAAGAGAGCAGAGGGAGCCTAGGAGCGTGTGTACTACTGCTGGTAGGATAAGAATTACTTTTTGTATGGGCTGGGGCAAACCGAGTGAATCAAAGTTAGTATTTTTACAGAAAATGTTTGCGTTGCTCAGACAGGACACAGGGGTTCAAACATTTCAGGGTCAAGGTCAAACAGAGCTTACTATATATATATATATATATATATATATATATATATACACACATATGTGTGTGTATGTATATATATATATATATATATACACACATATGTGTGTGTATATGTATATATATATATATATATATGTGTGTGTGTGTAGATATATATATTTATAAAATGGGGTGAGGGATAAATGAGTGAGATAACGTGTTATTGTCACTGCAATGGAATAACCACTGTGATGACATCACCACTGTGAGAATATTTACAGATATACACATAGTGCCTACATCACTAGCAAATATTCTCACAGTGGTGATGTCCCCAGAGTGAGAATATCTTCACTGCAGCCTGCATTTAACAGCTTCACAGTTTCTCCTTCTCACTGAACCCTGCAACTAACTCAATTAGCATTGCAAAAGCAATCCCGTGTCCCATAGTCTTTCTGACACTCTAGCACATTACTATGCTGCTCTAATCTTTAAAAGAGCCTCCTTCATAAAGCAGTTTCTCTTTCTGAGTGTTGTCTGCAACAGTTTCTCTGTCTCACTGAAGCTTGCAACTTATTCAATTAACAGCTTCTGTTTCTCACTCCTAGCTGCAGGTAACTCAATTACCATTGCAAAACACATTCACCTGTTTCCCATAGTGTCTACACTCCCAGCCCATTCAGAAACACTTACACACTCAAACCACTACACAAACAGTGCTATCAGTATAGCCTAGAGGTTAGAGTAACAATCTGGGAACAAGTTTACTACATCTAGCAGACCAGACCAGGGTTTGATTTTTCACAATCTCCACTTGCATGCTGTGTGACTCTGAACAAGTCACTTAACTGCTCAGTGCTCCCACGTCACCCCTAAAAGCGTACCCAGTTATCAAACACTAAAATAAAAAAACAGAGTAAACAGGAAGAAAACACACAAAAAATGTTCCTAAAGGTCCTAGCCCCATTGTATAAATCACAGACATGATGTGCAGATCATGGGATATGGAAAATATTCTCACTCCTGCAGAGTGAGCTCTGTGTTCTCATGGAGTGCTAAAGGCATGAGTTAGAATGCCAGCTCACTCTGCAGGACTGAGAATATTTTCATATCCCACGATCTGCACATCATGTGTGTGATTTATACTACAGGGTGAGAGCTTTAGAACACTTTTCTGTTTTTGTGTGTTTCCTGCCAGTGTGTGTGTGTGTGTGTGTGTGTGTGTGTGTGTGTGTGTGAGTGTGTGTGTGTGTGTTCTGAATGGACTGGAAGGCACAAATACAGGTGAGTGTGTTTTGCAAAGCTAATTGAGTAAGTTGTAGGTTCAGTGAGAAAGAGAAACTGCTGCAAGTAGCACTAAGAAAGAGAAACTGCTTTGTAAAAGAGTTTTATTTAGAATTCAGGTGGATTTGAAGCTGAGATCAGCACAGTAATGAGCTAGGAGTGTTAGGCCCTGTCCACCACACCGCTCGGGCCCAGTAGCGGATGTAGACCATTACAGCCGGAAGCGGTGCAGTGTGTCACACCGTGGTGGTGTCCGTACAGGGAGCGGCACCACTGGTCACACATCGGGGAGCAGGCGGCTGTTGCTGTGATACCCGTCCACACTGCAGCTCGTGCTGCCCGTTGCCCTGCAGGGAACCGTTACCGCCCGTCCACACTACCGCTCGGTAACGCTACTAGGTGGGACGGTTTCATCATCACTGTTGAAACCACCTCATATGTGGTTTCAACAATGGTTACCAGAAACTTCCTGTAACGTTACAGGTGTAAACGCAAACAGTTGCGGTAACGGTTTGGGCACTCTGTACATTACAGAGGCATAGTGTGGACAGGGCCTTAGAAACACAATGGGACATAGGTGAGAGTGTTTTGCAAAGCTAATTGAGTAAGCTGCTGCTTCAGTGAGAAAGAAACTGTTTTCTGAAGCAGTTTCATTTAGAATGCAAGCTGCTGTGAAGATATTCTCGCTCTGGTGACATCATCAGAGTGTGGATAAATGCGATATCCTCACTCTGCTGATGTCATCATGATTGAGCCTCACTTTAGTGGAAATAACACAGGATATCCTACTAAGAAAGCTGTCACCCCATGGTGTGTATATATCTATTAGATATATATATATATATATATATATATATATCTAGATAGATAGATAGATAGATAGATATATACACTGTATGTATTAGGCTTCCTTTTTAGCAAAAACAAAGGGGAGTTTGTGTATATAATAAATTAATTAATATTTTCTAGTATTGGTTAGCACAGTTTCTAAGTTTATATATTTATTGTGACTGCTTTTATTTATTCCTAGGCAGCCACTCATACTGCAACACGTTACCGGGAGTGTGAGAGACCATGCCTTTTTCCCCAGAGCATTTGAGATGCTCTCTCCTTGCTACACTCCAGTGTTACACAGCAGCTTGATGATATGGAATTAACAGCATTTCATTAAAAAATGGTTCTAAAGCTGCCTTCACTTTTTTCAGGTACAAAATGAAGGAACAAGTTAGGTCTCACAGAGCAGCGGCTCTCTGATACACTAAATTTTGGGAGACAGGCTGCTGTGTGAGTTCCAAGAGAGTTCAAAGCACACGCACAATAAAAAGTAAAGAAAGGGAAAGTTTTAGTGCAATTTTTGACGGTCTGGGATGTTTTCCTTACTGTCCTCAACAACAGTGTTTTCTTTTAGGCTATCAAAAAGTATAACCAAAAGAAGAAACAAATTAAAAAAAAACACAGCAGTCTACTGATTTGCTATATGTAGTTCTGACTCTGAATGCTAAGGTAGACATGGTGAAGGGAAAAAGGCAAAGACTAGCTCCTCGGTGCATTTATTTTAATTTTACAAACATTTAGAGCTGGTATATTGAAATATAGTTTTGTTCACTATGCACTCACTGCATGCCTCTTTCGCATACAGCACTGAAGGTACCTGGTAGCATCCCACATTGCATGGCCTGCTGAACTAATGGTAAGCTGGTGTTGCTGCCTAGGATGCCAATTCCTCTTATTATGAGGAGTGACACTGGGTGTAACATCTCTCACTCTCTTGAAGATCTGATGACACTAGTGCTGTGCCACATGACTTATCGCCAGGAAGGCAGCCTTAGGAGCATGCGCTGCTGCTGATAGGATTACTTTTCTTTAACAGGTTAGGGCAAACCAAGTGAACTAAAGTTTGCATTGTCACAGAAAATGTTTGCGCTGCTTGGACAGATGTGAACAGAGGGGTTTGAGCATTTCAGAGCCAAAGTCAAACCGAACTTGCAGCCCTATTATTAAGGAGGGTGTCCTTGTCCTGGTGGTACTGGTGGCAGTGGTAAGGGATGAGAAGGAACATTCACATTGGTAGTATCAGTGGCAGTTAATGACAATGTCTTCCTAGCGGCACTGTTAGTAGTTTGAATGGTACTTCACTTTCTTCCCTTGGTGTCAGCCGACACCATAGTGATGTTGGTGGAACCTGCCGGCTTTGATGGGGTAAAACATAATTTGGTGTGGTAAATGCGCTCTTCACTCTCACCCCTTCAGTTGTTTGCTTCTCTACACCTACTACACTTGTAATGAAGTTGCTGGACCAATTACATTTTCTGGTACTATCAGGTTAAATTGAGCAGGAGAACACAGTAACTCTGTTCCCCACCTCTTAAAAATCTGTAAGACAGTTCCACCACCTCTGTCACTTTTCTCCTCTGACTACTGTAGAAGAGTTCCACCACTTAGAAATAACAGTTCCACCACCTCAAAATCTAGATAAAAGAGTTCCCCACTGAACATTTCCAGTTTAAGCACGGGTACTATGTCTTCTGTCTGCCATTGCTCTAGTCCTCACAGGAAGATGTATTAAATTTAAATTATATTATTCTAAAAAACAGTCACTTGTTTACTATTTCACAAAATACAGTAAGAACTATTGGTATTACCTTTAGGAATGAAGCCCATAATGTAAGAGGTAAATTCTCAGTAAAAAAAATCTTTTAAATTGTCTTCTTGGGACACAGCCACAAGCTCAGAAAAATTTCTTGAGTGCACAGCCATACATGCACGCAGAACAGAAAAGCAGCAAACTGAAGTTGTGGGAGTCAGCTGACTAGTCCCACCCTCCCAGCTATGGTGCACTCGGAGTTGCTTATAGCTATAGAGGACCCAGGCCTGGGTTCCTCACAAGATTTCTGATATTAAATTTAAATTATATTATTATGAAATATAGTCTCTCACTCAAAGCAGCAATGCTTAGCTGACAAATCTTATTCACTAGAGTCAAGCCACACTAAATTATCAGAATTTGTTTTAATTTTTCTTAGGCTCGATGTCAAGCCATGAACAACAATAGAAAAATGGTCCGTAACAGCTGATTGCACTTCAGTTAGACTACTTTTATTGTTCATTGTTTCAGACAACAATTTAGTTGCAAAAACCTTTAATTACTTATCAAAATACCCCACTACAAAGCTTCCTTACCCCAAAGAGCCACGACGCCTCAAGAATAATTTTGGGAAAACAGTATTTTTGGACAAAAGCAGCTTATATTTCTCATTAGTTTGGTTATTCTTATCCACATTATTTATTGCTGAGGACATACGATGAAAACAGGATAGCTGTTCCTTGAGGGTTTGTCACTTCCTATTGCTTCTTCCCAACCTGACGTCATAATACCTTGCTTGTGACATCACAATTATTCCATGGCAACAGACTGTGATGTCATAACAGAGCATTATGCTTTCTAGTAGAGAGTAATATAGAGGCAGATGAACTCTGAGGGATAAAGATCTTGTTTTTGTGGGAATTTCTTCAATAATAAATAATGGGGTGGAGGAATTTATAGAATATATATCAAATAGAAGATGTATTGTGTCCAACTAATATGTTTTCCAACATTTTCCTATGGTGCCAGCTGCTCTTTAAGCTGCTTAGTGTTCAAAACACTACACTGCAGCTTTAAATCTGGTTTTGTTTTAGTACACACACAATGTGAGTGTGTGTGTGTGTGTGTGTGTGTGCGTGTGTGTGTGTGTGTGTTTATTGGGGCTATGCCTGCCTGTCTCTCTCAGCAAACACTAACCAGTCCTTCTATTTTCCCTTTCTTAACCTAGTTTTCATGCAACAGTGTAAAAATTAAACCTATCTAACTTGTGATTTAGTGAGGGAACAAAACTGTCAAGTTTTCAGATTTTGTCCAATTTCAACAAGTGAATGGAAGTAGGTTCTTTTCAACAGCAGCAGCTCAGTCATCTGTCTCAACTGCCTAAAGCTTCTGCAAGTGCTGGATCACATGACCTGCCTTCACTGAGTTCCCAAAGTGTCCTATGACTGGACAGTAAGTCTTGGGATATCCTGAACTACTGCGAATAGCAAAACCCTGAATAGCCCCAATCAGTGCTAATTATTTGTTTTTCTTCCTGAGTAATGAACAAGTTATTATTCATGAAATTCTGTAAACGTAAACAATAATGCATTATGGGATGTGGTTGTCTGATAAACACATGTCTAGGGATGCAGTGAGACATGAGGCCACAGGCCAAGTGCCTCACTGCTGCTAGAAATGGGTTTTCAGAGCATAACCTACACCTTGGAGTGTGTTATTCTGCTTATAAAATGGACACAGGTTTAGAAATGATGACACAATTTTGTTATGTTTTGCAATTAAATTATGCATTTTTTTATTTATTCCAGAAAAATAGTTCCAACTTGGAAATGAACTTGGATGTGGGAAAACAATGAAATGGAGTGGTACCACCAGAAGAACAAACTGTGGCAACTGTTGCAACTTTTACTTCTTGTCTGGTGTCAAACTTTCATGCTTCTTGACAGGTGTGAAGAAATCGTTTTATTTTTTTCCTGCATTGAAATTGATGAAGCTGACTAATTCTCCAGCAAATAAACAGTTGGATAAGTTACATAGTTTCATGAATGTGGATGATTCATCAGGTTCATCAGTTAAGTCAGGCTGCGCAGGTGAGGAGAGGGGTGCCAGACTGCATGGCAAAATCTCACTCCAGATGTGATGATCAGTTGTTGAAGTAGAGTAGAAATTTTCAGACAGGATTCACATTTATGTCCTGTTGCAGTCATAACCGCATGGCTTTCTAGACCTGCTTGTATTAGGAGTTGGACTACAGTGGAGCACAGTGAGAGGTTTGTTTATCTTTTGTTAGTGAAGCCTCTTTGCTTAATTGGGCATCGTGTTTGATAAATCATTTATGCTGGTAGGCTCTTTACTGTACCATGCTGGAATAGTGTCCAGATATTCCTGAGGCATTTTTAAGTGCCATGACTGTATAAGCCAGAGAGATTGCATCAGGAGTTTAGATATCTACTTTTCAAAGTATTTTAACCAGGCTCATTGGGTTTCCAAACAGTTCATACATACAGACCCTGTTTTTAGCTTTGTTTGTTTCTGAGTTACTATTGTTCTGATTTTTTTGTCCTTATTCAAATGCAGTGTCGCAAACTTTCTGCTTGTTTTGTCAGTTTTATGTAGAAAGAGTCAGGCTTTAGGTCCCTGAGGCCTTCTGTACCACGCTGGATGAAGTTGAGCTGCATGCCTTCCCATACACTCCTTACAAGACCTGGCATGGTCAGAGGTGAGATAGCAGGGGAGAAGCAGTGAGCGTGGTTGGTGAGAGGAGATGCCTTTGTGCTATTTTCTGTATTATTTCAGGAGTGCTTTGAAAACTTATAAATGTCAGGTCTGTAACTAGATTTACTTTTTGAGCTATGGTGGGGAATTGAGGTATCTGTTCGAGGCCGCTTGTAGCACGGTGTAGCTTGAAACTGAGTAATGCTGCAAGTTGGCTGTGCAGACTTTGGCATAAAACTCCCATAATGGGGAGTTTAGGACATCAAGATCTACATTTTTAAATCAATGTTCAGACCCTCATGAGTGCGTTAGTTCATGAACATGGACAGTGCCCAGGCAGTTGTTTTGCACGTGTTGTTTTCCTTCTTAGACTGCTCAGTGCTATCCTGACCATCTCACGTGACAGAGACATAAAGGCTACTCACTATGACCATTTCTTTTTCTCAGGAAGATTTAAATTCAGCTTGAATGGTGGGAGACATGGCTCTTCTTCTTGAGGCATTTCCTGAACCATGGATCACTGAAAGGTTAAAGTTTACAGTACAGTATTCAGACATTTCTTGAGGTTTTTGAATTCGTTCCAGGCAGGGAAGAAAAAGGTGGAGGAATGGAAAGAGTGAAGGAGGTGGCAGCTTGGGTGATACAAGGATATTTTGGGTAATGGGTTTGTGGGTGCAGGTACTCATTTTTGCTGTGCTATAAACTTAAAATGAACATAGCTGACAAGGTCTCTCAGCCAATCAAATTCATGGACTGTCTCTACCTATTTTATATTTGTTACTCACACAACCCTACTGAGGTATAGATTATTGACCTTATACAACTCCGCATTATGATGTAGTGTCAGCTGTGCCCATTCACTGATGTCAACATACTTCACTGGCACCCCAAGAACCATGTGAGCTGGCAGAGCAGGGGACATCCACAATATCTAGATGGGCTTTCCCTTCCTTACAGCAAATGTCTCTGGTCCCCGTCAAATCAAAATCCTGTCAGACTATATGACAGTCCTAGAGTAGTTTAGGCAGAATTTTCTGCTCTTCCATTGGTAACTCTTCTGAAAACTCCACTCTGCTTTGGGCCACTCTGCTGTAGACTGCTCTAGGAAGGGTCACTTGTAACAGGTGGAATTGTATAAAGAGGGCCCCACCTCCTCCCAATCAGCTTTTATTTTTATTTATTGAAAATGTCGGAGAATAACTTTGAGCACAAGTGCTCTTTTACAAAGATTCCATGTTAATAATATAGATAACAAGGTAACATAACAAATACATTATGTGAGTCTGAATGGAATGTAGCCAAACAAGTACAATACAGTGAAATAAGTGTAAATAGGCTAAACTGTAAGAAACAAAAACAAGGCGCTGCATCAACATGTGGTCTAAAAGCAGAACAAAATGGTTATATTAAATGCACGCTGAAAATAGAAAATAGAGTTAAAATCTACGTTTTGACCTTAGGTCTTCTTCAGGAAATATCTAAAAGAGAAAAAAAAAACGTTAGTGTAGAGGGAGGTAAAATATATATATGTACATATATATATATATATATATATATATATGTGGGGAAAGAAGAAAGGGATATAAATAGGCTAGATCACTTGCATGCAATTTTACAATAAGGCAGGTAAACAGAAACAGTGTAAAACAAGCATAGTAACAGTATTAGTACATGGTCACAGAGCCAGAGTCTGACACAGTTCAATGTGTCTGTCCTCTTCTGGAGTATCCCAAAATACTGCTGCTAAATGCTGGCTGGGGATATAAGTTCAGAAGTCCAGCTGGAGGGCCCTTATGGATAAAGGTGACACCACGGCATTCTTAGGACCAGAGGACTGCAACCAAAGGTGAGCAGTTCTGTGGTCCTAAGGATACAAGAGGTGACACTCTTAGAACCCTAAGAGGATCTCCAAACAGACCTATAAAATCATTATACTGTTAACATTTAAAATAAAAAATTATTTTTTATTTAAAATGCTGACGGTGTGAGCGGTCAGCGAGAAGCCATTACAGTGGTTCAGTGCATGAGAGCTATAATAAGACCTCATGCGCAACTGAAGGAAGTGATGTCATGGCCAGGGATGCTCGTGATCTATTATATAGACCAGAATAAAATGTAGGCTTACCCCAACATAGCAGAGATTCTATTAGCTGGTATAGACAGACAGACAGACAGGTAGATGGTAACACGCTGGATTCAGCAGCAGCAGCAGCAGCAGAAATGATTTCACAACTGGGGAACCAAAGACCTTTCAAAGCAGAAAACCCTGCCCCTCCATAACAGCTGTCCTTCTCAGGATGTCATGAAACACTGCTACCGAATGCTGGCTTGATAAATAGGCAAGCAATAATACCCAACAGGGTGGGTGGTATTGGGCAATACCGGACGGCCCAGGGGCATAATGAGGCCTAACGCACAGGTGGAGGGCCTTATAGCCCTCTGAACATCCAGTATTGCCCATACCACCCACCCTGGAGGGTATTATTATGCTTAGAAAATGGGTATCTGCATCAGGTTTAATTAAATATTTAAATAACTGAGGAAATGAGTTTAAAATTAATGGAAAACTGGAAGAAAACTGTTGTCGGTAAAGTTGTCCTCTGTTTGTTTTTTTTGTGCAGTTGTTTCTTGTGTTGCTCCCTCCCGAGATCCATTCTTATGAATTTAACCTCCCCGTGACTGCTGCTGCCATCTATTTGCAGTCTAGCTATCACCAAACCTGAGGAGCCAGCTTGTGACTGAAAGATTTTTTTATTTACTGCTGAGCATCCTGAATGTGGAGCAGCTTGGTCAGATACTCCAGGAGCATGTGACGAGATGGAAGTGAGTTTGAACTGACGGCAACAGTAGTTGCAGAAAACAAAGGATTTTTTTCCTTGAGTTTTGGTTTAATACATTTGTTCCCATATATGGTCATAGTAGTACCTTCATGCCTGAAACACCGAGTCCCATATTGATGCTGGCATTGGTCCTCTCCCCCACCGCTTGTTGAATCTGTCTGATGATCCCTCCCACCCCACCCCGCGATCACCGAAAACACAGGAGAATGAACACTTTCAGCAGAAAAGTGGGAGAGAAGTAAGGAGGTAAATCATAAACCACACCATGGCTTAAGTGAATGGAAAGGGGCTACATTTCAAATATTATTTAAAAGCCTGCAGGAATGCAGGCAACAAAGGGAGCTGTTCTGAGAGGAGAAATATGATGGGCGAGTAGTGCTACAAGTTCGGGAGCCGGCGGTGCTCTAAATCATTATTATTTTCAACATTTTAACACAGTAGCTTTCTAAAGGTTGTGTTTGCATATGAAAAGGGCAGCGTTTTGCCACTAAGCTTGTTTACGGCTCTAGACTTGGATCTGCATCGGGACGTGTGGTGGAAATGCAGTTCGTTACAGTGTCAAAAAAGGAAAGAAAATGTAATAAATGTGTTGCACTGTAATAGCAGACAGTTTGTGTGTGTTGATGTGTTTTATTTATTGAATGAAATGGAGAATGACTGAGATGGGGGCATGACCAGCTGAGAATTCTGCTGTTAAGCCAGAGAAAAATGGTGGCATTTTAAATTTAAAAGTTCCATTGGCACCCTGATATTGGTAATCAGGTAGGCTGGGACTGGCACTTTATATACCTGGACTCTGTTGTCTGATATATGCCCACCTTTCTAGGGCTATCAGCCAATCAGAGCCCGGCAATTTCTTAGCCCATTTTCTAAACAAAACTAAAACAGTCTTAGCCCAGCATAGTCCTTTGTTAGTGTAGACAGGCAGGCAGATGGCAACAAGTTAGATTCCACAGCAGCAGTGGTGGAGAGCAACTGCCCATCTGATGATCCACTGTCTTGTGATATGAGTGCTACTTTTTCCTAATATCCAGCCCCATACTGTCTCTGCATCCTCCTTATTACTGTCATTGGGGAACAACTGCCATAGATGTGTTTAGAAGACAGTAGAAATGCCACTGTTCCACAGACACACACACCTGGGAGTGCCTTCTTGTGATTATAAAATGGGTCCATTGCAATCAATACATAAAACATTTTAGTAAAATAAATGTTTATTAAAATTAATAAAAAGTAAGGAAAATGGAAACAAAAGTTGCAAAACAAAAGTGGTACTATAGTGTGGCTTGGCCAGTAGTAGTGCATCCTGGCTGTACTTGTTTTAAATATTTGTGTTTGTATATTGTTAGTGTGTGATCTAGATTTGTAAAGGACAGTCCAGAAATAAGTCTTGTATCACACAGAATCTATCCTTTACATTGACTAAAATATTAATTTTAATACATCAATCAATCAATAAATTAAATAAACACTGCATGAAGGCAGCAAGTTTGGGCAACAGTGTAAGCAGAGTAAGGGCAGAGGCTTCAGACAGGATGTTAGCCATGATGGTATACTAGGCAGTTTTCTGGTAACCTCACTGGTATATTTAATTACTGTATGAGGTACTCTGTACATCCGGTGAAGAGCTGCACTCAGCAGCAGTTTGAAGAGATTGGGTGAACCAAGGTCTGTGGGAGCCCTGTTGGGAAATGTTTTAAGAGTAAGATGTGAGAAGCCACATTTGGCTACAATTTGAAGAGTTGTGAGAAGCTGTGGTCAGTTTTAAAGGCCTGACTAGTCTTCATAAGAGGTGTTGCCTTCAGCAGCAAGTTGGTGAGCCCTGTCATGCCTTGTGAGAAGAGTCATGATCAGCAGTATCCATTGGAGACTACAGAAGGTATGACAGCCTGGTTCATCATGAGATTAAGTTGCAGTAGGGCAACAATTAGGGAGAGCAAAACAGAAGATGAATTACAGACATGGGGCCTTATATTCAGAAGTGGCAGGCTGCATCAGCAAGTGCTTGTGCCAGCAACTCAGCTGCACCTGCACAAAATAATAGTATATTCAGAAGTTGCATCGTAATATGTGATCGCACGGTAGCTGAATATCCCAACATGCGCAGTCATGCAGTGGAGATGTTCGTGTGTCAGGTGCCCAGAGCCCAGTGCAGAGCATATGAAAGTGTGCAATGCAAAGCCACTTGCACAGCATGCAGATTTACAATATTCAGCCAGAATATGCAAATTGTCTTATTGCACAGTTATCACCCAAACAGCATATTTGCATCTCATTACTGGAATGTATTCAGGCTATTTGATACCACTGGCATGCACTTTTCCAGAGTTACAGGGCAGCACCACCACCCCACAAAGTTGATCAAGAGGTACTGCAGCATAGCAGGCAAAGTGAGAATGCATGTTTGTTTGTGGGTGGACTGCATTGGACTGAGTACAATGCTACGATAACCCCCAACCCCTTAGCACCCAAATGTGTGCCAAGGTGTGTAACAACTGGTCAGAATCTGTAACACAGCAGCAAACATGACAGTGCAAGCTCAGTTGACCATGAAAATAAGTGCACCAATGTTGTTACTTTGGGCTGATACCTAGCATCTCACGTTATCATACAGTTAAGCAACAGGGTGTGTCATGCTGGGATAATGTCACACCTCAGGTAGTTGGGCATGAGGCCACGGCAGCCAACACCTGAAAAGTGACATTATCCAACAACACACACACACACACACACACCCTGGAAGGCATTGTTGCTTTTATACAATGGCGCTTATTTATTAATATTGTGGGGAAAAATGAGCACATGTGCATGGCTAAAACATTTCATAGTTAGGCAGAGAACAAGTGTCATATCTCCTTTATACTGTGGGAACATCTCTTATAGTATTAGTTTAACAGTTTTATTATTTTTTATTTTTTTTTGCGGTTATCTTTTTCCCGGAGTCCTCTGCACCCCATCTGACGTTCCCCGGCACCTGGCACTGGGTATAAGACACCTCCCCAGACCCCACGACTTACTCTTCGTGGCAGGGAGTGGGGAGCAACTCACCCACCGGACCGATTAAGTGTTCGGGAGGTGCCTTCCAGGCCATCGTGGAGGGGACCATCGCTATCCTTGCAGGGGACTCCCATTTTTCCATTTTCCTTCCTTGAGGTCACAGCATGAAAAGGCACCAGCAGCAGTGGCATGCATGCTCCAGTGCACATCCCAGAATCATAGGAATTATAGGAAAATGACAAGTCATAAGCCTTGAGGCCATGGTGACTTGACCTTAATACCCAGACCTACTCGAACCCCAATCTTCCTTGAGCCTTCATGTGTGTATCTAACAGGCTCTTAAACTGGTCCATGCTTTTACTTAGCAAGATTTCTGTTGAAACCTTGGTCCATTCTGATACCACTTTCTGGTTGAACCACTGCCGCTTATTGTTTCCTTAAATGTCTTGCCTCTAAGTTTCAAATGGTGTCCTCTGATTGTTTTCTCTGACTCCTTTTGATAAGGATTGGTATAGATTTTAAAAGCTTTATACCCCAAGCAGAGATCCTTAACCTTCTGTATTTCAGTGAGAACATGTTCAGCTCACCCAGTCTCTCTTCATATATGCTACCCTGAAACCTCCCACCATCCGGGTGGCTCTCCTCTGCAATCCCCCCATCTTCCAATAGATGTTTTACTGTGGTACCCAGAACTGCACACAATACTCACATGAGGTCTGACCAGAGAACAGTACAGGGGCATTAGTACCTGACTGTCCAGGCTCTTTATGTTCCTACCTATACATCCCAACATGTTATTTCCCTTTAACACTCCCTGCAGTGCCTGTCGAACTTCAGGTTAATCGTGATAGTCACCCTCAAATCTCTGTGTTCTTCAGTTGCACTTAATTCAATGCCATTTAGATGGTATTTAGCTCTTATGTTTTCACTGCCGAAATGCATAATTTTGCACTCTGTATGTTGAAAATAAGCCTTTATTTGTGGCCCAGTTTGCTAAAGTGCTGATCTCTTGTTGAAACTGTATGGCTTCCACACTGGAACTGACTAATGCTCCCATCTTTACATTGTTAGCAAATTCACTGAGCCAAGCCATTTCACTGCAATTCATTGATGCTACAAAGACATTAAAGAGCAATGGGCCCAGGACTGGTCTTTATGCACCCTGCTCATAACCTCTGCCCAGTCTAAGAGATGTCCCTGCACTGTAACACATTGTCATCTATTACTCAACCATGATGCTCTCCATTTAACCAGTTTGGTATCTATTCCTACTTCAGTCAGCATAGCTAATAATTTCCTATGTGGCATTGAGTCGAATGCTTTTGAAAAATCCATATAAAGGACATCCACAGAAACCCCTCGATATAATGCCCTGCTCACAGGCTCAAAGTCAGTCAGTCCCGTAAGGCATGACCTGCCCTCCTGAATCCGTGCTGATGTATGTCAGTCTAATCTGTGTCTTTCAGCAACTCTATAATATGTTTCTTTATTATGCATTCTAGCATTTTACATAGGATGGGAGTAATACTAACTGGCCTATAGTTGCTTATCTGGCCTCTATCCCTTTCTTAAAAATGGGCATTACATGTGCCATCTTACAGTCTGCCACCACTTCCCCAAGATCCAGAGAGCTTTGAAAGATGTCTACCAAGGGTAGGGCTATTTGCTCTGCTAAGTTCTTTAATGATAAGCTCAAGCAGACGAAGATGACAGGTCAGAGATTGCAGCATTCCTAGAGGAGGACCTGCTCGGTAGGCAATAGGATGAAACTGAGGTCTCTATAAGGCTATCAGAGGGCAATAATCCTGAGAAAGACAAAGTTACTGTACCAGGTTATTGCCTCAGGTATGAATCAGCTGACCCAGCTCTTCTACGCTGTAGACAGACTGATTCATCCAGCCGTCTGTGATCTGGGGGTGGAGGTGTCTCAGGAAAAGGTTGACAGGGTTGGCACATTCTTCTTGGACACGGTGTCCTCTATTAGGTGGCTCTTCTTCCAGGTGGCCTGTCAATGGCTGGCAGTACCTGGTGGAGAGGCAGAAAGGCACTCTATGGGTTTGGGATAAGTTTCAGCCAGTTTGATGGAAGATGTTCTCCGTGTGATCTTGAATTTTGGTGGTGGGATGGCATGAAGCTTTGGGTCCAATTATCACTGGCATCATCCAGAGTTCTCTTTCAGAGAGGTCTTTTCCTGATGCCCTTAAAGAGACAGTGGTGAGACACCTTCTGAAGAAGCCATCTCTGAACCAGGAGGTGCTGGCAAATTACAGACCTATTTCAAACCTTCCTTTTTAGGAAGGTGATGACAGCACAGTTTTGGGCCCACCTGGGGAATTTCAACATCTAAGAGTCATTTTAGTCCAATTTCTGGCCTCACCACAGCACCGAGACTGCACTTGTTAAGGTGCTTAATGACCTGTTTCCGGTGAGAGATGGGGGAACAATTTATGCTTGGTCTCCTTGATCTCTCATCTGCATTTGACACCATGGTGGATCATGGGGTGCTGATAGAACACCTTGCCAAATGTAGGGGATGCAAAGGAGCAATGTTGCAGTTGTTTGAGTCCTTCCTTACTGGCAGATCACAGAAGGTTGTGATGGGTACTATTGCATTACAGCCAGCAGTGGTTAGCTGGGGGTTGAACAGAGGTAGTTCTGTACCCATATTATTTGTGGATTATGTTACCTTTGTGATGGGCAATTAGATGGTATGGTTTGAGTTTTCACTGCTATGTGAATGATACTGAACTGTATCTGTCTTTTACACTTGAAAAGAAAGTGGTCTTGGTGTTGGAGCAATGCCTTCAGGAGATCACAGTCTGGATGGCTTCTAGCTGGCTGATCTCTGATCTTGAACACAACCAAGACAGAGTTGTTTCTAGTGGAACTAGGTCCTCAAGTGATGGCAGCTAGGTGGACAGCTATCAGGGTACATTCCTGAATGGTGTTCCTCGCAGCTATTTATAGGGTGAAAAAATCTGGAAGTTATTGTGGACTTGGATTTGACACTTGAACATCATGTGTCTGCCTTGGTCTGCACTGGATTTTTCCAGTTAAGGAATATCTCCTGGATCAAGCCCTATCTTGAGCCTGAGGACCTGGTGACCCTGGTTCACACCTTCATGACTTTAAAATCTCTAGGCCTTTCTACTCGGCCCTCTTTAGAGTGTACTGGGCCTCCTGTGTTGGCTGGTCCCCTTTTTAGTACACTGGGCTAAAATTACCCCATTTGAATTCTCATTTGGACTTTGCTGCCTTTTTAAAACTCTTTTGGGCCTTACTGGCTGGGCCCTTTGAGGCTGTGGAGGCTCTAACTGAATTGCCCCTTTCGATACTGGGCCTGTATTGCCCTGCTCCGCCCCTCTCATGAATATTAAACAATTCCCTACTGAGCTTGTAGGCTACCACCCTCCCTTGGATGCGCTGCACCCGATGAATATTTAAATTATTTAAATGTAGCCCTTTCTGGCCCACCCTTCATGGCGCTTGGCTGTTTCACTTTGTGCCTAACACACAATTTTAAATAAATAAATTAACAGTTCTGTTTCTGTTGGTGGTGGTCAGCACTTTACAGGCGTGCTGCCACTGACTCACCACCCAGATCGGGATGCAGCGAACTGGATCAGGAGGTGGGAGGAGCTTCTTGGCAGAGGGAGGGTTTCAGGCAGCTCAACGGTCAATGGGGGACCTTGCAAGGTCCTGACTGCGGCACAAACAATGCAGCACTGCTACTGCTGCCTCTGGGGACCAAAACTTTACTTAAATAAATAAAATAATAAACGGGCACCAAGCCCTTCTCAAACAGGAACCGGGTGACTTTTTTCTTCTTCTGGTACTCGATGGCACCACACCGCACCACACAGCTTCAGGTGCAGTCTTCAGCAGCTGAGACTTGCAGACAAGCTCTCAGGGACAGCTTCAACCTACCAGGTAAGCCTTTTCTTGTCCCTCCACACTTTCTGCGCTCTCTCTCCTCAACAGCCACCAGGATCTCCTCTAACAACTTTTTATTTTTCAAAACCAACACTCTAGGTTCTAGTTTCTTGAATTAGAATGCAGTGCATGTGCAGCTCAGCACAGCATTCTGTCCTGGGCACATTGTTTACATTTGCCATGTGCTGGCTAGCAACCTGTTCTAGCATTATTTCTTGAGTCTGTGTTCTGGGCACCTTTGCGGGGGTATACTGGGAAACTGGGGACCTATGGCACTACTGGGGAAAATGGCTGGGGAATAGTGGGAACCCCAACTTTGGGGTATTACAGTAGCTCTTTGCCTGTCGAGCCCTTGTCTTACCAACTGAGAAGTTTGACCTCAGTGGAGGGTTTTTTTTCAGTCTAGATTTATCTCCTTCCGGCAGGTCTGGCAGGTGGCCCGGCCCTCCCTTGGAGGTCCTCAGTCTCAGTCCCCGAGTCCTGCTCCCGACCCACCCAGTAGGTCCCCATGGGTTGCCCCCCATGGTAGGGCTGAGGGTGAAAGGTGTTGACTTTTCCTCCCAAGAAGACCAACATCTAGACTCGGGGCCAGCGCATGAGCTATGGGGCCATCATGGAGGCTGCCAGCTCCAAGTTTCTACTTTTCACCTTTCCCTTGCCATGGCTGCCCAAGTGCATGTGGAGGCACACGATGCAGCAATCCACGGCACCCTTCCTATTCTAGCCATTCCTGTCTCACACTACCCTCTGGCCTCCACCCAGAGGAAGCCTCACAGCGGTCATGACTGAGTCCCATCCCAGGAGAGGAGAGCAGCTCAGCGGCCAATCAGTCAGTTTCGGCCTCCCCTGCCGACCCCTGCTGACCGATGCTCGTTCCTGAACCCAGGTTGCCGACGTGACATGAGGTGTGGCATCCAGCACCTCAACCCTCAGCGCCACCAGGCCATTGGATGGTTTTAAAAGGGATTGAAACCCCATTTATTTAGATTAACGTTGGATTTAAATGAGATGAATTAGCACATGCCTGGTGTTTTAGGTTAGTTATTAATGTATTCATTTATATTGTTATTTTCTATGCATTTAGTGCAAATGGCCTGAATACTGTGAAACACTCTGAGCCCTGTGGATGTGGTGCTTTATAAAACCAAATACTTACTTTACAGTCTCTCACTCCCTCCTTCTAGATACCCTCACTGCAGGCCTGTCTATCTTTGCCACCTGTTGGTTCAGAGCTTACCTGGTAGGTAGGACACAATCGGTCAGGATAGTTGATGCATTATCCCCTCTCCAAATTCACACTGGTGTGCCACAGGGCTTAGTGCTAGCCCATTACTATTCTTCATCTTCTTAAATTACCTCCAAACAGTCTGTTCATCTTCCTCCATACATATGTATGCTGATGACACTGTTCTCTTCATTTCTGGCCACTTCTCCTCTGATGAGCGACCAGACTACAGCTCGACTTCAACAAGGTACAGCACTGGCTTTGCTCCCATCAACTTTTCCTAAATGCCCAAAAACAGTCTCTATGACCTTTGGCACTAGGCAGAGACTCCAGGCTAATTCCTGCCCTCCTTCACACCTAGATGGGACTACTATCAAGGAAACATCCTCATTCAGGTACCTTGGGGTTTGGCTCAACCAACACCTCAATTTCTCTGGACACATGGACACCATCCTGAAAAAACTGCACCCCAAAATCAGCGCCATCTACAGGAAATGTAGCAACGTGCTTTTATGGCTTGGCGCCAACTCATCTAGAGAATGTTATTACCTATATTTGACTACTGTGACATGGTCTACAGTGCTGCTCCAAAGTCCTCCTTAGCCAAATTAGATACCCTTTTCAACTCCTTCTGTCGCTTCGCTTGGACTCACCTCCTCTCACCCACCACTGTGACCTCTACCACTCTCTGACCTTCCAATCTCTGGACAACAGACAACTCTCCCATTGCACTAAAATTATTGCTAAATTTTGGTTTGGCAAACTACCCTCTTACCTCTCCTCTGCCTCCACTTCACTCACTCATATCAATTGACCTCACACCTTGCCTGTCCCTCTCTGCTCTACAACAATAGGCCAATCTACTTTTTCATACCAGTTCCCAAAACTCTGGAATTCTCTATCTCCTCAAATTCATCACTCCTCATCAACTTCATCCTTATTATCTGCCATACTAAATTTCTTCTCTCCTACCTGCAACTGCCCCTAGCTATCCTCCTCGTTCTCCCCCACACTACCAAAGCTTCTCCTAACCATTCACTTTACATTCTGCCTCCTGTCAGCACTTAAATGCACTTAAGAAATGATCATCTGTGGAACTTGTTTGGTCCCCTGCTGCTTCTACAATCTGTGTATTACCTTACCCATTTTGTATAATGTATAATGTTGTGCTGTATATATCATGTAGTGTAACCATGTGCCCAACACCAGCATTGTTCTTGTGTATTAACCAACTCATTTTTTGTACTGCTGTACTATTTAAAACCTGAATTGTAATATAGGTAGCCAGCATTGGTTTGTACTTGTACTACCCTCTGTTCCCCTCCCCAGAATGCACCGGGAGATGAGTAATCACGATTGCTCAGTGTGCCTTCCTGGTGAAAATTTTCAATAAATAAATAAACTTTACCTTTTAGGAATATGTTACGCTTCCTGACATCTGCCCCTGCTATAAAATAACATTTTACCCTGCCTCTTAAATGACTTCTCTTTATGCTGTACTTTAGAACTCTATGTATAATAGGCTGCCTTTGACTTCCCTCCCTGAACTAACTGAGTCTCATGCCAGCAGAGAAAAGATTGTTACCCAGCATCCTCCACATCATTTTTAGATCCTAGTATATTGCTCTTGCAGGTGGAAAAGTTCTATCATTCTTAAATTAGTAAACTTAAAATGACATTTTGGCAGGACATGCCTAAACTAGTCACATCTGATACCCTTTCCTGTAGAATACCTATGTTTGTACAAGATGATGGCTTAATCCTGGTTATTACATACTTTGTTTATTAAGATTATTCCTAAAGAATGTGAAGCAGAGCCACATTCAGTTTCTTTGAGGCCTGAGGCAAATATTTTTATGTGTCTCCTCCTTTTCTTTTCTTGTTGCACAAAAGGTAGCCCTTCGATGAATCACTGGGTATTGTGCAGCTGCCTGACACTTTCAGCACAAATATTTTTAGCCAAGTGACAGCCAACTAATTAAATCCAGTAAGGGGCCTTCAGTGCTGAGGAACTTCTCCATTGTTAGGATAAAACACTGGTTGTCGTCTGCTGCCTCCACCTACAAAACATGCTGTCTGGAATAGTTTACTCCTTTGGGACTTGTTTTTACCTTCCGTAAATTAATTACCCTTTGAATTGTGACTGATGAATTTAGTCTTTATATACAGTATGCTCACAGTTTCAGTCACATTGAAGTAAAACTTTCAACAAAAAGGAGAGGCAGTATTTGTCTCCTAAAAGTGAAAACAAGAAAATTAACCTAGGAACATTGTACATAGGCACTAGGGTTGTCGGAACCCACTGAAGTTCTAACTTCCAGTTCTGGTTTACAACTTTTCAAATAATTGTAGGGTTCTAAATGTTGTTAGAATTCAAACTCTTTTAAAGACCAATGGTAAATATGGTTTTAACCTTTGGGATAGCTTTTAAATGTGTGTATTCAGTTAAAATGAACATGATTAACCAAGTCTGACTTTTTTTTTTTTTACTGATTATGTAGTTTTGAAAGATTTAACCTTGTTTCAGACTCACTTGTTTTTAGCTGAAATCAATCATTCTCAGAAGCTGGTGTCATGAGCTGTGACATCAAGTTCCATCTTTGCAAACCACGCCAAAAGTGAGATGCGGCTTATGCAGTGTTCTCGCAGGTCAGGTTCATTTCAAGCAGCTGAGAAATAACTTCCTCATAGCATTTTGTGTTTTTTTTTCTAGAGAAATTGACACAGGTATAAAGTATTGTCAAATTCTATAAATTAAACCATTAATTTTGCCTTTGTTACCAGTTTTAATCTGTCAGTTTACCAAAAGCAACATAGTCGTGTTTCTCTCAATATTGCCATTCTCTCATGAAATTATTTTATTACCTGATTTACATAAATTATTTCTCTCTGCAATGTCTTAGCAAGATATTGAACATGATAGCATTGTTGTCTGTAATTAAAGGTGTGAAGTGGAAAATATTTGTTTTGCAGAATAATTTGTGGATTCACATCAATCAGCAAGTTTTCCACCCTGTGAAGTTGGAAATTGCCTTTCTTGGTGACTTCAGTAATCATGGGAAAGTGAAGTTAAACTTCTCTGGTGGAGTTAGGCACCAGGGCTAGGCTGCATGGATTTGCAAAGCTGCAACTTCATCGGTGAAGTATGTCTCCAAGGTGAAGTTTGCACTGTAGTATGGGATTGGAGATCACGTGTTTTCAAAGGAACTCACATGATGCTGAACAGCCTATAGGAAGCTGAGTAGGTCTTCCATCAGTGTAGTGTTGTGAGAGAAAACAGAGTGAAGACTGTGTTAAAAATAATTTCTAAAACTTATTTTTGGAGTCCAAAGTGCCCCAGATTTGTACAGGAGTGCCTTATGATCCCAGATTTCTGTATTTTACTTAAATGTATCTGTGGTTCTGTACTTTGCAGTGCTAGCTTCAGTTCCATGAAGTGAACTAGTGGTTTGTATGGGGAGGGTAGCAACAGGGCATGGCAGAAAGCTCTTCAGCTGGAATTTCTGCCATTGTAATCCATCTTGTGCAGTGAAGAAAAACAAAGGGTTCTGTCACTTTCAGCAGTGGCATGGTACCCCTGTTGTTCCAATCTTATAAACTAAGGGTTCTACCACTGTTTGGAGTCAGTGGGATCCCTACCATTGTAATCCACCCTGTGCAGTGTAGAAAGACAAAAGGGTTCTGTCACTGTTGGCACGGTACCCTGTTGTTTGAAATCCCTGTGCTGGGTATTATAAATAAGGGGTTCAGTCACTGTTTGGAGTAAGTGGGACCCGCCATTGTTTTGGGGGCCTGGCCCTTATTCCTCCTTTGGAGGTCTGCCGTGCCCTGTCTGCATCCCCCATGCCCAGGCTTACCCCTGGGTGGAGCCACTGGGGCGCTTCCTTTCCCAATGGTAATTATAGGATAGGCCTGGCTTACCCTCCAGGTTGGGGCCAGAGGAGAGGGCCTGCCAGCAGACATGTAAGGCAGTTGAAGATGGCAGTAGGGCAGGGGCAACATGCCAGGGCTGGCCATTTTTGTGTGTTGATGCCCCAGGGGTGAGGATGGTGCAAAACAACCAGCATCTGCCCCTCACATTCTGGTGCCATCTGTATGGCACCACCAGCCTCTGCCAGGGGAAACGAAGCACTGGGCACTCTTCCCTCCCCCAGAGAAGGGAGCAGTCCCATGTACGCTCGATCCTTCTCCCCGGCCGGCCCTCCAACTCCCAGATCCATTCCCAAACCTGGGTCATTGGCACCAGTAGTGGAATTCCAACCACTGTGCCATCAGGACCCCGCCATTGTAATCACCCTGTGCAGTGTAGAAAACAAAGGATTCTGTCATTGTTGGCACAGCACCCTGTTGTTTAAAATCCCTGTGCTGTGTATTAAATGGAAAGATTCTGTCACTGTTGGCACAGCACCCTGTTGTTCCAATCCTTGTGCCACATATTAAATAGTAAGTGTTCTGACAGTGTTGGCATGGTACCCTGTTATTCCAATCCCTGTGCCATGTATTAAAAAGTAAGAGTTCTAACACTGTTGGCATGGTACCCCTGTTATTCCAATCCCTGTGCTGTGTATTAAAAAGTTAGGGTTCTGACAGTGTTGGCATGGTACCCTGTTATTCCAATCCCTGTGCCATGTATTAAAAAGTAAAAGTTCTGACAGTATTGGCATGGTACCCTGTTATTCCAAACTCTGTGCCATGTATTAAAAAGTAAGGGTTCTGACACTGTTGGCATGGTACCCTGTTATTCCAATCCATGTGCCATGTATTAAAAAGTAAGGGTTCTGACAGTGTTGGCATGGTACCCCTGTTATTCCAATCCCTGTGCTGTGTATTAAAAAGTAAGGGTTCTAACACTGTTGGCATGGTACCCTGTTATTCCAATCCTTGTGCCATGTATTAAAAAGTAAGGGTTCTAACACTGTTGGCATGGTACCCTGTTATTCCAATCCCTGTGCTGTGTATTAAATGGAAAGATTCTGTCACTGTTGGCACAGCACCCTGTTGTTCCAACTTGTGCCACATATTAAATAGTAAGTGTTCTGACAGTGTTGGCATGGTACCCTCTGTTATTTCAATCCCTGTGCCATGTATTAAAAGTAAGGGTTCTAACACTGTTGGCATAGTACCCCTGTTATTCCAATCCCTGTGCTGTATATTAAAAAGTTAGGGTTCTGACAGTGTTGGCATGGTACCCTGTTATTCCAAACTCTATGCCATGTATTAAAAGTAAGGGTTCTAACACTGTTGGCATGGTACTCTTGTTATTCCAATCCCTGTGCCATGTATTAAAAAGTAAGGGTTCTAACACTGTTGGCATGGTACCCTGTTATTCCAATTCCTTGCCGTGTATTGAAAAGTAAGGGTTCTGACAGTGTTGGTATGGTACCCCTGTTATTCCAATCCCTGTGTTGTGTATTAAAAAGTAAGGGTTCTAACACTGTTGGCATGGTACCCTGTTATTCAAATACCTGTGCCATGTATTAAAAGTAAGGGTTCTGACAGTGTTGGCATGGTACCCTGTTATTCCAATCCCTGTGCCATGTAGTAAAAGTAAGGGTTCTAACACTGTTGGCATGGTAGCCCTGTTGTTCCAGCCTCTGTGCTGTGTATTAAAAAGTAAAGGTTCTGGCACTGTTGGCATGGTATCCCTGTTGTGTTAAAAGAATCAATCAATTTACACAGCAGAGAAGAATGACCAGGAAGAGAAGGTTAATAAGAGAGGTGCCGGAGAGGCAACAAAGAAGAGTTCCAAATATGTGGGACCAAAAGTGTTGCAGTTGAAAACAATGAATAGTGTACCTGGATCACTCATGGGTGAAAATGCTGGAAGTGCTCCTGACCGAGCTTGAAGCTGACAAAATTTGCTGGGAAGCTTTCACAGTCACAAGGTGGCTGTCTTCTAGTTTACTGAGCTCTGATAAGTGCTTTATTCATGATCATGAGTCCAATATATCTTGAACATTATATTATTTTATTTGTGTTGTCACTTCAGGGAGTTCAGGGAAGTATTGCTGTAGGTGTTTCTATAGCAACTATTACCACTGCTGTGTAAGCAAATTCCATCCAGTTTTTAAGCTCTGGGAAATGCTTTCTAATGATCACGAGTCACAAGTCATGAGGTAGCTATCATCCAATTTCCTAAGCTCTGGGAAGCACTTTATTCACATCATGATTCACGAGGTGGCTGTCATTCATTTTCTTCTAGTATATCTCAAACATTATTATGTGTTGTCACATCAGGGAGTTCAGGAAGTATTGCTGTAGGTATTTCTATGGCAACCATTACCACTGCTGTGTAAGCTGAATTACATCTAGGGTTTTTACCTCTGTGAAGCACTTTATTCATGGTCATGAGTCATAAGGTGGCTTTCGCCCAGTTTCCTGTGTTCTGGGAAGTACTTTTTCATGGTCATGAGTCATGAGGTGGCTGTCATTCATTGTCTTCAGTATGTCTCAAGTACTATATTAATGTATATGTGTTGTCACATCAGGTAGTTGAGGGAAGTATTGCCATAGGTATTTCTATGGTAACTCTTACCACTGTTGTGTAAGCTGAATTCCACCCAGTTTTTGGAGCTCTGGGAAGTGCTTTATTCATGGTCACAAATCATGAGTCACGAGGTGGCTGTTATCCAATTTTCTGATCTCTAGGAAGTGCTTTATTCACACTTACAAGTCACAAGGCAGCTGTTATTCATTGTCTTCCACGATATCTCGAACATTAGAGTATATTAATTTATATGTTTTGTCTTGTCAGGAGTTCAGGAAAGTATTGATGTAGGTATTTCTATGGCAGCTATTACCACTGCTGTGTAAGCTGCATTCTATACAGTTTTTTAGCTCTGGGAAGCACTTTCATCATGGTCACGAATCACGAGCCAACTATCATCTAGTTTTCTGAGCTCTGTGAAGTGCTTTATTCATCGTCACGAGTCAAGAGCGGCTGTCATCGAGTTTCCTGAGTTCTGGGAAGCACTTTATTTACAGTCACGAGTCACAAGTCATGAGGTAGCTGTCATTCATTGTCTTCCAAAATATCTTAAACATTATATTAATTTATATGTGTTGTCATGTTAGGTAGTTGAGGAAGTATTTCCATAGTTATTTCTATGGCAGCTATTACCACTGCTGTGTAAGCTGAATTCCATCCAGATTTTTGAGCTCTGGGAAGCACGTTTTCATGGTCACGAGTCACGAGGTGGCTGATATCGAGTTTCTTGAGCTCTGGGAAGCACTTTATTTACTGTCACGAGTAACAAGGCAGCTGTCACTCATTGTCTTCTAATATATCTTGAACATTATATTAATTTATGTATCGCTTAATTCCTGCCTGCTTGGAATGTCCTGTGTGACCTGCAGAAGCTGTGCCATGTGACAGACCTTTTTGGGGTAACTTCACCTTGATAATTTCAAAACAAAGTTACAAGATGAAGTCAGCATAGCCGAAATTTGGCTTCAAGCAGGAACTTCAAACACTCTGTGGATGTGGATATGCCGACTTTGCTGGAAATTTTCCTTGAGTAAATTTGCTGCATCTCTGTCTATAATTGTTTAACACAACCTTATTCATTTGAGACTACCATCGGCAAATCATTAAGTATTAACTGCAGTGGTATGTCCCTATTACAGAACAGTGATTGAGTTCCTGAATGGTGAGTGGGCATTACAAGAGTATGAAAAAGAAATATTTGTTCATTTGTCTTTGTTATGCTAATTCTGTTTTGGTATGATTTTTTTTTCTGTTGTTATGACACCCTCCTCAACCCACAAACATTACAGCAACATAAACATTTTTTAAATGAAGTCTAATGAGCGGCAGTACAAAAATTTATGAAGAGGTGCCATAATATTTCAGTTTGTCTATTGTTGATCAGCAATGGGTTTAGTGCCTTTGAAACTTATGATTGCAGCTCATCCCACTTGTAGTTGTAATTTCTTTGAAACCTCAACAGTAAACCTAATGCTAAGTACCTTATTACAAATATGCAGCTTGCACATATAATGTACATTTTCCAAAACATCCCATACTGCACACAAACATACACCTATACATATCATGCAGGAAACAGTTTTTAAATTCTCCAAGATTCTGTTTTTGCATAATATTGAATCATGTGTCTGATTCTAACTATGGGACTATCATGTCTCCCACACAGTCTCCAACATAATATAGTGGGGCTTGGACAGGCATGATATGATGACTGTGAACAAGGTCAGGAAAGGAGGGATGCTGTCAAAGTCAGTTCACATATTTACTGAATATGGTGACCCTGAACATGCCACTTTCCTTCACAGAGTTTTATTCTCCAAACTTTACTGTCAGCTAAAATTGGGACTCCAGTAAAACTAGATGCTGCTTATAAGATTGATTGACAGATCAAAATATTGTATATCAATCACATGAAGATGGGAATTAGAAACCTAAGTATATACAGGTTTTTAATTATAAGTAACTGTGAAAGTTAGTGGGTGAGACAGATGCACAAACACAGGTAAAACGTGTAGAATTTTATTTTATTTATTTATTTATTTCAGTTTGGGATTAATACCTTTGAGTCAAGGACTCATTTCCAAAGGTTCCACATTGATTTTGAGAACAGACATTACAGTAGGAAATACAGGGATTAACAGTAAAGAAAACATTGAAGCATATACACAATCAGTAATAGCAATAGGTTGAGGTTTTATACCTCTATATAGCTCTTAATTACACATGCTTGATTAGGGGAAAGACAGAGGGAGAGTAGGGGTCAGCCAAAAGTTGGCATTGTCGGGGGTGTTCAACTGTGAGACATCGTTAAATTACAAGGGGATGGGGTAAGGGAGGGAGGTGATATTCAGTGGAGAGATAGTTATGGGGGGTAGGTACTGGGTGACTGTTGGCTGAGGTATTACCACATTAGCACAGGCATGTACAGGTCATTTTGAGCCAAGAAAGGTTCTATTTGAAAGTACTAATCATAGGTGTCTCAGCGAGGTCAGTGGGTAGCTCATTGTACCCCTTCAGACCCTGATACAGGATAGAGTTTTGGGCAAGTTTTGTCCTTTTGAAAGGAATCACCATCCTATCAGTGGCCATTCTTCAGGTTGATTTCGAGGGACAGCCAGCCTAAAGTGGCCTCCCAGCATGGAAGAAGACAGACCCAGCAGTACCTTTTTAGAAACAGGCAGGTTTGATATTGCCCTGTAGGTTGAGAGTGGGAGCCACCCAGTTTCTTTGTAGAGCATGCAGGTATGGGTGTCAAAGGCAGCCCCCAGATTGAGGCAGCAGGCTTCATTGAGTAGTATACTGATCCTGTTTAGGGCTATCTTTGTGCCGCCCCATAAATAGGCAATTCATAGTCTATGGTAGACAGTATAGAGCTACTGGTGGCTGGTTTGAGATCATCAGGAGTCTTTGAGTGTCTATGACAGTAAAGTATGCCCAGCTTTGTATTTGCAGTCTTGATAACAGAGTCTATGTGGCTTGAGAAGGTGAGGGTGTCATCAAATGTGATGCCGAGATATTTGAACTTGGTTACTTGTTCAAGAAACTCACCCTTTGGTTATGTATCAGCAGTGGCAGGTATTTCTTTTGCTTTGTGAGGTGGAGAAGAGCATACTTAGTTTTTGACATTTAACAGTAGTTCTTTTTCTGTGAACCACGATTCAAGCTTAAGGAAGCTGCTTTGGAGATCACTTGTGATGGAGTGGAGGTCTTTACCACCAACTGATATTACTGCATCATCATCAAAGAGAACTGTGCTTGCTGAGCATGCTGTCAGGATGGAGTTGATGAAAAGGCTAAAGAGTAGAGGACCAAGGATTGACTTTCTCGGGATCCCAAGGGTTACCTCCTTAATTGCGGCTAGGTATCACCTATTTTGATTCATTCTATCCTGTTGGTGAGGTAGCTGCCAAACCAATTTACCATCTCAGTACATAGGTCTGTGGATAGAAGGCAGCTTAGGAGGAGGTTGTGATTTACAGAGTCAAAGGCCTTCGTAAGGTCGAGTGAAGACTGAACCAACTGCGTGTCCACTGTCCAAGGCATCATATAGGTGGGATGAGTAGTCCACTAGTA
This sequence comes from Neoceratodus forsteri, assembly GCA_016271365.2. NCBI lineage: Eukaryota > Metazoa > Chordata > Ceratodontiformes > Ceratodontidae > Neoceratodus > Neoceratodus forsteri. The sequence continues at coordinate 1,540,614,031 of CM057450.1, forward strand.
CAGTGAGTGTGGAGTGCTTTTTTGAAGCCATGCTGCTGTGAGCAGAGTAGATTATGTTTATCTAGGTATTCCGTAAGTTGCTCAGAGACCATTCTTTGAGTACTTTAGATAGGGGAAGAAGGATGGAGATGGGTCTGTGGTTGGGAGTTTATGTCTTGTCCCCTGCTTTAAAGACAGGTGTGATGTTTGTTGACTTCCAAACTGGGAACACTCCGATTTTAGAGAGGCATTGAACACCATGGTAAGAGAATCAGAGTGTTCATTGAGGAGAAGACCAACCAGCTTCATGTCAAGCATATCCGCCCCATCCTGGTCTTGCCAAGGGCCCTTTAGTGTGTTTAATTGTTTTGGCCTTGGTGACACATCTAAAGTGAAATGGTGGTACTTCCTTTCTTAATGGGTCTGGAGGGCATATTGTCATTGTTGTGCTTGTGTATCCATGAAATAGTCACAGGGAGTATACTTGAGAGGTCTGTGAAGGTATTGTTGAGCTCATTGGCAATCTCGACGGGTTCTGAAAGGACCCTTTGTGATCACAAGAAGGTCAGGGGAGCCTTAGTGGCCTTGCCCATCAGGGATTCAGGGTCCACCAATAGTCTCTGCCAGAGCCCAATGTTTTGTTAAGCAGATCCTTGTAGTAGGAGGCTTTAGCCTGTTGAATGAGTTTTGTGCAGGCATTTCTGGCTGCTTTGTAGGTGTTTATTGCTGCAGGTGTTGCAGTTGCCTTTGCTATATGCCAAAGATTGTCGCTGTTCCAAAGTCCAAGTAGGGCTTTGGAAAGCCAAGGATTTGTGGTTCCTTAATTGTTTTTATTCTATGCCGTGCCAAAATATCATAAGCTCGGTTGAAGACCATTGTGAAGTAGTTAAGAGCCTCATTGCCATCAATATCCCTCCCAATGGGGCCAATCCATATGTGCCACGTACAACTTAAAGTGCTCGAGTAGCCCTGGCCTCAAACAGCGGTTTTGCATACCTTGGGTGGGCTTTTTGTAAAATTGTTTGACCAGTTACACTTCACAGGGAGTGGTCACTGAGTCTGTCAGGCAGGACAGCAACGACAGTTATATGCACAGGGTGAGTGGTCAGGAGCTAGTCTATGAGAGAACTGCTTCCAGTTTTGTAGTTCTTCCTGGTATCAGTAGTGACCATCTTTGTTAGGAAAAGGCTGGTTATTAGATCCTTGCATCTGGCATCCTTCTACGAGTGCCAGTTAATGTTGAAGTCACCAACAATTAACTTCTCCCATTGGTTCCCTAGCTGCTCTTGGTTTGCTATGACAAGGTTTAGCCGGTGGGTTGGTGCCCTGGAGGTATATATACTGTGGAGAGCATCAGTACTTTATTCTGTGGTCCATATTTAATTTGAGGTTCAGTATTTGGGTCTCTTTTTGTGTTAGGACTGTGGTCAAGGACCTGCACTTTTATTCCTGTTTTGGTATATATTAGGCAACCACTGCCACATTTTCCTATCCTATCTTGTCTGAACAAGTTGTAACCTTCAAGGGATGTGGACACATGTGGTGTCTTAGGGAAAGCAGGTTTCTGTGAGTGCAATAATGTCTGGGTTTTCAACTGCACCCAGGCCTGGAATTGTGGGAACTTGGTGAGGAGACTGTTGATATTTAATGAAACAATAGTGAGTAGGCCTTTTAGTTTAGGCAATCTAGTGCGAGGAGGTCCCGGTGGGTTGTACATTACCTGATATTAGTAGGAGCAACAGTATTAGTGAGCAGAGAAACTGACATAGAGCAACCAAGTGATAGCAGGAGTGATGTTTCCTCAGTGTGGTGCTCTAGAGATGGAGTTTAACTGTAGAGGAGGTTGATCAGGGCAGCTAGGGAAATTTGAAAATGTATTTTCTCATTAATTCATATGAGGTAACCAGATGCTGAGGAAGGTAGGCTTGTTCCGGGTTGGTACCACTCCTGCCTCTCATTTCTTGCCAGTTCTGAATCCATGTGTAATTGGGGTATGCATCGGGCTCAGGGCAGCCAGTGCCTGGGGATAGCCAAAGGATGGTGAGCAGTGCCAAGGCTAGATGAACTGTAAGGTACAGACTCATTTCAGCTGCTGACAGGGAGGTGGCAGTCTTAAGGATTTTGTGTTTACTTGAATACCCTCAGGGTGCCTGAGTGATGACTCAAGTTGTCAAGAGTGCCTCCTGGGTACTAGGTCCCAGGGGAGAATCAGGCTTAGGAAGCTCCAGTACACAATAAAATGTGGGTAGGAGATCAAGTGGTGTGGGGTGAGAACAGTCACCACTAGGGAGTGAGCAGCGTTGGTATTGGTTATGCTGGGCCAGGATGGTTAGTAAAAATAGCAATGAACTGTCCCACCAGGAGGCAGGGCTAAGATGCATTTAAGAGGCCTGAGAGAGGGTGGGGGTGGGACAAAGTGGGTCTCAGTCGGTGACTGCTGGACTGCTGTCCGACTGGGGCAGAACAAACCCTGTTCAGAGGCAGGCTGGCTGGGATAGAGAGAGAGAGAGAGAGAGTTACAGTTTTAAAGTACTGAAAACAAAGAGGCAGACAGACAAGCAGCAGAGGTCAGAAGAAAATTTGCAGGACAAAAGGCAACTTAAGTTTAGGTGCCAAAGGTCTGAGCGATGGTTTCTTTAGAGGGGTGGAGGAGGGTAGAGATTAAACAATCTTAGGAGAGCTGTAATACTTTAAGCAAATTCATAGAACAGGATTTACAAAATAAACATTGGCATTTTCTTATCGCAGTGGCTAAGTCTTATTTGTTTTAAAAGTACAGAAGCACCAGAAGGCAAAGGCAGGGAATCAAGGTATTAGCAAATTGGAAACAGGCTATAGAAGGTGCTCAGGATCTGATTGGTTGGTGCAGAGGCTGTACCTTTTGAGCTGGAAGTCCTAGCTGTGGGTCTCAGTCAACAGCTGCTGGAGTGCCATCCGACAGGGGCAGAGCAAGCCCTGTGCAGGGCAGGCTGGCTTTTGAGCTGGAAGTCTGGGCTGTGGCTCTCGGTCAGCAGCTGCTGGAGTGCTGTCCAACCAGGGCAGAACAAACCCTGTTCAGGGCAGGCTGGCTTTTGAGCTGGACGTCCGGGCTGGGGTCTCAGGCGGCAGCTGCTGAAGTGCCATCCAACTAGAGAAGAACAAGCACCATTCAGGGCAGGCTGGCTGGGGAGAGGGAATGCACTTTATGATATTTATTTTCCAAAATAAAAAATAAAATAATAAACATACAGAAAGGAAATAGGTGATTAGTCCTTCAGTTCTGCAAAAACAGTGCACAATTCCCTCAGTGCACAACTTCCAGGCTTAGTTCCAACCAAACAGATTCCTAGCACATGAAAACTTGCATGTACTATGAGATGCTTCCTGCACAACACTCAGGTCTCCACTGACTGACTCATCAGTTTTGTATCTCAGGAAGTAAGCTTTTATACCTGCCTCACGGATGTTGTCAGCACCATGTGACCTGTCTGACTCATAATTCTCTAAGTAAACACAGGCAGGCTGACTCATCCTAAACAAACACAGACAGGCTAACTCATCTGACATGAGATCATGATATTTCTTTAGAAAATAGGGTATAGCATGTTTACATACCTAGATTATTACAGCATCTCTTGTCATTTTCCTTAAAATCAATGTTACCTTTAAATTGGCACAAGCCCATCTTATTTAAATGACATCACATTTTATGTTAACAACATATAAGATCAGGCTTTTCATCTGACTGGGCAGTTGGCTCTTCAGCTTGTGGACAGCTACAGTATCTCTGTAGCTAGCTGCTTATCTTCATTCCCCACCAACTCAGAACAGGGAATAAAACAATACAAAATGTTGTTGGTCCTCTTTCATCAGAAAGGGCCTCCTCTCACACATCCCTCCGCTTAAGAGAAAAACAGGGTAAACAGTTTTCACCTTCCAACACCCTGAAGTTTTGGAGTTTCCACCACTTGCTTATTAGCACAACTGTTGTGCTTTGAGCCCTTCCTAGAGATAGGGAACATCTCTGATTGGCAGACCAAACAGGATTTTAAGTAAGCTGACACCTGTTTGTACATTCCTGGCCAGTAGAAATAAAGTACCAGATTATTCTGCATGCTTCATGACTGAGGTGCCCAAGAGTACTGGAATGAGCAGCCTCTAGTACTCTATCTCTTTGGCACCACCACTTGTATATCTATCTTGTTAAATCTGGGTTTGGGTATCATATGGTACAAAATCATTAATACTTTCATACCATGAATACATTCAATTACCCAGACCACTGTTTACAGGTACACCATCTTTCATTTTTATACACTGTTTTAGTTTATCTATAGTATGGTCCCCAGAAAGCAATTTACCCAATCCACTGTTTTCCCATTTTGCCAAGTGCATCTACAAATGAAGTCTCTTCAACCAACTTACAGGCCTCTTCTGCTTGACTGTAGTTTCACTGCCCAGTACACTATTTAAAGGACCAGTCTCACCCAGGATTTCAATGGTATTCAGGCAGCTGTCCAGATTCCCATCAGTTTCAGAGTCCATATCACACAGATGACACCCCAGGAATATGGAGAGCTCTGGACAGTCATTACACAATTCAAATATTTCCACTGGCACCTGTGTTGGGTACAGGACTCTGTCTCCTCCAGTTCTTCCTCCTCAAAGTGCACAACACTTGTACTCGAACTCTTCTCAACCTCCAACACTTTGTTGTTCTGCCTTCAGGCAAAGCCTCTCTGCCTCTAACCACCTTTGGATCAGCCACATCATCAAGGTCTCTGTCACCTGGAACACCACAGTCAGACCATCTGTCTGTTTTACTGGATGCTTATCACTGGTACTGGCAGACAGCAGTAGACTTTTCAGCATAGCCTGCAACTGCTCCACAGAGGCCCCTTCAGGCTTCAACTTGAACAGAACAATCAGTTCTAGTCCAGGACATAATGGTGCACACAGTTTTTCTGCCATGGTTGTCAAGAGTCTGCTGTCAGCAGATGGTGACCTTTACCTCATGCCGGGCACCTCTGCCTTGCTGTTTGTGGTACTTCCTGTGACATCTGTCAGGATATCAAGGTGATATTCCCCAGTAACATCTCTCTCCCATCCTAGAAGCACCAGTATCCCACTTCTGACACCAGATGCGAAGGTTAGTGGGGAGACAGATGCACAAACTCAAGTAAAGGTGTAGAATGCACTTTGCAATATTTGTTTTCCAAAATAAAAAAATAAAGTAATAAACATACAGAAAGGGAATAGGTGATTAGTCTTTCAGTTCTGCAAAACAGTGTGCAGTTCCCTCAGTGCACAACTTACAGGCTTAATTTGGCCAAATAGATTCATAGCACATGAAAACTTGCATGTACTATGAGATGCTTCCTTCATGACAATCAGGCCTCCACTGACTGACTCATCTGTTTAGCATCTCAGGAGGTAGGATTTTATGCCTGCCTACTGATGATGTCAGCACCTGTGACCTGACTTACAGTAGTAGCTACAGATATTGCCAGCTATTTCCCAAAATTTCTGCAATATTTCTAGAGAAATCTCCAGCTTTGCATTTCCACAGTAGGGGGCAGAGAGAAACTCTTTAGAAATTTCACAAAATGTCTAGAAATAGCTGGCAATGTCTGTGGCTACTATTGTACCTCAATTCTCTAAGTAAACACAGGCAGGCTGACTCATCCTAAATAAACTCAGACAGGCTGACTCACCTGACATGAGATCATGATATTTCTTTAGAAAATGGGTATAGCATGTTTACACACCTAGATTATTACAGCATCTTTCTTCATTTTTCTTAAAATCAATGTTACCCTCTAAACTGGCACAAGCCCTCTTATTCAAATGACATCACATTTTATGGTAACAGCATACAAGAACTGACATTTCATCTGACCGAGCAGTTGGCTCTTCAGCTTGGGGACAGCTACAGTATCTCTGTAGCAGCTGCCCTTTATCTATATTCCTCACCTACTCAGAAGACGGAATAAAAACAATAAAAAACAATGTTGTTGGTCCATCATTCATCAGTTAGGGTCTCCCTATCACAGTAGCAAACTCTTATTATTGTGGACAGCTAAATTAATGTGAACATTTTGTTTTTAGTAGTGTCCCATTTTTCAGATGGTACTCTAGCCAGGATTTGCACACTCTAACTGTAATGTTATGAGTTATTTTCTAATTTAGTGTTTTACATTGAATCCTGTGTCAGATTCAAAACTCAGTGACTATCATTTTTCAGTTACACAATCAATTACTTGTGCTGTGCTTCCTTGCAATAATGGACAACATTGGAGCTATATCCTATGCTCCTTTTAGGCTGTCATTTGGTAAAGTGAGGAGCAGTGTTTTACTGGCATGGGGTCATAATGTTGCAGGCGATACCATGCATATGACCACCGCACATAAGGAAACAGTGTGTGGCAACAAAGAAAGCTGTTCTTTTGTTTTCAGGAGGGCTTCAAGACTTCATGCCCACCACCCCCGAACTAATATAATCCACTCCGAGGGGTGTGGACACTGGAGCAAGAAAAAAATAAACTAAGATATTCCCTAGCAGGGAATCAAACCACAATTCCCCAACCAAATGCACTGCAGGGTCAGGTGCTCTAGCCACTCCACCATGGGAGTAGCTCGACCGAGCACCCAACTGGTAGCGGCTACGTACACGTCCTCCTTCCTGGTGAGCAACAGGGATAGCGATAGTATTGTATTGCTGATATTCCCTGTCGCTCTCATCCCCACACACTACCTGTAATGCACTTGGCGTGGATAGTGTACACGGGTATGACCTGGTACCTGTTTTACGATACATGTTTGCAGAGACAGGCACATATAGGCAATACGGTGTAAAAGTAAACTTTATTAAATGAAGGCACAATCAAACTTAATCAGTTTCTTTAATGATCTGATAAAATCAACATCCATCTTATTTTGGACCCCAAAATCACTTAGCTTTTTGAATTAGGGTTCTGTTAGTGAGATAATGGCTACTGCCATAACTGCTATAACTGTAGTACCTTTACTGTAACTGCACTGTCCTGACATTGCATACATGTCAAGCAGGTCTCGATTCTTTAATGACATTAGATTAACTGGATTTGTTGTCAGTATCCCCTCCTTCTAGATCACTCTCACTGTCCTCACTATCCTCAAGAGAGCATTTTGACACTGCCACCATGATCACCTCATTGTTTAGTTGCTCTGTGGTTGCCAGGTTTTGTCACTTAGCAGCCACTCTTTGATGATCTCAGCTGCATCCTGAGGTCTTTCTATGAGCTGAAGATCATGAGCACGTTTGGTGATATCCTCTGTATAATCTGTGTGATCTGTATCATCCTCTGGAAGGTCAGTGACAGTGGCAGTGCAGTGAAATGGTGAAAGTGCAGGACCTTGTGTTGCATCCCAGCAATGTCTCACAGTAGCCTGAGACTTCACCAGGCAGGTTCATAGGTTCATAGGTATTCTATGAGTCAAGGGTTTAAAGCAAAACACATAAAGACTTGCCACTTATCAGTGGTATTGCTTACATCTCACACCACCCATGTGTTGATCTAAAGAGCTTTTAAATATTTCCATAGATTTACTAGATACTACATATTCTGGTAAAATGTTCCATGCACATATCACCCTCTGACTGAACCATCTGCCCTCTTTACCGTTCTATGTTTCACTCCTAATTTGTGATGTATGTGCTCTAGTTGTTCTCACATTACATTTCTTATACAGACCAACAGCTTCCCAAATGAATTTGTCCTACTTGGCACTGTGAAGAAAGCAAAGATCTCCTCTAGTACTTCTGCAATCTAAAGAATACTGACCCAAATAGGACAATCTATCTTTGTAACTTCTATCCTTCATGTTAGTAATACATTTTGTTGCTTCGCTGTACCCTTTCTACCATTCTCATATTTCCTGGTGGATCACGGTTTTCAGGGTCAGCACTTTTAGAAATTCAGTCACACTTACAGCCTCCCCATTACCAGACAAATCACCAAGCAATCTCTTTCAGTAATCTTTTTAATGATGCAATGATGTCTCCATCTAAAGGCTGGATTTGGGAGGTTGTATTTTTGGTAAGAAAAGTGTCTTAATTCTACCATCCCATGACTTCAGAGCAGCCTCAGAGGTGGGCAGGGCACTGATCCATCAGGAGAAGGGATATATTTGGGAGATTCAAGGATCTTAGATTAGCTCACACTGAAGGTGCAAATGATTTGTCAGACCACTGCTGAAACAGTTCACTTTTCATCCATGTATTCTGTGAGCTCTGGTAATCAACTGGCTGGGCATTCAAGTCTACATGGTAGAAGCAATGGGAGACCTAAGCTTCCCAATGCAGAGAGGCCTTAATATATGGGAGTTAGTGCTGTTTGTGCACAGTAGGTAAATGGCTCAATATTTGCTCACTTTCAGCCCTGTTGAGGCATGAATCTTGGTTTTAATATCTCAGGTCACAGCAGGCAAACATTGCTGAAACAAGCCAGTCCCTTCACAATTATAAAGCTGCTCAGGACTGTAAACACTTTTGTCAATTATTTATTTTTATTTTTAGTCTGGACAAAATTCAGGAGCTGCCACATCATAACTTAACCTTGCTCCCTGTAACACACACACACACACACACACACACACGGAAGATACTGTGCCACTGTTGAAAATACCAAAGCCAGCCAGTCGAGGATGTACAGTAAAATCTATTTGAGTCACTTTTCAGGTTTAATTATTATTTAGTTATTATCATATGGTACAAAATCTCATTAATACTTTCATACCATGAATACATTTGATTACCCAGACCACCATTTACAGGTACACCATCTTTTATTTTTATACGCTGTTTTAGTTTCTCTATAGTATGGCCCCAGACTGCGATTTACCTCAGTCCACTGTTTTCCCATTTTTGCCTAGTGCATCTACAAATGAAGTCTCTTCAGCCAACTTATAGGCCTCTTCTTGCTTGACTGTGGTTTCACTGCCCAGCACAATATTTAAAGGACCAGTCTCACTTAGGATTTCAATGGTATTCACGTGCTGCATACCATAGTAAATTGGATTCTTTTCTTCATTCTCATTTGTGTTCAATAATCCCCACTCAACATTGAAACCCCTGACTTTATTAAACCTGCTTACAGCTATTCAATATTTCTTGCTCCTCCCTGTTCAGCCTAGGTATTTTAGGTTTTAAATGGAAACTTTTCAGTTAGCCAATCTTTTATAGTTGTATACCTCCTCACCCAATGTTTTAATATTGGTTTAGGCTTCAATATCATGTTCTTTTATGATTCTAAATTATAAATTTTTTTTGTTGACTGTTTTATAGTGTCATGATTATTATTGGCATTTTAATGGAGTGCTATTATATTTGTTATTATATTCTCAGTGGCTTGTTTATCTATGTCTCTGGTTATCTTGTTATCATGTGTTACTGATTTGAAGCATATTTTGCATGTTGAAAAATTCAATAAAAAGGCTCATGATAAAAATGTATTTGATTCACCATAAAGATCCTTTGCAAACTGGTTAGCCTTTTCCTGACAAGTGATGCAGACACAGGCACACCATTAGACCACTGTTGGCTAAACCAGATTTGTGTGACTTTGTCTGTGTCAGCCTTGTCTGCCTTAACAAAGGTTTTTCTGACTGAAACTCTTGGAGTCAGAGCACCCCAAAACAAACTCGCATTGAGACTCCTCTTGTTTCCACCAAGTACTTATTGTTGACAGATTGTTGTTGTTGTTCATTGTTTCAGCAGAATGTTTTTGAGGCTGTCTCCATTTTAAGCTAGTAAAGACTGTCAAGCTTTTTGATAGAATAATCAGATCACTTCATTCTGACTGATAGGCTGCAGATGTGAGACATGACATGCGGTTGATTTTTATGGACATGTTTGATTGTGTGTTCATTAACTTTAATTAACAGTTACACTCAGTTTGTAACAGTTATACTGAATTTGACTGGTGCAACTGATTGAGCACTGAATGCATTCAGTGCTGACAGCTCAGCACCATAATTAGATAGCTGTCAGCTAAGTCAGCTGATTTTGGTTGGGAGCCAGCAGCTCCATTCGCTATAACCAATAATTCACTATAGTAAGGTTCATTATAGCGAAGGAGCACTGTATGTTTCCTCTGCATTCACCAATCAACAACTAGTGCAACTCGAATATTATGACAGGACATGTGTGAGCAAGGGTGGGATAGAAGGGATTATATCAGAAGTTAGATAACTTGAAATCTGTTACATTTAATCCTGACCAAGTCACTTCACACGCTTGTGAGTTATTAGCCATACTGTACAATCAGCAGTAATCTAGATCCCAATGAAAACAAGATGCTCATATATGACTGTCTGGTGTACATGCTTTTTCTAGCCAAATATACACACTTATGTAATATGGGAAGCATAAATAACTTGCAGTATCTTGTTTTATGAGATGTCCTGTTTTCAGATTGCAAAACAGTTGTGATGTGCATGTGAACAGTGATCCCGAATGTGATCTGGGAAAGGGAGACACTAGACCCTCAGGACAGGTTACAAATGATGATCAGGACTGTGATCAGGGGTTGGGTACCACTAGACTGCCAGGGCTGGTTACAAATGGTGATTGGAACTGTGAGTTGTGGGTGGAGGATGACAATAGACTATCAGGATCTGGGAGACAGTATCAGAAAAGCAGTCAGTGGTGGGCAATGCCACAGCAGTAAGATCAGTTTTGTGGAAACATTAAATAGGAACATAGATATGGAAACATAGACAATGTCATCCCTGAGATCTATACTAAACACCTTAAAATTGTTTGAAATTGTGATCCCACTGAAAATGAGATGCTGCATTAGGAGTAGTTGACATATGTAACTATTTTAATCTATTTATCAAAGATCTAATTAAAAACCTAGGAATATACACATTTTAATCAACTAATTACACGCTTATTTACTACAGGCAGCTAATGTAGTGTGGAACTTATTTTCATAGGGTCCCATTTTTCAGAAGGTAATATTGCCCAGATGCTCATGCTCCACCTGTAGCTTTATGGGTTATTTATTTAGTTATTTTTGTATTACATTGAATCCTATATCTATTCAGACTTGATAGATACCATTTTTATTTGCTTAGCTATGTAATCAATTAGTTGTAGGTCTCCCTATGCATTCATTAAACATCTACTGATGCAGCTTGAGTAAGGGATGGCTAGGAGGGAGGTTATTGGTGGCAGATGATGACACAATTATTGAGCTTAGTGACACTGCTAAGCCACCTGATATCCTAGAGATTTATTATCCAATCTGTACAATCAGCTGAAAACTGGGCTGCCTTGTAAACAAGATGCTACATATAAGATAGGCTGACATGACTAGAAATAATATATCATGTTAATGAATATATAATTAGAAACCTAAGTATATACAGTTGTTTTCTCTACCAGTTATGGACTCGAGTCTAGACACCCATGAAAACAAGATGCTACATATACAATAGACATTCCTAAATACTGTACACCTATTCATTGAAGAGGTAATGAGAAACATATATATACACATTGTTAAGTTTCCTTATGTGTGTGCATGAGACATTTTGTTTCAGAGAACAACATTTCAGGACGTGTGTCAGGACTAGCCCAATGCACAGCAATCTGTATTTAGTTTGTCGCTGACAGATCAAGGACCATGCAACCTGGAGTATGACAGTGCTCACAGTTTTATTGGTGGAATGTTGTGTAGTTGAAAGGACTGAAGCACTCCAATGAGAGAGTGCTTTATCCTTTCATTTGCATAAAGCTGGACGGCAAACCGCATTTTTAATTGCCACTGCTTTCTTTGCCTACAGCCAATAATCTCTGCCCAAACCTTGAGAATCATGCTCAAAAAGTCCCATGGTCAGTCCCACCATGGCTCCAATACCTATGATCAGTGGAATATTTGGTGAGCATGAACCTGGAGAGGAGCCCAGCTGTCTGCATGCCTGCATCCCAAAGCTGCCAGCCAGAGCACCTCGTTTGCATAGGCTGTCAGTCTGTTTTATTTTTGCTCAGTAGATTATTGAGTTAGGCTGTTGTTGGGTCAGCCATGTGGAGCTTTTCTGTGACACTGGGGTCAGGTGGTCACACAGACCCACACAGGCAGAAGCAGAGAAGGTGGCGTTGGGGCAGCAGGAAGCTCTGAGGTAACAGCAGCTGGCTCTGCAAATATACTGTCTCCCTTGTCCCTGGGCAGTGTGAGCACGGCATTTGTTTGATTTCATTTTGTGAGTTGGTGCTCTTTTCCTTGGTTTGCACAACACTGAACTGCTGTGGCAGTAGTCTGACAGTGCTGGAGTTACTAATGTACTGGTATGTTGGTTTAATAAAAAGGCTTGAGGCATATATATTTTAAGCTTTAAGCTGTGTTTATACAACAGCTGCATTTTGCAGAGTTTCTTCTCCCTGAATGGTGCACAGCAGGGCAGCTAATTCATATACAGCTACATATGAGAAAATGGCAGCGCTTTTGGTGGCCTGACTTCACACTTAACCCAGGGCTGGTGTGTCTGTTTTAATGTTTAAAAACATTCTCACTCTCTCATCTGACCCAGTGCCAGGGCATTTGTTTTACCTTCCTGCTCTCTCACCCAACCTAGAGCCAGTATGTCCATTTTAATTTTTGTAAAGATCCACCGCTATCCCTTACAACACTCCTTCCTCTGCTGGTACCATCTACTACCTGGTCTTGTCTAGGCAATGATGCAGGTGGTGGAAGCATCCATGTTCTAACTCAGAATGTCCACAGCACTTCAGCTCTTCACCACCGCCACAACCCCAAACAGCCACACAGACTGGCTCTATCATCCAGATGCATGCCTACAACAAAAGCCCAAATGAAGCAGCTGAATGCATTAGTCGATCAGTGCCTTCACTTACATGTAAAACACATCTTTTAGCTATAGCACAGTTAGAGGATGTGGAGATACTGGATGTTTCCGCCAAAAGCTGCGCATATTTTGGCTTAGGCAATATATGGTAGCACTCCTCAAGCTCTGTAACTAAATAAATATTAGAGATTGCATCTAACTGTGGGTCCATAGTGCAACACGCCCTGTTCCTTAGTGCTAAAATACAAATATGTATAAATATATATGCTCATAGCTGTATGTAGGAGATTGTATTTAGTAATATGAGTTCCTATGTCCGAGTGCTACACTAAACACACAACTCCAGTGTTTAAAACACAAAATTTAATAATATGTGTCTTGAAGTTATTAGATATGTTCTGCAATGTTACCGAGGGTGTAGGGAATGTGTTTAAATGGATGAAGGTTTCCAAGCTCGCCAGTTCTCAGGGACTTCTCTGGTCTCCAGGGAGTGCCTGAGCAGATCAATGAGATGTGATTCAAATTCTAAACCCAGCTCCTTTAGCGCTCTGTGACCATTGGAACCCAGAACCTTGTCTACCTTAAGGGTTACATGCCCTATGTGAACCTCTTCCACTGTGATCTCCACCCTTCCCACTTTTTCTTATTCTTCTATCTGACACCTTCATCCCATTACTTGGCAGAGTCCAACATCCTCCACTGTGAATACTAATCAGAATTTAATGCTAGAAACTGAAATGGCTGCAAATAGGAGGAAAAATCATGAAATGGCTTAATACAGTACATTGATGGGATGCTAGTAGAGGGCATAGAGGAGGACAGTGACCAGTGGTAATTATAAGAAATAAATTAAAGTCATCTACTCAGTGCAGTAAGATATGTGGGAGGGCTAAACAGACGCTGGGTGGATAGAGATCGGGATTACTAGCAGAAGGATGGAGGTGATACTGACCCGTGTTGATCAATGGTTAGCAGCACCTGGAGTAATCTGTGCCATTCTGGGGTAAAACAACGCAGAGAAGGGCAACCAACATGATCTCTGGGCAACAAGGCAACCGTGTAAGGAGAGAGTGAAGTCTTGACATGTACTTACTGAAGAACAGAAGGGGAGAGGCATGGCAGAGACTTTCAGTTCATGAAAGAGTCCAAGAGTGGACACAGCAAGTTTATTTACTCAGAGAAACAGAGAATCCTCAGGGGCATGTACTTAAGCTGGAAGTGTGGGGTGGGGTTAAAAGACATTAGAAAATATTATTCCATATTAGTTACTCACCAAATAGTTTAATTCCAATTAGAGATGGGCAAACTGATTCAAGAAAACCCAAACCTCCCCAACCAGCAATATTTTAATGTGTCGAACCATATCTGAAGCTTTTCTGCAGTTTGGTTTGTTCAGTAGCAATAATAAAAATAAGCATATCCCTTCATAAATGTCCTTGGTGTCTAGTGAACCCCATCACTATCCCTGACTAATCCACTGTAATTAAAAAAGCATATCATTCCATACATTTCTGGTGTCTAGTGGACTCCCCATCCCCACCAATCTCCTGTCATAAAAACTGTCCCTCATATTTCCTGATGTCTAGCTGACCTCCCACCCACCCCACTCCTGGCATTTACTGCCACCCCACCCTGATGCAAAGCAGACAACCAGCACAGCCCTCCTCTCTCCATCACAGCCAACTGCCCATCTGACTTGAGCAATGAATGAACACGTATTTGCACAAGCATGCACTCATTCATTGCCAGCTCCCACTCATTCCTGAGGCCTTTCGTGCAGCAGAGATGAGCAGAGCTGTTTTGGCCACCCCTCCTCTGTGGCTGAAACTGACCTCTGCTTACCTCTGCACCCAAAGACCTCGGGAATGATGGGAGCTGGCAATGTATGAGCACGTGCTTGTACAAGACAAGTATGCACTCATTCATTGCTCAGTCAGACAGGCAGCCAGGCTTGGTGGAGAGAGGAGGGCTGTGCCGTGTTGACCACTCTGCATTAGTTGGGGCAGTACCTGCCAGTGTGGGGGGCATGGGGATCCACAGACACCAGGGAATATGGGGACAGTTTTTTTACAAGGGATCAGTGAGAATAGGGAGGGGTTCTACTAAACACCAGGGAAATTTTTGAACAATATGCTTTTTTATTAAAGGAAATAATCGGGATTGTAAGGGGGGTCTGCTAGACACCAGGGAATATTGGGTGGAACTCTTTTTTATGACAGGGATCAGGGATGGCGGGGTCCACTAGACACCAAGGACAAGTTTAAATTTTATTTTTACATAATGGGTAATGCTGCAGCACAAAATATTCTAAATGATTCAGATAAGGATCAGATAACCACTCGAACCTTTTCATCCTCATCAGAAACTTTTAGAATCTCTGAACCTTTGAGGTTTGTCCATCCCTAATTCTAATGATTCTTTTTAATCAGAAGTTATGTTCCTCAAAAGCCTACAGATCCACCAGCTTTTCAGGGTATTCAGCCCTTCATCAGGATGGTCAGCAGTTCTGAGGATGATTATGTTCACCTCAAATGTGGAGAACTTTAGAGCTCCTGAACTTATGTCTTGTCCTAGGAAAAGTTTGCTTTGTCACAGTGCTCCTAGTGTGACTCCGCAGACTCCTTCCCTGAAGAAGAACTTCTAGGGAGATGTGTTAGGAGCGCAGTGACAAAAGAAACTTCTACTAGGACAAAATACAAGTCCAGCTGGGATTGTTGGCTTTTAAGGAATTTACCTGCTAAATAAAAATGAATCTTTAGAATTGAGCTGTTCGGTGAGTGAATCGTATTTCTGCTGTTTTCTTTTGTTTTGTGTTCTGACCCACACTAGTACAAACTGGGAGGCTGAGCTGGTCTAATTTCCTGCTGCCCTCCAAGGACTGTCATATTCCAGTTTGGGAAAACAAATTTGAAACGAAAAACATGACACTCTTTGCCTCTCGTCCCTTCATCATGCCATATCGTGGTATTTGGGGAGTCATTTGTGCCTAAAAGTGTTCTGTGGATACTGTGTTGGAATGGGGTTTCAGTGCTATGGTGGGGTCCCCTTCCTTAACATCAGCACCCACTACAGCCTTGTGCACTGCCAAACACCTTCCATTGGTGATGAGGCAATTGGGTCATGTCTATGCTACCCGGAGCTCTACCCCGGAGGTGGTCAGCATCCCTTGGATGCTCTGCCCACCTCCTGGCTGGCTCCCAACAACCTGAGGACATTCAGAACCTAGCTTGCCGTGTCAGAATCGTAGCACTACCGCTGAGCTGACCGGCCAGCTGAAGACAAATATTTAATTGTTTTATTTTTCAAACCTATTTATTTGAATGTGTAAATGATTATGAAATATGGAGCCCCAATTTATAAGCACAGTAAAACCCTCTGGTGTGTGCATTAGACAGTTCTAATGCATGACCGGACTGAAGAGTGTAGCCTGTGGTCTTGCACCTTACTATGCCCTGGCCATGTGTTAGAATTGTCTAATGTGCACTCTGTTGTGTCTTATTGCTTGCTGCTGCCTTAATGTAAACAGTGTTGTCAGTGACAGTAGCACCAGTGACATCCTTCTAGTGTAGCTGCTCTGCTTTCTCGAGACCATTAATCATTTTTTCCCAGCAAAAGAAATAATCCAAGACTGTTGTGCCACTGGTGTTGCTGTATTTTTAACACTCGAACTTTATGTAAGAAAAGAAAGATCTACAATTCTGAAATCTTGCTAGTGGTAGATGGCCCCATGCTGATGAAGACAGTTATGTGTCCCATGAAGCTCATTTTAAAATGAACACCTCAACATTCATTTAGCAGACAGCTGTTGCTGTGGAAATTAGCAGTTTTCACTTGATATTAAATATGAGACAGCATGCCATTTCCTACTGAGTTGCCTTTGAATTACATAAGTGTAGCAGACCAACTTTGATGCTCTTTTATTTAAATTTTGGCCAGTCAGTGGAGTGCGCTCCTGATGGAAGACCTGTCTTGAAATATTTATATGAAGCACTCCTGCTAAATACCATGCATATTGTTATAGAGTTAGTGATTTTTTTTCTTGAGCAGATCGCTGTTGATCTTACTAGTCTCCAGTTGTGAAAAGCTAGATCCTTTCACAACTGGAATAAGATCAATAGATATCTGCACAAGAAGAAAGGAACTGACTATAAAAATATGAACGATTTTAGCAGGGAGTGCAATGGAAAGCACTCCACTCACTGGCCGAAATTTAAATAAAAGAGCATCAAACTCGGTCTGCTAATTTATGTAATTCAAATAGCAACTAAATAGGAATGCCATACAGTCTCATACTTAAAATCAAATGAAAAATGCTCATTTCCACAGTAACAGCTGTCTGCTAAATGAAATGTGAGGTGGTACATTAAAACAAGCTTCACAGGACATGAACTGTCTGCATCAGCGAGAGCCGTGCTCCTGGCAGACTTCAGAATTGCGAAGATACTTTTTTTGTAGCACTCCACATTGTCAATGGGTAATCATAACAAATGGGTATAGTGCACCCCTACTATGAAATGGCACAGTCCAACCTTTAGAATGTTGGGCACATGAGGATTCCATGCAGCAGCATCCCCAGTTTAACTGTGCCATTCATAGGGGACAGAGCTACTTTTACCTTTTTCAAGATTTCAAGATTCAAGACTTCAAGATTTCTTTGGGGCTGCAATTCTGCATAGCAGATTGGGGTCCCTGTTTTCAGGGGCACCCCAAAATTAAAACCACGCCTGTTAAGCTGCAGCTTTCAAATTGAATAACCTACATTCCCACTTCCTGTGTGGATTGGGAGCCTTTTTACTGCCTTGATAGGGTGTTTTAATGGTCTCCAATTTAAAAATATTAATAATAGGTCAAAAGGTGCTACAAGTAGGTACAACTTTATTATTTTGGAGTGTATGGTCCTGGGGCCTCAGCTCTAGGGTCCGCTCCTGTTTCCCACCTCCTCCTCAAGCTTCGGTTTTGTGTTTTACTTTCGCAGCTAATGGTGAATTTGGTATGTGTTAGGGCTTTGGTGCTTCCACTTCAAATCTCTATTTTTCCGTTAGTGCAGACACCATTAGGGCTGGACACATGCTTCTTCATCAGTTGGGCTTCCTGTTGTTACTTTAAGCCACGTGCCTGTGTCACAAGCACTTGTGCATCACTAACTCCATTGTGCAAGTGTAATGCCTATCGAAACACATTACGCTATGGCGCTGGTGCTCTTGCATGCTCATTAAGGAGCACACGACTTTTTCAAACATTTTTCTATGTGCTAAATGCCTTTTCACATCTTTTCTGTGAGTTTAGCTCAGTAAGGCTAGGGCTAATAGTAACTGTTTTTACATAGCTTAACCTGGGGTCTTTTCTATGTGTATTTTCAGTATATGACAGCATAACTTATACATTCAGCAGTCCTGGGTTTGTCTCCCATGACTCCACTTGCATGATATGTGACTCTGACCAAGTCATGTAAGACAATACAGTAGAGATTATTAGCCCATACAAAAAAATCAGGGCTAATTATTATTCTTTGCCTCCTAATTATTTATTGGTATAATTATTTCCTTTGGCACCAAGACATATCGGAGACCATTATTCACTGTAAGACCATTATTCAATATAAAGCCTTCAAAGGGTGATGAGGCACTCCCCTATGGGTTCCTTTCCCTTATTGTGTTGCTCAGCACCTCTCAGCCAGTTCTTCAGCCTGGGGAGGGAGAACACCTGGTTGTTATTGGCAGTGGCAACAGAATTGTAAAGAAATTACTTTGTGGCTCCTGTGTGAGCTTGAGCCCCGATGTCCCACAGGACATCCCTGCAGATACATCTGACCCTCATCTGGGCCCCACAGGTCGGGGGGTCCATTCAGGCACATCCAGGTACGCTGCAGTGAGCTTAGGCTGCAATGACAGATGTGCAGGCAGACCCCACCAGTCTTTTCAAAGACTAGGATGACAATTATGGGGATCTTGGGAAACTCCGACCTTCACTTAATTTAATTAAATAAATATGCCCTTGTCTTTTGGATAGCTGAGGAATGTGGTCCCTTACAGCTCAAGAGGTAGAGTCTGTGGGGATGGTGGATATCAACCCGACTCTACCTGCATCCATTCAGATATTATGTGACCAAGATTATTGAGCAACATTAGGCAGGTGTGGATCAAAAAAAGTCTTCCCAACCATGTCACAGTTCCTCTTTTTGAGTAAAGGTGTCCTGGTGGGAAGCTCCTCCACTGTTGGGCAAGGCAGTCTGTATTGCTGAAGAACACCACCCTGCCTATAGAAGGCTCTGGCCATATCAGTCTGTCATGTCAAAGTGGTGGTCACCACATGCAGGAGGAGTTCTGCTTCTATCAGCACACAACAGTTGTATGTTTTATGCTTATTTTATTGGCTAGAGCCTTCAAAATAAGGTCACTACCATGACCAGTTTCATTCCACTACTCTGAAGGTGCAAACTTTCTCTGCACTTCATGGCTATGGACCCACCTTCCAGGTGGCTATTTACTGGAGATTTCAATGTCAGACCACTCTGCCTACCTATGGTTTTCAGCCATGAGGACTATGTGGCTTAGTCATTGATCTGGTCAAGCTTCATAAGCTAAGTTACTTGACTTCCCTTGAGGGAGGTTTATAGTTTGATTCTCCAAACATAAAAAAAAGAAAAAATGTCAGTAAACAGGAGTTATCGCCAGTGGCAAAACAACTGCTAAGTCTACCAGAACCCAAGGGGTCAAGGTAACAGCCGGGCGAGACAGTTCTGAAGGGGTTCTGTTCCTCCCAAATTGGCTCCAGAGAATGGAGGAACTCTACCCAGGTAACACAGTTACAGTATCAGAGGAGCACTGGAGGCACTGGGCAGGAGGTCCAGCACCAAGCCAGGTGCCCTTACTAGAAAGCACATTGGTCCATTACCCTCTTGGGATTTTTCTCAAGATGGGCCAGAACAAAGTCAGATGCCTTTTAAGGGCATTTCTCCATCTCAGTTTTTCCAAAGACAAAAGGCCAGATGTAGTCAGAGCTCCTGACCCCATCTTTCTTTAGGGCCATAGTACAGGTCCCACTAATCAAACAGGGTCAGGGGTCCTAGTGGTTTAATTTTATAGTCCCCAGGAAGTGGGGTTTGCCAGATCTTTTGTTTTCAAGTGTCTGAACAAGTATGCTCCAAATATCCTGCAGGATGGGGCCTCGGCGGTCTCACCAGGTTGCTCAGTCAAGGGGTTTTTAAGCCTCATTACATCTGACGAATGTCTACTATCACATTCCTGTCAGTCCTTCTGAGAGTCCCTCAGGTTTTGACACTGTACCAACATCCCAGCAAGGTGCTTCCTTTTCGCCCGAGCATCAACTCACCAAGTTCCTGGAAAGCGTTACTAGTGCTGGTAGCTTATTGTCTATCCTGTGTGAATGACCTGATTATTCATGCAAGACATTGTTTCTGGCAAGAGGTCATTATTCCTTCGCTAGGTATTCTAGGGTCACATGGCTAGAGTGAACAGGAGCCGAGCTCCCCAGAGCTGTCCCAGACTTTGGATAGCCTGGGGGTTTTCACCACAAAAACAAGGGAAGCCTTTCTAGAAGGTGATTTTTGTCAATGTCCACTGTCTCAGGACACGGTCATTGCCAGCTGCCCTAGGTGTGCTGCTTTTGGTTCTTAGGATAGGCAGTGATTCTTCTCAGTCCTATGGGTTCATTTCTAGATGCAGGCCTATTCAACTGGTTTTACTGTTGGCCTATGATTCCACATCGGAGGCTTACCAGTCAGTTTCCACCCTCTCAGCTTCATCACTCCCTGAGTTGATCTGTGTATGTATAGGATCTCTGTTGAGTTCAAGTAAGTTTCTCGAGTTAATTCCACAACAGATGTCAGCTTCACAGTTTGGAGCAGGCAGAAGCTAGCCTCCCACTCAAGGAACATGGCCAATCTAGGATCAGCTTCTCCAAGAGATAGAGAAGGTCCACCTACTGTAGCCTCCTTAGGTCTGAACCATACTGCTAATCATGGGTGTACATTGTACAAGACCATGTGGGCATGGGAGATTTTTTCGAGGTCACTGACCTGTCAACAGTTCTCCTGACAGGAATATTGAACCTTCAGGTGGACTGCATAAGCCCCAAAATGTTTATCCCAGAGTGGAGGTAGAACCTGTGTGACTGCAGTGCTCCCAGATTAGACAAAGCATTTTCCTGTAGCAGACCCTAATTTTTCCTGTACTTTCCCTGTAAAACTTGTGTGAAATTTCTGTAGCTTTTCCTGTATACTCACTCCAATTTATTTTTGCAATTGGCTCCATTATAGTTATCAATAAAATCACTACAACGCATGTTCTGGCTGTTTTAGGTGTTCTCCTTTACTTTAAGAATTAAAACTGACCTAATGACAGCTAGCTTCCCAGGCATCCTCCCAGGTAAATATTGCACATCAATGTCCTCATAAAAATAATATTCTACACAGACAGCGTTACAACTAATATTCTACCAAAATGTCCTTGAGCAACAACAGAGAAACAGAGCCCACACAAAGTGCAAAAATTAAAGTTAACAAGCTACAATTCTCAAGCGAGGTGACTGGTTCCCTAATCATGCAGCAAGCACAACAGACTTTCTCCTCCACAGGAGAAAGCATGATTCACAGTTATAGGAAGAAATAATAAATATTATTGCAAGAATATTAATATTATTATATTTTAAAAGTAATCTCGACCTCCCCAAGTTTTTAAACACTCTCTGTCCGATCCACATACTCATAGCCAAAGTAGCAAACAATGATGCATGATACAGTTTGTTTTATTAATATAAATACAAAATTCATCTCCTCTACCTCCTGAGCACATGTCCCAGCCAAAGCAGCACACCGATCAATGAATGATGCATGATGATTATTTGATTACCCCAGAGACAGGTTTGGTACCTGAATACATTTTTTCATCCTCCAGTGTGAATGGGAGTTTTTTTGTTAATATTTCATGTTTAAAAACTCATTATCGCCTCAACCTCCTCCAAGTACACTCTGTCCCAGTGACACTTAGGGAGGACACACCTGAATCAGATTTTTCCATCCTCCGTGACTCAGGAGATGTTTTTATTAAATATAAAAAATATTAAATATTAAACTCAAGATCTTCTCAGCATCCCCAACCTCTGTCCCAGCCAAAGCAGTACAAATTAATAGGTGGTTTAACTAGCTAGCTTGATTATTGATACCAGTCCAGAAAGGTTATTAATTATACTTGTTTTTACCTTTTTCACAGATGATAGTCTGGTGAAGCAAGAAGGCAGCTCAGGATCAGACTTCTTCTCTCACCAACTCTGTGACCACTTTTCTGGTGCTGCGGTAAAGCCGATGAAGTGGAATGGACAGGTGGTAGTTCGGGTCTCATCTCTATGCCAGGGGTCCCGGTCATTTTTAAAATTATTTTGCACTCTATCTGAAAGTGGAATTTGAAGGCAGCAGCTCTGGGACAGGTTGGTCTCTCCTTTATCTTCTGGGCTTTGGAAAAAGCCAACAAAACAGAATGGACCAGTGCGGGTGTCAAGGTAGCTCTCAGTATGCCAGGGTCCGGGAAACACCAAAACATGTGGCAGACTTAGGTGCGAGCTGTGGACAGATGATTTATCTCCTCTCTCTTTCTTTCTGGCAGCAAAGGTAATATCAAAGAACGGGCACATTCGTGAGCTAGTTTAAATATTCCCGCCGCACTGCATCAAAGAATTGCATCATTGCCAATCAGAGACCACAGTCAGTGCGTGATCAGAGCATGACTGAGGTATCTGAACCAATTGGGGGCAGCTTGTGGTAATCTCATCTTGGAAATTGATCTGGGAATGAACTCTGAGTCTCTCACAGCAACCTTCGCCAGATTTAAAGTGACGGCGCCAGTTTCTCCCATATATTTTGCAAAATCAAGAATTCCTTCCCATACCCCATTTTGAACCTCAAACCCCATAAAATATGGAAATCCTCATAGATCTGGGAGCACTGTAACTGGTTGATCAACCTCAGGTTGCTGTTCACATTCAACACAATGCTCAGATCCAAAAGGTTATCAGTTTTCTTTTGGTTTCCACCATCGGGCAGTGTTCGCTCTGCCTTAAGAGTGAATCTCCAGCAGAAAGTATGTTTTCCTCCACTAATTCTCCTTCAAGTTAAAAAAAGTAATAGAATAATATAAAGGAAGTCGTTCTAGAGAGCTGCCTCTTATTAGCTGCAAAGTGCCGAGAAGACTGTGGTTCTTGGACTTAGCAAATCTTGCTCAGCAAACACCCTTCCGCCTTCTGGTGTAGAGACCTGCTACCAGGGTATCACACTCTCTTCCCCAAAAAGAACCAGGAATAATACAGCTTGAGCCTTGGATCCTGAGACTCAGAGGCCATTTCAGATATAAAATGAATGGATAAATATAGGTTTTCCGAGGAACTTCTTGATACCTTGTTGGGTGCCAAACATCGTCTAGGTCAGCAGCCTGTGCTCTGGCAAGGGCTACCTCACTTTTTTACCTTGGGCCAGCAGGGAAGGTCTTTTCTTCACCGACCGCTATTCTGTTCTTTTTGGTTCTGTACAAGAAGGCACGATGAAGAGGTTGACATTGAGCCCGCTGTCAGACCAGATTCTGCTTTCGCAGCATCCTACGATTTTTGGCCTAAGACCTAATAGGTGCATGTTTAGTAGGACAAGTCTGGTGTCCTATCTCCAGTTTTCTGGAGAATCTGAATTGTACTCTGAATTCTTCTAGCAAGACTTTTTGGCTAACGCCACGTCCATTTTGCTGGATGTGTTGTTTTACAAGTTTTTTCCTAGTGGCCAGGTGTTCAGCCAGGAGAGTGGGTGAACTCCAGGCCTTGTCTCATGAGGAACTTTACTTCTTATTCATAAAGACAAAAGTGGTACTCAGGACAGTTACATCTTTTGTCCCAAAAGCGCCATGGCCTTCCTTGTGAACCAGGAAGTATGCCTTCCATCCCCATTGTCCACAACCTTCTCACCACAAGAGAAGGAATTGCACAAGCTGGATTGCATTGAAACAGTTAAGTGCTACCTTAACGAGTGGCTGAGTGTTGAAACTCAGATGTTCTATTTCCTTTGGAGCAGCTAAGCCGGTTCAGCCTGTAGGCTACCCCAGTTAAATAGGTGCTGGCCTGCTTTAGAGGCCTATGTTGCAAAAAGAAAGAGGAAGAAGCCTCTGGCTCTCTTCAAAGTTCACTCCACCAGGGTAGGGCAACTTCCTCAGCAGAGTGAGGTGACGCCTCATTTTAGAGCTATGCAAATCAGCTATGTGGTTTCTCTCCACGCTTTCATAAGTATTACAAATTGGTTGTTCAGAGTTTTTCTGCTAAAACACCTTTGGTCGCAGAGTGTTACAGGCAGCAGTTCACAGGTATTTTTGATATTTTCAGGCATGGGATAATATTCTCCCTCCTGTTTTTTTCTCTGGGTACTACTTCTTAGAACCCAGTTGTTATGATTACCATTGGCAATTTGGAGCTCTACAGAAAGAAGAAATTAACTTCATACTTACCATAATTTCCTTTTCTGTTAGCTCCAACATTGTCAGTTAGCCCACCCAGGAGCCTGGCTCCTGAGGGAGAATCTTATCTGATATGTCAGAAGAGAGGTTTGGTTCATTAAAATTCCCTGCATGGATCTCTCTATTCTGCTGTGCTGTACTTGATATATTTAAAACCTCGTTTCTTCTCAATTAGCTCCACCCAAGTTAACAGATTTCGTTAATCCTTCTTAAGGTGTTTTTTCCATTGCAGATAATTTGCTGCACTCAGTAAAAAGAAACAAGAGAACCTGTCTAATTGTGGGTTAACTTCAGTTCACAGGTCTGTGACTGTATGAAATCTGTTACATTTTGAAGGTCATCCCTGTGAGAAAGACTGAATAATCCAGACCTAGAGTCCATGGAGAACAATCCCTTCCTCGAATGCCTGCTAGGAAGGTAAGACACTTTTTATTTAATGTACTGGTGAATGTGTAATAATTGTTTTAGGATACATGAACATGTGTAGCTATAATGGCACTGCATGGTAAGAAGCACTGGGAAGTTGCTTGCTCCATAGAATTCTCATGTGCTCAACATTCTAAAGTTGGACTGTGCCATTTCCCTGGTAGGGTGCACTATACCCAGTTGTTATGATTACCGATTGACAATGTTGGAGCTAACGGAAAGGAAATTACAGTAAGTATGAAGTTAATTTCATCTTTTTTTTTTTACACAAACTTTGAGCATTAAGAACTCTAAGTAAATCCTGACATTTACCAATATTGTCACTCCTTTTCTCCCTTTATTTCAACTAAGACAATACACCCTGCCACATACACCACACAAGGAAACATTCAGCATTGACAAATGCTTGTTTTGTTGTAATCGTCCAATTACACAATCTCATTTACTGTTGACAGCAACAGTAACATGGAGCATCTTGTTTTCACAGAAACACTGTTTACCAGAAGGTACCACAGACAGAATGTGCATACTCTGTACCTTTTGTGTCATTTATTTATTAAATAATTAATTACATTTAATCCTGACTCATATTCAAACTGTGTCTAGCATTATTCTTTGCACATCTACATAATAAATTAGGTAGTTTCTCCATTCATTCTCCAGTATCAACTGCTGCAGTATTAATAACATGACAGGACTATTGCGAGCAAGGTTGTGAAATACGGTTGCTTTCAGAGTCAGTTTACATAAATACTGAATAGGAAACCCAGACTAAGCCACTTGACATCATGGAGATTTATATCAAATTTGTAAAATCAGCTGAAATTTGGACCACACTGAAAGCAAGATGCTGCATATAAGATTGAATGACACATCTCAACGTTGAATTTATATTTATTTGAGATGGAATCATAAACCTAAGAATATATAGTTTTTGTCAAACAGTTGCATACTCAATTAATATGGACTGCTAAACTAACATGGAATAGCTTGTTTTCAGAGAAGTCCTATTTTTCAGAATGTCATGTAGCCGGATGTTTATGCTGCATTTGTGATATATTTATTTTAGTTTAAACAATTTATGTACTTTTATAGAGGAAGGGCAAAAAGGCTTGTGTTTTGGAGATAATATAGGTGGGGTACGTTGGGGTGAAACTTGTTTACATTGGTGTGTTTATTATTGAATGAAGGTTAAATCTGAGACCAGCTAGGATAGGTACACAATTAGGGACCATATTATAAGAACTGTATAGTGTATGATGGAACATTGTTTCCGATAAAAACTAGCTCTTTCTAATCATTGTTATGCTGCACTAGCTTCCTTAGTTCTATTTGTTATGCTGCAATAGCTACGTATTCACTGCAGCATAACAGAATAGAACTTTCCTCATCGCCTGTGTTACAGAGTCTTCTCCTGTCAAAAGGCAGTTTGACCCTTAGTTCTATTTGTTATGCTGCAGTAGCTATGTATTCACTGCAGCATAACAGAATAGAACTCTGTCTCACACTGTATCACAGTGTCTTCTCCTGTCAAAAGGCAGTTTGACCCTTAGTTCTATTTGTTATGCTGCAGTAGCTATGTATTCACTGCAGCATAACAGAATAGAACCTGTCTCACCCACTGTATTACAGCGTCTTCTCCTGTCAAAAGGCAGTTTGACTTATCGGGCTCAAGCATACGTGGTAACTGGAAAGAAATTGTTGAGCAAGTAAGTAAATTAATTTCCAACAAAATGTTTTAGAGTCTGCCATCTGTTTGTTTACAGGGTCAACACTTTAACAATGATCCATAATGCACTATAAAAACAATGGATGGTTACCTATCGGTAACAAGCTAAGTTAGTGCAGTTGTCTTTGGTGACCAAATCTCTAACTTCACTCTCCAAGGTTTAGCGGTCACCAATAGCAACCACTCAATGCACTAACCAGCTTGTTACTGATAGGTAATCATCCATTATTCTCTCTATGTCTAGCCCTGTAGTTTGAGGAGGGTGATCATTTTCTGTCCTGGGCCTCAGCTAGTTGATAGTTGGAGGTGGGACTGAGTCAGACTTCTGATTACAGGTTGGTTGCAGCTTTTAAATAAGACTAGGGTGACGTGACAGCCAAGGGACCAATCAAGGACTCAGTAGTCTAACAGGAAGTACCACCTTAAGGGGACTGCACAGGAAGAATAAAGGCACACTCTAATGTATCCCCAGCATATGGTGGAACAGCACAGAAGTAGAACATGTGTAAGATCCACCTTAGGCATCAGCAGTCGTCCGTTGGTTGCAGCTAGGAAGTGGGTGACTGCTGGTCAACTAAGATAAGGTATCTATTTACTACTGTGTAACATTCTCAGCTGGGAAAGATGAAAACCTGAAATAAGAGCAAAACACCATCTAGGGTATGCATATAAAGGGATTAACACAGCGTACAGGGAAATGCTAATAGCAGACTATCTGCAGTCAGGCAGCAAAGGGTTAAGGAAGGTGAAAGTGTTGCTACCACAGTCAGGAAAAGCAGAGAAAGATAAGGGGTAAAGGAAGAAGGAAAACCTTCAGATAAGAGGGATCTAGTTGTTGATGGGGTACAAGGAAAACCCCTATTTTGGGTAAAGTTACAAAGGGTATAACAAACAAAAAGGGAATTCTAGAAACACCCTATCAGGGGTAAGGGTACAAAAGGCTTTCCAGGTAACACAGGAGAGCTGGAATTGAGATTACCAGGAATAGTTCAGTGTAGTGGCTGTGGGGTGGCAGTTTTCAGAGACCTTCTGGTGACTGCAGAGTTGTCCCATCTGCATGTACCTCTCTAGGTTAAGGAAGGATGTCGCTAGACTCCAGAATGAGTTAGCCTGGATTTTGGGGACATTTTCCCCACATAGGGTCCATCAAGTCTGCCACAGGATGCCAGGTAGGAGGAATGGCTGGACTATGGTGGGCCCTGAAGTATGAGGGGTGGTGGTCAGAGGCACAATCCTCATCTGATACCACTACATAATTCTACATTGCTTGATTGGGTGGACTGCCTGAAGGAGTCACCCATTGTAGTGACTATGGAGAATGTGGGTGTCTTCCATAGGTAAAACCACAAAGAGGGTGCTAGAGAACCCCAGAGAAGAAGGAATCAACTGATAATGAGGTACTTGAATGTGATGGTTTTAGATTTGGGAATAGGAAAGGGAGAGAGAGAGGTTATGTGCCTAGTGGTGCCATGGCCTGGAGGGATGGGAAGCAGATCCTAAGTATCACTAGTGCAGTTGGATAGGAGTGAGATATATACGTTATTGTCCACCTGTGGACTAATGACATGGCTATGGATGGGTTTGGGACAGTTCAATGGGAGTTTAGAGAACTGGAGAGAGGTCTTAGACAGGTAGTGCATTCAGTGGCTTTCTCTGAGATGCTGCCCGTCTATGATGGGGAGGGATGCAGATAGGAGCTATATCCAGGGAACGGAGGAAAGCAGTGACAGCAGTAACAAATGCAAAAGTGCAGTCTGAGAGAGAGTAGCCCTGGGGTAACAAAAGGTCAAGACATTTTTATTTATGTAAGTGAAAAGAGGAAGACCAGGGAGGGATTGCAGGTTAAAGGAAGTGGGTGACTGTACATTAAAATGTTCATTTCTTATCCAGCTAGTAATGTGAAACTGTATTTTATATTCCTTTTTCTTGACATAGGTGTACAAGCGGATACTGCTTGTCATGCCAAGAAATAGAGAAAGCAGACATTGTGATTATTACATATTTTATTTTATTTATTCATTTGTTAACTGGGTAAGGACACTGGACCGAGGCCCTTTCAGGTCCAGCTTGGGAATACAATACAAAGTATAAAACACAGCAACAAAACAACATAAAACTAACAACAAAATTAGCTGTGTCAGACAGAAGAAACATGTCATTCAGTCATTTGAGTGTATAAATGAACACCCTGGGTTTCAGCCTAACTGTCTTGGTCAATATGTACTAGAGTCAGTAATGAACGAATTTGTATACTTGGATGGTCCAGTTGGAGATGAACACACTCCAGAACAGTAAGTAGTAAGATTATAGTGTATAGTTGATCCCTATTCTGTATAGATTTCCATCTCAGCTGAAATGTCAGTGTGCCATAGTTCAAAGGTCATGGTATGTATGTGTACCCTTCTGTGGTACAATATTACAAGCTTATTGGAAATCTAACTGACAACTCAGGCCGGATTCTCGAATGGTTACGCATGTCGCAGTGACTTAAAGAAAATGGTGCAGCAGCACTCTATCATGCATAACAACATTTGGTATTCAAAAGGCAGCCTGTGACATGTCACAGACTGCCTGCACCAAAAGTGGTCCTGCACCACTAGTTACACCATAAATCCCCTGCGACATGGAGTAAGGGTTTATGCCAGCAGATTACACCCTATTTTGGGAGGGTGGCTGCGGAACAGCACATTTGCAATTACAAGACAAACCCTGAAGGACATTGGGCTAAGTACATTTAGACCCACTATTAGCTGGTCTAAGTGGCATACATCCACCCGGGGTGCACCACTGTGCCACGTGCACCCAACAGCCAACCCCGCTACATCCCCACATAGGCCCCACCTGTCCCCATTGGCACCTGCCCTGTAAAGCCCTCTGTGGTCTGCTGGCACCCCTAAGTCCTGATCCCCAAGAATTGACCCACAGGGCAGATCATGTCTCCCATACCCAGCAGAGTGCCCTGCTGGA